>CM070722.1:53735810-54952681 GCA_036346275.1 Otatea glauca | reverse complement strand
CATGGTCGAACACAATTTGTATATTTATAAAAATGAAATGAAACAATACTCGAGAGTCAAGAGTAAATGCAGAAAAGCCCCAATATATTGAACATAGCACCAGATCTCTTCATTTGCCTGAACATACCTAGAAGCACACTCAATTTCTCATAGCTCTTGTATCTCTTCGTGCAGATTCTTGCTGATAGTGTTGGCATTACATGCAAACTTGTCAAAGGGAGTAATTATACTGGTGATGATGATGATGCTATTAATATAATAAAGATGGACAAAGAAAGGTATTGATGTATTTCAGCATTGCAGTTTGTCTCAAGACACATAATCCAAGTACATTATTCATCTACTACCACTGTTTCTAATACATTCTAATTCATTTGCTACTTCACATTTGCTAAGCAGATTTATGTATTAATTTTTCTGCAGGGAATTTTTGGTTGATCTGATGGCTGCTCCTGGTACTCTCATTCCAGCAGATGTCTTAAGTTGGAAGGGCAATTCGTTAAATTCTAACTGGAAACTTGGCCAGAATCAGATGGCTGGGTCATCAAGTACCATTGATCCTAACCTGGGTGCTAATGCATTGCCACTTGAACATAAAGTTGACCAACTGCCTTTGTTTAGCAGTGATGATTGGATATCCGCCAGTCAATCTGGATATGAGAAAGAAGCAGCCACAGCATCTTCACAAACCTCTTCAGGTGGCACACCATCTGTTACCACTGGAAGTGTTTTTGATGGTTCTTTGATGTTAGTTTCTCATGAGCAATCAGATGAGTCATCAACTACTGCTGGTACATCGTCACAGCAGAAAGTTGAACTTCCAGGTGGACAACATACATCGTCACAGCAGAAAGTTGAACTTCCAGGTGGACAACATTCACGGAATGGGAATATAAAACCGACTCCAGATCTGCAGGAAAATTCAGAGTTCAGAAACCTATTTGCTGAGCTTAATCCTTTCGGGGGTATCGAGTCAAAGAAAACGTCAGTACCATTCAATGGGCCAGATAATAGAAACAATGAGTTGCAAAGACGTAGAGAGAACGTAG
This sequence comes from Otatea glauca, assembly GCA_036346275.1. Classification (NCBI taxonomy): domain Eukaryota; kingdom Viridiplantae; phylum Streptophyta; class Magnoliopsida; order Poales; family Poaceae; genus Otatea; species Otatea glauca. The sequence continues at coordinate 54,951,632 of CM070722.1, read as the reverse complement.
TCCCTAGCACTGGAAGACCACAACAGCGATTGGTTATGAAAAACTGGTCTCCTTACAATGATGTTTCCAACAACAAGCAGTACAACTACGTTCAGGATTCATTTGCACGTAGAAACGTTGGTGATAATGTTGCATCATCGTCTCAGGTGCCACGGTCAGCTGCAAAGAATGCTAATCTTAATGCTGGAGTGTGTAATGATACATCATATGTGGCATCAGCCCAAAATTATGCCAATATTATGGCTGGTTTCTCTGCCATGAAAATGTCTTCTACTGCTGGGATTGGGAAGGTTCCTGAAAAGGTTATGTGTGGTGGTTTGGACAAAGGTCCTACAAATTCTGGACTAGAGGATCAACCACAATTAGAAAGGCATAAATGGGGTAATTCTGCAGGAGGACGGGCTCCAACAAATACAGTTCAGAATCTAGCAAAAGGACGCAAGGAAAACTTAGATGGAAAGCAAGACAATAAGAAGTTACCTCCAGATCCAAAGAAGTCTCCCCTCGACAGATTTATGGACACATCAATGCCAGCAAGAAATCTGGAATCTATTTCACCATCCTCTGCAAGGTCACACAGGCTTGATACCATGTTCGATGATGTGTCTGAATGTGAAATTCCTTGGGAAGATCTTGTGATTGGTGAAAGGATTGGCTTAGGTATTTCTTTGCAACCAAGTTTTGATGTACTCCCTCCGTTCAAAAATATATGACGTTTTGGAAAGCGTGCAGGCAAATTTTCTTAACTTTGACCACTATTATATAAAAAAACTATTTGGATTGGTCATATGAAAAATGGTGATGAAAAATATTTTCATAATATACTCCCTCCGGTCACAAATAGTTGTCGTTTTGGACATAGATGTAGTCAAGCTTTCAAAACTTTGACTGTCAATATCTTTTTAAATATTTAAATTGGATACATGAAAAGCATACGTGTAGATTTGTCTCGAAAAGTTCTTTCATAATATTATAATTTTATTGGGTTTTATAAATATATTATAATAGAAATTAGTAGTCAAAGCTGTGTTTTGGAGACTGTGTCGATGTCTAAAACGAGTCAACTATTTGTGACCGGAGGGAGTAATAGTTTTATATTATTTTATGAACATATTCATATAAAAAGTAATGGTCAAAGTTGCATGTTGGAGACTGTGTCGATGCTCAAAACGTCATACATTCTTGGACACAGGTGGTATTCCTTACTGCCCTTTGCACTAACAAGTTGAATTGACACACTTGTGTTTAGGGACACTTATTTTAAACTTGTCATACAATATGTCGATTTGTTAGCATGGCCAGTTATGTGCTTTTAATTCATTGCACTACTAGGAGCCAATTTGTTGCATGAACTTGCCTCTGTGTTCTCTACAAGGAAACAATTGAATGAATTGCTTCCTCCTTCCAATAGGTTCATATGGAGAGGTGTACTGTGCTGATTGGAATGGAACAGTAAGTAGTTATTTCCCTTCGTTTGCATATTGAGCTTCGCCATTCTTCCAAGATTTTATATGCACGAAATGGTCTACACAATTAAGACGAGAAACCAAATCATGGAGGGGCTTCACTTTTTCCTTCTTATTGGATAACTTGGTTCTGTCAACACAGTGAAGTTTTTGTTCATTTGCAGGAAGTAGCTGTAAAGAAATTCTTGGATCAAGATTTCTATGGTGATGCTTTGGATGAATTCCGAAGTGAAGTAGGTGAAAGTATATGTTTTACTATCTTAGAGCTATATTAAGTGTATCATTTATTTTTGATATCTAGTTCATTGTTGCTGCATTGTTTGATAGTTGTATGTATTTTCTTTTACAAGGTGCGGATTATGCGTCGACTGCGTCATCCAAATATTGTTCTCTTTATGGGTGCTGTTACACGCCCTCCAAACTTATCTATTGTATCTGAGTATCTTCCAAGGTATAACAATTTTGTATATTTTTTCTTGTGGTGTTTGTGAATCAAGTTACAAGTATCCTGGTCTGGAGTCCAAACAACATGGAAGAAATTCTAGTTGGCAGACCTACATGGAAAGTTCATTTAACAACTTAGCTTTAAAATGGAACGTAATACTAAAGGTGTTACATGCTACTTAGTAGGAAAAATACTCCTGTTCATCATATTCACATAAAATCTGAAGATCTATTTGTTGCTCGGAGGTGGCGTGTATCTGTCATAGCTCCAATATAATGTCATTTAACTCATGTTCCAGTCTTAAGCAAGTCTATAATGGATGTGACTCATGTTTGATGGTTCACACTTCACTGTTATGTCCTTGCTCAGGGGAAGCTTATATAAGATCCTTCACCGTCCTAATTGCCAAATTGAGGAGAAGCGGAGGATTAAGATGGCCCTTGATGTGGTAATGATGGATCTTGTATATTTTCTTGTCATGTTTGTTTATTTGCCCTTGCTTATGCAGATGACTGTTTTCTCTTAAGGCCAAAGGCATGAATTGCCTGCACACTAGTGTACCAACAATTGTTCACCGGGATCTTAAAACTCCAAACTTGCTGGTTGACAATAATTGGAATGTAAAGGTATGTGCTCTGTTTGCCTTTTAACAATTAAATTCTGACAGCTCGTAGCCATATTAATGTGCCAGTCTATTGGCTCACCAATAATATAAAACAGGTTTGTGATTTTGGACTTTCACGCTTAAAGCACAGTACATTTTTATCATCCAAATCCACTGCTGGAACTGTAAGTAACTAGCACCTGGACTATAACAGGATGTTTTTTATTTCTTTAATCATCATGAAACAATTACTGGTTCTATTTTTGAATTAAAATATACTTTTTTGGTATCCCACCAGCCCGAGTGGATGGCACCTGAGGTCTTGCGGAATGAACAATCAAATGAAAAGTGAGTGATTTTCTTGATGTGTCTCATTTTAACTGTTAAGTTTATGCCCTTGCTAGTTCCATTGACTTGTTCATTCTGGATATTCTATGTGAAGTTGTTCAGCAATTACTCTGGATGGGATGTTATCTTCCCATCGGAGTGCTTGTGTTTCAACTTTCATGCTTGAACATTTGACTCCTTGGAAGTTGGGATGGGATATAATGCTTTTAAGTTTCATGTCATGGGATCCTGCATCTTTTTAGTTGACAACTGGACATGTAATGTTGATTTAAAATTGATGATCAGCTTACCAAGTGCGATAAAATATTTTGAGATATGCCTAGGCTTGCAATTCACTCCTTAGATTGGTTTGACAATTCGCCATCCAATGAAAATGTGGAAATACCTGAAGTTATTGTAGAAATCACAAATGTGCAGAAATACAGATCACTTAAACTGATCTTCCCCAAGACAGAGAAAATGTTTGACCAATTCTTTTTAAAGGACCTGTGTATAATTCTTTATAGGGACGGAAATACAATCTCCCTCCCGAACCCTTCAGCTTTTTTGTTCTTTTTCCTTTTCTTTTTTTTTATTTGCGTGATCTGAATTAGTCTCACTCAACCATTACCTGAAACCTGTGCAGGTGCGATGTATACAGCTTTGGTGTCATCTTGTGGGAACTAGCAACACTTAGAATGCCATGGGGTGGGATGAATCCGATGCAAGTCGTGGGAGCAGTTGGCTTCCAGGACCGACGGCTTGATATTCCCAAGGAAGTCGATCCTCTAGTTGCAAGGATCATATGGGAATGCTGGCAGAAGTGAGTTTCTAAGTTCTCAAAAGAAAAACATATGCTGTGTCGAATCGAAACAGTACTCCCTAGCCGTCCTGTTTTGGGTCTTAGCAGCTTTAAATATTGATGTTGATGCTAAATGCGAGCTGGTTTGTGGTTTATTAATCTCCAGGGATCCAAATTTGCGCCCTTCATTTGCACAGTTAACAAGCGCTTTGAAGGCCGTTCAAAGGCTAGTAACCCCTTCTCATCAGGAGACGCAGAGCCCCCCTGTGCCTCAAGAAATATCGGTGAACTCCTCTACCCCTTGAGGGGGTGTTCCACTCTCATTTGCGAGGAATTGTTGATTGTTGCTGTTATGTTTGTCCATGTCTGCAAATGTGGGCGCATTGTGTAGATTGAGCGCCCCAGATGGTAGACGTCCTTCTGCCGCGACAAATCCTCCTCGGCAGAGTATGTATGTAGTCGTCCGTCGAACAGCAATCGGAAGAGAAAATTCAGTTTGTGGCATCTCATTTTTTTCCGTGCGTGCTTACCTTTTCCGTTGTGCATCCAGCTGGGTGCGAGCCCTCTGGAAGGCAGTGAGAGCTCATGGTGTTGAGAGTATTAAGGACAAGCGTCCGACTGTTTACAAGTGGATTAAATTTTTATTGCAGCACAAAACGGCCGCAATGAAGTGTTGTAACACTACGATTCTAAAAAAAGGGTGTGTTGTCTCACTTGTACAATTAAAACTCATCATGATAAGACTCGTTATTTTTGTGTAAGCTGTATTACACGTCTGTCAATTGACTGCCTCAGCTACTGAATTGCTTGTGACTTTATCAACACCTGCGGATATGATCCACGTGCAGGAAGCTTACATAGAGCGTCCACCAAATGTCACGAAAAGCGAACACAAGCAATGTAAACTAGCATGAATTTTTTTCTTGAGCATGCTTTTTTTTTGTAAATGGTTCTCGCGAATATAATTGTAAAAATAATCTCCTATTTTATTATGGAAACACCTGCAGGAGCTCGCGCCCGCGATAAGAGGAGAGCAAGTACGGCAGAAGTTAGCTGCTGAGCTAGGGCATCTCGGTAGGACCTGCTGCGATGATAGGGGAGATTAGCACCTTGCTCCTGAGCTAGGGAGTGTGGTAGCACGCCTGATGCTATACACGACCATGGCATCTAAGCTTCCATAGTCGAAGAAGAGACAATTTTTACAATTATATTCGCATGAGTCCAAATTTACGAAAAAAAATATTGGCAACACAGCTAGAAAAAGACAAGGACTCATAATTTACTCCCGTTGATTCACACTCTTTCACACCAGTAATTAGAGTGAAAACGGGCCGAATATTTTCCGTCCAATCCGGGATTGGATCCGGTCAGGACTGGATTTGATTATCCGTCCGGATCTGAGACAAGATTCGGATGCTTTAATTTCTAGATTCAGGATCGAATTCGGATAAGCCCATATCCGGTAAATACGGGACATGAACCGGATATCTGGATTTTTTATATTTGGATATCAGTAAGGCCCAGCTCATTTTCGTCTCATTTTTTCTATAGCAACCCATTTATATTGACAATTAGTTGGATCTATTGATCCTTAAGTAGCATTTTCTTTCTATGATGTCTATTGGGTTTGATTGATATATAACTTGCTACTATAGTCATATACTCGTATGGTTTTAATTCAACATATATTACTCTATATATACGTCGTTATCTATATATTTTTATCCGTTTTTGACCCGAATCCGCCACATATCCGTATCCCAAATAACCCGAATTCGTATCCGTATCCGACTAACCTGTATTCAGTTCCAAATTTAAGAAAAAAATATAGGTTGAGATAGGAGAAGAGCAATATCTACCCGTATTTTCACCTACAGTAGTAATTGAGGCCCAGTGGCATTCCGTGTAAAATACCCCAAACTCCCGAGTCCACTCTCCCTGAACAGTTCCACCACCGAGTCCACTCTCCCGGAACAGTTCCACCACCCAACCCATCCCCACCGCCTCACCGCACACGGCACCTCCCACCACGCGTACTCCCGATCACCGTCCATAAAATTCCAACGTCAAAAACACCACTCCCCATAGATAAAACCCGTGCGGACCAGTGCAGCCAGATATCACGGGGCGGTCGCACACAACCCAACTCACGGACTCACCACCCCCTCCTGGATTTTTATTAAACCCGGTTCTGCCAGTCCGTTTCGAGCCCGGCGTCGTGTATCTCTGCTCTGATCGTTAGGCTAGTTGCCCTCCCTCCGCACCACTAACCCCAAGCTCCCGCCTAATCAACCCTTGCGCTCCTCCCTTCCTCGCGAGACAGATCTCGCCTAGAGCAGCAGCCGGACGCCCGGAGCCGGCCGGCTCGGCGGATCGGTGAGTTGGGGATCGGAACTCGTGAGTTGTTTTGAGGTTTTTTCTTAGGGGGTTTTGTTTGATCTGTGTTGGTTGGTGGTGGTGGGATTCGTGGATGCAGTGTGCGCTTGCGTGCGGATCCGGTTTGGGACGGCGACGAGGAGCGTGGAGGCGATCTGATAGGAAGGGGCGCCCTTTTTGTGCTCTGTTTGGGTTTAGATCTGTTCCTCGGCTGTAGATCTGAAAGGTACTTATCTGTAGATCTATGCTTCCGCGAATTTCTGTTTCATACGGTGTAATCTTCCGATTTGTAGAACGAAAGCAACAGTTTTTTGCTCGTAAATCTAATTAGTATATGATCTTTATAATAAAGATTGCGCCTTTTGTAAGTTTCTACTAGTCTCTGCAAGTTCTACGATTAAAATGCGATATTTTGATCTTCTGCGTTGGGTTTGTTTGGCAGTAGGGCTTCGTGGTATCTGCCATTCCAAGCCGACACTTTCTCCACCACCCGCGCCTCGGGCCATGGAAACGCTGGTCATCTCGCAGCAGCGTGGCCACCACCACCACCACTCTTCCGGTCGCCGGAGGAAGCCATCGTCGGCATCATCGCACCTCTCCTCGCCACAGTCCATGCGTGGCTTCCATGCCGTCAATTGCCGTGCCTTTCACTCCAGCGTTAGCATTGGTATTCTGCCGTCCCCGCTTTCACCCCCGGCGCGGACCTACTCCACCCCAGAACCCAAGACGCCCAAGCCGCAGCTGCACCACGGGAAAAAGCGCAGCCGGGCAATCTCAATAAGCCCTTCGACATCACCTCCCTCCCGTTCTGAGCTCTGGGCTGGTCCGGCGTTCTCCAACTCGCCACCGCCCAGCTCACTACCGATACCAAAGTTCTCCCTCCACCAGAAGCGCAGTGTCTCACTTGAGTTGCCGCCTGCTGACCGGTCAGAATATGTGGAGGTGCCTCTGCATGCCAAGTCAGCACCTTCATCACCGACTGCCGGCTCAGGTGTCTACTTCTTTAGTGATGACAGTGATACTGCCATTGCGACTGAGAATCTGAGGAGGATCCTTCATCTGAAAATCATCGATCACTGAATGACAGGCAGAGTGATCCGTGTACATAGGTCATTAAAGCTAACCTTGGAAGCGTGTATAGAGTTACTTAGAATGGCCACCTTTCACTTCATGGTGGTTCTGCATCAATAGGAGTAATGTTGGTGGGTTTAGCAAGCACATCAAGAAGGTTGGCCAGCAGGAAACTGCAGTGAAGGATGTGGTGGTGGTAAGAGTCCAGTGGGGTAGATGAGAACACATTAGTTTCTGAGTTGCCTTTGTAGCTTGTGGCCACCCATATGCTTCCAGTGTCTTTTTAGGTATTTGTTCTGTAGGTGTTAGATCATCATTAGCATCCATGGTGCCCATCATTAATCAGTAGTGGTCGTCTGTATAAGCATACTGCATCCATGGTGCCCATCATTAATAAGTAGTGTTAGTCTGCATAATCCTTGCTCCTGGTACATGCCGGCAGGGTAGGCTAGTATGTTTAGTACTGTTCAAACCTTGTGTAACTGTAGCTTACACTCTGGTATCTGTTCATGTGTTAATTATCTTTAGGACAGCTGCATCTCCTGGTACTTCCATTCTGCCTCGCCTTATAGACATACTTCCTTGCATCCTCTTGACTATCTGACTCCTCTTAAGAATACTGACTTCTCCTGGTGCTCTGCGACGAACACAAGGATCTCTCCATACTGGCTCTTCTGGTTTTTTGGAAGGAGGAGGCTCGGTGGAGATGTCATGAAGTCCCCCTTCGATCTCTCCCTCATCTGTCTGCTAATTTTATCTGTGCACTTCTTTTTTTCCCTCAGTTTGTTGCATATCTAGCATGTCAAATCCCCACACCTGCCAACCAAGCTTCATTTCATGCCTTTTAACCTAGAGTTGCATCTAGTAGTGGGATGTCTTTGTTTGGGCACCCCCTATAATTGCTCTTGTTCATGTTCACTGAACATGTTTGGGATCCTAGTTTCCTTCATATATTTGATAAAGGAAGGGTCCAGACTCCATGGACCTGCAAGCACGCAAACCTGACTATGGTAACTATCTGTTTTCTTGCGCTTTTACCCTTATGCAGCTGACCTCTTTTTGTTGGCTAATGCTAATGTAATTTCTGTGCTCTGGTGCTGCAGGTTTGCTTATCCTGAGCCTTCATATAATATACATTCCTGGAGTTTAGATTGTAGTCAACAAGCAGCCTAGTATATGCTAGGCTGTTACTTATGTGTAATGTCTGCTTGGCTAGTTGTTTCTGGTACTGTTTTAAAGTTATTACAAGGTGTCAGTGTTGTTTTCATGTTATTAGCAGATGTCGCTGCTTTCTATGTCAGCTTGATATCTGAGAACTTAAATGCTAGGCCTTAATATCAGTTTTTATCCGGTTTGTATGACATGTCTGGAGCTTAGTGGTACGGAGATCAATCCTGTGTACAGTTGTGCCTCAGATATTCTATGCGTATGGTTTTGTTCATCAAGTGACCAATGGTTATTGTACTTATGTGGTGCATGTGCGACTATAGTTGTGACTTATGTTAGTAGGAAGGTTTGGTAACCGTTGATTTTGCTGGGCAATATTGTGTTGTGTGTTCTTGAATTCTGTATTTCTGTTGGACGTAGTGTCTTGAGGTACCAGTCATTCAATTCTGGAGCGCTTTTAACTTTTTTGAGGACTTTACTAAGTATTTCCCCCCATTAAGTACTGTGCCTGGCCTAAATCTTAATTTTCTGTTGTGCAGTCTTACCCTTTAAATGGCTTAATCAGCATCCAGAAATTACAGGTGGCTGACGATATAATGCATTCGGTTGATAACCCACTTGATGATCAGCTGCAATTTGCAGGGCTGATCAGCTCCGACGGGTGAGTTCTTGTGTGATCATGAGCCTCTCGTGTTGACTGGTCCATTCGACAGAAGATGATGATAGGCGCTTAAGCTGCCTTTGCCCCTTAGCTAACTGTGCTTTACTTTTCCATTTCTGCCATTGCGTTTGATTCTGGAAAAATGTTGTGTTTTGTGGGTCCAGTTTATATGCCTATCTGATGACTACATCATCGTTGGCACCACGTTAGATTCTTGAGATCCCGGGAATGGCGAGTGGGAGCTTGTCTGAAAAGACCAGCTCTGCATGGCTGTGTTCGTGGTGTCATGTATCCAATCTAGCATTTTTACACGCCTAGCTATCCTAAGAAGTGAGGCAAATTTACCAATAAATTACTCGTCACTTGAGACCAAACTGGCACCAACATTCTACTCGTTAGCTGGTTTTGGATGTTTATAAAGAAAAACCAGTATGTTTTACACCGCAGGAGCATTCCAGTTGTTTCAGGTACTCGTCAGCTGGTTTTGGATGTGTAAAAAGAAGAAATGTTCACTATTTTAGCCCCCTCCTCTCTCTCTTCTCTCTTTGTAAATAGCTCTTTCACATATTTTTTTTCTTCAAAACTAGACCTTTTCCCTCCGTGAAAGGAGCGGGGGTGACACCTGATACCTTCCATGCTAGGGAACCTCGGGAGGCTGACATGTTGCGGATGAGAGGCGTGGGAAGCGGGCGACGCGGAAAACAACGCCGAGCTTTGAAGCAGCCTGCTTTTGCGCTCGGGAGGCGTGGAAGGCGCCGTTTCCGCAAAGGGGGCGCGGCCAGAGCGGTGGCGTGCGCGAGAGCCGATGCGTCATGTGCGAGAGGCCGGCTACCGTGGACCGGTAGTACAAGAGGACCTTTTGCGGTCCGACAGCGTGAAAGGCACCTTCCGCGGTGCATAGGGGTCATGTTTGCAAATTTTTTTTGGGAGAGAGCTATTTTCGCAAAAAAAGAAGAGAAGGGGCGAATAGGTGAACAGTTCTAAAAAGAAAAACCAGTATGTTTTACACCCTGCTAGGAGCATTCCAGATGTTTCGGGGCTTGGGTGTTCTCCGACCAGGAAAATACCTTATCATATTGATTTAAAAAAATTCGAGTTCAAAATTTTGAGTTAAATTTTTTTCTGAGTTGAAACTTCTTATTTAAAATTTCCAGTGTGGAGATGGATAAAGAATAGGGAACGACTAGTAATCAGATATCCGATGGAAAGTTTTCCATCGTACGTATTGATGCAACAGTCTTGAACAATCCGTGCAACAATGATAATCACCTAGTGCAACAAAATGCACAATAGCAGTGAGAATGTCGACAACAAATCTAAAAAGAAAGAGATCATCTTCTCACCAAAATCGGATGAAACCATGAGCATAAAACATAGCCAGTTTTTAAAATAGTTTAGACATTATCAACAAAGAAATGTACAATAACACAACACTAAAAAGCTACAATATTTTATAGTTACTCATGCAATAATCGAAGAAAATATTTGCAGAAAAATGAAATATCAAATTTTTAAAAAGAAAATGCAACAATTGGCCATCCTACTGCGACTAGAAATCACTATAATTCAACTGTGGGAGCTTGCAGATGGCACGGCTGGTGTATCAGAGCTCAAGGAGTGGACTCACAACATTTTTACGTGATGTGCACATGTTTGAAAACATTCAAGAAAAATGTTTGTAACAACTTGATTTAACTATCTTCGACAGCTTAATTCGTTGTTAATACATCAAGAGCATTGATGATAAAACAATCATGAATCTCTTTCAAAAGATGAAATCTCGTAGAATGAACTTGCCTTCCTGTCCTAGTCATAGCTAGCGGTTTTGCGGTATGTTGCATTTAATTTCAATGTTTGTTTACTCACGATTTTCTAATTGCCTCACTAATTTAGCTATTTGTGTTCTACAAATTTCTACTCGCACACATATATGGGTATTCAGGGTGTTATATTCATTACCAAGGTATCCTAGGTGTATTTTATATTTTTACTTTGACCCTTGTCTATTTACATATAAATTTTGATTACACTAAGTATTTTGAATTGCATGTATTTTAGTATGGATTTCTTTTGTTAACGGACTTCCACGAGCATCCCCTATTTTTACCCTGCATAGGCCACTGTATATACACACTGTCCCCTACAGTTTCCCGTAAAAATTCCTAGTTTCAACGTACCCCCACCTCATCCTCGTGTACTGCCATACTGCCTGCTTCCCCCAGACCCCCACCTCTTTCGCAACCTGCTCATCGTCGGCCCGAACCTCTATCTCGCCGTACCCCACGGTATCGATGGCGGATGCGCGCCGTCTCGTCGTTCACCTTCTTCACTGCGGCAGCAGCGCTGGCCATAGTCCTGCGCGCATGATCTCATGGACTCGTGGCTCAGCACTCTTTAAGGTGACGAACAGCTAGCTCGTTGGGGATGGCAGGGAAGGGCTTTGGAGGCCAAGGCTTTGCCTTGATGAACTTGATCTGCTCCTCCGACAGCCTCTTCATCATCGTCTTCTTCTCCCGCGTCTTGGCCTTGTCACCCGCTTCCGCCTCCGTCTTCTCGCCGTTGCTGGCACCACCGCAGCCTTGACCTTGTAATATGCTCCCATAGCTGCCGCCGTCACCGCAGCCTGGGCCTTGTCACCCGCTTCGATCCCTCCCATGCCCCCTCTTCCTCTCGATCTCCCCAAACCTAACCAGCCAAGCTCTGGATAATGCGAGGCAGCCTAAACAATAGTTCAATTGTACATATTTGAATTTTTTTACTGTTCTAGTCTCGTGCTTTGTTTTTTTTTTCTTTTTTCAGAAATAGCCGTTACTACACTAAATTCGCAATACTAGCCTCTATACAGTAGAAATTCAGCGGACGGATAGTGCTGAATTTTTTCCAGCGGATACGGACCTTTGGATATTTTTTTCTATTTATTTTCATCATGGGAGAGCTGAAAACAATTCCTTTTTTTATTATTTCCAGCACTGTAGGACCGCTGGATTTGCTGGATTCAGTCGGGTTTTTTTTCCAACGGTAGGGAACCGCTGGATTCGATCGGGAATTTTTTTGTTTTTTTTAATTTTTACTGCACTAGCTATATTATGTTAATGTAAAATTACATAAATAATATATTTGTATTTTTTTCTTAACCTATTTTCTTAAATTGTAGTAATATATTTTAATTAATTATATTATGTTAATGTAAAATTACATAAATAATATGCCGATTTCAAAAAGTACAAATAGACTATCTATCAGTGTTTGAAATATTGCCATTTCAAATACCGACAAAGAGTATATCGCCAGTTCGACGGGGCTCTCTGTCGCTAATCTAATTTGTTTGTCACAACCAATGAATTAGTAAGGAAAAATTCGAATCTTCTTCCATTTGATAGCTCATATGGAAGAAGATGACATAGCATGTTGTACGAAACGACTAGAGAAAACATACATATAAATATTAGGGCACGTAGCATCACATAGAAATTTTAGGATACATAGCACGACATCGTGGACATAACATTGCGTAGGAAATGATGAAAGAGACATGGCGCGACGACATGGACGAATCATGAACGAAAACTACTGGTAAGGTACATACACGTCTTTTGAAAATGGGAAAACGTCTTGCAATGAATCAATGGCGCATTGTACCTTACCATTTCTAAAAGAAGCGCATGTACCTTACCAGTAGTTTTCGTTCATGGTTCGTCTATGTCGTCGCGTCATGTCTCTTTCATCATTTCCTATGCAATGTTATGTACACGATGTTGTGCTATGTATCCTAAAATTTCTATGTGATGCTACGTGCCCTAATATTTATATGTATGTTTCCTCTAGTCATTTCGTACAACATGATATGTCATCTTCTTCCATATGAGCCATCAAATGGAAAAAGATTTGAATTTCTCCTTTCTAATTCATTGGTTATGACAAACAAATTAGATTGGCGACAGAGAGCCCCGCCGAACTGGCGACATACTCTTTGTCGGTATTTGACATGGCAATATTTCAAACACCGATAGATAGTCTATTTGTACTTTTTGAAATCGGCATATTATTTATGTAATTTTACATTAACATAATATAATATAATTAAAATATATTACTACAATTTAAGAAAATAGGTTAAGAAAAAAAATACAAATATATTATTTATGTAATTTTACATTAACATAATATAGCTAGTGCAGTAAAAAAAAAAAAAAAAATCCCGATCAAATCCAACGGTTCCCTACCGCTGGAAAAAAAACAAAAAAAAAACGGTCGAATCCAGCAGTCCTCCAGCGGGGAAAGAATAAAAAAAGGAAAAGAAAATCAATTCTCCCATACAGCTGAAAATAAATAGAAAAAAAATATTCAGCGGTTCGTATCCGCTAGAAAAAATTCAGCGCTATCCGTCCGCTGAATTTCTAATGTATAGAGGCTCGTATCGCAAATTCAGCGCAGTAACGACTATTTCCGCAAAAAAAACAAAGCACAAGCCAGAACAGTAAAAAATTCTACATATTTTGGTTGTTCTTCACATGTTACGATTTGACCTTGATCCTGCTCGATGATGCTTTCATGTAATAGGGGATGATGAATGTAAAACACGACATCACGTTGTCCGGATAAAACCGGCGAGCACATCCTTGTCATCTGTAATGTAAAACAGGACGAACTCAACTGAATGGCAATAACAAATAAAACTACATTGCCCGCAGCAATAAGATAAGTAGTTTCAGAGTTTTCAACAGGGTAACACGTTCTCCCATACTGTCACCATCAGGTAGACGATGACGTAAATACATAGACGCAGTGAAGTCTAAAGGCATTAGAATGAGTGCCTGAGGGTGAGTTGACGGCCTAAAGCAAGAGATACCCTGAAAGTAGTATCGCAAGGCCAATCTCAATTTATTCTGCCAATAGCCGCTACGAAAATATTTTGTGGTGGAGATAAGGCGATTGCGTGGTTGATTAATCGTCCCAGCCTGTTGCGGGGATACTCGAAACATCACCCCAACCAGAAGGAAAGCTGTACTTCAGCGCATACGCATCTTGGACCAGATCGTCGTTGGTTGAATATTGGTCGGACTTCACATCATCCTCCTGCTCAGCCTCTTCCTCAACGTGCTGCTTCAGCGTCTCCTCGTGAGATTCTGCTTCGGCGTTGCTGAATGGCTGGAACTCCTCACCTGGCATCTCCTTGGACCATACCACTTCATTTTTGGTAGAGGACGGGCCATTGTCATGTCTGAAGCCAGAGTCAGATGGATCTTGATTGTGGTTATAGTTGGCAGGTTCTTCTTGGTTGTAATTCCACCCAGCAGGTTCGTGTTGGTTGTCATCATATCCAGAGACTCTGGTTTCTTCTAAATAGCAATGAGATTCTGGTGGGGGAAGTGGACATCCTTGATAAGAACCATTGTCCGCGCAATACCTCAGGAGCTTATCCCAGTGCCGATCCTACAAGTAGAGCTTATTAGTTTGACCAAAAACAAAACGGTGCATGATGTGAGAGGGAAAATTCTACACAAATAGTTAGAATGCTACAACAAGACACCTTAGTGATGATGTGAGGGTTTCCAACGATGATGAGCAATGATTTGGCACGAGTTATTGCAACATTGAACCTTCTATAGTTGCTCAGGAATCCCAGGTTGAAGAATTTGTCAAAATCGTTATGCTTGACTGTTGACCTGACTGTTGAGATGATTATTATTTCCCTTTCTTGACCCTGGAATTGTTCAACACTTCCGACTTTCAGGTCAGGCATTTCAAATGTCTCTAGGGCTTTCTTTATCTTGATAACTTGTTGACGATATGGAGTAATGACTCCTATATCAGCTTCACAAACATTACCACCCCTTGTCAGAGTCCTGATGATATTTACTACTTTACTAGCTTCGATCCTATTGAACCATGATGGATTGTTGCCTTCCCTTTCATCGCATCCTTGAATTCCAACAAAAAGAACAGGGAACGACTTGTTAGGAAGGCCAATGCAGTCATAAATAGATAACTCTTCATCTTCTTTACAGGCGATCAGTTCACCCCCATAGAAAAGCTCTGATGGTAGCTCCAGGATTGCTGGATGGCAACGATAATTCCTCACTAGCTTCATCACATAGTTAGGATTTCCTGTTTCGTACTGCTCGAAGTCAAAGAGTAGCCTTTGCAGATATGATTTCCCCAAACCATCCTTCTCTGCTTGTCTACAATAAACCACCGGCCCTAACTGCATAGGATCCCCTGCTAACACAACCACAGTGTCTCTTCCACACAAACCCGACAAAGGAACCATCGCCTCTGGTTCAGAGGCTTGACCAGCCTCATCCAAGAAAATGTGTGTGAAATGGCCCCGGCGAATGCCTTCAGCCTGTAGCAGAGATGAACTCATGTAGGTTGATATAACTATCTTGTACCGCATTAATGCTTGCAATGGAGGGCACTTGAACACCATATCTTCAAAGAAGCAAAACCGGATAAAATCAGGATTGACATCCTCGTATTGACGGCTGGCAGCATTTAGCCTAAAGATATCTCTTGGGCGGATCAGATAGTTAGCATGAAGGAGCTTTTCCAATACATGGTCAGCAGCACTATTGGAAGCAGCACATATGAGAATATTTGCCCTCCTCTTGGCTGTATAAAGCTGCAAAATGGCCTCAACAAGGGTCATGGTCTTGCCAGTTCCTGGAGGTCCATATATCACATATGGTGGAACCCCTCGGCAGCCAAGTATCATCGCAACTGCATCAGCTTGCTCAGTGTTTATGTGCGGATTCAGAGGTTTAAATGGCCACTTCTTCACACTTCTATTTGGTGGTTGGCAGGGAAATAGAATGTCAGGTCCCATAAGTTCCGCGTCATGGATAGACTTGTAGAGTCTTCTCATGTTCAGTCTATTATATGTGAAGCTAACATCATACTGATTCCTGTCATAGTGAGCAAGGTGGAACTGATTATCAAATCTCAAAAATATCTCATCAGCTTCAACCTTGTGAATGAAGCCCTAAAGAAGAAACCAGCAAATCATTATTCATCAATAGCACTTGAACCTGAATAATTGATCTTTAAGAATGCCCAAGAAATATTTTAGTGTCAAAGAAAAAGCACTAACTTGAAAAGGCCGAGCATCACTCCCAGCATGTCTGGCCACTATAAAGTCTCCATGGACTAGTGATGGCCTTCTTTCTGCCAAACCAGGGACCTCAAGAGACAAAAACTTGTTACCCCTCCTTCTCATTGGGACACCCTCCATGTCATATGATCTCATCTCCTCCTGCGAGTGGGCCTCTGAAGTTAGCAAAGAAGGTAAAAGCTTAACATTTAAGACTATTACAGGTGTCGAAATACCTCCAAATTAAGCTCTTCCATAACTAAGAGAGTGCTAAAAAATTTTGCGTAGTTTGTCATGCTAAGCTCTTCAGATAGGACATCAGGTCTCTGTTTACTTTGAATGAGCTCACGGATGTCTGCAGGTATTACAAACTGAGGGAGCTTATACTTGAATCCTTGAGTGTGCTGCCGAGTCGGCCGGCAACCTGGCACAAAGGGAGCACACTCAAATTTCTTATTTTGAGAGAGTCGCCTGGAATAAGGTTTATCAGAAAATAAGGCCTTGGAAACATTATCATCTGCCAATAGAAAAGCCACACGCTCAATCTTCTCATCACCGATATCAACATGCACAATTGATGTATGCAAACCAATATCTTCTGGTGTACAGGACAGCCAAATTGTTAGGGTTTGACCAGGCTGAAGTGTACGGTCTTCAACAGAAGTCAAACCAAGAAAAGCCCGCTTTGCCTCCTCGTCAGCATCATTTAGTGGTGGTCTCATCATTGACAACACATAACTGTCTTCTGGGTTTGAAGAGAATATTCTCACACTCCACAAATTTACAGGTTCAGAAGAGGTATTCTCTATGCAAATGGTGTCAGCGGATGTTTCTCCAACAAGGACAGATTTAGGTTTGCCGTTGACAAAAGGGAAAGGAACTGTAACAACCACAGGACCATCATCAAAATCATAATGCCGAAGAGTGTCATCATTTTGGAAATCCATGAACTCTACTTCTGGCTTATCACCAGCCACTGAGAATTCATCATCTGAATGATTCCTAACAAAAGTCCCCATATTGAATGCTGATATATCAAAAACGTTATAACAAATTAATAATAGTTCCATTAAGCAAAAAAGGAAACATGCTGAGTCTGAAATGAGATGGGCCATTCTAGACCCTGTGTAAGACCCTTTCAACCATATATAGTAATTACTAAGGAAAGGACAACAAGTATATAAACTGATATCACAACCAAACATCAAATAAATTATAATCATTGTATCACAAGGCAAAGGAAACATTAAATACTTGAGGAAATCAGGATTTTTGTTGTTGTTGTTGTTGTTGTTGTTGTTTGTGAAACATTACATCATATGTGAATTGAATACTTTCCACATACAATGGAGTAATCATAGTGACACATACACATCCATTTGGATCTCTTTATTTAAGAGCTGCTGTTTTGTTGTGCTCATAGATGTTCCTACATCCATAGATACAAATTTCCCCTTCACAACACCTATTCACATACGCATTTTGCCACTGTACTATTTTCTTTTTTTGCGCAAGACATAATGATGAGGCAACTAAGCAATTGGATCATATCAGATTTTAATGTATATGTCTCTACACATGCCCATTAGTCCATTACTGATTCTCCTAAAGAAATAAAAATGCAGGATTTTCATAGGCAGGGGCGGACCTAACGTGGGTCATGGGGGTTCAGTTGAACCCCCGAATTTAGGAAAATAAACTGCTACCAGTACTCCACCACGGAGCAAACAAATCCACAACAAACTCCATGTACTGAACTACCCATCCCAGAAAGAAAGATCTGGATGAGATTGCTCGCGGCAATGAAAAGATCCCCAGGACAAAGCTCACTCTTAGAACAACAATCGAAGCTAGAGCTTCCTTACCAGCGAAGGAAGAGATCAATCCACGCCCGGATGGATCTCCACTCCACGCTAGTCGGTAAGAGCGGAGGAGGATGCCTACGAGATAAAAAGTCCTTCGCGTCTCTTCATAGGTTGGCAGGATATCTGGCCAGTTGGGTTCCTTTCGTATCGGAAAAAAAAAATAACAATCCCTCCCCGCCTTCCGTGGCATAAAAGAGCGGTTTTTACGCATTGAACCGAACAAGAAACAGGTTAATTGTCCAATCTATCGACCAAACAAGATTGTAACTAAATTTCTACACATCACATGGTAATCAAGATTTAGAAGGTACAGTGATGCATCACCAATCTTCGGAGAAAAGCGCAAGTGCAGGTCCACGAACTGGGCCGGCTTGTTGATCAGAGAGGCAGGAACCGCACTGGATTATTAGACATTTAGACCCTGATCGAGGAGAGTGTGGGAGGGAGAAGCAGGAGGGGTTTATGAGGGGAGGAGTGGGTGATGGGCTCTGATTGAAAAAGAAGAGAGAATCAAAAGATATCATGAAGCTGGCACGGATGAGTTCTCCGCAGTAGCTGCAGCTCAGGATGCGAATCAGATTCGCGTCCTTTAAGAAAGCAAAACTGCTCGAGTAGTTCGATCTTGGCCGTGTATTTTAGATCTGACGGTAAGAAACTTTCTGAAAAATTTTAGGAAAATTTGTTCATTGAAGTGTAGTTTAGGTCCAGAGAGTTGGATCGGGATTGAACAGATGAGAGGGGCAAACTCCACAAGTTGCGCCAATGAGCAACTTCAGGGTACGACCTACTAGCGCAACCTTTTTGCGTGCTGGTCTTTCTTCGCAGATGCGCTTTATTGTGGACACGAAACTCATGAAAGAGCTGAAGAGGAGAGTTCATTTCCAACACCTAGTCACCAGTCACAACTAAAACTGAGCTGGAAATACGTCCTCTGTTGTTACGTGATAAAGGCACGAGATCGTATCGTGCAAGCACAGCAACTACAGTAAACATTATACTCCCTCTGTTTCTGAATACACATCATTCTAGTTTTTTCATGTTTTGTTTCTAAATACATTTCATTCTATAATTTCGAGATAATTTTTATTTTTTCTTTGCATACCACTACTATTCATCATTCCCAATATTATTTATCACTGTATATCAGAGTAACACATAATCCAAAAGCAATTAATGAGCCAATAAAGAACAACGATTTAATTATTTCTACATGTATCTTTATTGAAGTGCAAATTCTTAAAAACCCTAAAACGATATGCAGATACGGAGGAAGTAGCAATTTATTGTAGAAGTTAATCCCATGCGTTGTTACTCTGATCCAAGCGATGGGATTGAGATAACAGCAGACTATTGCAACTCCATGTTGAGATGTCAAAGGGTGTGCTTCCAGGTGAGCTGCATTTAATGTTGCAATTTAGTCGGGATTGTTTTGTCACTAATTTTAATTTTTTTCAAGAAGAATTTGTTTGCCGTTTGAAAAAAAAAACTAATTTATACGCATAGGCTTCCTTACAGGGCATATCCATGCAACTCAAACCTTCAATTCGAAGATAGCCAATGGAGATACCCGTATGGTAGGTAGGATATTAAAATCTCTACATTGGTACATATATGTCATAATTGCATGAATTTCACCTTTACGATATGAGAATTGCTAGCAAACATACATCCGATCCATGGTACCAGACTCTAGCAACTAAAGCCAATGGGCCATGAGATCTATGCAGGTGTTTTTGCTCAGCCACATGCATCCTTATCCAAACATTAGCACCATCATTTTCATTGTTTATTCCCCGCCACACATACTCGTCTCCTCCCTCATAACTCGTCTTCGGCCTTCCTCAACACTTGCTCCACGTGCCTTGCCGCCCGCCGGCCATATGCTTCTTCTCCATCACATCATGTATGATGTACATGCGGCGCGGTCAGTCTCCTTATGCAATGACTACCCATGATGAGTCGTCATTAGCTCGTATCGATGGTCATTGATACTGGGCTGCAGACTTGTGCATGCTGATGCCCAGATACAAATGCAATGACCACCCCCAAATCACGGGTGCCAATGGGTCCACGGTGGAGGAGCTCGAGTCGATGCTGCTCCTGCCGTATGATGGTGTCGATGCAGGTAGCTACCTGAATGTTGCCGTCCCCTACTACTGGTTGCGTCCACCAACAGCGCATCGCCACTGAGAGATGTCTCAGCCGCGTCAGCGATAGCAGCGGCATAGGTAGACGACTTAGAGGCATTCTCGAACATCGTGTTGGGGTACATCAACCGCATGCTCATGACCGAGGACATCGATGAGAAGTTCAAGCACTACCTGGGGCACGCCGCGCTGCTCACCACTGAGAAGCCGTTCCTTGATATCCTCGTCGATCAATTGCCCCACTCGGGCAGCAGCGCGGTGGAGAGTCCCGATGACAGTAGCGTCACCAACTCTTGCAACAACCTCAATTCCTACAACTGCGGTGTGGTGCCCAATGGCCTCGGCACCGTGCAAACGCTGTCGAGTGATGCAAGCCAGCCTTGTGTCCCTTCCTCCTATATGCTCATCTCAAAATGATGACACCGGTAAGTCAAGTTGTGGCACCAGTTGCTTTCGAATGTTGCAACATGAAACATCAAATGTTGGAGATGTTCAATAGTTTGTTTGTTATTGCAACAAGTTATAATTTTTGTTGCAATACGTCATTGTATTTGTTGCCTCAACAGTTCAAATTTGTTGCACAATTTTTTTTATTGATTTTGTGTTTGTTGCATCCAAAGCAAAGATTTTTTGTTGCAAACATATGAACTAATTGTTCCGCTTCTGGAATTTTTGTATTGCACCGAATTGAATTAGTTGAATCACAATTATCTTTGAATGTTGCCACTATTTTTTTTCAAATGTTGCAACATTGTAACACCACAAATTTGTTTGCTTCAGATACCTGAACTAGTTTTAAATTATACCTCAGTTCTATACCTGTGGTTTTAACCTATTTTTCAGTAAGAATTTTTATAGTTCTCAAAATTTTAAAGATATTGCACTTCTTTTTTTCGTATTTTGTTGCATATATTGATTACAATTATTGCACGTATTATTTAGAGATATTGCACCGACACATACGATAGGAAGCTTCTCATTGGACATCCGAATCCTAGCCATTCTCTAACAATATACATAAAATATTTTACCTACCTACCTTCTCACTATCATTTATCTCTTACTAGTCGGTCCCCTCACAATAACTTCCAGTATCCACCTTTAGCATTATTCGTTGGAGCTTGGAGGCAAATTTCTCTGATGTCAATCAGAGCAAACTAACCCTTTATGATTAATTGAGGCAAGTTTGTTAGGATTTGGAAAGAATTGATATCTACGACAAAGACAAAAAAAATGTATGGAGTACTAAGGATAGGTGAAAAAGGAGATATAATATATCAATACAACAAACATCCATAGGTTATGCCTTTTGTCCGAAAGAAGAGGTAGGAAAGGGGTGCCAACACTACTAGTACATGCGAAGTAGGAGGAGATGAGGCATCTATCTCCCCATAAAACCGTCATCCAATAAGAGGGTCTTAGAGGTGGAAGGTAAGAGAGACAGTTAGAGGGGATGCAAACTAGTGGAGGCAGCGAAATAGGCAAATGGGAGTTGGTGGGGGCATGTGAGGGTAACCCTAACCCTTGGTCCCTACACCCAAATATGAGCCCACGTATGCCTCTACCTCGGGCGACATTACGATGCCGCTCTAGCACCACCAAGTGCTTCCAAATGCGCTGCTGCCTCCAATAGCTCCATACCCTCTACGAAGTCTGTTTTTGAGGTCTATGATGCCTTGCCACAACCCCTTTGTTGTCGGCGAATTAGACGATGCTACTGCCGTGTGTGCTTTATTTCTCCTGCTACGTTCTTTGTGTGTCCCCTCTGCCCCGCGCGCGTAATAGATAGTCGTGCCAGTGGGCAGAATTGTCGATTTGCCCACCACGTTCGGTCATGACTGTCAACAAGCGCTTGACTGACGGTATTGACAAAAACGATATGAACACAATATTTTCAGCGGTAAAAACGAAATAAGCTTCTTCTCGATGGCATAGCCAAAATTACAACTTTTTTCCGGTAACAACAATAAAAAATTTCCCTTGTAAAGAATGCGAGGGGTTTAGGTTGGCCAGCCTCCACGTAGTCGGGTCTCGTTGCGGGCTAGTGCCCAGAAGTCTGCCCGCCGCGCCGAAGCCGCGGACCACTCACCTTGTCATGATATACACCGCCCGCGCGGCACGTAAGCTGTTGCCGCCTACATGGGCCGTCGGGCGCACCTTGCGGGAGAATGAGGCCCACGTTTGATGAGGAGTATCATGAGCCGAGTTTTGTAGGTGGAATGGAAGCATGCGATTTTTTGGGCCTTTCGACACTGGAGCACCTGGCTCTCGCACTCACCTCCATTAATGGGAGGAGGAGGATTTGACGGTATAGCCGTATAGGAATTAGAGAGAGGAAACCAATGATCGAGACTAGCTCTACGGATGCATTTGCACGTTAACAATATGTCCACAGACAGATTGGACAGGCATGCACACACGGAGTTTGGCGTCATAATTACGTACATCTGATGCATTGCATTTACATATGTCCGGATAACTAACTTGCATATATCCTCTTTGTCCTTCGTCACTTCATTTTTGTTTTGTTTTGTTTTGTTTTGTTTTGGAACTCACTCTACTTCATTTTTCTCGTGTACCCGAACGCAAGCACACCAAGTATGCAAAATAAATGCGAGGCAAATCTTTATCAAGAGAAAATGCCTAGTTTAATTGTACATGTCTAGAGATACCAGGAGAAATCGCGTGCACAACTTGAAAGTCGAATAACAAACAAAAAGGGTGCCAGTAGAACAAAGGAAAAGTATTAGCGGAACAAAATCGAACGTGCTAGTGGAACAAATAAAAAATACTTGTGGAACAAGCATAAAGTATCAATGGAACAAGTTAAAAAAAAGGTGCTAATGGGACAAAGAAAAAACATTTGTGGGACAAAAAAAATGCTAGTGGAACAAAGGGAAAGCATTAGCGGAACAAATCAAAGGTATCGGTGGAACACCTCAAAAAGAGGTTAGTGGAGCAAATAAAAAGCACTAGCGGAACAAAGAAAAAGGCATTAGTAGAACAAATAAAAAAAACTTTGTTAAATAGCAAACGCGGGTTTTGCTTCATCATATTTTGAATCATTCTTATACCATATCCTTTAGGCTTTGTTTGGGATATTTATTTTCAAACCGAGATATACTGGACAAGTTAAGATTTTATCCTAAATTCTCGACCTCACTCACGTGTATCTCGGTCGAGAATTAGCCCCTCTCCCTCTCAGACCAGTCTTGGTGTTAGTTGCAGGGTTAACAAAACCGCGGTAAACTGCTCGGTTTTCGATCGTACCGTTCCAGTTCGAAAACAGAAACCGAGCGGTTTACCGGTGGAATTTAAAAAAAATCAAAGAAAATTATGCGATGAAAACCGCTCGAAAACCGTTGAAAAACCGCGGTTTTCGCAAAAAAAAAACCGTTCGAAAAACCGTTTTTCTAAAACGTTCAATTGGTTGGCTGGTTTTTCGCGAAAACCAGCGGTTTTTCGTCTAAAATCGTGGTTTTCGCGAATAGATTTGACCAAAATTCTAATTTTTTGAATTTGCAAACCATTTGGTTTTTCACGGTAAACCGCGGTTTGGGTTAGCGATTTTCGGCTTCGAAGTGAAATTGTAAACCCCTGGTCAGTTGTAATGTCACTGAACTTCCACGTAGCCCTAGGGTTTGCGATTGCCGCCCGTTTGTTGCGCAAGGCCCGCAGGCAGTTGGCAACCCGTGGGTGAAGATGCACGCGACGCGGCATGCATAGCACGAGGTTTGGCTGGGCCGGCCGCCCCGCCCGCTCGGAATTCTTCTTTGACCTAAACGAATGAGCTCTGCAGCTGCACAACTGTTACTAAGAAGAAGATCAGTACTTCTATACGTCAACCTTCTAGTATAAGTTGTATAAATTTTAAAATAAACAAATAGATAAATAATC
This sequence comes from Otatea glauca, assembly GCA_036346275.1. Classification (NCBI taxonomy): domain Eukaryota; kingdom Viridiplantae; phylum Streptophyta; class Magnoliopsida; order Poales; family Poaceae; genus Otatea; species Otatea glauca. The sequence continues at coordinate 54,927,714 of CM070722.1, read as the reverse complement.
ACTATATAACATTTATTTATGTTTTAATATTTATATAATTCTTAAATAATGATATATAGAAGCACCACCCAAAAAATCATAAGAAACGAACCCAAAGAAAATAATAAATTTCATTGCCAAACGTAACCATTGTGGATGCAGGGTCGATGCATGGCCTCGAGAAGATATTTAGTGATCACATTGCACATGCTAAGCGGAATCATGAACGCACCAGCCGATAGATCAAGTACATGCATGCAGCTTGTGCCTTTGGATGACGTGACCGATCGATCACATTATCTTCTTATTCCGTGTGTCGTGCGTTCTAGAAGCGAATTTTTTTAAATACTTTTACAAAAATAATATTCCGAAACAAAATTTTATAAAAAAATACACCTCTGTCGTCATTTAAATTGGTAATATGATTTTGTCGCCAATTCAAATGGCCTTCAGCCTTGTCAACCAAGTAAATACACAATAAATAAACTATTAGCCAATTCAATCCGCGCTAAACAGACATTGTCGTCATTTAAACGGTGACAGAAGACTTGTCGCCGTTTCAAATGGTGGTTGTGCTTCTGTCGCTATTTGTGTATTTTTGAAAATTTTTGTTTCGATGTATTATTTTTATAAAACTATTTAGAATATATTTTATTTTTTAAAAAAAATTCTTCCAGAAGCTACCAGTAAATTAAGAGTCTCGGTCAGTTCGTTCGCGCTACCATTACCACTCCTCCGTACGTATAGTAAAAATTGTGAACTACACATGCCTTTCAATGTGAGCAAGCTTTATATATGGATGTGACTCTTGACTCGTCGATCACTCATGTACGTAACGTGACAGGTGACAGACTGACCGACCGTCACGAGTCTCGTCTCATCCAGTATAGTAGACGCGGCCTGATCAATCTGGTGGCATATCACTCGATCGTAACTCCTAAGGTATACAACTTTGTGTATATACAGTACAAATGTATAAATGGTATATACATGTATGACATGCAATATATTGTCCGTGGAAACGTCTGGATGCATGAAAGAGAAGTGACTGGAGTGCGATACTGGTAGTTCTCCTGCCCTTCTGACAGCTGCTTCTGCACCACGCAAAAATGCATCTCCGAAGGCAAGGGTGGCTAGGCTTCTCATGCTCAGCTCATTTTCCAATCCGAAGTCTTTTCTACCGCTTCCAAAGCGAAAGCTAGGTTGATGTGTTTGGTTGCTTCCCGCTGGACCAAAGCTTGCTAGCTCCAGATGCTCTCCTCCTCTTCTCTTCTGTGATTCTGTCCCGAGGTGACGGTGTGAATGACTAAAATATTCTGTCGCTATATATGTGTACCGGCTCATGAGCTATAAGACTATCTCCAACGAATTCCCTTCAGCCTTCAAATCTCTTCGCAGATAGATCCCAAGCGCTCCAACGAATTCCCTTCATGGTTCCCTTCGGAAGGGATTTGGAGAGAGAATCTTTTCAATAAGAGATTCTCTCTCCAATCTCTATATAAATCCCTTCGAAGGGATGCTGTTGGAGATGATAGGAATGAAGGGAATAAATATAGGGAAGGGAATGAGTAAAGGGAAAACAATAAAGAGAAATCGTTGGAGATAGTCTAAGGCTTATGTTTCCCCTTGCACTGCACATTGTGTTTATTTGGAGAAGTCTGCACGTTGTGTTGGAGAATGTATTCAACGCTAGCTATGGACTAATGGACATATCGGTTTCAGGCTCAGTTGACGACCAGGTATAGCTTGCTGTGTCTTCAGTTACCAATTGAGCTATACATTTTTTATTCCCACATTCTCTTTTTCAGCTATCTTTTCCTTAGATCGATTTAAACCGTGGATTTTGCCAAGCTGTACCCTATACCTCCCACACAAAATCCTACATATAGTAGCTATCTTTTCAACTTCTTCACGGTTGTGTTTAGCATTATCTTGGATAACTTTATATGATTGTCGCACGTTGCAGTAAACATAACCCTTGCTTAAATGGCAAGTATGACGAGACATGACCATCCTTTAATCTTCTTCTATCTTCATGTTATCATACACGTATCCATTCTTTGAATGATAGCGATCGAGCTTTAGACTTTAGGTGCCAGCTGCGTCCTCCATGTATGCAAAGATTGTTCGATGCAAAAGTGTAGCATTGTCCATTTGCAGTGACCATAACCTCTCTCTAGATCTGTACTGTCCTTTTCTTTTCGGCGTTTTCGCGTGCAAGAACCCAATACATGCAGAGAAGGAACATACTAGAACAGCAGTACTCGATCCAAACGATGATATAATAGAGCTGATTGAAGTTGAACATTGTGGCGCCTCGTCTGTAAAGGCATAACGTTCTTTGCTAATTCTGGTGCGAGATTGCTTGCTGTTGTCGTGACGATTACGCCGGCACGTACAGGAGCGAGCAGGAGGAGGTTGTGGAAATGATGGCCATGGTTTTCTGGGTCCTGCGGCACGGAGCCAGGTGAGGGTGATGACATGAGCCACCACCCATGCTCTCCTCGAGATTCGAGCCAGCTGATCACGTGGCAGCCATTCATTTCATGGTCGCCACATCGATCAGTTGATGGTCCTTGCACGTAGTTGTCACGATGTTGGAAGCATAGCGATCGCCTCACTCTTCATCCACCCCTGTCTCCACATCTAGCTAGGATTGATTTCTTCTTTTCTTATCTGTTTCAAAATTTTCTTCTCTCTTTAAATGTGAAAGTATCAGCAATGTTGCGCTTACAAACGTCAGAAATGTTAGTACACATAGCAAGCGCTAGTTTGGAATTGGAAATATATACAGTACATATATGTACTTCTACTTATGTCTCTGATCTGATGATGAGTACGTATTTTTCAACTTGAACGAGTTGGCATACGTACACATGCTGCAAAAAGAGCAGCAAGACGCAGCTCGATCATGGCATACTGTGGCACTGTCCAATAATTCTCAGACACACAATCAACGCAGAACTGCATGCAAAATCCGATCGAATATAGGGGGGGGGGGGGGGGGTCTGCGATGATGAATCTTGACGTACTGCATTTTTCTTCCGTCCATAAGATTGTTTGGGCCCATACAAATGCAAAATATTGCTCTTTGCTACTGCTCACCATGAATGCCTTTGGGGTCTACTGAGTACTGACAGCCAGGAGCTAAGGCGATCGATGCACATCTTTCCCTCACTCTTCAACCGTCGTGTCTTCTCATGCATGCCTTTTTTTTTCCAATCACTTCAATGTCCAAAGGGTGCAATGTCGCAGCTATTTTGCCCCATACTGAATGAGAATCTTCCCAAAACTTAAAATTGTTGTATTCACCCCGTGGATTTTTAATTTACGTGATCCATCGGAAGGAAATAGCCCTCTAGTCACAAAAGAAAAGACAACACCCAGAATCATGCAATCAAACCATTATAACTTTGACCGAAGATACTGTTGCAAATATTTACTATGAAAGTTCCATAAGTAAGTCATTGCTATAAAAAATGCTTTCATAATATTATATGTGACTTTTTAAGTTTACGGTAATAAAATCTATTTACCAAAGTTGCATCTTGTTAATTTTGAAAAATCAGAAACACCATTTCCTTTTACAAGTAGTAGTTAAAACTTGTGGAAAAAAAGTCTACCTAGCCTAAGACAGATCATGGATGTACTAGATCGTTAATTTTGATGCATGGTTAACAGAAAACATGCTACCTACCTTCCTTGATACATAGATTTGGTAAATTTTACAGTTCTTTTGCGGCCCACCAAAAAGATGGTGAAAGATGGCTGTCATTTCCTCCAACTCACTCCTTTTAATGCGCAGTAATGGTTAGGTTATCTTCTGTTAAGACCAATCAAGAAACACTGTCCTGTGAAAAGAAGCACAGTTTCTTCGGCTGGAAATGAGGTTAAAGCAGCCTCGAACGCTGCATTTTCGTTCCCTATTGAGTTTTGAAAGACTGGGGTTACGTCGTTAGGATGCTGAGATCTGACAGCAGTTCTTAACCTTTCTTTTTAGATCGTATGTTTTTCTTCTTCTCCAATTCTAGTGGACAATGATTTGCTTCAGGAAGCCATTCCTGAATCTGATCAATCACTAGTAACACAACTACTATTGGCGTGCATGAAGTAAGTTTGATTTCTCTTCTACAGTTCAACGATTTCTGTCAGGACTGGAGCCACTGAATAACACCACCATAGCTGCTTTAATGGAAACCGTCTGAACTCTGAACCACCTGTAGATTTTCAGATTGCACTCATTCTGATCATCATGCGGATTATGCAGTGCAAAAGAAGTAGCAATCATTTCATGCTAGACCTCATCAGTGCGTGCGCATGCACTCACAACGACACTAACAAAAACAATGTAGTATTACAAATGCCTCTGCAGATTCCAGCAACACATTTCTTGGCTTTTATTCGTAGCCCCTGCCAAGAACAGTGAAAAGAGGGCAAAGGAAAAGGGGTAGAACACGTTTTCCTGCAGAGGGAAGGCTGGTGGAAATGTGATTGGTAGCCTTTTTGTCAGCTCAATTGATCACACAATGCTCGTAAAACAAAACATGACAATGATGGTCTACACATCCTTTCCATCCATGGAAGCGATATTGACAATGCAAGCATTCATGACTCTTTTTTCCAGCTTTAAAATACCCACAGAGAAGTAAACTGTGCAAAGGACTACTTGTCGTTACTGTCTGAAAACAGGGAAGAGAGAGAGAAAAAATCTTGCCCTACAATGTACAGATAAAAAAAAATCTGTTGCACGCTTGCCGTTGTTGTCAGTAGTATCTTTGCTCTGGCCAAAGTCTCCTGGAGTTATGATTGAATGGTGGTACTGTCTGCTCAAGAAACGAACGATTTGCTGTGTAAGTGGTCATCTAGGTTCCTTATTCTCTTTGAAGTCAGTGAAATAATTTAAGTCACCATCCCCACTAGTGCAGTCTGTAACTTTGTTCAGAGTTCAGAGAACATGGTCCTCCTCACCTGCAAAAGAGAGAGGAATAGGATCCAATGGCTCATTAGACCTCTCATTCACTGCAAATGTAGATCTTGTAACATGAAATTGATCATACTTGTACCTTGTTTTGATTAGTTAAATCTTGTGAACTATCCAAGCACCTGGTGCATTTCTGATTAATCCAATGTGCGATTCTCGGATTTTACTAAATTCAATCAGTCCGTAAGTGCTTACCAAATCAACTGTATTGGTCAATATATATGAATACCGCTGACCAATTTTTCAAAAGCTGTAACTTATGTCCAATTAGCCATTTGCTCTCCATTAACAATGCAGGCTGTCATTGGAAAATATTTAGTATTTATGAAACACATTCATTTCAACTTAGAAATAAAATCATTCTCCAAACCATACCTTCTCATCACTAGTTACAGGACTGAACATTCAGAGGATGCCAAAATTCCTGAACCCTTTCAGTAGAAATTTAGGTCGGTGTATCCGTATGGATTTATGTCAGTATATCCATATGAGTAGGGCAGCAGTTCTTCGATGTCCAGTTGCGAGCTTGAACAACTCATCTTTTGGATTCGGCCATGATTGATTGATTCTACTTCTGCACTGAAGACGCTGTACACCGGCCTATGATCTGAAAATCGAGATTCACCTCGAACATATGACAGCTGACCAAGGCCCCTTCCATACCACAAAATACGATCGCACCTGTGCAGCAAGATTACTAAATTTAATTAACTGTACAAAATCCGGCAAAAATCCGACACTATAGTGTAGTCAAAATACCATGCTGGAGTTCTCTTTTTTTCCTTCTGGTTCACGTCATCTCCAGCATATTTGTCGGAATTGTTTGAGTATTTGTATGTTGGCGGGAAGTATATTTTCCCCTCGTTCCACCCAACAAATACTCGTCCACCTCTTTGCTCAATCCTTAGCTGACAGTGTCAAGTTTCATGTCGTTAATCTCAAACAATATTTCAAATAATTTTATTAATCAAAACAATAGCTCTTCAGCACTTCCCAAGCTACCGGAAATCTTGTAACATGGTAAAGTAAAAGAACGACAAGACAGAAAGCACTGATTGCCTGTGGCACAATAATTTTACTGCTTTCCAGGGCTTCAACGGTACACACACATACACATATTATGTTCAAGATATTTTACAAGCTCTCACCTGATCTTTCTCCAGCAATGCTTTCCAATTGCGCATCTCCACGAGGGCCTTCACTGACCGATAGGAAAGCGCGATTCGGTAATTTAGGTCCCCGAGCCAGATGATTCGACTACAAGAAAAGGCACATGAAGGGGCCCAATGTTACTCCAAATGCAAATGGAACACGCTTTATGAGTTCATTCTAAGGTTCTTTGCTTACTCATGCTCTAAGATAGTTTCTGGTGAACGCTCATACTGTCCATAAACCATTGGGAACCTGGTCTTTCTGAGGATTTCGAGTACATCTGAATTCCTCCGCATCTCATCACCTTCCTTCTGTCCTGACGTCAGATGGCTGCAGACGAAGCAGAAGCTTGTTTGGTGCAATGACATGCTAATTGAAATTGAACCCTGGAAAACAAATCCTTTACCATTGAATCCCTAAGCTAACAAGACTTCTTGTTTGCGATCAAGTCACATAAGGCAAAGCATTAAAAATCACAATAGCTAGATAACATAAGAACATTGTGACTTACCTTATTACCAAGGTAGCCCATCAATCCTCTCCCAACACAAGAAACCTTCAGATTTCTTATGTCATCCCTTATGTCTTTCCGAGTCCAAATCATCAGAAACAATCCCACCATTTGCTTGCTTGCAACCAGGCAATATCTGAACATCCGATTGCCACAAAAAAGATTCACTAAATCTCATGGAAAGAGAAAGCACTGTAGCTTTGGGAATCTAAAACTTTGGACTTAAAACATACCTAGTATGACCAGCTGATCTATGGCCGTCTTCCAGATATGCTGCATTGCCATAACCATACGACATTGGCGAATACACCGTACTTGGTGATTCTCCGGTGTTATTCTCATCATCCGATGATCCACCCCACCGGTAGTTGGTCTCATAGTCACTAGGCCTACGACCGTAGATTGCTCGGTCACAGACGCTGTACCGCCGTTCCAGCTTAGGCTGAGGGGCAAGAATGTCACCCTCCATCCTCAAACTCCGGCTGAGCCCCGCCTGAAAAGACCGGCGGTGGAAGAAGGATGCATTGTTCTGCCTCGATGACAACCCTTCAAAGTCATCATCCATCTCCACCACCGGGTCAGGTGCTGGAGACGGCGTTCGGAAGCTCCCATTGCCACTAGTACCAGGCAAATTGTTCAGCGTCCTTCTGATCAGTGACACCCACTTCCTTGCCGGGCCATTGTCCTCTGTCCCAAGAACATTCCCGGCATTCAACGGGACGATTTCTTGAAACCTACACAACACGATATCATCAAAATTATCATTGCTATCGAACTTGCAGCGCTGTGCCATCTGACATGAATTCAGAGATACGAGAGCATAGAGGAGACGAAACCAGTACCCGAGGACATAAATGTCAGCAGGAGGGGCAGCATGGAGCCAGTCCTCGAGGCTCATGTTATTTGGCGGGGATCGGCCACCTACATTCCAAGTAGCAACAAAGATCCTACTTCAAGAACAAGAGGAATTATGCACGGGACAAGTGTGGGATAGGGTACCACCAACATTGCAATGCAGCAGCGTACCTATAATCCAATGTCACGGTGGCCTCCGCGGCGTCAAGATCGATCTTACCCCGCCTTGAGCGCTCATGGCTCCTCCTCGACGACCTCTCTGCGTAAACATTTTACCGGATTGGAGAATGCAATCAGAAATGTCATAGTCCAAATAGAAAAACGAAGTGTGTGGTCTTTCGCAGTTTGCTCACCTGTCTTGCTCTTCTTGACTGTGCCCGGCTCCCTCCTGGTGAAGCTGCTGCCCCTCCACTCATCATCACCTCCTCCTGCAATCAAAACAGGACCCGATCAATCCGGGCGATACCCCGAATAACAATGCATCAAGAATTTGGTAAAAAAAAAACTTGGAAAACAGGAAAGTTAAGTTTCCACAAGTGACAAAAAAATAGAAACAAGATAATGAAAGACGAGCAGTGGAAACAGCAACGAAAACTGATCCCCAAGAGACGGAGAGAGACATGGTGAGCTCACTGTTGGATCAACGGGGAGCAATCAGGCCCACAGATACAAGCACACACCCGCAGAGTCACACACATACACACCTTTCCTCCCAATTGCAGCTACATCATCGGCATGGAAGTCATGGGCCTTGCTCCTGATGTTGAACCACTTCCTCACTAAGCTCTTAGACCATGACAGCTACAAGTTGCAACAAGATCAAGAAACACCACCACATTTAAGCATGGGGAAACAGAACAATTACTTTAGAATGAAGAGCTCAGGGAGAGACCAAGGATGAGAGATATACCTTGCTCTTCTTGGTGGTGTTGCTGTCATCTCTCATTGTTCCTCAGGGGAACACTCATGCAGCCCAAGAAACTGTTGATTTGCTGCAAAATGGTCAGTTGATGACTTGATGGAAGGTAGGGGCCAAGGATAGGTAGAGACAATGCGGCCACTGTTTGTTTCTCTATAAACAAAGATTGTGATTTGATGGAAAGAAGAGGGGAAGAGAGAGAGAGAGAGAGAGAGAGAGAGAGGAGTATTGAGGATGGGAACAAAATCTGGATTCTCTTTGGAGGAAACTGGAAAGAGTCTGGTAACAATAATGTTCTAAATGGCTTCTTAATCAAAGGGAGAGGAACAAATGTGATGCTAGTACTAGCCTAGAGCTTCTTGGAGGAAGAGGAGTGTGTGTAGGTGTGAGTATATGTGTGCGCGCGCCAAGGAGGGAGCAAGAGTGAGAGAGTAAAGTTGGAGGGAGGGAGGGCTCCCTCTGCTTCAAAAACCCAGTCTTTGAAGGTGAAATTGTGTGAGTAGCCTAAATACGTGTGAGGATGGGAGAGATTAAAAGTGTAGATGAATCTTAGGATGATCAGTCTCTGCTTTTTGTTGCTCTTGCGAAACCAAGGAGGATAATAGAAGGGCAAACAAATACATACAACTACTCTTCGAAGCAAAAAAGTACAGCAGTATTTAAGCATTTGAAGACTTCCATGAAAGGAAAAAAAGATCATATGCTCAAACTTAGATATATAATGCAATGTAGACTTCCATGAGAGATCTTGGAGTTCCAACAGAAGATGCGTTTCTATGATTTCTTAAAAAAATTATAATTTTTTGATCAATGTTCTTTAATGCAATAATAGTTTTTGTAATTATTGTGCTTATTTCATTAAAGTATTGTGGAGGCACGCTTCTTTAAAAAGATATCATTTGCAATTGTGTACTACTGTTGCACTACTGGTAGGGCTTAAAAAAACTCGAGATCGGCTCTAGTCTCGATTCGAACTCTAAACGAGCCAAACTCGAGCTTGATCTCGAGCTCACGAGCTTCAACGAGCCGAGCTCGAATAGCTCGTTAGCCTCGGTAAATTTATGAAACACTTGTTAAATATTATTGCATGTTAGCTCTTACCGAGTTTATTTGAGCCCGATCTCATGCTTAAGCTTTTCTTGTTGTTGAAAATTAATATATGTTGAATTGTTCATTGTTACTGAGCTTACTTGAGTTAAGCTCGAGCCTAGGTCTAGACTAGGACCCTCATGCTTGCTCGAGCTTTTTTTTAATTGAACTGCAAGAGTTCTACCGTGCATTAAGGAAGGAAAGCAAAGAATACGGTCTCCTCAGTACAAAGTGACTGAAAACCATTTAGAAGTTGGTAGAAACAACCGAAAAGAAAAAGCGAGAAAAACTACAAGGCTTGCTCGAGCTTTTAACAAGCTCAAGCTTGGAAGGCCATATTCGCTGGAGCTCGACTTGTTTATAGCCCTAACTACTGGTGTTTCCTCCCATTGGTCACTCGGGCAGAGAGAGAGAGCTAGCATTTTGGGAGGAAAAAAAAAAGATAAAGCCAGGAGAGGTTGTCAAGAGAGATCTCACTTTTCTACCTTTCAAGACGTTTTCTTAGTGTTTTTAGGGTGTGTGCGTTTGTGTTTGGCAGCCGATCTGAGATACGGCCCCTAATTTGTTTGTTTTTCTTTTGTTCCTTTTCATGCTCTTTTCTGCCATGTTCCTTTCTTTTGATATGCTCTAGGAGAATATTTCCAAGGTGGTGGACTGGTAGATTTTGTGCTCTTGTACGGCAAGGAGAATGTGAGTTGGAATAAAAAAACATGGCTTCTTTTTGTTTCTTGGCTAGTTTTGATGTGTTCAAGAATCAATAACATGGCTTCTTGGTAAAATAAATAAAAAGAGAAATATGATTAATTTCTTTTTTTATTCTTCCTTCCTTAGACCCAGAGACTGCCTGACTGCATCTGATTGAGATCGAGGAAAGGAGTTGGATAAAATAAGAGGCGATTCTTTATATGCGACTGAAGTTAACCTTGTCCCTTATATGACACTCATTGATATGTTATAGATTTCGTCTAAATTCCAGTTGTATGTAAATAATTAATCCATAAAATAAAATACACCCTGATGTAAACCACCACACGTAATGCTAACTGTTTCTCCTATTTTCTTTTATAAAAATGCTAGCACTGTAGACTATAGAGACTACAGACTGCAGCGCAATGGCAAATTTTTTTTAGACTCCTAATGCTCGTGACTTATCAAGAAAAAAACACTGAATACCAACAATCTGGGTAACAAGTCAGCTGCATGCAAACGGACTGTTTGAGATCTCAGTACAGACATGGAAATAATAGCTGATCTCAGCAATAAAACAACCACATTCTTCTGCTGCCATTTTTACCGACCAGGTTTGGTTGTTGCCCCGGAGTTATGGCCTGATTCATCCGGCTTCTTTCTTCTTCCACTGTTAAAACAGTCATCAGATGGTTCCACGCGGTAAAATGGTTGTAGTTACCATCGCACTGAACTTTTTCGTGTAGAAATAAAAGCATTCAGGACAGTGCAAGATCCATTAAACTCGACGGAGCGCTGCTATGCGTACGAACGGACATTTTTATGCGCGGTGAACTTTGGTGTCTGCCTATGGTTAGAGCTTGTAGGAATTCCATAATTTTCCTCACGGCCATGGTATATCCATAATTAACACTCCAGTAATCTCTTGGAATTTTTCTATGCGCGTACCGAGCTCAACCATCAAAATCAATCAGAAATAAGAATAGAAAAATGATGGCAAGAGCTAGGTTAGGGAAGAGTAACCTTCGTGCCAATCACGTGAAGTCGATTTCCAATGATCATTTGCTCAGACGGCAGGAGCGCATGTACCATTTTTGCCAGAGCTGGCCAATCCGTCTGAACTCTGTAACCAGCCAATAATTAACAATTAGCATCATAATCCTGGAAACAAGAGATTACGACCGGGGTTATCTCCGTCAAAAGCCGAGCGAAGCCCCATCCTTTCTGCTTAGTTTATCCCAGAATTCCCACGGATGCATGGCAGCTCAGAGAAAGTAGCCCTGAATAGGAGCAGATTTGTTGTTGATCTCTGTTCCAAGTCCATTAAAATGTCATGCTACCAATACAGATTCTTACTGCCCCAATCATGGCCAAGCTAGCTACTTTTGTCTTTAATACTGTACACACTAGATTCATGTGTACAATGTTATATAGCAGGGAATTCTTTATATGTCACTGAAAGTTAACCTCGTCCTTTATATACCATTCTTTGTGTTACTAATATGTGGGTCGGTGATACATTCATAGATTTCCTCTAAATTCCAGTGGCATTTGAAGAATTAATTCTATATAATATATATAGTGGAGTACTATATACCAATGCTACATATATGCTGATCCAGCCGAGTATGGCATACTGAACCCATGGGACCCACTGTCATAGAAGAGATTGCACGAGTGGGTGAGAAAGATGGTTAGTTTCTAAGTGATCACTAATGATAATAACACTAACAGTGCTTCCAATCTGGGATTAGACTGGTGCCTAGTTTTATTGATCAATCAAAAAGTACATCCTTGGCTAGTTGTAGTGCACATCTGCTCCCTTCCCAAAGACAAGGCCAACCTTCTCGAGTTGAGGGCAGACTTGACCAAGAATATGAACCTGGGAAATACTAACCTGCAAGCTGTTTCAATGGTTGGTGGACCCACTAAAAATATATAATGTTAGAAAACCTCATAGAGCCTTGTGTTTAAACTTGAAGCAACACAAAGGGGCACTTATGTTAGTCTAATTTGGAGATGAAGAGGCATCGAACTTGGAATGATTGGCTGCATAAAATACATTTTGTCAGGCTAATGACAGGGAAACGCAGGTTTCTGGGTCTAGATTAGCTATTAAGGCCATCTTGGCCATGCATGCAGCATGCTCTTCCAAAATCTCCAAAAATGGGAATCCCTACATCCACCTCCTTGATTGTTGAGGCATCTACGTCGGTTTACGAAAGAGCGCACCACTTTTGTCAAGATTTGTGCTGTCATCACAACTTCTAGAAAGTGATTTTACAGGTATTTGTCAGATTTTCACTATAATTAAAAAATATTAATTCGAAAACCTACTGGGCTGCTACATGCATTCGAAAACCTTATAGTTGATAGTCAGCTCTTACATTCTTGTTTGTGTGCACTATTTCCAAAATGCATAGTGTTATTACTAGCAGTCTAGTAGATGACACATAAGTACAATTGAGGGTACAAGAAAGAGTATAATAAAATATACAAAAACTGATAAAGTACAAGCAGGACCTTAGAAATTGTAAGCACGGTGCAAAACCTGACTTGAAACTAAGTACTACTACTACGTACTAATCTAAACTCTACAGTGTGCCAAATTGTTCAAACCGAAATGAAGTGACCTGAAGGTGTGTCCCTGACTCCGTGTGTGGTCTGTAGAGAGCCTGGAGCCAGTCAAAACAGGATCTGTGTTCCATGCTTTGGCCAAAGTGTCCCTCATTGTCTTTAGCTTTTCAGCTTTGCAGCCGCCCGCCCCCCTCTCTCTCTCTCTCTCACGGACTCGGTTACAGGCAAACTCAAGGTAGAGCAAAAAACAAGAAAATAAGAGAGCAATGCTGGAAAAGATTGACCTAGTACTGCGATAATCTGGCACAAAAAATGTGTGGCAATTCTTCTACAGCTAAGCTAGCTAGATTACTACCATCTCTCAACACACACATTCCCCTTCCCCTCGTGTCATTGTCTGAAAGCCTCTAGTTGATAGGGATGTAGACGGAGGACAACTCCAAAGCCTCTTTGATGTGAGAGTGAGACTAGCCGCTGTTCTTGTTCGATCTACCAAGTACTCCATCAAACCCGAGTATGTGTTGCCCCTTTTGCTCTCTCTCTCTCGTCCTACTTTATACACACACTCGCTGCTGCCATTCCACCCTTCTGTCCCACTCCCACGCCTCTCTCTCTCTCCAACCCTGCAGTCTCTGCATCCACCATTTTTGTTGCTGTAAAAAGCTCCCTCCTCCAGCTGGGCCCCAGCCTTGATAAACGCATCAAGTGACCATCATTGACAAAACCTTGGAATCTGGCCCACAGTTCGTGGCGACATGAGTATGCCCATCAAACCCAAAGGGAATACTACGTACGTATCCCATTTACAGTACTCTCGCCACCTCAGTCTAACCGGAAAAATAGAAGGAAAAAGTCCATTTTTAGTTCCTCCGATTTTTTTTATTTTCGTACGGTTTAATTTCCATCTCTTATATGTAAAATTGGGTAAAACATATCCTCATACTCTTAAATCCGTTTAAAATCCGTCCCTCCCGTTAGGAAAAGACAGTTTTGACCAAATTTAACATACGTGTCACGCCACATTGGATATCACCTAGTGAGAACGAGGTGAGTCCCATCTTTATTTTTGTATTAAAAAACAAAAATACTTAATAGTTTAATGACACATGGGTCTAGCCTATCCCATAAGTAGTTTGTGGACTCCATGCACCATGGATATGCTGATCCTACCTCTTTTTGGCTCGTTTGGATTCAACGTTGCATGCTACGTAGTCAAAATTCCGTTTTGCTAGTGGGAGGGATATGTTCTAAATGTTCTTTAGAGTTGGAGGAAGTATTTAACCCGGTTTTGCAGATGAGAGACGGAAATTAAACCATGCGATGAGTTGAGTGATCAAGAATGGACTTTTCCCAACATAGAATGCCAAATCTGTGTGTTTTTCATGCAGTTGTTATGACACCCTAGGAGATTTCATATATTAATAAATTCTGTAAATTTGGAGGGTACTAAAATCAATAAGCATTTTGCCAGATAACCTATGAACTCTAGCGCAAAATCGACGAAAAGGTGTCAAGCGTAAGACCTCCATGAAGCCTCCTATCACATGCAAAACCTTGCTAAACAGTAAATACATATAGCATTAGCCATTTACAGTAAGCCTATTGGTACTATACTTCACATCAAAGACAGGAGAGGTCACTCATCAAGGCAACCAGAAAGTTGTACCACATAAAAGGCATGAATACAATCAATACAAATTTCCCTAGCACATCACCAGGTTGCAGGCAGCAATGCAATGGTCAGAAGCCGGTAGAACAAAAACACAAGTTGCAAAGTCGTCAGAGTAGAGTAATAAGTAGCAAGACGACAGTATTTCCTCACCTACAGTGCTCCTGCGCACGTACAGCCACGCGAGGGTTGGAACGGATGCTTGCCGTCTCCGAAGCTTCCAGGAAAAAAAATGCCTCAAGTGGTCCATCCAGCTTCTGCTGCCGCAGCTGCATGCTCCAGCTTAAAGGCGAAAACCAAACCTGCAACCAGCAATGTATGCAAGGACTAGTAACATATGTCGAGCATGGTGCAGATCCAGGCCCACATGTATAGTAGCATTGCAACAAACTTCACCGGTTATAGCATGGACAACTGACCAGAAATCGTGCATCCGAGATGCAGCAGACAATTATGCATACTTGAAGTGAAATGTGTGCCATGATTTGATTTCCATTTGTGCAACAAGGACAGCTCAAAATGGTTTCAGTCCATTTCCATCTTGAAGTAGGAAATATCATTCTAGCTCAACCAATAATGTACATGATTTTGCACATCTTGAATAATCCAAGTTAACATCCAGCGACTTGGAAATAAGTTCTATCAAACCACACCATTAGCTTCTACCCCGTTGCCTAGCTTACAGTTGAGAGGAAGGGCAGGGCAGAAATGACTAAAATGAGTAAAGGGGATTACGACAGAAATGCACTGCATACTTGGCAGAAGGACCGGTCTCATAACGCATGACATGTATTTAGCTTGAGCTAGTTTGTTCATGGCGGACCACCATTGCTTTGAAGCTTTTCTATACACTGAGAGAATTAGTCTCCTGATACATCACCGGATGAACAGCTGTTATTCTCACCAGAAGCGCCGACAGCGAAAGTGAGAGTGATACCTATCAACGATACATAACAAGGAGAGTCTACGAATGCAGAGAAATGTCACCATTAACTTGCTGATAAGGTATAACTGCAGTCTTGCCAAAACAGAACTAGACTTCAATAATATCTCTTCGGAGAGACAGAAAATCCAAAAAAAAACAGTGATGGGCTGCTGGCAGAAGATGTTGAGAATTCTGTGGATATGAATGACCATACGGGAAGAAAAATCCAAGGTATCCATAAGACAAATGGACAATAATGGAATTGAGGCTGTACTTAAACAATGTACTTTCTGAACAACAAGCTTCTGCACCACATTAATATGCCCCCCATTACAGAACAATCCACAAACCGAGATCAGATGTTGGGATGTCGACTAACAATTCAGACATGATGAGAGCAAGCTTGTTGAGAGGGAACATCTGCATAGATGCCCATGCGCACACTTTGCTCAGAATTGATGAGGTGATGAAAAAGGACAATATTGGAGCAAAGATAAATTTTTGGGGTGGAATAATCTTGAAGTTCGAGAGACAGGATTGAGAAAAACCGAGATCACAATACGCATAGCAATTCAGCTTACGAACATCCTCCGAGCAAAACTTACCAAACTAAATGTAAAACGACAGTTTAGTGATCAGTCTCACAGCTGAAATTCCTGAGTTCTTAAGAACAAACGGATCTGTCTGTGGAGGACATTCTAATCAATCACTTATTGACTGGTGCTGTCCTTGATAAACATATTTGGCACAGTCAAATATCCACGAACAACGCCAGCATCACATCATATAGTTTATCAGTTGCGACCCCAATCTGGGTGGCAATATCATCCAGTCTTCATCAGCAAGACAGCAACCCACTGACCCCAAAACCAAGTATAGCTCACAGGCAGGCCACTCAGGTATTCATAGATTAATGACATCATACAGAGCTAGTGTCATGCAATGAAATTCCTACTTACTGACAGGATACAAAGCTAGGAATTGGCGAAACTTCAAGAGAACCTTGTTGTTTATGGTCTTGGCCTGCATCTTGTATTTCATCAAATATGCTTCAATCAATATATAAGGCTGATAACTTTTCAAACTCTTTTTTGCTGGACCAGTCAAATTTATAGCTTTAGCTAAAGTATATCCCTTTCTCTAATGACTCATAATTAAGGTGCTGATACTTCTTTGAGAAGCACTGTTTGACTATGTATTTTCGCCCTAGTACCTGCAAATAGTAATAGCAAAACCCTCTGCAGAGAAGCACACAAATTCTGGAATAAGATGGCAACAAAAACAACCAAGCCTTTTGCCCCAAACAAGATGGGGTAGGCTAGGAATGAAATTCAATCAAAGTCAAAAGACCCCTAAGCTAGAATAAGCTGGCAAAAAGAAGAAAAATTATACAAGGCATCTCTTGACGCAGAGCATCTCCCCTTGCTTGGACAGTACACAAAAATCTTGCTGTTGCTACTAAAGATAACAATGAAGGTTAGTATGCAACTGAAATAAAACAAAGCAAGAAAGATAAAAGGTATCAGTCAAAAAAGGTAAGGACAGCTATTATGCTGTGATAAAAGAACTGCTATCATTTCACATTTGTTTTGGCAAGTGCTAAAAAATATTTTCTCCTGTTATATACTTATATTATGCAGACAAAAGAAGTGGATATGCTTAAACCCTACGGTGTCGAAAACAAATGTTTTTACAAGTGTATATGGACTTGACCAACATATACATTTCGAAGCTGATATGTAAGGACGGAAAAGAGTCACAAAATTATGGAAGGCCCAATGATGTATATAGTGACTTAATCTCGTGTGTGACTCTTTTAGCTTTTGCTTAGCATTCCAGTGATTTCAGCACTTATGGAGGAACCTACACTGCATAGTACTAACTGTGGGCTCATCCTCATGCTACCAATCTACTATATACAAAGTTACACAGTGGGCCATGCAATATTTGAACCATGGTAAGTCTGCATGACCATGTGCCATATGGGTTATCCTACATTATCCACATATTGGTACGGGGTGTAGGGCAGCGGCTGCTTCTCCCCAAGGGTACGCCTCGCTCTGCAGTAGTTTAAGATATCTGTGTAAGAATTCTAAAACATCAGTTATTAAATAACTAACATATCATAAATTAATACAAAAGTGTTTCATAAAAAGCCACCTCACAGCCAAACAGAAACTAGGCCTATAATCATCGGATAGTTGCATCTTCTTTCCTAGCTTTTGCAAGAGCCTTAACTACAATTGTGGGTGTCATTTGTCCATTCATCCTTTTCTGCATCACCAACAAGGCAACAATTCTTATGACAGTGAGTTTGTCTAACCTCTGTCAGCAATTGAACATGTCATCCCCAATTCAGTAGGGTTCTTGGATCAGAACGGCAATAGGAAACAAGACAGCCTCTTACCACAGTCACCTTTTTTTTTTTGCTACGCTGAGTCAACTAAATGTCCAACAAAGGATGTGGGGAAGCAACCACATTCAAAAGAATCTAGCATATATAGGATACCTGATCACACAATGCCTCTTCAAGTCTCATGGCGATACATCAGAGGATAAAGTACAGCTAACCTCAACTGGTCAATCACAAACTTGACTTTACCACATTTTACTTCAAGACTCGTGCCGAAATAAAAACTTTCCTTCCGCATCTATAAAATCCCTCCATTGGTGGTATCCAATCTATCGCAGTTCATCAGTGAGATTTCAAACGCGCTTCACACGCATTTCACTCGCGCACATAGCATTCCTCATCATCGTAATCCT
This sequence comes from Otatea glauca, assembly GCA_036346275.1. NCBI lineage: Eukaryota > Viridiplantae > Streptophyta > Magnoliopsida > Poales > Poaceae > Otatea > Otatea glauca. The sequence continues at coordinate 54,909,604 of CM070722.1, read as the reverse complement.
AAAGCTCATACATTCCAATGAACCAATCATGTATTCGTGTGTTAATAATACCAAGCTCCACACCAACACCATATAAGCCATTGGCGCCATAAAAGATGACCATAATGATAATTTCTGAAAACTAACGCACGAGTTGCCGTCATCGATCAACTCCGTGAAAGAAAACTTAGAATCTTGCTCTGTGATGCATTCACCATCAACCGCCCTCGTTTCCCCCAAATAACCAGTACGAAAACTTACTAAGTATGGTCAGATTCAACCTCTGTTGCTCTTACTCGAACTGCCGCGCCGCCTGCCGATCCACACTGCGACCACCTCAGCCTCCGCTCCTCGAACAGCGCCACCAGCCGCCGCCGCCGTAAATTCTCGCAAGTTTTTCCCCCTCCGGACGACGGCGCAGAGTTTTCGGGGAACATTTTTGGGCCACGTGTATGTGGAACAGGCCGGGCCGGAGACTTGTAGTTGTACGTTCGTACTGGGCCGTAGGCTTTCGAGGGAAAAAAAACCTCGGGCTGCCATCGCACGGATCCACCCATGCTGCGATGGGCCGCAGAAATACGGTCACACTGAGACAGCCTAATTGGCCTAACCGTCCAAGAGAGATGGCCCATTTGGCTTCACCGTTGGTGAGAGGCTGGCTATGATCTTCACGAGCTATCATCGAATTTCTTCTAAAATTGCTATAGTTTAACGTAAAATTATTTGACTTGCCATTTAAGTAGTTATTTTAAATTCAAGCTAACGAGCCATTATCAAGCCGAACCTCATTAACATTTTTCTTTCTTAAAATGAGCTTATTTTAATTTTAAACACACTAACTATTGTAATCGAATCAATTTTGATTCAAATGCTAACGAGTTTTTTTTGCTAGCCCTGCGAGACGTGTCGTACTAGCAAATGCACTGATGACGCAATGATGTAGCAGCAGCAGCAACAGAGCAAGTAGAGGAGAATGGTGGAGATCGGCTGCATCCAATGGCAGAAATTTTGAGAGATTGGACAAACTTAACTACAACCAACAACTTGTCTAGAAAGACGTGGCTTCTATAGTGCCCGATGAAGATCGGATTGTGCTAAAGTTCTACTGCTCATCACCGATGAACTCGGGCAGTCGCCCACCCTACCAAGGTGGCTCCGCCCCTAGCTGCATGCACGGGCAGCATGCCATGTGAGGGAGCATGAGGCGGGCACATCTGTCGTCTCTTCTCCTCTCTCCCGTCGCCTGTTTTTTTTGCAGGTTACATGGAATCCTTTTAGCAAATGGCAATTGATAAATTGTACTTCGTGAATGGCGTGTAATAACAACATGGCTCTAGATTGTACTTTTGCTAGCTACTTGCAATGTTTGTTGTCGTCGTCCTTGTGAGGAGAGTCGATGGGCTAATCGGTCCGGTAACAATGTTTCTCTGAGGATTTCCTCCGAAAACGATGAAGGCGGTAGTAGAAGTACTCATGGTGTGCTTGACCTGCAGAGTAAAAGATTGCTTAGTACAAGCCTGTAAAAAAATATAGGCAGGAATAGCAGCAAATTAAGTTCAGATCAGCTGTTCTAGTTTTTCTCAGTGTGTATTTCTTCTTAAGAGACACGGAATCTACAAGATCAGTTGGGAATTAAAAATAAATAGAATGAAGCTCTGGTCAAGTTGCACCAAATACAGGTAAATGATTTTGAAGATATTATTTCGTCTCTGCAAGAGAAAATCCGTCATAAGGATCAGATGCTTGAACAAGAGCAGCAAAAATGTACAAATGCTTCTATCAGCACATTGAACTTAAAGAATAGTTTGGCTGATGTGGAAGACAAAAATTTTGCTGTCTTCAATGAATGCTAGAAGTTCATCGAAGCCACGCATTCTGCAGAGGTACTAATCGCACGGCACAAGGAGGAAGCCAAAAATGAAGAAGAGGAGAAGAAAGCATTGTTGAAGCATAATAAGAAACTAAGGAATGGAATCTCACAGCAAATTATGGTCCTCAATATCTGTAAGAATTTAGGACCTCCTTATGTGGTTCATGATGAAATAATGCTGCAGACTATGGCTCGTGAAACTTTCAACCATGTAAAGCATAAAGAGGAAAGCAAGGATAGAAGTGTTTCCACGGATGTTGAGCTATCAGTTCTTGGAACAATTCTGACACAAATAGCAATTGACTTCGGAGATCTGCACTAGCTGAAGGGTGAACTTGCGAAAGAAGTGGAGACAGGAGTGGCAGAATTGCTTTTTCTGCAAAACAAAAATCACGAGCTTATTGAATTGAATGAACAGTTGGGGCAAAGGTTGCAGCAAGGTAGCAAAAGGGAGGAGGCATTGAAGATTGAAATGATGGGTTTATATGAGGAGATACCATGTCTGGGAGAATCTTACGAGACTTCACAAAACGAAATTAGCAACCTAATTGAAAAATATGAGTCCTTATTGCAGGAATACGAGCTTTTGTTTGAGAAGTACAATGCCTTGGATGATGAGAATGCTGATGTTCTTGCAGAATTCATAATGCTTGACCACTTCTTGTTGTTCTTTAGTGATCGTAGCAATGAGTCAGCATCTGCATTGGCTTCTCTTAACAATGATATGGCTGCACTGGGTTTGGCCAATAATGAACTTGACCATGAGGTCAAAGTGCTAAACAGAAGAGCTAAGATTCTTGAAGTGGACTGTGAGCACCTCATGAACACTCTAGAGAACTTGGTGGAGGTTCTGAGAAATTGCTTAGTCCTTTCAGAGTTTGATTCTAATACATGCAAAAGCATCTGCTAGGAATTGGCCATTGAACTCAAGAGTGGCATGGCACAGTTGATGCAGAAGGATGATGAACTAAGCAAGACATGAGATTGTTCAATTCTTGCAAGAGACAAACCAGGAATTATGCAGAGTTCTCAGGGGTCTTGACGCTGCTGTGGAAGATGCAAAAGGAGTAAAAGGAGAACTTCAAAAGAAAATTATGAGACTATGTGGTGGTCTATCCATATTTGTGATGAGTAATTGACTGTGCTTGAGTCTGTTACTGTAGCGCCAAAGTTTTGGTTGATTGGATCGCTGCTTCCAGCCGCCGGAAACTCAAGTCACAGCCGCAAGGGACTCACCCACCAAGAAGGTCTCCAGCGCAAGAATCAATCTGGCTGAAGAAATTGATTTTATTTCCTTTTATCTAATTTAGTTACAGTACTCCAAGTAAAAGAGTACAAACCCTAATATCCTGCTCTCTCACCTAAACAGGAGACATCCTTCTTCTATTTATAATGAGTAACAGTCCGCATACATGTCCACCTGGCCCAATACATGCAAACTACCCAAAATTCACACATGCACGCGTACGGCCCACCTGCCGCTCTCGCGTGACTAACCAACCTCCATGTGCACCGTTCTCTAGTTCGAACGTCCCGCATGACATCCTTGACCACTAGGACCTCAGTTCCTCCCTGAACCTAGTCCCAAACCTCAGTTCCTCCATGAACCTAGTTCCGGTCCCGTCATCGACCACGTTCACCCTCAAGCAACACCTGCACATTAATAAACACAAAACTGTGTACGAGCACAAGTCCACGACTTGACTCAAGATCAATCCATGCAACCACTCACACGAGCGTATTGCATCAAGCAAAACTATTACCATGCTATCACAAGCATATCAATTAATCATCTGAAACAACACGTGCAAAAGCACAGCACATGCCATGAATACAACCACTTCGCAATACCAGTTTCATTACTAAGCCAATTTTTCAGCACATGATTTTACAATCTCCCCTTTGATGAAAACATTGGCAACACCACTTAGAATTGAACATTGGCATTCACCTCACAAGAAAATTTTTTGAAATCAAAAAGTTTTAAAATCAAAAGCCGAAGTGAAAAAAAGCAAAATCTCTCCCTTTGACAAATATGCAAAGTGAAAAACTCCCCTAGGTGAAAATAGGAAAAAACTCCCCCTAAGAAGAAAAAATGTGAGTGAATGATAAATACCACTTATACAAGAACATGTGCATGTGTAAAGCATGTATAAAGTTCTCCAAAAATCTCCTCCAAAATTCTCCAAAGTGGCAAAATTCTCCCCCTTTGATAATGAATTCATCAAGAATACAAAAGAGAGAAAACAAAATCTTTTTTTTTAAAGTTTGACAATTTTTTTATGTAATGAGCATTCTAAATCATCCACAAATATAGCAAATTCATCACCAAGCCATGCTATCAAAAATACTTGCACCCTCAAATCTACACAAAGACAATGTAGAGTAAGCATAACTAGAAATCAAGTACTAATAACAATTTATTGCATGGCATGATCTCCCTTACTCAACTACCTCAAAACCTGAAATTTTTGTGCAAATCATTGATGCCTTTTTGAAAAGAGAACCTGATTTATTGATTGATTGCAACAATAACAATTGCAAGGAATTATATGCACCATCAGCCTTACTTTTCAACCATGCCAGCAATCAAAAGCTTAAGGTTTCATGATTTCGGTCATATACAACCTCTTCCAAGTTTATATCAAAGTGCAATGATAAGTAGTCTCGTAAAGAAGAAGTGCGATAGTACATAACCTTGATCTCGCATTATCAACAATCACTCTTTGAGCTTTAGCACTTAACTTTGATAAATTTCATATTTAGCACTTTTTGAGCAGGATCAAGATAGCCAAGAAAGTTCAACCATGACAAAATTTAATTCAAGTTGTCATTCCAATTAAATAGTCATGTCATAAACTACACTATATATGCATAAACATGAAGTTGCGAAGACCTTTTAGCATAAACATGGCTTCAAATGACATATGTGTATCAAATACAATGCTCATTACTTTTTCATTGATTTTCTCATTTTTTTGTTTTCATTTAAGAAACACATAAAATAAAAAGTATGTTACAAAATATTACAAAGTTTTCAAAAACTCCCCCTCAAAACAAACCATCTTAAAAACTTTTTCAAAATTGTCACCCAGTAGGATTAATTTTATAAACAAAAGTCTGAAAGAACAATCCTTCCAATAGACAAACGAAAGAAATTTTCACCCAAATCCATTAACTCCCCCTCAAACGAATAACCAATGAAATCAAAAGAGAGATGATGATATATAAGTGTTTGAGTTATCATGGTATGTTCAGTTAAGCATAAGCATGAATCATGATAGATAAGTATTAAGCATGAAAAGGCATGATATAAGATATAACATGATTGAACATGCTAGGGGATACATATGAGCATATGAATAAACATCTCATCTTATACCACAATTAGATATCTGTGAATGTAAAAGACATGAGTGTATAAAATAGCTCACAAAGTAGGTGAAGAATTATTGCACATACCTCTTGAAGTCCATCTCAAGGGTGAGAACCATCCAAGTCTTGATCACATCTTGCAAAAGACCAAGATCCACTAAGCTTCTGTTCTCTAATCCGCATCTGAAAAACCTACATAGCACTAGAAGATGTCGAGGCCTTGGTACTGGGGTTAGAAATAAAGCATTTAGGAATCCAGTACTGAGACACACGACACACAGCAGTAGGCACAACACGAGTATTCTTATGCACAAAATCAGATTTGCCCTTTCTTGTGTTTCTAGCAACAAAAGGTGTTTGCATCACCCTAGGCACAAAATGAGGAGTAAAGCGTGCCTGTCTGAAATTAGACCTAGCCTTAGCCTTTTCTTTCTTTTGTTGTTTGGCTAGTCTAAAGCAAAAATCTACTAAGTGTCCATCTCTACCACAATGAGTGCAAGTGTACTTAACACGATGTTTAGCTTTAGAAGTAGAAGCAACATTTGCATTCATTATAGTAGAAGATAAAACTCCAGCAGACTTAAAAACAGTTTTCTTAGGCTCATTGACAATTTCAAATTTTCCACTCTCAAGTGCCTTAACAACAGTGGGAGCATGTGATTTATGATGAGTATAAGAATCAAAACCTAAACCTTTGTTATTCGTGCTAACCCTTGATTGATCCAAAATCATGTTTAGGTTTTTCTTTCCTTTAGTGAAACGTTCTAAAGATTTTTCCAAGTAATCAACCTTTCGAGAAAGAGTTAAACAATTATTACAAGAAACGTCCACTTTTTCTTTTTGCTTGCGACAAGTTGAGCATGAAAGAACCTCATGAGTGAGCAAATCATTTGTCATTTGAGAAACTCTAGCATTAGCATCATGCAACTTCAATTCAAGAATTGAATATTTAGAACAAGAAGTTGATTCATCCAAATCAGAAGTAGAGCAACTAGCATCTTTAATTTGTTTGCAATTCAAAGCAACAAGTTTCTCATTCTTCTCAATTTCATCTCTAAACTTATCAAGAGTTGAAGCATAAACATTTCTTAGTGAAGTAAGCTCAGAATAAATTAAGTCACATGATTTGCAAGCATCATCATCAGGAATCAAAGATTTAAGTCTAGCAATTTCAGCATTCAAAGATTCAATCAAAACATCATGTTTCTTAATTTTCTTGTTTCTTTTCTCTAAAAGCGTACCAAGACGAACAACAAGATCTCAAAGCTCATCGTAAGAAGGATTTACCTCGTTTCACATCCTTTGTCAAATTCATCTTGGTTGAGCTGTCCATACTTGCCATGAGACACAAGCCCGTCAAGTCTTGTCTCGTCTTACCTTTGGATATTGTATCTTCATCATCGCCTTGAGTCTTCATCACTCAAGTTGACTTGTTCAAGTCTTTGAAAGAACTCGATGCACAACTTTGCTATTTAGGAAGCTCCTTTTCTTCTTGTCATTGAACGGACGCTTGTACTTTGTCTCTTTCTCCTCCTTCGATGATTTACCTACAAGTTTAGGACAATTTGAACGAATGTGGTTGAGATCACCACACTCATAGCATCTTGGAGGGCCACCACCAACTCTCTTCCTCATTCTCACATTTCGCAAAGCTTTATTAAACGAGAAGAGAGTGATGCCAAGTCTTCTTCCGAAAATTCCTCAATCTGTTCATCGGTTAGTGAAGACAAGAAAGACAAAGCAAAACTTGAAGAAGCATTATTATGAGACATGCTAGATTGGGAGGTCAAAGCAATTGATTTGTGATCATTCTTCCTGGCAATAACATCCAATTCATGAGTTTTTAATTTAGAGAAAAGAATATCTAAAGTAAGTGTACTCATGACAGTTGATTCTCTAATGGATGTAACTTTCATCTCCCAAATAGATATGTTTAAAGCACCAAGTAATTGTCGAGCATTAGCAGCATCATCATAACTAACTCCAACAGCACGCAAATTACTAAGAATTTTATTAAAACGTGCAAAGAAATCATCTAGCGACTCACCAGGCTTCATCTCAAATCGCATGTATTCTTTCTTATATATATCTTGGCAAACCTCTTTGACATTGTTTGATCCTTCATGATAGTCACAAAGAGATTTTCATACCTCATATGCGAATCGAAGATGAACCACTCGATCGAAGTCGCTGCGTCCCAAGCCCTGGATGATCAAGTTGCGTGCCTTGCTGTTTGCTTCAACATGCGCGCGATTGGCGTCGTTGACATTGTCGTTCTCAGGGACTTCGTACGGCTTGTAAACCTTCTCCCAAATTGCGAAGCCCTGTGCTTGGATGTACGCCTCCATCTTGGCCTTCCAAAACTGAAAATCAACACCATCGAAAATACATGGTTTTGTCGAATAACGATCCATTGATATGAATTCTAATCACCGGTTAAGAATAATTAGAAAAATCTTGCTCTGATACCACTTGTAGGATCGATATATACTAAACTAGCAATCAGAGGGGGGTGAATGATTGCGCGGAAGCTAAAACCAAATTTTTGATCTACTAAAAATTCACCCCAATTTGGACTCAAATAATTGCTTCGTATTCAACAAAACAGAGTTAGATGTATTCGGTAAATCGCTAATTCCTAGAGATCCAACTGTTGGATTGACCTGAAATTTTAACTGTAGAAACTAGATTCCAATAGGAATCTAAAACAAAAATAATCAGCTCGATTAGACCTACAGATCAAAAGTTATTAACCTCGCAAGCATGCTGTGACAGATTATGACGAGAACTGACCAAACCCTAATTTCGTGATTAATCACAATCTACAAAAGATTAACCAACGAAACTTTCAGGAACTCTAAGTTGATACTCTAGGAAGGTTTTGGATAGATCAAATTAAGAATAAACTTGTTGAATCAAGAGAGACAATGAATCAATCTATAAAAACAAAAACCGGGCAAACAAAATCAGAAACGAGTACCGATCAATTTGCGCATGAACAGTAATCTACGAACACTGTAGCGAATGAGATTTTTCTGTAGCGCACGGATTACTGTAGCGCCGAAGTTGTGGTTGATTGGATCGCTGCTTCCAGCCGCCGGAAACTCAAGTCACAGCCGCAAGGGACTCACCCACCAAGAAGGTCTCCAGCGCAAGAATCAATCTGGCCGAAGAAATTGATTTTATTTCCTTTTGTCTAATTTGGTTACAGTACTCCTGAAAGGACAGGGGATGTCGCCTAGAGGGGGGGTGAATAGGCGAATTAAAAACTTTATAGCTAAATGCAGCGGAATAAAAATATTGCAGCTAAATAAAATCTCCCGAGGGTCTAAGTCCGGAGTGTCCGGGATTTTTATCCGGAGACTCCGAAAAGTCCGGACTGTCCGGGTTCTGGAGTCCGGATACTCCGGACTAGATCCGAGGGACTCAGGCCGGAGTGTCCGGGATTTTTATCCGGAGACTCCGAAATGTCCGGACTATCCGGGTTCAAAAGTCCGGATACTCCGGATTTAAGACCTCGAAATGAGATTTTAAATCCCTGCAATTTTTCAACAATCTACTTGAATACAAATGATCTAAATGCTATCAGGTACATGGGGATATTGTAGATCTAGAGCCAAACACAACAATAGAGTAGATCGGGCAATTTCAAGATTCAAAAGCAAATGCTAAAGCAAGAGAAAGAAGCAAACTTGGAGACAATGACTTTTCACCCAAGTTCGGATCCTTGAGGGATCCTACGTCTCCGCTGAGGCGGCTCGGTCACACTTGAGCCGGGTCTCTTTCAACCCTCTTCCTCCGGTGTTGCACAAATGCACTCGCGGTCTTCACTCCTTTGATTCCTTCCTCACGGAGGCGGAACCGACCTTCACAAACTTCCCACTACCAACCACACAAAGCTCCGGTGGCTCGAGGCGACCTCCTAGCCGCCTAGGAGTCCTCAACCTCCAAGAGTAACAAATGCTCACGAAGAACAAACTTGGAGATGAAATTAAGTGCTCAATCAACTCAAGACTCACTCCCCAAACTCTTCCCAACCCTTCTCACAAGGGATCACTTAGATCTAAGGGTAAAAGCTCCTCAAAGCCCCCCACACACCCTCAAAATCCACACCAAAAAGCCTCTTCAAAAGAGGAGGAAGGGCTATAAATAGACCTCCTAAAAACTAGCCGTTAGAGGCAGTGCGCAGACAACCCGGAGACTCCGGACTTCAACCCGGAGACTCCGGATTGGAAGGATCAGCTCATCCAGAGAGGGCCAACCCGGAGACTCCGGACAAACACCCGGACACTCCGGACTAATTCAACCCGGAGTGTCCGGACCAAATACCGGATACTCCGGACCAACCGAGAGCAGCCACCGAGGGTGCCAACCCGGAGTGTCCGGACCAAATGTCCAGATACTCCGGACTGTTCGGATTGAACATCCGGATACTCCGGATTGCACTGGCCAGCCCGACGAAAACGAGCATAACTTCTCACTCCGGACTCCGATTTCAGCGATCTTGGACTATACCAAAAGCTAAGAACGAGGGCTACACAACCAACAAGATCTCACTATCCAAAACTCAAAGGATAACCACAGATTTCACAAAGAAATCAAGAGAGACCTACAACCCTCACTTTCCGGCACTACCAACACCACTCTCTTTCTAAGATTAACAAGGATGGATCACTTGAGCACTTGACACATCTAAAAGTCATTCGACATCGCATCCCTCTTAATAGTACGGCAATCCTTAGACTCAAATTAAATCAAAGATAATATAAGTCTAGACATAGTCACTTGCCGTCTTCTTTCTTGATGTCGATGCATGAAGACCTTCACCATATAATTGATGACATCTTCGCCTTGTCCAACTCGACTCGATTCACCTCATGAGACTCTCGTCCTATCAATCTTGACTTGATCATCCTCTCTGACGATCTCCACGCCAAGTCGCTCTTGACTTAGTCCTCAACTCTTGGTGACACCGCCGTCTTGTTGACCTCAGCTTAATGATCATCCTCTAAGATACCTTGGTCATCATACACAGACGGGACCTAATTCTTTCCAAACTACTCATGAAAGACATTAGTCCCAAAAGCTCAATAGATATGAACAAGTTGATACTTGTGAGCAGTTGATTACAACAAGTGTTTTATATAAAGAAGCACAATATAAATGGAAACACTTGACATAAGAAATGTTCTCTACTAAGTACATCATGATGAATATGTAATTGATCTATATGCACTAGAGAGATAATTGCCAATATGATGAATCAATTAAATCATGGCAAGGATCACAGACTTTACTTAAATGAAGCACATGATAGAATATACACGAATTGTACATGTGCAAATAATATTTGGAGTAAGAGTAAATATGTGATCCAACACTAGATAAACTTCACTAAGAGAATTGCATGAGAAGATATACAAATAAAACATGCATGCACCAAGTCAATCTATAGCAATATGAAGTTTAACTCTAGTTAATACATGCATACCATAATGAACTCAAATGAATATATATACACAAATAAATATGACATGAACCAATGTGCATATATAAAATCAACATGCTACTTGGAGTTCACTATGCATTTGCACGAAAGGAATGCAATAACAAATATAGAATAGATACCAAAATTGCATACCTTATGTTTGCTTAACCTTCCTATTTGATTTTCCTCTAAAAGATGAGACTGATACTCAACTAGGCAATAACAAGTTAGTCTCATAGCAATATAATCATATTAGAGGTTTGTCATTTGTTAAGCACTAAGTTAAGCATTTACTTAATTGTATAGATTGTCATTATGAGTGTTTGTCATTAATCACCAAAATAACATAAGTGCCTAGATGCACTTTCAATCTCCCCCTTTTTGGTGATTTATGACAAACCTATTATCAATTGCACCAAATGACAATATTAAGATATTTTAGCATTAAAACAAGCATAAAGATACAATAAGAGATCATACTTACAAATCATCCCTTTTGTCAATCGATTAGGGACAATTGATAATTCCATAAATTCTCCCCTTTTGTCATTAATCCCAAAAGGTGCTTAAAAGATTCTTATTGTTTATTCAATAAAATCTGTTCTCCCTTGATTGCACACTCAATAAAAAGATTAGGGAGAAAATAAAATAAAGATAAGGAGCTAGTAATAGGACAATAATATTAAGCTCCCCCTAAATCTAGGCAAGATATGATACCAATTATTTCCAAGATTTAGGTAATAGATTTTTCTAGTTATACCAAATTAAAGAAGTCATGATTCTTAGGATATAAGTGATGCTTAAACATGACACACGAATATGATTTCACATATTCTTTAAACATCAAGATCATATAGCAAATTTATATAATTTAAGCACATGCTCATGATCAAATTAAATTCTAACCATCAAGATCATATAAAGAAGATTACACAAGTAGGAATTGCTTATATGATCACAAGATGTATACAAGATCATGAATCAAGGTTGTATAAGTAAGATGCACTTTCATGATCAAGAATTTCATAAACTTATCAAGGGCATACCTCTTTGCAATGTGTCACCCATATGTACCTTTTAGTTCTTGATAATGCCGAATGCAAGTTAGATGACACTTCAAAACAATTTAGGATTAGAGGATACCTCTTGAAAGATACCAATTAATCATACCAATTGAAAAATACAACACCATTTAGAATAACACAATTTAGCATAATGGTGTGCACAGACATTATTGAATATGGTCAGAAAAGAAACACGTCCCTTTGTCGATTTTTGTCCACCGCATGTTCGAATTGGTCATGATCACCGCGCCCGGTCTTAGATCCCTCGTACTATGGAGCTCCTCTCCATTTCCTTCATCCCACCGTCAAAGATGACCCCTTTTCCAATACCTTGAACATCAATAGACAAGCACACGATTTCTGGGAACAAATATCTTTTAATTTGACCCAAGTTAGTTTGATAATGTCTAAATACAACATGCACGATATATATGATATACAAGACAATACTCTTTGCATGCAATTTAAAACAATTCAAGATATCAATTAAAGATTTTATTACATCACTTTATAATGAAAATATTTGAAACTCATTCAAATTTGATCTTGACATCCACTTGTAAGAGAGACAATGAGTAAAACACATTCAAACTCACTCTTGAGCTTACAAGGAAATTTTCTCTTTCCATAATAAACTCAAGTTATGCAAGAGAGAAAACATTTTGAGGCTAAGTTACAATTAAATCCAATTTCCGAATAACTTAGCCAAAAGATGCACTTTCATTGGAATGAAAACTTAAATAGATATGCTCCACTTTGAAGCTTGGAGCAATGAATAAGTTCACTTAGTTTTCATCTTGAAAGGCTTGCCAAGATGCCAATTTAAAACTCTTAAAATCTCAAAAGATTCAAATAGCAGCACAAAGTCGATTATAACTTTTAAACCATTGCTCAAATACAAAAATCATCAACGCGAACAGATCCGACTAAATCCTCTTCGAGGGCTATGAAGACCGAATATTGATTTGAGCAAGGAGAACCCCAAAAATAGGATGAACAAGATATTGCAAGAAAGTATAGATAGCAATTTCGAATTTAGGCCGAAGTAAAGACAACCCGGATACTCGGTGTTTTTGATCCGAGTGTCCGGATAATCCGGATACTCAGATATATTACCCGGATACTCCGGGTTGTTCAGCTTCATCCCTAAAACTGAACATTTTGAATTTGGATCAAATCTTGATCAAATGAAGTCCAATAGCCATAAGATTTTGCAGAAATGATCCATGAACATCCAAGAGACTTCTCCAAAAAGAATTTCTCAAATATCACCCTCCAATCAAAAATTAGATCAAAATGGGCATTGGAGGTTTAGTTTTGACACTAAGTCAAATAAAGTCAACAATCTCGCAAATGAGTTCAAATAAATTTGAGAATTTTTCAGATATGAACTCCATATGTGAGATAAGGTTTTCCAACAAGGATTTTCAATAAATAAATTTCATTTCGAGAAATATGATGAAATATGCATATGAAACACATAAAACATTAAGATTTTCACCAAATCCTCAAACTGGAACCAAATGAGTTTTGAATGGTAATATGCACTTATATGGATTCATATGATTTAGAGAGATGTTTATAAGCCTATTTGCATAATCAAATCCATTCAAATCGTAAAATCCAACTTAATGCAAGAGTATGCCAAATAAGATCGAAAGAGAGAAAAAGGCATAACTATTTCAAATTAAGTTGAAATTATTTGAAATTAGGCATAAACATTATTTAGACTCCCAAGAAACTTTTCCAAAAAGAATTTTCCAAAAAGGAGTCTCCAATCAAAAGATATGCCAAATTTTGCTTTGAGGGTTTGAAAAGAAATTGAATTTTCGCCAAATGTTCAAAATGCATTCCGGATTGAAATTTATGGAGATTTGAACTTTCATAGCTTTGTATGAGTAAGAAATACTGTTTCAATCCAAGATATGCAAATAAATCCAATTCAAATGGCGAAATCCACAAAATGCAACAACGGGTCATTTTGGGTCAATTGGATGATTTTGGCTAAATTCAAATGGCTATAACTTTTGAACGGTTGGTCGTTTGGAAAAACTTTGAACTAAAGAAATGCTTAAAATGACCAACCCTATGAGTTTTGTATTGACCACTTTTTCAAACTCCAAATAGATTTTGCTTTAGAAAAATTTGAAGTTAAATGCAAAAGCAAGATCACAAAGATCCTTTTTAGGCCAAAGTTTGACTTTTAGCTTCTAGCCAAGGGTTAGATACTTGAAAACATTTGAAATGCATTTGAAAACATTTTAGAAGACTATTTTCATAAGATTTTGCATTTCAAACAAATATTTTGCTTTTATCCCTTTTTGAAGCAAGTTAAATAGGAAATAGTTTTTCATAAAAAGCCTCAAAATACAACTCAATTTGGATTTCATGCAATTTCAATTTCCATGGCTTAGAATTGATTATCAAGATGGTTTCTAGCCAACATTTATAATGAAATCCAACTTGAATGCTAAGATTTGAGCAATATGCTTAAATAAGCTATTTTAGTTCAAACCAAAAATTTTGGCCAATTTTGATTTCAATATAGAATTTTCATTTTGAAAGCTTGTAAAACATTTGAAATACATATTAGAATACTTTTACAAAGCTTTTTACAATTTTGGGCCTTTTAAACATAAGATTTGACTTTTGACCAAAATGGTCCTTTTGAAATAGCTATTTGTAAAACAAAGTCAAATATTTCAACACAAGATTCAAATGAAGAATAAGATGAGATATAGAGATTTGAATTTTGTGTATGAGTCTAAGATACCATTTTGAACCAAGATACTACACAAGATCCGGTCCAAACGGAGAAACTCACTAAGTGCAATAGTATGACCATTATGGGTCAAATATAGTTTTTCGGCGAGTTTCAAAATCGAATAACTTTCGCTAGGTTGGTCTTTTGAAGATCTTTTGAACACAAGAATTGTTAAGAATGACCAACTCTAGGATTTTCATTTTGGAATTACTTTCAAATTCATTTTACATTTAATTCTATGAAAATTATAAGTTTAAATCCAAAACAAGATACTACTATCTAGATTTTGATCATGAAACTCATTTTCTTTTCAAAATAGATTTTGTGAAGCCAAAACCTTTGAAAAACGTTTCAAATACATTTGTATACATTTTGCAATTAGTTTTTCACAAGAATACTAATGGTATACAAAATTTTGACTTTTGGCTAAATGGCTTGATTTTGAAAATATATATTTGCACTTATATAAATATGGGCACATGTAGGGATGTAATATACATGGTTATGATTTAGCACTCCCCCTTAATGTGCCACTGTCCCAAACTCACTCAAGATTGCAATCAAAACAACTAATAAGCATGAGCAAGCATATAACAAGCAATCTAAATTGATTTTCATGAATAATGCAATATAACCTACACAAGGCTATAAGCTATAAGAATCAATTTAAATACTTGTTACCCGAGATGGTATTGGTTTATGATTGAAGTGAATGTCTTCAAGCTTGGCTTCTTTTTGCACATGATGGAATCATTCTCTTGATAAGCCAAAACTTCCAATGCATCTCCAAGCACCTACAATTCTTTTAGGCGCTTTTTGGTACCCAATTTTTGTTAGGTCCAAAAATGTTAGTCACAATAGATTTAGGAACCCAAATGGCCCTAACATTAATAGTCTTAGGTGAACTAACATGACTAGCAATGGATTTGCGATTGTTATTACTCCTAAGCGAATTATTGGAATTGAATTGAGGAGGCTTAGGAGTTTTAGCATTTTTAGCAAATCCATTTCTAGTTTGATCCTTTCTAAGCACATAATAATCATTACAATTCAAGGGCTTAGAAGATCTAGCAAATCTAGCAAATGGTTTGCTATTGTTATTTTTCCTAAGCACATGATCAACATGATTTTTCTTGGTCTTAGGAAGTCTAGCATTTTGAGCAAACACATTTCTAGATTCATTTCTCCTAAGCAATTGAATATTATAATTTTGCAAATACTTGGAAGAATCGACAAACTTGGCAAACACATTGCCATTTTTGTCTTTCCTAATCAAATAATGATCATTGACAATAATAGGCTTAGGAGTAATACCTTTGGGACAATCCTTACCGATGTGTCCCTTTTTCCGACAATTGTAGCAAGTATGCTTTGAGCGTCTCTTCTTCTTCTTGACTTGCTCTTTGTCGGTTCGCCTCATTGTTGATGGTTGTGGCTTGATCTCCACTTTATTAGGGCACACGGAGGCGACGTGTCCCTTCTTGTTGCAAGCAAAGCACTTGATGGTCTTCGAAAGTCTTTTGTTGTGCCTTGTCTTGCTAGTCTCCCTCTTGGAGATGTAGCCGAGTCCTCGCTTATCTTGAGGTGCCCTTGGCTTGCTCAAGATCTCGTCGAGAACGGCTTTTCCCTTTATGCACTTCTTCAAGTCATTTTCTAATCTAATGACTTGGGCCTTGAGCTCATTGTTTTCCTCTACAAGATTAGTCTCAATATGCATAGAGGAAGTGGAAACATTTGAATTTGAGCAACAAGGTAAATCATTGCAAGAGGTGGATATGTCAAATTTTGATGAAACGTTAGGATTAACATTTAAGCAAGACATTTCATCAATTAGATCACATGAGATTCCTATATCCACCTTAGGCTTATGAATTTCTTTGGAAAGGAGGGATTCATGATTTTCTTGAAGCATATTATAATCATTTTGAAGTGATTCATGTTCAAGCTTCAAAATTTTATATTTTTTTTTCTCCTTTCCAAGACATTTATTGAGCTCCTCAAGCAAATTCATAAGTTCATTATAAGTGAGCTCATCATCGTCATCGTCGTCACTTACCTCATTCTTACCTTTCGCCATGAAGCAACGGATTTGTGATGGAAGAGCATCTTCATCGTCACTTGAGGCGGAGGTTGAGGTTGATGGAGATGTCGGTTCTTCATCACTTGAGCTTGAGGTGGAGCTTGATGTTTCATCTCCCGACATCTCTTCCTTAAAGCATTCCTCAATAGAAGTGGATGATTCAAATAGTTCTTGAAGCTTTATCCACATTTCATGAGCGCTCTTGAGATTGCATATTCTATCAAAGATTTCATCGCTCACAACACAAAATAAAACATTAGTAGCTTGTTGCCGAGATGTAGGCATTTCCTCTCTCCTTCAGTTGGAGCAACTTCATTCAATGGAGAGGAAAAGCCGACATCTACTATCCACCTTATTTGGGGGCTCATGGATTTAAAATGAGAAGTCATAATTAATTTCCATGAAGCATAATTTGTGCCATCTAGTACAAGTTGATTATGTGAATGCACTAATCCTCTAGTCGACATCCTTTACTCTCTAGACGGTTAAGTCTAATAAAGGAGAGACCTTGCTCTGATACCAATTGAAAGGACAGGGGATGTCGCCTAGAGGGGGGTGAATAGGCGAATTAAAAACTTTATAGCTAAATGCAGCGGAATAAAAATATTGCAGCTAAATAAAATCTCCCGAGGGTCTAAGTCCGGAGTGTCCGGGATTTTTATCCGGAGACTCCGAAAAGTCCGGACTGTCCGGGTTCTGGAGTGCGGATACTCCGGACTGGATCCGAGGGACTCAGGCCGGAGTGTCCGGGATTTTTATCCGGAGACTCCGAAATGTCCGGACTATCCGGGTTCAAAAGTCCGGATACTCCGGATTTAAGACCTCGAAATGAGATTTTAAATCCCTGCAATTTTTCAACAATCTACTTGAATACAAATGATCTAAATGCTATCAGGTACATGGGGATATTGTAGATCTAGAGCCAAACACAACAATAGAGTAGATCGGGCAATTTCAAGATTCAAAAGCAAATGCTAAAGCAAGAGAAAGAAGCAAACTTGGAGACAATGACTTTTCACCCGAAGTTCGGATCCTTGAGGGGATCCTACGTCTCCGTTGAGGCGGCTCGGTCACACTTGAGCCGGGGTCTCTTTCAACCCTCTTCCTCCCGGTGTTGCACAAATGCACTCGCCGGTCTTCACTCCTTTGATTCCTTCCCTCACGGAGGCGGAACCGACCTTCACAAACTTCCCACGGCCAACCACACAAAGCTCCGGTGGCTCGTAGGCGACCTCCTAGCCGTCTAGGAGTCCTCAACCTCCAAGAGTAACAAATGCTCATGAAGAACAAACTTGGAGATGAAATCAAGTGCTCAATCAACTCAAGACTCACTCCCAAACTCTTCCCAACCCTTCTCACAAGGATCACTTAGATCTAAGGGTAAAAGCTCCTCAAAACCCTCAAAATCCACACCAAAAAGCCTCTTCAAAAGAGGAGGAAGGGTTATAAATAGACCTCCTCAAAACTAGCCGTTGAGGCGGTGCAGACAACCCGGAGACTCGGACTTCAACCCGAGACTCGGATTGAAGGATCACTCATCCGAGAGAGGCCAACCGGAGACTCGGACAAACACCCGACACTCGGACTAATTCAACCGGAGTGTCCGGACTAAATACCGGATACTCGAACCAACCGAGAGCAGCCACCGAGGGTGCCAACCCGAGTGTCTGGACCAAATGTTCGGATACTCGGATCGCCGGATTGAACATCCGGATACTCCGGATTGCACCGCCGGCCGATTTAAAACGAGCATAACTTCTCACTCCGGACTCGATTTCAGCGATCTTGGACTATACCAAAAGCTAAGAACGAGGGCTACACAACCAACAAGATCTCACTATCCAAAACTCAAAGGATAACCACAGATTTCACAAAGAAATCAAGAGAGACCTACAACCCTCACTTTCCAAGACTACCAACACCACTCTCTTTCTAAGATTAACAAGGATGGATCACTTGAGCACTTGACACATCTAAAAGTCATTCGACATCGCATCCCTCTTAATAGTACGGCAATCCTTAGACTCAAATTAAATCAAAGATAATATAAGTCTAGACATAGTCACTTGTCAGTCTTCTTTCTTGATGTCGATGCATGAAGACCTTCACCATATAATTGATGACATCTTCGCCTTGTCCAACTCGACTCGATTCACCTCATGAGACTCTCGTCCTATCAACCTTGACTTGATCATCCTCTCGACGATCTCCACGCCAAGTCGCTCTTGACTTAGTCCTCAACTCTTGGTGACACCGCCGCCTTGTTGACCTCACTTAATGATCATCCTCTAAGATACCTTGGTCATCATACACGACGGGACCTAATTCTTTCCAAACTACTCATGAAAGACATTAGTCCCAAAAGCTCAATAGATATGAACAAGTTGATATTTGTGAGCGTTGATTACAACAAGTGTTTCATATAAAGAAGCACAATATAAATGGAAACACTTGACATAAGAAATGTTCTCTACTAAGTACATCATGATGAATATGTAATTGATCTATATGCACTAGAGAGATAATTGCCAATATGATGAATCAATTAAATCATGGCAAGGATCACAGACTTTACTTAAATGAAGCACATGATAGAATATACACGAATTGTACATGTGCAAATAATATTTGGAGTAAGAGTAAATATGTGATCCAACACTAGATAAACTTCACTAAGAGAATTGCATGAGAAGATATACAAATAAAACATGTATGCACCAAGTCAATCTATAGCAATATGAAGTTTAACTCTAGTTAATACATGCATACCATAATGAACTCAAATGAATATATATGCACAAATAAATATGACATGAACCAATGTGCATATATAAAATCAACATGCTACTTGGAGTTCACTATGCATTTTCACGAAAGGAATGCAATAACAAATATAGAATAGATACCAAAATTGCATACCTTATGTTTGCTTAACCTTCCTATTTGATTTTCCTCTAAAAGATGAGACTGATACTCAACTAGGAAATAACAAGTTAGTCTCATAGCAATATAATCATATTAGAGGTTTGTCATTTGTTAAGCACTAAGTTAAGCATTTACTTAATTGTATAGATTGTCATTATGAGTGTTTGTCATTAATCACCAAAATAACATAAGTGCCTAGATGCACTTTCAACTCCAAGTAAAAGAGTACAAACCCTAATATCCTGCTCTCTCACCTAAACAGGAGACATCCCTCTCCTATTTATAATAAGCAACAGTTCGCATGCATGTCCACCTGGCCCAATACATGCAAACTACCCAAAATTCACACATGCACGCGTACGGCCCACCTGCCGCTCTCGCGTGACTAACCAGCCTCCATGTGCACCGTTCTCTAGCCCGAACGTCCCGCATGACATTCTTGATCACTAGGACCTTAGTTCCTCCCTGAACCTAGTCCCGAACCTCAGTTCCTCCATGAACCTAGTTCCGGTCCCGTCATCGACCACGTTCGCTCTCAAGCAACACCTGCACATGAATAAACACAAAACTGTGTACGAGCACAAGTCCACGACTTGACTCAAGATCAATCCATGCAACCACTCACACGAGCGCATTGCATCAAGCAAAACTATTACCATGCTATCACAAGCATATCAATTAATCATCTGAAACAACACGTGCAAAAGCACAGCACATGCCATGAATACAACCACTTCGCAATGCCAGTTTCATTACTAAGCCAATTTTTCAGCACATGATTTTACAGCTTTGTCATGGGCAATCTGGTCTTGAGTGGTCGTGACCTCTATAGGAGTGGTTCTAATCTTTATAGGAGTGGTCGTGACCTCTAATTGAGTGGTCTAGACCATTGTGGAAGTTACCTTTACCTTCAAGGACCATTTGGAGAGTGGTCACGACCTCTGATGAAGTGATCTAGATCACTTTAGGAGTAGTCTTGACTTCTAGGGATCACTTGAGAAGTGGTCATGACCTCTAATGAGTGGTCTAGACCACTATATAAGTGATCCTGATCTCTATAGGAGTGATCTTAAGTTGTCGTAACCTCTATGAGAGTGATCGTGATTTCTATAGAAGTGATTTTGTGTAGTCGTGACCTCTATATGAGTCGTTTTGACCTCTATAGGAGTGGTTTAGACCTCTGTATGAGTGGTCTTGAGTAGTTTAGACCTCTGTATGAGTGATCATGACCTATTGTCGGGACCCGAATATGCAAATTCGGACCCTCTGTGTATTCAGCACTAGTCCAGGATCACGCTAGTGCACACAGTCTTAACATAGATGAAACATCACAATCATACATAGCAGAAAAAGATAAAAGACATCATATATTAAATACAACTAGTTACATGACCTTATGGTCAACTTACATGATTATGCCTTATAAGGCTGAACAACAATTTAAGCAGCAGCGGAAAGAAAACGTAGATGACCCCTCAGTATACCACAGGCAACTGACAAGGCTCGCACCCTAGATGCTCGTCCCTTCGCAATACTTTTCCTCCATGAATGGCGTAGTCTCTTCTTCTTCCGAAGTGGTTGTTGTGGGGTGAGTACATAAAGCACTCAACAAGTCGTGCACAGAATGCAATTCTAACATAACTATATGCAAGGCTTATTCCAAAGAAATGGCTAACATGGCTATTTTGCAATAAGTAGCATTTGTAAATGAATACAGTATATAAATTGGAAAGACAGTAAAACAAATAACTGTATTAGATAGATTCAACATTTCTCAAGTAAACAAGTTTCCAATCCTATGTCAAGTTCCAACCTTTCATAGCAATCCTGCCATCCCATTCCAAGTTTTCATTTCAAAAGTCTAACCCTTAACTGTAATTCCCGAGCTTTGCTCAATACCGTGAGCACGGCTATTCGAATAGGTTTACACTCTGCAGAGGTTATGCACTTTACCCACACGACGTGATATTCTATTTGTGCCTGGCCATTAGCACACTTCCTTTGGTGTGCCGGCAGAGAAATCATGACAAAGCCTTTCATGAACCTTTACCTTATCCAAAGAACCTCTCCGGTATTGCCTTCACTATTACTCCCCTCACGCGGAGCCAAGTATAGGATGTGCCAACACCGTTGGATGGGCACCAAGCCGTAGCACAGTGCGCTCCCCCCACATGATACACTTCCGTGTCTTTGTCACCCCGAGGTATCGGAGGAAAGATATCGAACCCTAATCATCTAGGTCCGTCCCATACCGGACATGTGGTCGCATGATTGACTCAGTCAAAGGCTTGCAAGGTTAAGTCCTTAAGATGATCGAGGCAAGACTTCCACATACCCCCGCCCATCGGGCCCACCTTGGCATTCTCGCCTTGCCACTTGCCCCAATCTAAATCATAACCACCCAGTTGATTACCAAGCACCACGTGCCATCAGCAATTTAACCTCGTTGCGTGACATCCTCTCTCCACCACAACTCAATCTCATCGTGTGACCACACATGACACACAAGTTCATAACATCGTTCCATATTCCATTAGTCAAGATTATTTATCAAAGACTAAAGTACATGTGATGACGTGGCATGGCTAAGCAACTAATACGGTCTAACCATCCCATGTTGATTATTATTACTAACCAACTATAATGAACCAATCTTGGGTGACAATATATCATGGTATACAAATGGCAAGGTAGGGTATATATCAATTGGGTATAATAGCTAACTCCCAAATTTAATTGAAGACATTTGTACATGTCAAATAATATGCAATAAAGTAAAACAATATAGCAGTTTTTTGTAATCGTAGGTTCAACATGATCAAAGCACAACTTGCCTGACACTTGCTATAAACTGCTCTTTACTCTTTTTAATTGATCTTCGGCTTCCTCAATCTTTGGCTCTTCAATCGAATGCTTCGACTTCCTCGTCCTTCAGCTACTTCGGGTAACTTCTGGACGACACGTCTAACGACAAAGAAGCACAAATACAACAAAACTCAAAAGCAATTCAAATAAACTCCAATTTAATATTAGATTGGTACTGAACGGAAGGGATTGAATTTAGAAACTTAGATTTGATCGAAGATCGGATGAAAGAGAACAGGCTTTCAGAAGATTTATCGAGAAGGTTACGACTGATAATTAGGGAAAGACGGAGTATATTCTAGGAGATATCCTTCGAGATTAATTAACAAGATTTGACAGATATTGACATATGTGCTCTTGATCTAGATCGGGTCCATAAAGATATGCTAGTTCATAATGAACTAAACTGATGCTCAATGTTGACTTTTGTTGACTAAACAAATACACAGTCAAACAAAAGAAAGATAGACTAATAGAATAGATATGGCACCAGGATATGACATATGGCCAATGGTCTATCGACCAAGTTCACGAATGAATTCTGGGTTAATGGTAGATTAGATTTTCAGGGATAAGACGAGGACGAATGGAATCGATATTCAGTGCGATCCGATCTGGGGTTCAGTCATACATCAAAGAAGAGACTTGATGATAACAGGGTGATGACGATATGTAGTAAGATAGTACAAATATCTTACTACGGTGGACACAACGAGGAAAACCGCAATACCGGCAGCGCGGCTCACGATGAACTCAGTTCATCGAACCGGTCTTAAGTTAGGTTTTGGTTCGGCTTTGCAGATGATAGAAAGATAAATCCAGACTCACAAGGAATGGGGTTAAATCACGATAGGACGATAGAAAGGATAATGACATCGCGCTACGCTCTTGTTGGAATGCGCGTATGCGATGATAGCGAAGTGAGAGCAAAGCGTTAACGGCGGAACGTTAACGAAGAAACGTTAGCAGCAGAACGTTAACGACGGAACGTTAACGATGAAGGTGAAGCGTTAACAGAACGCTTATGAGATTATAAGGTGGCAACCCTCGGTTGAAAGATAGGGCAGCGAGGTCATGACATGGCTCAAATTTGGTTTGAGATCTGCGGGGTACACATATCGTGACGCAACGACAAATTGGATCAAGAGTTAAGTCCGGGTTTGAGCGAAACGATTCAAGGATGAATACACTTGGCATAGGGTAGGATGGTAGGGTTGGCTCTACGATTAAAGGTTACCAAAGATGGCGAACCGAAATGCGCACCGACACGAAGGACTAGGCCAAAAGACGTCGGGTAGATTCTAGAATATGACTTTGACGGCAACCGGGGATCAATGAACTTCAACGGTGGGCAAAACAGGGGATACTGATCTTCTGGACACAATGACATGGCCACGACAAACCAAAATGGTTGGCGGCACAAGACGACGCGCGGCGGTGGCAAAAAGGCGACGGTAACGAATATTAACTTTTTGGAGGATGAAACAGCAAAGAGAAAGTAAGCACCACGTAGAACGCGGCGACACGAACTCAACGGTATATCCGGATTTGGAAGCAACCCAACGAATGTGATCACAAAGCGTCGATTTAACAGTGCGGAGCCAATAGATCAAATGATCATAACTATTAAAATAATATATGGAACCTAACCAAATTATAAAGAGAGCTATCTGGGATCATTTGGCACAATATGACACGAACGGATCTGAGTTTTACCTTCTGGATCAACGGGGAACGCGCGACGAAGTTTTCTGCCGTTGGAACGCAGTCTGATCGGGGAGGATTGATTTTTTTGCACAAATCCCATGGGCCAAACCTTGAGTTAGGGTGAGAACCGTGTAGAGGACATCAAGAGGAGTCTACATAAAAAATTCCACGGTCAAACTCGCAAAAACCGAGGAGAACGGGCAGCAACAAGATTTGAGATTAGAACGGCCGTAACTTTTGATTCCGCAGATGGAACTGCACCAAATTTGGTGGAGAGATAGATCTGACTATAAGGCACGAGATGACGGAAGAGGATTTCATAAAAACTTACCGAAACGACGGGGAACACGACGCCAAGATCAGCCGACGATGGCGGCGCACCGAAAAGACATGGCGGCGGATTTTAGGGTTTGGGAGGTGCTCTGGGTATTAGGGATGCGTGGGAGGGGTCTTAGGATACTTATATAGGCTGTGGAGTCGTGCCATACAAGGAAACACGAAGAAAAACCGGATTTGGATTGAAAACGGATCGAATCGAACACCTGGCGCACAATGAACAGTACCGGGTGACGTGGCTCATTGTGGTGCGTCGGATCTGGATCGGAGGGTTGCAGCTGGGCGATGACGTGGCCGGCTCAGAAGATGACACGTCGATTTAGCCCAATTTCCGAATTAAAACAATTCTAGAAATTAAAATAATTCGTTTAGAGCAATAAACATACCAGAAAAATTCTAAAAAAATTCTAGAAAATATTTTGAGACATTTGGAGCTTGAATAAAATATTTTTAACCAAACTTTATTTAAACTTTTACAGTATTTAATTAGATTTAACAAGAGGCTTAATTTAAATTAAATTCCAAATGAATAGCAAACGAACTCCGAAAAATATCAAAAAATTACAGAAAATTCATTGAAGCAAAATGAACTCAAATAAAACTAAATTTATTTTAATTGAAGTTTATATTAGTCAAATTAAATTATTTTAGTATTAGAAAATTTCAGATTAAGCTTTATTAAAGCGAGAAAATCAGCGGGGATTTTTGGAAAGATGAACTAAACAAAAGATTTTTGAAAACCCAAATTTTGGGATGTTACACCTATTGAGGAGTGATCATACCTCTAAGGGCCTCTTGGGAAGTGGTCCTAGCTACTGAGTGAGTGGTCTAGACCTCTAAGATCCTCTTGAGAGGGAGTGGTCATGACCTCTAAGGGAGTGGTCTTACCACTGAGAAAGTGGCTATGACCTCTAAGGGAGTAGTCACAATCAAGAGTGGTTTTGAGTGGTCACAGTCAAGAGTGGTCACAGTCATGGACAAGAGTAGTCGTGGACCAAGGTGGTCATAGAGACATAAACTAAGTGATTCAAGGTGGGATCTTTTGATGTTTGACCAATCAATGATACTTGCCTGGTTTCTTGTGCATGTTGTTGTAATATTACTAATGCATGTTATCTAGAACAATGCTATGTAATGATTTGCTTGTATGTATTGGTTGCAGGACTTCGGTGCTAGGTCATGGTGAGGCGGAGGAGACCGAGAGTAGGCTCGGAGAGCTGAGGTCTAGAACGGTCAAAGGACACTAGAAGATGATTAAGACTGGGAAGTGGTTGTGAGCCAGGAAGATAAGGATCCAGAGCGTAAAGCGTTGGTGATGGACATGGCAGGCAATGATAAGGTGGATCGAAACTAGACTTAGAGAGGAGTTGAGATCCAAAACAGTCAAGGAAGCCGAAGCTATCATGGTGAAGCGGACAAGGACATGTGGCATGCTAAGTGATTTGGGCCCATTTGCAAGCGATGACGGTTCGGAGGAGTCCGGACGTATGAGTGGCTTAGCGACAAGTCATTGGGGTCACATGGAAGGTGACAAAGTATAAGCGATGCTTCAAGTGAATGGATGTGATGTTAACTGAAGCCATACTCAAGCGTAGGAGGATCGTTGGATCAAGAATTTACATGTGGAGTAGCGGTTAAGTTAGTATGGTTAAAACCCGTTATGTTGTTGGGTTACGTGTTAGCCCATGTATATGTGAGGGAGTAAATCTCAACCCACAATGAGGTTTCTTGATGGTCAAGAAGGTCATCTAAAGGTGAATATTGCTCCTAGTGTGCTATAAATAGAGGGGTGGGGGATGTCTCTATACCCTGGTTGGACCAAGGTCTGAACCAAGACTTAGAGAAGGGTTCTTTGGTTTCTTTACGCTCTGTTGAGCTTTTTGCCCATCTGGAATTGTGGCTTTATAATCATCCCTCTCTAAGCAATGCAAGATCCAAGTTCATTTATCTAAAGTTTATTTTTCCCTGTTTTTTTTGTTTGTTTCTTTCTTGCAACTTGAGCTGTGCTTCACCTCTTTCTACCTACTGTGTTTTACTGGATCTAAGACGCATAAGTGGTTGAGGAACTCATCTAGAATATGTTCCAACCTAGAAAGATCCATTAGAACGTCTCTTGCTCAAGTGTTTGTCTCTCTTCTTTTTGAGTCCTTGATCTCTCTTTAGTTTCTTTTTCTTTTGATCTTGTGCTACCAAGGATGAATAATTGATGGATGAATCTTTTGCATATCATATCTCAATCATCTAGGCAAGCTTTGAACAAGATCTCTAAGATTCCTCTCAAGAAACCAGTAGATCTTTTCTTGCTCATTTGAAGGGTGTGCTTTTGGGGTTCTTACTTGCTGTGACATGTAGGAGATCATATAAGATCTTATTGATTATCAAATCTCCACGAGCAAGCTCAGTGTATAGGTTGTGAGTTTGTCCCGGTTTTAGCGTAACCTTCCTTCAAACTGAAATAGGTCAGAACTTTGACATCAATCCTTGCTATTGAAGGTTGAAATAAATTCCTGACATCCATAGAAAGGTGCACACAAAGCTTCACGAGATTTGGATCAGTCGATTAAAAGTTAGAAGATCCTTGATTTTGATATCGTGCTGATTTTACTATTCATCCTGATTTTACTTTTATTTAGGAGTTCTGCTCTTTTGTCCAATGCTAGACTAGCTGAGCCTTTTAGTTGGCTCTTTTACAAACGAGGCTTTGGGGTTTTGCTCTTTTGTTCGGTGCTGGTTCTCCTCTTTTGTCCAGTGTTGAGCTAACTGAACCTTTTAGTTGGCTTTTTAGAAAAGAGGCTTGATTACTTGAGGAATAACTTTATTTAGCTCCTATTCACCCCCTCTAATCGTCTTTTTGGTCCTTCAAATCACAACACTAACTGAACAAGGTGCTATAAGGGACAATGAAAATTTTCTTCTTTGAGAGGCGAACATGGCATTGTAAGAAGAGGTTGGCATTCATAAACAGAAGGAAGAGAGTTTGACATCTACGCTTGAGATGGTAACAAGGCTGAACAACATGAAAGGAAAATAGTTGCGTTGGTGAGTGATATGATAACCTGTTCAATGAATGTCATGATTTATGAGGAACGAGTACTTGAGCTGATGATGGGATGCGAGGCTTTTGAGATAAGAATGATTACGGAAAAGTAAATGCTAATGAAAGAAATCTCCTCAAGGGATGATTATGTTGTTGAGCTGCACAAAAGGATTGCCAGCATGGGAGGAGAGAATGCAGAACTAAAGACGGAGTTGAGCACATATCTGCCACTTGTAGCATCTTTGTCTGATCAGATAAGCGTGCTGGAAGAAGGCACTCTTTTACTGTCAGAACTTAATAATGAAGGCAAATTGGTAAGCTGCTTCATCTGCCCTAGGCAACTATGGAACATTTTCCTTTCTTTATGTAAATGCCATCTGCTAACCTTAAAATTAGAAACTATCCATGGTGACACCAAAACAAGAAAATTTTTCATTCTCCTCGACAATTAGCATTCGATCATGTTGAAAACTAGATAGTTCTAATATACCTGCATCCACAACAAAGATGTTCATTATCGATAGCTTACCCAATCCTTTGCTTCTTCAGGAGTTTGTGCAAGAGGATAGACGTAGTTCAGAATCCCAAGACAACCCATCAAGAGCTTTGGGGTTGCAAAGTTTAATTGCAAGAGTTGAATCACTCCGAGTAGTAATATTAGATGCCAAGAACCGCCGAGATAAGGGGTTTACCGAATCTGCTTGTCAAAGTAGTTAGCTGGTAGATATGTATGAATTAAACATATAGAGGATTGAGTAGTTAGAGAATCCTAACTCCAGTCTTTTGTAACAGATTTGATATCCATTCAGTTGTAACTAAACTGTAGCAAAACTGAAAAGACGCAATGTCTATATAAGGGCTTCATCAATGCAGCGTTTAGTCTGCGAGACAAAAACATGCTCTTCATCTATTTTTTCCTGGTATCAGAGCCAGTTTAAAAGATCCTTCCTCGCCTCCAATATCAACAGCGCCCATCAACACTTTTCCATGTCTTCAGGATCCATGCAGTCTGGCGTCTCGAGGACTGCTGGAACCGAGATGATTGGGAAATTTTCGACGCCCAATTTCGCCCAGTTCATCAGCGAGAAGCTAGGGCGTGATAACTATCTGCTCTAGAAGGCGCAAATCATGCCCTTCCTAATTAGTCATGGATATCTTGGATATGTCAATGGGACAATTCCGTGTCCTCCCAAGCTGGTCACTCTAACTGGCAATGATGGGGCGACACAAGCACCAAATATAGAGTATCTGCACTGGATACAGCAGGATCAGACCGTCATGGGTGCCATCAACTCATCTTTAACAAGGGATGTTCTCTCCTAGGTAATCCTGCTCTCCACAGCTCATGAAGTGTGGAGAACCTTGGAGAAACTCTTTGTTGTGCAGTCAAATGCAGGCATGGTTGAAGTACGTATGCAACTTTCCCATCTACAAAAGAAAGACAATACTGCAGCAGAATACTTTCACAAGGCGAAGGCTCTTCCTGACACACTTGCTGCTACTGGATGAGGAGGTAATTGCCTATCTCCTTGCCGGTCTTGATGGTGAATACGACTCTCTGATAACCACAGTCACTGCGTGCGTGACGCTGAGTGAACCTTTGTCGCTCAGTGAGTTTTACAAGAATCTCATCAGCTATGAGGCACAGCTTGAAACGCGTACTCGAGGTCTGCAGGTGGAAGGAGGTGTTTCTACCAACTTCACCAGTCGAGGTAGCAACAATCGTGGCACCCAGAACAACAACCGTGGTAGCGGGCGCAGTGGCAATGGTGGGAGGAATCGTGGTCGTGGCCAAGGTAACAGAGGGTCAACACAGCGTAATAACTCAAGTGGTAACAATCGTCTTGTATGTCAAATTTGCTCTAAGGTTGGGCATGTTGCAGCAAGATGTTGTCATTGTTTTGATCACTCGTATGAAGTTGATGACAATCATGCTGCACTCTTCACTCACCATGGCAATGGCGGTTATAAAGTTGACACCAATTGGTACAGCGATACAAGGGTGATAGATCGTATCACAAGTGATCTTGACAGTCTCACCACACGTGATCAATACCATGGAAAGGAGCAGATCCACACGGCCAATGGCTCGGGTATGTCAATACTTCATTTTGGTAATTCTTAGCTTGTCACACCATCCATAACCTTGAAAATCCACAACATTCTCCACGCACCACATGCTTCTAAGAATTTACTATATGTTCATCGTTTTGCTCGTGACAACGATGTCTATTTTGAGTTTCATCCTGATTTTTTCATTGTTAAGGATCGGGCAACCAAGACTCCCCTTCTTAAGGGCAAGTATGAGGCAGGCCTATATCCTATCCCTTCCACGCCATGTCAAGTGTTCAATAAAAGGGTGTTCCTTGTTTTTCCTCTGCCAGAACAGTGGCACATGCGTCTAGGTCATCCGACATCGACCCTCGTCAATAAAATTCTTTGGTCACACAATTTGCCATTTTCCAATAAAGACTCTGTAGCTACAATTTGCAATGCTTGTCAGATGGCTAAAAGTCATCAATTGCCTTTTTCTGATTGAAGTTCATTCTCTTCAACACCCCTTGAACTTGTTTACTCTGATGTTTGGGGCCCTGCTCTCCCATCCTCTAGAGGATTTAAGTATTATGTCAGCTTTGTTGATTCCTTTAGCAAATACACATGGATCTATCTGTTGAAACATAAGTCTGATTTTGAGTAGACTTTTGTACAATTTCAGAAACAAGTTGAGAGGTCTCTCAACAAGAAAATTATATCTTTTCAGAGTGATTGGGGGTGGTGAATATCAGCGGCTTAACGCATTCTTTAAGCAGCTAGGAGTCACTCATAGTGTATCATGCCCACACACACACCAACAGAATGGTGCTGCCGAGCGAAAACATCGACATATTGTCGAGACTGGTTTGGCTCTATTAGCCCATTCTTCGGTTCCTTTGCAATTTTGGGATGAGGCCTTTTTAACTGCTTGCTACCTCATCAACCGACTTCCATCACGCACTATCCAAAATTCCACACCTCTTCAGCGTCTTCTCAAAGTTAAACCTGATTATAAAACTCTGCGTGCATTTGGGTGTGCATGTTGGCCCAATTTGCGTCCATATAATGATCGAAAACTTCAGTTTAGATCTAAACAATGTGTGTTTCTTGGGTACAACTCTATGCACAAAGGGTTTAAGTGTCTTCATATGCCAACTGGCCGTGTATACATCTCTTGTGATGTCGTGTTTGATGAGCATGTCTTCCCTTTTGCATCTTCACAGCCAACAGCACCCCGAGTTACAGAAGCAACCCTTCTTCCTTGGCTTCTTCCATCATGTTCTATTGTTGAGAATAGCCAGCCTGAAGTTTTGACTAACTCTTCTATTAGACAAATTAACTCTGCTCTTGATCATGATGCGGTTGTGCATGATGCAGGTGACACTCTAGACAATGATGTTGAGCACCAGATACCAGATGATACACCCGTGTCTCCAGCTGATGAGACAGAATCTCCAGTCGTAAGTGCTGAACAACTGCAGCCAGATCCACCTCTGGCTTCTCGACCTGTGACGCGACTTCAGAACAAAATTCGCAAGCCACGGGAGCTGCATGATGGCACCATTCGCTATGATCCTCGGAGCCAAACTTTTGCTGCTTTTACGATGAAGTCACATGAACCAGTATCTCATATTGATGCTCTTCAACAACCCCAGTGGAAGAAAGCCATGATTGAAGAATATGATGCCCTATAAGGAATCAAACATGGCAGCTTGTGCCGCCTGCACCAGGACATAATGTGGTGGATTGTAAGTGGGTCTTCAAAATCAAACACCATGCTGATGGCTCCATCGAGCGTTTCAAAGCCCGCCTTGTCGCAAAGGTTTTCGTCAACGGCATAGCATTAACTACAACGATACTTTCAGCCCGGTGGTCAAGCCGGCTACAGTACATCTTGTCCTTTCTATTGCCGTGTCTCGTGGTTGGCATCTTCGACAAGCTGATGTCAAAAATGCATTTATGCATGGTGATCTCACTGAAGATGTCTATGTTAGTCAGCAGCCTGGATTTGTGGACATGACAAAACCTCGTTATGCCTGTAAACTTAACAAAGCGCTCTACGGGTTAAAGCAAGCCCCACACGTGTGGTATCACAAACTCAGCTCCAAACTGTAGGAACTTGGCTTCTCTCCATTGCGGGCTGATACATCTCTTTTTATTCTTCGCGAGCGCAGGCTGACTATGTACATCCTCATCTATGTCGATGACCTGATCATTGCTAGTTCTTCTGATCAAGAGACTGAGGTACTTCTCCATCAACTGCATCACGCCTTTGCTATCAAGGATCTTGGCACCCTTCATTTCTTCCTTGGCATTGAAGTGACTCCCGATTCAGGGGAGTCATCCTCTCGCAACAGAGGTATATTAAGGATCTCTTGCGACGCACAAACATGGAGAAGTGCAAGCAGTCACCACACCAATGTCGAGCTCTGAGAAGTTGTCCAAAATGATGGGGAGTCCTTTGTCACAAACTGAGATTACAAGATATCGGAGTGTAGTATGTGCTCTGCAATACCTTACTATTACTCGGCCGCACATTGCCTATTCAGTCAACAAAGTGTGCCAGTAGCTGCAAACACCAACTGACTTACACTGGGGAGCAGTCAAGCGAATCCTTCGTTATCTTCAGCGCAACAAAGCTGATGGCCTGAAGATATATCGCAACAACTCAATGTTGGTAAGTGGGTTCTCTAACGCTGACTGGGCCAGGTGTGCCGACGACAGGCGATCGACAGGAGGTTTTGCCATTTTTCTAGGCTCAAACCTTGTGTCATGGAGTGCAAGAAAACAAGCTACTGTCTCTCGATCCAGTACTGAGTCTGAGTACAAGGTCCTCGCAAATGCTACGGCTGAAATCGTCTTGGTACAATCAGTCTTTGGAGAACTTGGCATAACACAAGCTCGAGCGCCAGTTTTATAGTGTGACAACCTAGGCGCCACATACTTGTCTGCTAATCTAGTGTTTCATGCGAGGACAAAGCACATTGAAGTAGACTTTCATTTCATTCGAGAACGAGTAGCACGGAAGGCACTGGATATCAGGTTCATCAGTACTCATGACCAGCTAGCTGACATTTTTACTAAGGCACTGCCTGTTGATATGTTCAGAAGACTTCGACACAATCTCAACTTGATTCCTAGCAAGTTGTGTTTGAGGGGGGATGTCAAAGTAGTTAGCTGGTAGATATGTTTGAATTAAACATATAGAGGATCGAGTAGTTAGAGAATCCTAACTGCAGTTTGTTGTAACAGATTTGATATCCATTCGGTTGTAACTAAAACTGTAGCAAAACTGAAAAGACGCAATGTCTATATAAGAGCTTCATCAATGCAGAGTTTAGTCTGCGAGACCAAAACATTCTCTTCATCTATTTTTTCACTGCTGCCAAATTGGAAGCGGCAAATGTAGAAATTCAAGAGCTTAAAACAAGTAAAGGCTCATGCACTAGATGCAAGGAATAGTACATGGTGTGTAGGAACCAACCGGGATCGGCACGCTCAGCGACGAACGCCAACTATGCTTGGTAGGAACTCACGTGAGCACACGCACGAGAGAGCAGATTTTTTGGAACTAGATACACACACAAGCTCAACGGCGACAAACACCCTCTAGTTCAAGTAGCAAAAACAATGATGAGATCAGATCTTTTAAAGCCAGCGCTGAGCACTGCCGAACAACACCCTGGTGCCCGAGTCTCACGCGCACGTACGCATGATCTACTTGACTTGGACTCCACTGCTTATCTGGCCACACGACGCTAACAACTCGATCTGAATAATCTCAGTCCACCGCTTGCACTTGCACGACTCCTGCATATGTGCCGCTTGACTGATTCCCTCTCCAGGCGTGCGTGCAACACATGCATACGTGCAATACATGCAGATCCTAGAAGCTAGCTAACAACCTGTGATGAAGATTCACTTCACTAACACATGCACGTGCTTACTAACTAGCTAGCTAATTGGTCAATGTACGCAATACGTGCCTACGACAACAACGTGAACATACCACGCTGCCTAACACATACATGCAAAACACGTCTAACAAATGACGTGAGTAAACAACTATCCTATATGCAAGACTAACTCACACCTAGACATGGACAAGTCAAGATTATGGCTAACACGGTGGATCATAGGCAAAAATATGATGTCGATAACTCCCGAGGAAAGCAAGTACAGATCATGAAAGATATCGAACTTGATCAGGTGTCTACTTGTTCACCATATGGAACTGGAGCCACAATCTACCCTCTTAGTGGTGATGCAAATGCGGAGCTTGATGATGAGATGCTTCAACTGCGGGAGACTGCCGAGAAAGATTGCAAGAACCAAACAGCCAAATCTTCATCATCTGATCATGACATACAAGCGGTGGAGGAGATGAAGAGTGAGTACCCTTCCTTTGAACTAGAAAGGGGAAGGGACCTAGGAATTGACAGACTCGAGATATCAACAGTGTCCCTAGAACCTCAGCAATTATGGCGCAAGAATGTCCTTGAGAAGCTCGCTTCCGATGCTCAGAGGCTGTCAATCATCCAAGCAAGCGTCGATGCAGTGAAGCAGAAAATGGAGGGCACTTTGAAGGGAAAGTCTCCCATGAGCTCTGAATACAGCAGCATCAGAGCTCAGCTGCAGGAGATCGAGAACGTCTTGGAACATATAGATTTCAACAACAATTTGACAAAGAAGGCTGAGAATTACCTGCATCGGTGGAAGGAAGTGGATGGAATTGTAATGTACGCCTTATGGAACCTTCGAAAAGAAAGAAATAACAAGATCTTTAGCTTTACTTTCTGTTCACCGATACGGCTGTCTAACAGTGTTGCTCAGGATGTGCAGAACCGCAAAAATGCTTTTGCCTTTGCTAGATCGTTTTCTTGAGGCATGTCAGGCCCCTTTTGCTCTTTGTAAATCCGGTAGGTTTAATGGCCTGTGGTTCTTCTCTCTTTTTCTTCTCGGTTGTTTCTACCAACTTCTAAACGGTTCTCAGTCATTATATACTGACGACGCTGTATTGTTTGCTTTCCTTCCTTAATACATGGCAGAGCTCCCGCCGTTTAGTTCAAAAAAAGAGAATTACCCTGCATTGGAGGTAAATACTGAGCTAGAAGGCTATTCCAGCAGAAGGAAAATATTAGAGCAGGTGCAGAAAGGATCAGAGAAGATTGCGAGGTTGGAACTGGAACTTCAGAAGATACCGTATGTCTTTCTGAAACTCGACGAAGAGCATGAATACAAAAGGGTTAAAGTCTCTGAGAAGCGTTCGCGGGTGCTTTTGGGGGATTATATGTATGGAAGGAAGGACAAAAATGATGCAGGGCAGAAGAAAAAGAAGAGGGTAACTTCCCTTCTTTGGTTGTGTGCGTCTTAAAACAAGAACTGAACCATAACCATTTTGTTCCGTAGGTAAGAGGAAGAATCTCTAGATATCAGTCCAAATAGGCTGACATTCTTGCTGCTTTAGACAGAAAGAGATGTTTTTAGGATCTCTTCTGTAATTACATGATAATATTAACAAGAAGCACATGCATTCAAAGTTTTGTCTTTCTTGCCCAGAAATGAGGCAATAGTGGCTAGTTTAATGAGTTAATCTTACCGATAATGTTATGAATCGACGCATTGTGGATTTGTATTTCCTCACGTGCTGCTTCCTTTGGGAACATAGTTCTCACCCTCGTTTTACCCTATGTAGATACAGTTTCCTCTTTCATGTTGGTACAGTTTCCTCTTTCATGTTGGTACTTGGTAGTCACTATCTGCAGTTGATTCTCTGTTCAGTCCAGATCAGGTGCAGAGGCTAGAGGCTAGAGATGCAAATGCCTGTACTGTTGCCTTTTCTATGTTCCGATGATCTGATCAAAAACAGGAATTTGAGTTGTCTTGCTCCTTTAGGGTGTGGTAAGTGTCCTTATTTTTCTGGGAATGGACACAGATTTGGTTGTTACTAAGCTCAATGCCTTGTATCTTGTATGTTTGTGTTATCTTGTTTGTACTTAATATATAGAAACGGAGGGGGTATGATATATGACTTCTGAATTTTTTAGCAATGAACGGGCACCCAATGATTTTCCATTTTGTCATGCAGGTACGTGCTCAGCATAACCATAGTAGTTTCTATAGGCAATCATGCAAAAAAGCAAGATTGATAGTTGGGAAGGTTAGTCTCGTATCATTTGTTCAGATTAGTAACTCTAGTGCATCTGCACAGGCTTAATGCTTTACCCCAAAAAAAGGGATTTTTTTTCTCTTGAGTTTCCTTGACAACATAGTACAATACTCGAGATGTTTGTATTTATCTCGGCTTTCCTGTTGACAACTCAGGTCAGAGTCATCCATGTACTACACCAATTCTCCAATCAGACCATGTTCTCATGGGCTGCTGCACTGTCTATGACCATGCCTGGCTTGTGCGAGTGCAGCACGTAGTCGCACTCCGCCACCGCCTCGCCCACCGTGGGGAATATCCACTCGGGGCCGATCAACTCGAGCACTTTCGAGCTATCTAGCTTCTTCATGATTTCGCTCCCTGGGTTCGCCAGCACAATCTGAAATAAAGAACACAACAGCAGCAAACTGAATCAGCCAGGGTTCACGACGCGGAACACTTCAACGCCGTTGCTCTCTTCTCACCTGAAGGCCCCTTCTGTCCAGGATCTTCTTGAGTTCATCCAGCATGCTCGTGCCGCTAGTGTCGATGCTACCGACGGCTGTAGGGAGAGAGAATAGACAGATCAGGCTTCATGTTACAGTTTCAGATTCGATGCTTCTGGTGCGTGTATCATGTAATTGGGCAGAGACCGATTGTTTCAGATGAAGCATGATCACGTACAGTTCTGTCTCTGTCTCAGGTAGTCAGGTGAAGTGTAATTCAGACACAAGACGGAACTTGTAACTTACCACCCATGTCTAGGACAACATACTGCACACCCATCTCGCCCTTGGCCTTAGTCCGGTCCTCCTCCTCGTCGATCCACCGCGAGATCCTGAGCATCACAACACAAGTTTGATCATCGTAAGATATCCACATCACATGACGTTGATGGTCTAGTGTGCTGTGCCTGTACGTGCTGAACCGCTTTTGCTCACCTCTCACGCAGGTAGCTTGCGTTGGTGAAGTAGATAGGCGAGTCCACGCGCAGCACGAGCACGCCGGGCACCGCCTGCGCCATGGTGTACTGATCCATCCTTCGGTAGATCATCGAGTTGGGTATGTTCCCGAGCACCGTCGTCCTCGGCCGCGCAATGAACAGCAGGACTCGCAGAATCGATATCGCAACCTGAAACCACACAGCACCAAGAAACAGATGGCCACTGTTCAGAACAAGTAGTATGCAAAAAGAAGAGCACAAGAGGAGGCAATGTGCAACGTTGCAACGTACCGCGACGACCAGCCCGATCTCGACGCTGCCGAAGACGACGCCGAGGTAGGCGCCGATGCATACGCAGAAGTCCACCTTGTCGACCTGCCAGAGGTGGATGGCTGCCGGGTAGTCGATCAGGCCGAGCATCGCCGACATGATAATCGCCGAGAGCACCACCATCGGGGTGTAGTGGAACAGCGGCGTCAGGAAGAGGAGCGTGAACATCACCGCCAGCGACATGATCACGTTCGACATGGCCGTCTTGCAGCCGGCGTTGTAGTTGACGGCCGACCGCGAAAACGGGCCTGGCATATTCAGGATGAATTAAAAAGCTTGTAGCGAGAGATCCTG
Source organism: Otatea glauca (assembly GCA_036346275.1). Classification (NCBI taxonomy): domain Eukaryota; kingdom Viridiplantae; phylum Streptophyta; class Magnoliopsida; order Poales; family Poaceae; genus Otatea; species Otatea glauca. The sequence goes on along the minus strand of CM070722.1, from coordinate 54,872,365 downwards.
AATTCGAGACCTGGCTATCTCACTCGTGTTCGTGTGTTGGGGTTGGGGATAGGAATGTACCGGTGGTGAGGTAGCAGGATGTGAATGATCCAATGATGTTCATCGTTCCAAAGGCAATCATCTCCTTGTTGCCGTCGATGTGGTAGTTTTTGAACATGGCAAAGCTCCTTCCTACGGCAATACCTTCCTGCATGTGACAGAAGCATGAGTACTATTTTTGACGGTAACTACAGTATATATACTATGCAAATATTTTTTTCTCTTCGAGAGAACAGGTACTGAAATGTATATAACCAGTGAGATAAGGATGTTAGGCTTACCGCGAGGGCAATGACGCCGGTGACGACTCCAGTCTTCAAGGCGAGCATCATGTACGGCGACGAGAAGTTCAGACTTGTAACAGATGGTGGATTCAGACCCTTCTTGAGGTGACCGATCTAGAACGCCGGGGAAAATGGCGTCAATTAGTACACCAACATGTTTTACTGGATGTTTATGTGTATCTTGATGGAAATTTGTTGATTTTATCAGTTGTTGTGCTCACCACTTGAATGCCATGGTTTTCAGCATGAGTGAGGAACACCAGAAGGCTTCCAAGGATGACTGACGTCAATGGCGCGGCGGCGGATATCCAGAACAACTTCGGCCGCCTCTTGCTCTGTCAAAAGAAGTAAGATTATATGATATGTAATAACTTGACAGTCCTGTGTGGAACATGCAAGAAATGGTTTGTAATTTGATATGCCACTTGGATCAGAGCCTCAGAATTCAGACCAAGAACTATCACTAGAACGATTTCAGACATAAATTTGGAATCTTTTGTCACAGCTAAACTGCATACGGATTATATTCATTCTTTCACATGTCAAATAATTGTCAATTGCGCCACGAAATAAGACAAGAGACTTGGAATAATCAGCCGATAAACACAGTTCAAGTCTTCAAGAACAAGTTCTGATTAGGACAATATAAGCGCGCGGGTCCTATTTTCTACAAGAAGGCTTGCACATGGATCTTATTTGAAAAAATTGATACTATTCCAGTGGTTGGTGGACCTTGGCTTTTTGCAATTATTAATTGCCCTATTCTTTTCACTACCCATGATATTAGATTCGATCGGTTTTCGGTATGAAAGTATAAAACTGATGCCCAGCAAGTAAAACGTTTTACTGACAAAAAACGACATGATGCAATTCACCTATCTGACGCAAATTAAGAAACTTGCAAGCCTAAAAATTTGTTCCTCCATCATTAGCATCTCCAACGAGGCAAGTATTGTTCTTTTTGAGACGCAAAGGAAAGTAACAGATAGATCAAATTGGATGGTGAAATGTTGCATACTAAGAATATTCAGAGGCTAGGAAGATGACAATGGAAACCATACAGGGGACAGGCGGATTAGATCATCAGATGCATATGTAAGCTATCCAAAAAGTGACCAATAGATCGATTCCTTTGTCCCACCAATGGCCACACGAGCTTGTGTCCTTATATGCATATGACAAATTCTCTTTCTTGCATATCGAGCAAACCTGTGACTCGGCAGTAGTTTCAAGTAAAACCGCTAGATCATAGACTACCTTGGACCACTCGTGTCATTCGCTTCATTCACAAGATACTACTTGTTTCTCAGTTCTAATTTGTAAGATAATTACATCACATGCTGCATATCTTAGCAAGTAGCAACCATTTTAGTTGGCTACGTCTAAGACAACAAAATGGACACTCCAACAACAATTGTACTTCTTATTCGACTTTTCATGTGAATTTTAATTCAAGTTGGATCGTGCGGCCGTTCCCATCGGTTTTTCTGGCCCAACTCGGTGTCTTTTTGGATTACTACACGACTAAAAAGTATAAAAAATGGAACATTGTCTCCATTATCCCAAATATTGTGTCATCAAGCCAGCTCTCTTGTCACAATCCTAGTATTAGTGCGGTACTACGCCATGATCAATTATACACGAAGGTAGAAAAGAAAGGAGCCCAATGATTGGTCTATCGGTTCTCTTATGTGGCCCTCATATATATACTCCTTTTAGTATGATTGGACCAGTCATTTACAGGATATTCTTATGCCTCATGCTACCTTTTCTACTACTCCTAAGTATTTTTTTTAGACTAAAACTACTCCTAAGTATATCTCTCACACTTAAAGAGAGGCTATTAATTAATTCTCCATCTCGTGTTGCCTCTAGCAGAAGATTTCTCAAGTAAAAGATCACAGTATTATTTAGAAAGTACTAAGTAAAATGACATGAAGGCAAGAACATTGTGCTACTTACAATGAAGCGGGTGAGGAGGAGGAGGAACAGGAAGCCGCTGCCGAGAAGGGCGCTCTCCCATCGCCACTGCAATCCAATCACGGTGACACGGCACCCGATCGAACGAACGAACCCGTCAGGGACACGGAAATTAATTGTTAGGCAAAACGTGCATCGACAGGAACGAAATCAAATCGAAATTTAACTCAATAATTAATCAGTCTCGTCAGACGTATATGCATCATGGACCATACATGTGTTCAGCAAGCTAAGTAAAGCTGCAAGTGCAGGTATATGCATGACCGGCCAAAGAAGCAGGAGAGACCAGGGTCAGACTCCGCTCACTCATGTCCCTGTCTCAATTGCAGGTCCTGATCCTCCTCCTCTCCTCTCCTGTCCTTCCCGGGCATCCACGTAACTTGCCAGTGGCAGTACACTGCAGGTCAAGCTAGCTAGCTTTGCTACTCCAGAGGTTTGTGCCCTCAGGAACGTGTCACGCACATGCGTGGTGTCACCATGCATATAATCGATCCATCCATATGTACTCATGTACAATTATTATGTAGGTATCGATCGGTATCGGTGTTAAGTAGAGTATCAAGTGTTAACCTGGTGCGTCTGCGAGAAGACGGAGCGCGTGACGGAGACGAGGTCGGTGGAGGTGGTGAAATGCTCGAGGCCAAGCATGCCCTTGAGCTGCTGCAGGCACACCACCGTCGCCGCGCCGCCCATGAACCCTACGATCGTCGCGTGCGACAGAAAGTCCACGATGAAACCCAGCCTACACACATTAGTGAAACCCATACGTAGCAGTTATACCTAAACGTCCAAATCAATTAACTAGATCTCAAGACGACTTGACACATAGGCGTAGTAGTTACTAGCTAGTCTAGAAACTAATTAACTTTTGACAAGTTAAAAGTAGAGAAATTTTACGGTGCTTTACTTTGGTCTTTTCACCAACAACTCTCGCTTGGTGGCTTAACCCACAAGAGAGTGTTCGTAATTAGATTGATGCATGGAGTAAGAAGCTAAATTAAACTAGTGCGTACGTACCTCAGTAGGCCAAGCGAGGCCTGGAAGACGCCGGCGAAGAAGGTGGCGGTGAAAGCGAGGTGCAGGTAGAGCGCCGGGTTCTCCGCCGCCGGCACCTCCGCCCCGAGCATGGACCCGATGAGCAGCGACGCCACCGCTACCGTCCCCACCGCCAGGTCCTTAGAGCTCCCCATCATCGCGTACACCAGCGGCGGCACAAAGCTCGAGTCTACACAGTAAACGCACACATAATAATATTGCTACTCGCGTACGTATACGCTGATAAGCACATATATCGATCTACGATTCTACGTGCATGCAGATGCTATACACTGTACTAAGCATATATATATGCACGACAGCGTGCTTACAGAGGCCGAGGATGGGGGGCAGGTTGGCGAGCTTGGCGTAGCTGATGCCCTGCGGGATGGCGAGGCTGGAAATTGTGATGCCGGCGATGAGGTCGGACTTGAGTGTGCCGAGCGTGTAGGCCGGCAACCACTCCATGAACGGGAAGAAGTAGCGCAGCGCCGCCACCGTGCGCCGCCCAGCGCCCTGCTCCCGCACCACCGCGCGGAACGGATCGTCCGGGAAGAAGGTCTCCTTGAGGTTCCCCCGGAACGTGTCCAGGAACGGCCGCGCCGGCGGCACCGGCACCCGCGGCACCCCCCTCTCCCCGCCGCCGCCGTTCCGGATCCCCACCTCCACGCTGCCGCCCATGGCTGGCTGGCTCGTGTACGTGTTAGCGAACTAGAGATGTGTACAAAATTAGAGCCCAGGAATCAAGGAGCATGAGTGGCTAGCTAAATTACGCTGCGTTTGGAGATGGATACCGGTGAGGGCGTGAGGCAGTGTATATATAGTAGAGGCGTTGGATTAGGTGCCTGGTCCGATGCGGTGCGAGCGAGTGATTCGGGGGTGGGCCGGCCGGCTAGCTCCCGTGTCTTTTCGGGTACGAGCATGTGAGACTGGGAGCGGGCCCGGCGTTGTCAGGAGCCCACTCGGCAGCGGGACGGGCCGTGCTAGAGTCCCGACGCGTGGGCGGTGGTGCATACGTGGAGCATGCGATGCGGAGGCGGAAGTGGGCCGGGCGCGCGGCTGAATACACACACGGCATCGCGCGCTAGCTTCCTCCGTGCAGGTTGGCGCGGTTGTCGTCGGCCGGCACGAGGCGATCCATCTGATCGATTCGGTTCCTGTCGCGCGCGCGCCTGTCTGCAGTGCAGCCTGATGGTTAGGTTATTACGGCGGGTTTGGGAGTAGCATACATGGGCAAACGTAGTTTTCCATCGTCATTAATTACTCTCGACCGATTCCGATCGAGATATTAGTGTAGATCTCTAGCTATGTGATGCGGACATGTTACTGTCTTCTGCATGCATCTTCATGCGGATACGTATCGTCCTTTAAGATATATATATATATATATATATATATATATATATATATATATATATATATATATATATATATATATATATATATATATATATATATATATATATATATATATTATAGTGCCTTATCTTAGGTTTTCTTTTCTCAAGACGTAATATATAGTTTTTCCTTTTCTAGAACGTTTGTTTCCTTTTCCTTAATTCCGGATATTTATTTTCTTTTCCTTGAGATGATGTCAAGGTGGGGAGATCATTGTAGGCTACTGAGGATGAATTAGACACATTAAACAATGGCCATCGGATGTGGGTGAGTAAAGCTGAGGAAAGATCTGAGAGGTTAATTTTGATGGAAGCAAGTTTCTAGGGCATTTCATTGGGTGCATGAAAGTTAGGCCATCTCTAGTGGGGTGCATTATTTGGGGTGGACGTAGAAAAGAATGCTTAGGTGCATTATATATATATATATATATATATATATATATATATATATATATATATATATATATATATATATATAAAAGTTGGTTGTGTGTGGATGTTTTCATCAAAGCATAGGCACGGTAAACATATATAAGAGATTTTACAAATGGATCAGCATACTCGCATATGCATCCATTCAGATGGTGAGAGCGTGCAAGGAAGTCATGAGAGTTCAATTCTCGGCTTTCTCAATTTGCAGGTGTGTGCTTGGTAGGCCTCTCGTGCTGCCATGACCACCTGGATGGGGTGTCTTGCTAACGTACTGCCAATTGTAAGGCCGGCTACCCGTTGACGCTTTCGTAGGTATAGATAATATTATTTTTGTAATTACGTTTGAAACATGGTGTAAAAAAATTCATGAGGTAGAAAAGCCATAATTTCGCCCTATTGTATAAAGAGAGAATAGTCGAGAATAAAGTGCTGTGCGATGACGTCATCAGGCCTGCTGCATGCTTTAAAAACGCCAAATGTCTTGGAGTTATCCAGTCCAGAGCAAGAAAAAGATGCCCGTTTACAAAGGTAAGTTACAATTAATGGTTGATTAGAGTAGCTACCAGGCCAGATGATATGGGTAATGTAGCGCATATATATAAGATACTCTTTTATCACTTTAGTACACTCATACACTAATTATAATATATTCTAATATGAATCTCATGAAAAAATTGCAAAAGAGTTCATAGTTTTTAGTGTATTTTTGTAAATACCTTTATATACGCATATAAAAAGGAGTATGTCTAAAAAATATGCATACCACCTAGATAGTCTTATATACCTATATACTACATGTATATACCCTTCGTTTCACGAGATACTCTCTACGTTGTGAGATACGGTATAGGGAGTAACTACTTTCAGAGTAGAAAAGAGGCTTTATATATATAAATAGAGAGGGGGCACTAATTAAATAAGATGCATATATAAACACGTGTTTACCGTTCTGAAACTAGTCTCTTTAGTGGCTGCTCCCCCAGAATCCTCTTCTAGTACTCCTGCAAATGCCTGATATGATATCTAAGGCGCAAATTGGTTTAGTTGATTTTATCATCACTCACTGTGAAGCTAGTGGCTACAGTTGCTGCACTTGGCGTTGCCTTCTTGACCTCTCAAAACTACACAATTCCCCGCGTCTTACTCGAATCATTGGCTACGTACGTGGCCCGTCTACATTCGTCTGACCATGTATTGCGCAACCCGCGTGGTTAGATGTTATGATATATTTGTTGGAAAATAAGAGCAGTAAAGAGAAAGCCATTTCAAAAATTTCTATTTATCTGAATCCAGAAAACTCGCTACATATAATCTAAGATTACAGATTAAGGTTTTAGTATTACCACTTACACGCAAGTGCGACTTCAGCAGCGTAAGAAGAACGTGCCAGATTATGTTAGCACGTCGAGACAGTAGCAGTCTCGACCTGCAAGTATCTACACGAACATGAGGAAGACCTCGCTCGTCGGTCTGCTGGAGCCCCCGCATCATGACCCCTTGGTTCTCGTCGGAATTAGTATATCGACTTTGGTTATCTCTTCATAGCCTAGGTGCCTATTTATTTATAACCGAGGTAGAATCAGATAAAGCGAAACACTTCTGTTTCGTAACCGAATAGGATTCAAGATAAACTTTATTAATTCAAATCTTTTTCCGAACTTACCCTATTTAATTTGTATTCCTTTAATCGAATCATATAAGCTTACGGTTAAAGATTCGAATAATCCGAATCAAACAAAGATTTATTCCATATTTAATGATCCTAATATATTAGTTATTCATATAATAGTATACGGAATTTATTAATAAACCAGTATATTCCCATTCTTATTTGTGACCCTGCAAGCCTATTGTAATATTGGCAGTGTATCGAATCACTATTCGACACATAAGTCATAAGCGGCTCCTAGCAGAACATTATAACTTCTTAGACCATATGGATATCATTTATCCGACAAGCCATCATCGAATATATGTTCAATCTTTTTATCACTTTCAGATATCAAGATTAAATCCAAGGTGAGATATATATCGTTCTTGTGCTGTTTAATCCATTGTTTCTTGAATCTCCAAAGATAGGCTAAATAGATCAAATGGTAGACACCTCAACCCGCTTGGACATGGCCATACATATTCTTTAGTCTATCTTCTTCGAGTGGCCTTAAGATATCTTTGTTCTCGTATAACGAGGAGAACAAAATTCCATGTTGACCATATACATCTCTCCACATGTCTCAAACAAATTTTCGGGTGTAACTAATATAATTATCTTATTACGATAACAATTAGTAATATCAAAGAATGTGATCCTCACGTTGTGATCCATGTATGTCTCAGTTCAAAGGATCAAGCATAAACATTATATGAAACCAACCGATGACATGCATGTAATGCTCAATATGGTATTTTATTATGGGTCTATCCAGTAATATGATCACCAACACGTTATTCATATAATTGTATTTATACCACATATCCATGATTCACAAAACATGATTATCACACACTCGTATGCTTATCTATGTAAATAAGCAATTGATGTTACAATCAATTAAACGACAAGGGATAATACTACAAATGTGTTGGTCTCACATTCGAGTCACATACTTGATGATCTATAACATGGTATTTATTACAGGAGCATGACAACATAAACATCTATCAATCATCTCTACGATTTGCCACTAGGGCATATTTCCAACAATAGTTGTCTTTGATATACAACTCTATTTCCTATAATTGAAATACAATTGTACTTGTTATATAACGCTAATAACTATATATGATTAATCTTCACTGCTATAATCTGACCCCACCAAAATAAGGGGTGTAGATCATTCTCTTTTTCTTTCGATTAATGTGAGAATTTCAAGAATTTTATCTTTTTTAGGATTATTGTGGGATTTTTCTGCCCTTAAAACGAAGGGGATGGCTTGAATATCACTAATTATTTTTATTTATAATAACAATATGGATATTTAATCTTTTCATGATATACTCATATATATAACTCCAATATTTATATATGATTAATCTGCATCGTTATAATCTGGTCTTACTAAAATAAGTGGCAGAGGTTTTTCTTTTTTTTCAATTAATATGAGAATTTGTAAGATTTTATCTTTTTTTAGATTATTGTGGGATTTTTTTATCTTTAAAACGAAGGACACGGTTTGAATATCGCTAATTATTTTTTATATATAGACACCGTCGTTTTAGAATTTGTACTGTATAGATATTTAAGCTTTCCGCGATATACTCAGATATTGCAGTTAAATGATTTAACTCATCCTAGCTTATTTCGTAAGCCACCTGAGTGTGATGTGCGAAGAAAGTGGGTCAAAGATTACATCACAGCCACCGAGTTAATTAGACGCGTATCAGCTTATAAGCGGGTCAAAGATGTACTCAGGCGTTGACCTTTCAGACTGCGCTCGTTCAAAGGAAGGAACTGGTTGTATATCATACTTCACAAGTTCGCAACATAATCGAGTGAACTATCACACGTGCCATGTTCCTGGAAGCATACATACCAGCACCACAAAGCTGTTGCTGTCAGATTTTGCTCCACAAGTCGCCAGAAAAGGCAGGTCAAGAGTTAATTACTAGCTAGTTACTTATTTAACTGTGTTTTTGTCACCGGGTAGATACTGACAAAGTTTCTCGTTTTCAGGGGGGTTCTACTGTCTACTGCTACTCGATGTGTTGCTGTCAGAAAAATTCTTACAGTGACTCGAGAGACCAGAAATCATGAGGTAGCTTAGCTAGGCTGATAAGACTTGTGCTAACTCTGATGCTCCCCGAAGATATCGAAAGGTAAGATTTAAGTCTACACAAAAACAATCCTACTAAGCAAAAGGTAATTTTTCCTTGGATATATCAGGACTCAGGATCTTTTCGGAAACCTTAATCAGAACTTAGAACGGTGCCTAGACAAAGATGTGTCGTATGATTGACTTGGCCGCACAGGGCCTAATCACATATATAATCTACTGCATATCAGAATTTGGTGCCAACCTTGGCTACTTTCAGATATACTTCTACCTTCCAATATGCTAACTTTAGGCTTGCAACTGATAGATATATCCTATAACAGGTGAACAGGAAGAAGATTCCTGAACTACTCATGTAGTGACCGGTTTCCTCCGTTCATATATACTTTTGAACTTTTGAATACCAAACACGGCATCAATTGAAGAGAGGCTTCCAGAATCCAGATCAAGGGTGCTAAATCTGTCTGACATGACATAAATATAACACATGTGTTGGCACAATGGCAGGTGTGCCAGAAGCGATGGGGCACTGCTGAACTACGTACCTTTGCTGGGTGGTCAGGTGTAGAACACTAGAACGGCTCTGCACACGGCAGCATAAAAAATCTTCAGGACTATTTCCTACGGACATGACTGCAAATCCAAGCTCTTCATTAGTTGCAAATATACCTGGCCATAGGATTTAATCCCTAGTCCAAACTCCAAACCGGTAAATTGGATGTGTTAATTAGGGATGTAATAGGATCAAATATATACCGATTGACCAGATTTATTCGACTAGTCGTATCGGATAGTTGTCGGATTCGACATCGGTTTTAGATTCGGCACATCACTGTGTCGATCGAGATATTTCGATTATATTTTTGAATAATTGAGTCTAGCCAAATAGCCTAATCTTGGCCGTTCCTCCACGGCTCCACCTTCCTGCCGCCGTCCCATCTGCTATCCCGTCGATCGCCACTAGAGTTTGACATGTAAGAATATACTTCAGTTTGTCTACATGAATATCTGGGTTTTTTTTCGCAGCACATAAAGGAATGTTTGATACTTTTGTAATTTTGTTGGACACCTCATAAAATGAATTGTTAAATTACGATAATCCTACTGCATGTTGAACTCATACGGTTGATTAATCATTACTATATGTATGTTATATGTAATATCTGTTTTTGCGTGATATCCGATAAAAATATTCGGTACCATATCGATTCCGCTCCGTGTTTGCTTCAAATTCGTGGTTAATACTATCTATACTGTATTCATATTTAGCACTATCCGTATCTGACTTCGAGTTAAAAAAAAAAACATGATTTAAAAAAAAAAGGCGATATACCGAATCCTATCGGATTGCACCCCAGTCATCATACCCATTAGAGTACTACAACTGATAGCCACGATGTCGTCCTCAGTTCCATGGATCTCATCAGTATTAGCGTCCAATTCGACAAAACATGTCAGAATAGCAGTTCTTGTTTGGATACTTTTTGGATGAACTCACATCTCACGGCATTCTTGTAGAACCAAAACTGTAGTGTAGAATCTAACTTTTAGTTTCAGAAAAATTCAGACTTGTCCTTGACACGAGAAAGTACGCCATCTTCGATCCTATCTTCCTGTCGAGATTAAATATAAAATTTTGGTTTACCCATCATTTTCGTATCCTAATTAGAAGGCCTACAAAATATTATCCTCCATGCAACTTAGGAAAATAAGCATTCTGAAATCAAAAGATCCCTCGGATAAACAAGATGGTATAATTTTTTTTTAAAAAAAATGATCATAAGCTCTGACATTCATTAATGAAAGAGAATATTAATCAAGTTACAAACGCACCTCCACACACACCTACGTATGTGTTGCACTGTGGCTCTGCAAGCTTCCGTGCTTGAACGCGGTGGCTAGGCTCCCACACTGAGCCTCAGCCAACCGAGCCTAGCTCGGTGCTCGGACGGCACAATTTGAAGTGGTGCGTTATTCAGGCATATCTGAATCGCAATTTGCAGGCAAGTCTTAAAAGAAGGTGCAGGTTCACGTCTCCGAGCCACGAGGGTGTGCTACCTTGTTTGCTCTATTTTATGAGTGGGCGCATGTGGTATGTATGAACGAATTGAGTCATCGAGATAGCGATATAAGCGCAACACATTATGGGATTCTTGCTCACTTTTGCTTTGTGGATCATCGACTAGTGCTCTCCTGCCATTGCGTTTCTCCACTTTGGTGGACTATTATGTTCTACGTGCTGTACCTGTCATGTTAACTTTAGACAGACTTCGTTACTTTCTAACTGTGTATGACTTTTTTTTTTAAAAAAATCTAATATTCTTTTAAACAAAATTACAAAAAGAGTAACTTACAAAAAATAGTATCATCCTCGACCACAAAAATTCTAAAAGACGATACATGTCACCTTGTGAGTACTACCGAGTTCCCAGAGATTGGCAAACCACCAAAGCTACTGTGGTCGGGGAGTATAGCAGGGGCTTCCACGGTGGGGGAGCGTGAAAGGTGACACATGTTACTTTCTGATGCTTTCGCGATCGGAGATAAGACTATTTTGTAATTACGTTTAGAAGGGACTGAATTTTAAAAAAAAAATATCATAGTGGTAGAAAAGCCATGAGTTCCACTATATACACGAGTGCATTGATTCTTTCCTCGCCGTGATGGAAGTAGATGTAGATGTCACTTTGCGATAAGAATCGTTGGAAATGTTTGAGTGACAGGAAATATGCAAAGAGGCGTCTGTTTGTTGCTTTATTTTTGGCTCCCTGAACCGAAAAGATGGAATACTTTAATTCAGAGCTTCAGTTCAGATAATGTACTTTCGTGTGTACATTGAATTGCTCCTCTGTCCACGTGTTAACCTCGCATTTTAAGTGTTGATATCCTCGAAATGTTCACTGTAGCCCCCCTAAAATTTTCTTTTACAAACCTAACATCTGTAGAATTTTTGTTTACAGAAATGTCTCCTTGCCCGTGCATTCCGCGCATGGCAAGCACGGAAATCACTACAGTGCGACACATGGCGAATTCCACGGTAGCTGAGCGCGGGAAATCATTGACGCAGAATCCAGCGGCGACCGTGGTATGCAATCCAATTACCGCGGAATGGGGGCACAATAATTAGATTTCCACACAACATGGGAGTGGGGGCGCAGCATTTCCACGCAGCGGCAGTGCGGGAAAGTGAATTCCAACGCTCGGGTGGTTCAGGAATGACATTCCCACACAGGGGCGACGCGAAAATAAGTCTGCTGCCGCGGAATGCGCCACGTGTCGTGTCGTAGTGATTTCCACGCTCCTCGTGCGCGGAATACGCGGACCAAGGAGCCATTTCTGCAAAAAAAATCCACGAGAGCTAGTTCTGTAAAAAGAAAATTTTAAGAGGCTAGAAATGGAACATTTCGATATCCTCCTAAATAGAGGGCCAAAGCAGCAGGGTTAACCATATCGAAATCATATGGAATATCGAACATTGCTCAGTAGCGATAATCGACGATTATCAACGATTTTTGGTATATATCGAATGAATTTTGAAATTGAAGTCGTTTGAATTCTTAGCGAAGGCAACAGCGATAATGCTCGATTATCGATCTATAATAGCCGATTATCGAGCGGTATAACTTGATTATTGACAGACTTTGGAAGAAAATCGGCAGAGTGAAGAAAAAGTGGAAAATTGTAGAAAAATGCGAAAAATTGGGAAAAATTGCAGAAAATTTTGGCATGACCTTTTCTGTATTTTAGACAATGTTAAGTTATCAATTAAGCATGTAACAATAATATGTCAACAAATAACATTTCATTTAAATACCATTCACAACTCAAAGGTCTGACAAATTCACATTTCAATAACATTCATTTTAATACCATGGCATATGACATTTGAAATCAATATTTCTCACCGAGTAGCAATGTTCACACTTAGCATAGCTTTGTGGTCCTTCCATTGTCGCACATATGCTATGTTGGACCTATATGAAAACTATGTTAGTAAAAAATCGAGTTGCAATAAAATAAAACGTATAAATGAAATATCATATCATAGTATTGTTGGCTACGGGTAGTATTGTTGGCTATACACTTGGTCCCCGGGAATACTATCAGTCGAGTCATCACTCTTTACATGATGTTCCTCCTCTCTGATAAGCTTCCATTTTCCTTTCAAAGGAGCTCTCTTTTTTGCTTACTCCCTTGTGACCAACTCGCCCCCAGTATACTTCTTCATCATGGCATAAAGCTTCGAAGAGTTGTACATCCATCGAGAGATTTTTCTTTCACTCTCAATATCTGAGGCGTGGTTAGGGAACTCTCCAATCTGCTTCAGCATCAAATTAATCATGTGGGCCACGCAAGGCTGCCACACGATGTTATTGTGCTTCCGTGCGATGAGTCTGCATGCCTTCTTGTAGTTGGCACCATTGTCCATCACAATCTGCACAACATTCAATGGACCTACCTCGTCGACCGCTGAGGCAATTTTCTGCGTGAACAAACAAAGTGAAAACCCTCATTACATGATGCGTACCTCAAATATATTTGAGTAGCAATGAAAGCAAATACCTTGTGTAAGTACAATGCATCCTGAGTTAGGCCCGTCATATCCACGGACTTATGAAAGAACATGGTGACATTGCAGTATATCATGAAGTTGATGATGCTCATGCGGGTAGGACCAGTTCAAGAATCGCAAATGATTGTAACACCATATGTAGGCCATTCCAGCTTAAACCTTGCCATCTACTCCCGTATGTTCGCTTTGTTGGTGTTTAAATATTTTTCGTCTGTCTCTCTCACACGGAGATGGGACACCCTCGTTTGCAAAACAAACATAGCATAAATATGTGAGCTATTAATCGGCATAGAACTAGACAAAAAATTGAAATCTCACTTACCCCATTTTTGAGTTTCCTTGACGGCGCTAACGAAATACAGATTGTCTGCTTTCCTTCCCGCGATGCCAGTATTTTGGAAAATTTTGGCCCAGGCTGAGCCAATCGTCTACTTCGCATTCCTCCCCTTCTGTGTCCAGCTCCTAGTGTCAATCCTTATTTGCAGAGGGGCACAGGCCATACCAAGGTTATAATCCCCCACGACCGGCCTTTCACGCTGTGAGGAACTCTGAAGCATTCTCGGCAACACACTACCGCCTCCTCCTCTAGTCCCCTAGAGGTGCTACCACCACCACCATGCTCATACCTGCCACCTGCCTGACTAATAAATTCTGCCTCCGTCTTGGAGGCAGACATGGCATGCTGGAGTTGCTCCTCCTCATCAGCATCACCCATGTAGTTCGCATATAAACTTCTTCTCGGTTGGGAATATGTAGCTGTTGCTTCCTTTCTTAGCCTCTCGTCCCTCATTCCCTTCCTCTTATCCTTAATACTGTCTAGGTCACGCTGAAAGTACACTCGAACCTCCTTAGAATCTTACCTGCAATGGACGACATTCGTACCTCGTCCTGCCAAGTGGTGCTTCAAGTGGATTGAACCGCCTCCTTTCTTCTCCTGATGACAATATTTGCATCGAAATCCGATCCCCATCTTCTTCCCGTGCTCCCACACAACATCGCTCTGGTCTGTCATCTGCTAATACAAAACAACAACACGTCAGCTAATATAAAACATCAATTTAATGTGACTTCTTGCTAAAATTATATGTATATGCTAGCGATGAAAGGCATTACATCAGTGAATGCTAAGAACTATATGTACGTGATAACAATAAAATGTATTACATCATTGAATGCTAATACAAAACATCAAGTTAATGTATGTGCTTGCTAACAACTTATAACAGGCATTACATCAGTGAATTCTACCAATAAAAATTCCCAATCACACTAACCCTGACATCATGCATTAATCCATACATGCATCTACCGATTCATCCATACATGTATCTACCCATTCATCTATACTGTGCAAGGCTGCAAGCAGATAACAACAAAACACAAAAATTTAAACACGTCACCTACTGCCATTCATTCACATCTTCTACTGCCTTCAGACCAAGATCAAGAACAAACATGCTGTATTGCCCATTAAACCAAGATCAACATCACATGTAATGTAAACTTGTCAAACTCCACAATCCACATAACTTAGCCTCACATGAACAACAACATCGATTATCAGCCGATTTCAACCGATTATCGCACCAAACAGCTCGATTATCGCTAGGGTTTGGTCAAAAATCGACACGGCTCACGTCTTCTAGCTCATGTCAATTTTCAGTTCGAGGAAACGATTATCGCTAAGAACAGCAAGATTATTTCTCGAAATACATCGATTATCGCTAGGGTTTTCTGGAAATTCGACACGGCTCAGGTCTTCCTAGCGCATGTCAATTTTCAGTTGGGGAAATGATTATTGGAGCTTACCTGTTGATTATCGAGGTCCCAGCGGCGGTAAGACGGCCGACAGCGGGCGGATCTGGACGGAGACGCCGGCGACCGCGGGAGCTCAGCTTGAGGTATGTTGGAAGGATTGGATGTGTCCGAAGGGAGTCCCAACAGGTTGTATAGCTTCATCATTTGAAGTGGGCCGAACCGAGCCTGATGGGCCTGGTACTGTTTTCTTTTTTTAACCCTTTTCAATTTAAGCAATTCGGTTTTGCGTGAAAAACGTCTTAAAATTTTGTTTTTTTCAACTCGTTTTCATCTCAGACTTCACAAATATATTAATACTAATTTTATGAAAGTTTAGGACAATTTTTTTCAAATTTTATGAATTTTTTGAATTTGGATTTTACTGGTATGCCAACTGGTTTATATTATCGTACCGGCTCGGTAAGACCGATTATCATCGATAATTTGAACCCTGAGGAGCAGAATGGGGTTTCAAATCCATGAAGCAACAGGTGGCATTGTGAACTAAAATTTTAGAAATGAAGAATACCAGGTGAAGAATGTTATGAGATAAGATTTCTGTAACCGATTCGGTTACCATCTATCTCTTATTTGTGGGCGAATCCGAACTCATCTCTTATGCTTTCCACTATATATTGGGCTTCCCCCCATGTAAAAGATCAATTGAATAAAGCAAGAGAGTTCCACCCCTATATTCTGTGTGCTCCCTTTTCTGTTCGTGTGGTCCTATTGGTGTGCTGTTGATTGTGATCGTGGGTGAACAACTAGGTTTTACAACACGTTATCAGCACGACGTTCTACCGAGGCCAATTGTTATCGTCTACCTGCGACAATCGACACTGAACCGATTTTCATCCTTCGACACGCGATCAACCTACATCAAGCCCTACGTAAGTCAATCTACGCCAGTTGATCGCGCTTGAACAGACTAGTACATCCAGTAGATCGTTTTAATCTGTTCAGATCAAAAATTGCAAAATTGGAGTTGCTGTTCATTAAGAAAAAAACAAACGACGACTTAACCGCACGTCAAGCAGGCGGCGACGATAGCCATGCCTGTGCCCGGATCGATGCCACACTCGCCGGAAGACGAGGTGGCGCAGCCCACCGCCGTATATGCCCAGAAGGCGGCTCCGAGCCCTTGTGCACTGGAGATCGCATTGAAGAACATGCCCGTCGCACCACCGTAGTTGTGACTGCTCCGCTTCCACGCCCGTGCTTGCCGCGGTGCCACCGGGAGGACCTTGGATTCCATGCCCACAATAGCGCTTGCCCGGCCCTGAAGGCAGCTTGAGCCCATGCGGCCCCAAGGTTTTTCCCTCATCGGCGTCGGCGCCCGCGCCTAGCCCCGGCGGCACCCGCACACATGCTGCGGATAAGCCTAATGTCGTGCCGCAGCGTCGGCATTTGAAGTGGCGGTGCTCCCGACGAGTAGCGATGGCGCCTGCACAGCACCCGAGGCATCGATGGCAGCATCGTTGTGCCCGATGTCGGCGACGTCGTTGAGCCTGAGTGGAGGCACCGTGCGGCATTGTCGTTACGCCCGACGGCAGCGTCATTGTGCCCCTAGAGCTGGCTGCTTTGCGTGACAACAATGGAGTGGCACCCGGTCGGTTTTTCGGCGCCGACTCATCGCGGCCATCACAGATGCTCGGCTCCGACCGCGCCGCATAGCGTCATTGCGGCGCGCTGCCGTCCTCTCTAAGCCAGCGTGGCCACCGCGTCTGCTCGGTCATCGCACTGCCGCCTGGTCGGTCTTCGCGCCATCGACTACCGCAGCCGCCGCGTATGCTCGGGCTATGAACCACCGATCCTGGCCGACGCGCCGCTCAGCCATCCGGTTGTGCCTCGCACCACGTTGATTCGTGTGCCTCGTCGAAAGTTGAGGCGGCGGCCCCGTGCACCGACCGACCGATTGTATACCGGCAATGGCGGCTAGGGTTTGGAAACCCTAGCCGTCGACTTTTGTGGAAGCGCCAGACGGGCCGAAAGCCATTTGGGCCGGAAGCCAAGCGGGTCGGCCACTGAACAGGCAGAAACCATCTGGGCCGAATGGCCGGATCGGGCCGTACGGACCAGTGACCGTACGGCCCGCCTTTTTTCTTCTTAAAGAAATCCATTTATTAATACTGAAAAATTGATAAATGGATCCTAGAAATTAATTTTTCTAGGTTTATGGGCTTCCGAAAAATTTGGAAAATTGATATTTAGTACACATTGGAAGTTCCATACTCTAGGTTTATTTTCTAGCTTCATACCATGTTTAATATGTGCTGAAATTTATATTCTGTTATTTAAGTAATTCTAAAAATTGCTTGAAAATTAACAGAAAATGCTAGAAAATTATGAAAAATTATATATGACCCATTGATTAGTGTTATGTTGTTGTATTATTTTTCGTAGCATGATTTCATATTTATATGTGCTAGACACCTTATTTTCTGTTACTCAGTAATTCTGAAAATTGCTTGGTAATTAACAGAAAAGTATGAAAAATGCTAGGGAAATTGTATATAACACATTGAAAGTTCCATATCTTTGGATTTATTTTCCTAGAATAATTCCATATTGATATATGTTGAAATTTATTTTTCTGTTACATGGTAATTCTGAGATTGCTGAATAATTAGCAGAAAACTATGGAAATTGCTAGAAAAATTCTGGGAAAATTTTAGATAATTATATACTGAATATATATAGACCAAGCTTTACTGATTGAATAGTGAGCATGCAATATAATGATTTTACCAGTAGTAAAAGTCATTTTGCATAAATAGAAATCGGATATGTTGGACATCATAAAGAAGGAATTTATCAAGATTGCCCTGGATGGCAACAATTACCTTATCCGGGCAATGAATACTAAGATTAATCTGATAGCTTGATCTTTTAGAGCTACTGTTTTCCCAGTCTGAAGGTGATATCCCTGCTCTTCCCGAAGCTGCCAGATGTACGGCTCTGCACCTCCTGAGGCACCATCTTCATACGGACCTGAAGGCCAAATAGTCAATAGAAGATGATCAACTGGTATTTTTGGACTCCCTGAAGGAAAATATATAACCAGCAAAGATCTGTTATGTTGCCAGAAGTACAACACGAATGGGTCCTCCCGCGCTTTCAGGATTTTAAAGGCAGTGACAACATATAATTTTTGTCATACACAAGCTTGTCACTGATCTAACATTATGTAACCAGAAAGTTACTAATGCTAAAAAGATCGACAAGATATTGTGCACATTTCACCCCAATATGAGGATACTGCCATAACAATATCGTCGCCAAGTACCAAAAAGTACTTCGAGCTTATATGCATTTGCTAGAAGCAGAAAAGCATGATGAACTCCTGGTGAAGAATCATCATGTACTTCCTAATGGAGTTTTGCAATGCCCGAAGCATATGCAAATGCTCAACAGGCTAGCAATAGCCAAAGCCGCAGAAAGGGCCAATGGAATATATGGGATAAGTCGAAGAATGACAAATCAAATAGGGGAAGATGCAATTTATAGTGGAAAAGTAAAGTTAAAGGGTCAGGGGCTTCCAGAAGTAATGCTGCAAACCCTGAATAACCTTGTTTTATGTATTGATGCACTGGCCATTGGTCATGCAACTATTGCATCTCGAAGCATGTGGTAGACCTTTACATGCAATCCACTGGAAAACTAGATAAGATCCGGAGAAATAATATTAAGTCATACTTCATCGTTCAACCTGTTGTTGATACGGATGTTGAGAAGAGTGATGATATAATTCTTGAAATTATTGAGTTCGAGGAGTCCCAGGAGGGCACCTACATCTCATATGGAGACCTGGATTAGTCTCCTAAATATCCCTTCACTTTGCTAAGTCGATATCACATATTCCTTACAAGTCTCCTTATCAGTTTAGCCCAAGTTCCTGAATTAACATTTGGTCTACGCTCCTGTTGAGCGATTATCATTCGAAAATTGAATATTGATATTTTTCAGATATTTGATTAATTGTGCTATGCTTGTTCTATTTTTTACAATTTGTTCCTGATGCAACAGTTGTTTGTGAAGGACCATGTGGAGGTCCATCCATGTTTGTGATGAGTATTTGACTTTATTTGAGCAAGGTGTGCTCAAGTTTGAGTTTGATTTGGATTGATTTTCAAAATGAAGCAATTTGAGTTGTCTCTGCCAGAGTGGCGATCTGGTCGTATGGACGCGTAGTGATGAGTTGGATGGTTTATTGCACATCTTTGTGGGCATTGCTATGTGAGGAGTTTCCTTGTCTTTGATGGTTGCAGGACGACGGTGCTAGGTCATGGTGAGGCGAAGGATGACCGGACTAGGCGAGGAGCGCCGGAGGTCTAGACGGTTGGGAGATCGCGGAAGATGATCGGAGACGGAGTCCGGCAAGTCAAGAAGACAAGGAAAGGAGATGATGCTAGCTAGATGCGCGTGGATCAATGAGGCCATCTGATTGAGGTCTAGTTGATAGGTTAGCGGGTCTAGGTAATATGCTTTGAAAACTGCAAGAAAACCCGGTATGTGTGTGGGTTTTGGGTTAGCCCTTGCATGGCTGTGTGTGTGGGTTAATCCTAGCCCTTAGATGAGTGCTCTAGGGTTGAGGGACTCATCCAAGGGTGGTAGGTGGCCCAAGAGTAGTATAAATAGGGGTGGAGGGTAGCCTCCTTCCCTTGAAGGTGTTGAGGTTTTGATGCTCATTTGAGCTTTGCCCACATGAATGTGAGGCTTTGTAACCTCCCTTCCAGAAATGAAAGTTTTATTCATCCACCTCTGAATTTATTTTATGATTTACATTATGTCTTTACTTTACATAATTTAAATTCAGCATTTACTTTCCGCAATTACATTCCCGCAATTTACTTTCAAGTAATTTGGATTTGCCTCCTCCTTCTAAATGCTGCTGTTCTTGGATGTTTTGAGTGTGTTCATATGGTTTTACATCTCTTTGCACTCTTGGATTGAGTAGAGAACATCTTTTCTTTCAAGTTCCAACTTTGTTCTGAACTTGTTCTTCGCGCAGCAGTCAGTGTTTGATTTTTGTAAAAATATATAAAAATCCTTTTTGAGTGATTCTTGTTGGAGGAGGTGCGGGACTCTGATATCCGCTTGCATAAAAATTTTGGAGTTCACTTGTTGTACCGTTTGGGCGCCATGAGGTGAAAACCGAGCCCCAAACGTTCTGCTCGAAGTTCTTGACCAGACTGTGTTCTTCGATTTTTCGTGTTTTTTCTGTAAGGCTTTTTGAGGAGAAATTTGGTGTAGTTCTTCAAGACTCTGATTCTCACAGGGAGAAAAAGTCTCAAAATTTTGTGAGCTACAGAAACCCACCAACCTCCTGTGCAAATTGAGGACAAGTTCTGGGAATTCTGCTTTTGCTTTTCTGAAAGTGACTTTTGTGATTTGAATTGATGTCCTTTCTAAAAGCAAGAGTTTGAATTGATTCCTCTTTATCTTGGACACTAGACAACCAGGATTGTGACTCAAAATCCCCACATATTTTATGGTACTTATCCATGCAAGCTTGGGGTACACATAGTTGTCTAGTTTTTCGGTTTTTCACAATTCCTTTTGAGCGATCTTGTCGAGGTTTTTGTTGGAGTATTTAGGGGAATTTTTATTTGCGACCATTCACCCCCTCTGCTCGCCATTTCGGTCCTTCAATTGGTATCGAGCCGGTTTTGCTCTTCCATAGATCTTGACCGGTCTCAAGAGCCATGGCGACGGACAAATATTACACCAAGCCTCCAATCTTTAATGGAGTTGATTTTCCTTTTGGAAGTCCGGATGGAGTCATACATCATCGCCTGGGCTACCGATATGGCGAAGGTGAAACTCCGTATGAGGTTCCCACGATGAAAATGTCACGCCATCAATATGGTTGACGTTGAGGCGAATGCTAAGGCAAGGAACATTCTCATACTGGTCTTAGCCATGGTGAGTATGATAGATTTTCACCTTCGCTCCGCTCACGAGATTTGGGTAACCTCGATGCTTACCATGAGGGCTCTACTCAAATCAAGACCGTGAGGCAGACCAATTCAAGCGCGAGTACAACAAGTTTGATCAACGCTACCGGTGAGAGTCTCGACGAGTGTTTTGGTCGGTTTACAAAGATTTTGAGCGACCTCCGAGCAGCTTGGTTGCATATACCCCGACTCGGACAATGCTCGCATTTCTTGACCGCACTCGACCTTCGGGTTTGGGAGATGAAGGTGACCACCATCAAGGACACCACCGACTTATCGACTCGACTCTTGACGGGCTTTATTCCCGCCTCAAGACTCATGAGATCGATGTCGTCTCGGAAGACGAAATCTCATCGATGGCTTTGGTCACCGATCCCATTGGATCTTCTTCTTCCGATCCTTCTATTGGTTTCTCTCTTTCCGCCTTTGCGAGCTAAGCGATGACCAATCTGGAAAAATTTCGGAAAATGAGCTTGCTCTTCTTGCTCGTAAGTTTTCTCATGCATACAAGAGGGTGAGAGAGAGGAAGAGAGGTGGCATGATCACCTGCTTCGAGTGTGGTGGCCCCAACCACATTCGGACGAACTGTCCCAAGCTGGAGAAGGGCAAGAATGACGTTGGCGGTTCGGGCAAGAACGACTACACCGACAAGAACCGCAACAAGAAGCCTCCAGTTCGTGAACCGGCGCACGAGAAGAAGTACCGCAACTTCTCCAAGAACAAGAAGCTCTTCCACCGCGTCCTTGCCGCGCTTTGACGACCTCAACCTCTCCGACACGGAGACATGGAGCGACGAGGCGAGGATGATCCGCAAGAGAAGAAAGGCGGCGACGACTTCTCCAAGATGTGCTTCATGGTCGACACCAACGACATCACGACTCCGAGCTCTACAAATGACTCGGACGAGGTACCTCCTATGACCACTCAACGAAGCTTTTCGCAAATTAGGAAAATTTCATGCTAGAGCTAGAGCTAGGTGTACTGAGCTTGAGAAGGAAGTAGGTACCTTGACTCGGGAGTTAGCTTCACTTAGATCTTCTCCTCCCGAGTCACCGATGATTGCTCTTTGTGTGATGCTATTCTTGTGGAGTTGGAGAACCTAAGGACCATACATGATAGTGTGCTTGTTGAACTTGATGGTCTTAGGTTAAAGAATGCTAGCACTAGTTACGTTGATGCTATTCTGTTGAGGCTAGTTTTCTTCATGCTCACTCCACTCCATCATGCTCTAATTGCCCTAAATTGCTTGCCAAATTGATGCCATGAGCGAACACCTTAGGAAGCTTTCGCTAGAAACAATGAACTTGAATCACATGCTTCTAAGGACCCGGTCACTCATGTGAGGGTCAGAAGCAATTAAAACTTGACAATGAAACCTTGAATGTCAAGTGTGCTAAACTTGCTAAGGACTTACTAGATAAGTCACAAAAATATTGCTTATGATGTAATCGAGATTGTGGGGACTTGGATAAAATCCATGTCGAGCTTAGGAAGAAATTAGAAGACCAAGCCCATAGAATTAGAGATGCTCCTTATGTTTCTTGTGAGGCCCTCAAGATTGAGGCGGCCGTGGCTTTGAGGAGAAAATGCACGGCCGAGAGAGCTCATCTTTCCGGTTCTTCTTCCTCCTTCCCCTGTTCTTCTTGTGCTTCTTTCTTCCGAGATTGCCAAGATCTTATGAGCACTCTCGAGAAGTTTGTTGGAGGCAAGAAGAAACTCAATCTTATTCTAGACCAATCCAAGATTAGTAGATTCAATCAAGGTCTAGGATTTGATCCCTTGAGCACGCCGGCGCATCCTCCCACCATAGTGCGCGGCTCCAAGAGTGGTGAGATTGTGGTAGCTCCTGAGTGAGTACCACCGTGTTTAGATCTCACTGGGTTGTCCATAGGACTTGACCGTAAGGGTGTTACTCCTATTGCTTCCGCTCTAGCAAGGCGAAGTACACATGCACCTTCCGTAAGAAGGATGGTCACCTAGTAGATTTTTGCTTCAGCGCAACAAGATCACTCGGCGTGAGCGTGTTGCGCTCTTAGGGTATCGTGGTCATCCCTGCACTTTGAGTGCTCCTAAGACACACACGCTTCTAGACAAAGTTACAGAGTCGCTGTTTTTGGGGCGGCCCAGACTTGGTTTTCATGCTAGTTCTTCGAGTTTTAGTCCCGAGCTGTTCAGAGTCGCTCTTTCCGCCGTCCTCTTGATATTCCTCGCTTTTCCCATCGAGGTAGATATCGGCGTGAGGTGTTTTCTCGGTAGGAGATCCAGCACCTTATCGGGATGGTCCGGCTTTTGCACCACGGCGTACAACCCGCTTTGACTCCTAGATTATCTACCGAGTTGCTCCCGATCGTGTGAGAGTTGAGCGTCAGAGAGACACTCGAGTCCATCTTCTTCGTGGTCGGTACTGAGGTGTCGATGGTTCAAGATTGGGTTCCTAAGTCTTCACTCTATCCCAAGATCGAGTCATCTTTCTCTTGTGTCTTGATCAGTTCGCTTGATGGGAAGGGCGATGTTTGGATTGTTGACTCGGTTGTTCTCGCCATATGACCGAGATTCTCGTTGGTTCTCTTCCTAGTCCGAGCCCCGTGATGAGTTAATCACTTTGGGGATGCATCTTCGTAGAGTCATTGCTAAAGGTACCATCCGCATTAACCAAAATTTCTTTCTTAAAGATGTTGCCTTAGTAAGTAAGTCGCAATACAACCGCTCTCTGTTTCTCACTTATCGATGACTCTTTCGAGGTAAGCTTCAAGAGTAATGCCCAGAGAATCCTTGATTCATCAGAGGGTTAGTTTATGGATTTCTAGATTTGGGAGAGTCTTTCGTGCTGATTTTTCCGCTTCTTCCGGAGACTCTCTTCGATGTTTGATTGCTTCGAGTCCCGTGATCTCTCCTTCCGCATAGGAGACTTGGTCACATTGGTTTTGATCATTTGACCCGAGTTAGCGACCATGATCTCATTCGGGTTTGCCCAAACTCAAGATGGTCAAAGACTTAGTTTGCTCTCCTTGCCGACATGGCAAGATGGTTATCGCTTCTCATCCTCCACCACCGTAGTGATGACTGATGCACCAGACAGCTTTTACATATGGACACCGTTGGTCCGGCTAGAGTGCAACAAGCAGGAGGGAAGTGGTATGCTCTTGTCATCGTTGATGATTTTTCTAGATACTCTTGGGTATTCTTCATGGCCTCAAGGATGAGACTTTTCTCACTTCAGGGTTTGATCAAGAGGTTGTCTATTGAGCTCCTGTGTGCATTACGAGCTATACGCAGTGATAATGGCACTGAGTTCAAGAATTCCTACTTTGAGAGTTTTGTGTGGAGTCTGGTTTAGAGCATCGCTTCTCTTCTCCCTACGCCCTCAGAATGGCGAGTGGAAAGGAAGAACATGACCCTAGTTGAGATGGCTGTGACGATGCTAGACGAGTACAAGACTCTAGGAAGTTTTTTAATGAGGCTATAGCTCACGCTTGCCATGTTTCTAATCGCGTGTTTTTGAGAGCACATTTGCATCGCACTTCTTATGAGTTGAGGTATGGGCGATAGCCCGTGTGTCTCATTTTCGTTTTGGTTGCAAGTGTTTTATCTTGAAGTCCTGTAACCTAGATAAGTTTGAGTCTCGCTCTTCCGATGGTATCTTTCTAGGTTACTCGACTTCTTCTCGTAGCTATAGGGTCCGGAGTGTTGATGCGCATAGGATCATAGAGACCGTGATGTGACCTTCGATGAGGCTAGCCCAGAGCTAGACCCGATGTTTGAGCTCTTCTTATCCCTCCGAGACCATCTTTGTAGAAGATGAGGATGATGGAGATGATGGTGTTCCACCGATCCAGTTCTCTATACCCGAGGTGCCTCCTGCTTCCATTTCTCGCACCTCGAGTGACCAACCCTTGCCTTCCGACTCTCCTTCACGAGTGGCTCGCTCCTACCTCTTCGTGCATGAGGTAGAGGCCACTCGCTCTCGGTCCTCCCGTCATATCCGTAAAGCTCATCCACCGATCAAATCATTGGTGATCTGCTTGAGCGTGTCACTCGCTCAAAATCAGTTTGTCCGCCGCTTCCACCGCCTTCGTTGCCTCCTTTGAGCCGAAGATGTTTCTCATGCATTATCCGATGAATCGTGGATTAATGCTATGCATGAGGAACTTGAGAACTTTGAGAGGAACAAGGTATGGCAGCTTGTCGAGCCCCCATCCGGTCATAATGTCATTGGGACCAAGTGGGTGTTCAAAACAAGCAGAGTGAGGATGGGGTTGTCATTCGCAACAAGGCTAGGCTAGTTGCATGTGGTTTTTCTCAAAGTTGAGGGTCTTGACTTTGAGGAGACCTTTGCCCCGTAGCTAGACTAGAGGCTATTAGGATCCCGCTTGCATTCTCTGCATCCCGTGGCTTCAAGCTCTATCAAATGGATGTCAAAAGTGCATTCCTCAATGGCTATATTGAGGAAGAGGTTTATGTCAAACAACCTCCGTGATTTGAGAACCCCAAGTTTCGAGTCATGTATACAAGCTCTCCAAAGCTTTGTATGGACTCAAGCAGCCCCTGAGCATGGTATGAGAGGCTCAAGTCTTATCTTCTCACCATGACTTCAAAATGGGCATAGTAGACAAAACTCGCTCATCGACACCATGAGTCTCATTTTCTTCTTGTCCGCATTTATGTGGACGATATCATTTTTGGTGGCTCGTCTCATTCGCTTGTGTCTCAGTTTTACGAGGTAATGAGCACTGAGTTTGAGATGAGTATGATGGGCGAGTTGAGCTACTTTCTTGGCTTCCAAATCAAGCGCACTGGAGGGTACTTTCTTGCATCAAGGCAAATATACCCGTGACCTCCCGAGGCGCTCGACATGTCCGATGGGAAGCGGTGATGACTCCTATGGCCACCATCGCTGTCCTCGAGCCCGATGAGGATGGTGAGCCTGCGATCAAAAGGAGTTTTGAGCATGATCGGCTCCCTCTTGTACCTCACCGCTTCGAGGCCGACATACATTTTCTTTGTGTGTGCAGGCGCCGATTTCAAGCTTCTCCTCGCGCTCTCACCGCCAAAGCGGTCAAGCGCATCTTCAGTACCTTCGTGCTACCACCGATTATGGTATTTGGTACTCTTCGCCTTCTTGTCTATCTCTTAGAGCCTTTTTCGATGCCGACTTTGTTTGGTCAGAGGATAGATAGGAAGAGCACTTCGCACTTGCCAATTCATTGGCACTTCTCTTGTTTCTTGGTCATCTAGGAAGCATCCGAGTTGCTGACCCACCACCGAGGCCGAGTATGTTGTCTGCAATGACTAGTTGTCAGAGGCAGTGCTCTGGATGAGATCGACCTTACGGACTATGGGTTAGAGATAGAGAGTGTGCCACTTTTTTCGTGACAACACTTCAGCTATTTGCATTGCTAAAAACCCAAGGCAACATTCCGGACCAAGCACATTGATATTAGATATCACTTCCTTAGAGACCATGTGGAGAAGGGAGATATCGCGCTCATTCAGAGAGTGACCTTGATTAGCCGATATTTTCACCAAGCCTTTGGATAGCTCTAGATTTGTTGCCTTGAGGAGTGAGCTTGGAGTCGTGAGCCCTTACGGCATTTCGTGAGGGGGAGCCGGTTTGTATATTATGTATTATATGTTTTCTTCCACTTTTCTTTTCTTTGTGTTTCTTCCGGGTGACTTTGGGCTTGTTTTCTTGAGTTGAGTTCACTCACTTAGACTTCGGCATGCCTTGCATTGACCTCTTATCTTGTGCTTTAGGTTGCTATCATGCGTGATTAGTCGTTCTCTCTTCTCTCTAGGTTGAGTTCCCTCACGCCTTATAAGTCTAGTGTATTGGGCCTCCTGGTAGACAGGTGGTCCTGTGCACTCCTTAGTTGGGATCTAGAGTCGCCTTCCCTATGTCACCACTGGGAAGATAAGAGCGAGTCCGAGCCGTAGTGAGTCTCTTCTATCTTTTCTATGCTCTATAGCCATCCAGCTTTGCGTTTCTCGACTTCTTCTCCTCATTCTGTTTTTTCGGTTATTATTGAGTTCATTCGGTTTTCTTTATGCCTAATCTTGATAATAACTCAACTTTAACCAGATTTGAGCTTAAAATTGATTCATTTGTTGAGGGGAGTTTGGGAATCTGTTCATGCATTGCATTTAGACTGCATTTTCTGCTTTATGAGCTTTGTCTATTATGCAATTGATTTCTTCTTCATGCTATACACCATGCTACATCATTTGAAGAAAATCACTAGCTTAGGTATGTCCAAGTTCATTTAACTTGCTAAGCTTAAAAATGAAATAAGCCTTAAATGAAAAACTTGATGAAACTTGTTGCTTTTACTTGCTAGGTTTCTTCTCTAGAGGTTTGTGCCATAATTTGAGAAATTTAGGAGTTCTCTAGAGTCCCTATAGCAACTTGGGTGAAACTAGTTTGATCCATGCAGAGTCCTTCAATTGCTCATGAATCGTTGTGCTAAAAATGAAAATTAAACAAAATTGACTCTTCTTGTGCACATACGACTCAACACCTTGTATTCACAAGACCGCTTCCCATTGCACTTGGGATGAACTTGGAATACATCGTGTTTGACCTAGACCATCCTCTTAAGAGCTCATCTTGAGATGGTCGATACGGCTTGAGTCAATTGGTTGTCAAAAGAAAATGCAAATAAATTAAAAACAAAGACATATGTGGGTAAAGAATGCAAATAATGTCAAACATTTGCACTCGCTATGTCTTGTATGATGATAAATCAAAATTTGCATTAAGTGATAAATGAGCCCAAGGACCTTGTATGCTCTTCTAGATTCCCCAACGTGTTGAGTAGGTTGAACTCTAGGTTTTCCTTTGATCCTTAGAGTGGCTATTCTTCTATTTTTGAAACTAAAGCTAAGTGTTGCACTTGTCAATTCTTGCTAAAATGAAATATTCAAAACTAAGCTCGATTTGCACTTGGACATGTCTTAGTTTAGTCATCTTCAAATTGACAAGCTTGGTGTAATATCCTTCCATTTTGATCAATTGGATAATCCTCAAAACTCTTTCGATTGCATTTCATGCATACATAAAAAAATTGATGCCTATATTGCCAAAAGGGGAGATAACGAGAAAAGGCATCACTAAAAGATAAAATGTGAATGTTTATTTGGTTATTATGATCTTTGTAAAACTATGCTACTACTTCGTTGGATCATAATCTCATAATCACATTTGACATGTTTAGTTGGATTTTAGAGTTTTGTTGAAAACTTGCTCTTTCTTAAATTTAACTCTAAAATCTGAATTCCTCTTCGTCAACTTGGTCATGGTTCTAATTTCTATCTTTGGACCAAGTTTGACTTTGCAACCTAAAATTGCTTTCTTCTTCATTTTCTTCAAACTCAAATTTATGCCTTTTATATGGTTTGTCAATATACTCATCAAGGGGAGATTGAAGGACCATGTGGAGGTCCATCCATGTTTGTGATGAGTATTTGACTTTATTTGAGCAAGGTGTGCTCAAGTTTGAGTTTGATTTGGATTGATTTTCAAAATGAAGCAATTTGAGTTGTCTCTGCCAGAGTGGCGATCTGGGTCGATGGACGCGTAGTGATGAGTTGGATGGTTTATTGCACATCTTTGTGGGCATTGCTATGTGAGGAGTTTCCTTGTCTTTGATGGTTGCGGACGACGGTGCTAGGTCATGGTGAGGCGAAGGATGACCGGACTAGGCGAGGAGCGCCGGAGGTCCAGACGGTTGGGAGATCGCGGAAGATGATCGGAGACGGAGTCCGGCAAGTCAAGAAGACAAGGAAAGGAGATGATGCTAGCTAGATGCCGCGTGGATCAATGAGGGCCATCGGATTGAGGTCTAGTTGATAGGTTAGCGGGTCTAGGTAGTATGCTTTGAAAACTGCAAGAAAACCCGGTATGTGTGTGGGTTTTGGGTTAGCCTTGCATGGCTGTGTGTGTGGGTTAATCCTAGCCCTTAGATGAGTGCTCTAGGGTTGAGGACTCATCCAAGGGTGGTAGGTGGCCCAAGAGTAGTATAAATAGGGGTGGAGTGGTAGCCTCCTTCCCTTGAAGGTGTTGAGGTTTTGATGCTCATTTGAGCTTTGCCCACATGAATGTGAGGCTTTGTAATCTCCCTTCCAGAAATGAAAGTTTTATTCATCCACCTCTGAATTTATTTTATGATTTACATTATGTCTTTACTTTACGCAATTTAAATTCAGCATTTACTTTCCGCAATTACATTCCCGCAATTTACTTTCAAGTAATTTGGATTTGCCTCCTCCTTCTAAATGCTGCTGTTCTTGGATGTTTTGAGTGTGTTCATATGGTTTTACATCTCTTTTGCACTCTTGGATTGAGTAGAGAACATCTTTTCTTTCAAGTTCCAACTTTGTTCTGAACTTGTTCTTCGCGCAGCAGTCAGTGTTTGATTTTTGTAAAATATATAAAAATCCTTTTGAGTGATTCTTGTTGGGGAGGTGCGGGACTCTGATATCCGCTTGCATAAAAATTTTGGAGTTCACTTGTTGTACCGTTTGGGCGCCATGAGGTGAAAACTGAGCCCCAAACGTTCTGCTCGAAGTTCTTGACCAGACTGTGTTCTTCGATTTTTCGTGTTTTTTCTGTAAGGCTTTTTGAGGAGAAATTTGGTGGAGTTCTTCAAGACTCTGATTCTCACAGGGAGAAAAAGTCTCAAAATTTTGTGAGCTACAGAAACCCACCAACCTCCTGTGCAAATTGAGGACAAGTTCTGGGAATTCTGCTTTTGCTTTTCTGAAAATGACTTTTGTGATTTGAATTGATGTCCTTTCTAAAAGCAAGAGTTTGAATTGATTCCTCTTTATCTTGGACACTAGACAACCAGGATTGTGACTCAAAAATCCCCACATATTTTATGGTACTTATCCATGCAAGCTTGGGGTACACATAGTTGTCTAGTTTTTCGGGTTTTTCACAATTCCTTTTGAGCGATCTTGTCGAGGTTTTTGTTGGAGTATTTAGGGGGAATTTTTATTTGCGACCATTCACCCCCCCTCTGTTCGCCATTTCGGTCCTTCAGTTTGATTGTTAAATCATACTTCCAATATAGAACAAAGTATAATCCGATGGCGGAAGAGAAAATCTGTCTAGAAGATGGTTGTACCACACTAAGTGAATTGAAAATATTATAACTATCGCCAGAAGCGATACTCTCATAGTTGGCACTGGAAGAATGCCATATTATACCCTGAGTCCATTCGCACTCCTTTAATCGTTTCCGTATAGAGATAGTGAATGAGGATGGTACATAATACCTACTCATGACTAAGTTTAATGCGTGTAATAAACATGTGGTTAAAAGCTTCATTTATTCTCCTCTAGATTATACTATGCACATATAAAACCTGAAGTTTGTGTTGCGATGAAAAAACCTAGATATATTTAAAATCTGGCAGATCGACTGGGTTACCCTGAGTTGAATAAGTATAAGAAGAATAATTAATAATTCTGCTGGCCATAGCATAAAGTCTTTCCTAAGACCTGAAGTTTTTCTTATGCCCTGGTTGTGCTAAAGGAAAGCTAATTCTTAGATCTTCTTACCTAAAAAGTTAGGGAAGAATCACTGAATTTCCTGGAGAAAATTCAAGGTGATATCTATAGACCTGTTCAGCCCCTGTTGGGATCCTTTTAAGAAATTTTATGGTACTAATAGATGCTTCTACTAAATGGTCCTATGTATGTCTCTTATCTACTAGGAACCATGCTTCTGCCAAAATTAATTGCCCAAATTATTAAGTTAAGAGCCTACTTTCCAGAAGAAATGATCAAGTCTATTCAAATAGACAATGCTAGCGAGTTTACCTCAAAAGCATTTAATGATTATTGTATGCCTCTGGGAGTTAATGTAGAGCATCTCGCACCTAATGTCCACACTTAAAATGGCCTTGCAGAGTCATTATATTAAAAGAATAAAAACTTATTGCTTGGCCGCTCTTTTTCAGAATAGTAGGCTTTCAACCAGTTGTTGGGGCCACGCAGTTCTGCATACTGCGGTATTAATTCAACTCAGATCAACTGCACATCATGAAATTTTCTCGTTGCAGATAGTGTGTGGAAACGAATTAAGTATTTTCCATCTGCGAAAATTTGGTTGTACTGTATACATGCCAATCTCTCCACCATAGCGTACCACCATGGGACCTTACCGGAAGTTGAGGATCTATGTAGGTTATGAAATACCTAGAGCCCATGACAGGGGATCTGTACACGGCTCGGTACGCTGATTGTACTAAGGACATTTTTTGGCATTAGGAGGAGATAAGTACCACATTATAAAATGTCGAGTCCTTAGATCCACGTACTACAGAGACCGAACTTGAAGTTCGGAGGATAATAAATCTGCAGTAAATAAGCTTATAATCTGCCAAATGCCTTCACTGTTCATAAGGGAGTGAAAAGATCTCATATACCTGCAGTATATGCACCTGAAAGAGTGGAAATACCCTAGAAGAATATTGAACCCACTCTTGATCCTCATGATAAAAAGAGGGGGAGGCCTCCAGGTGCACGGGACTCAATTCCGCGGAGACATCTGCAGAAGTAGAGAACCGAACAAATGAGAACACTACCCATGACAGTGGAAGAAGCTCAACCTGATATTGAGAAAATCCCTGAAGGGAGCCATCCTGGAGATGATAACATCCCTGAAGTGATCCATCCTGAAGATGATAACCCCAGTGTATATTTGTGCGTATAATCCCACGCTGGGAAATCGGAACACCCAGACTCCATCGTTGTGGGAAATCACGAGGAGCTGGAAGGAATGTATAAAGAGATATCCCTGAAGTGATGCAGGAGAATTGGATAAAAGAAAGACTACAATTATCGACATATAATTGCCTCTAAAATTGCTAAAGCTGGAACCAGAACCAAAGTCCATGGCAGAGTGCCAGAAGCGCTCAAATAGGGTCAAATGAAAAGAAGCAATTGAGGTAGCGCTCGCTTATTAAAAGGAAAGTTTTGGTCCCGTTGATCAAACACTCCTAAAGTAATCCCTGTAGGATCAAATGGGTTTTTAATCCAGAAGAGAAATGAAATACCCAGGTGGTAAGATATAAAGTGAGGCTTGTAGCATAAGGGTTCACGTAGAAACCTGACATCGATTACGATGAAATATATTCTCCTGTAAGAGAGTGGAATAATATTCCGAAATTGAATATTAATGGCAGCAAACTTAAACTTATTAATGCAGTTGATGGATGTAGTGACCGCATATTTATATGAGTCACTAGTTACGGATATTTACATAAGAATCCCTGAAGGAGTTACAGTTCCGAATCCTAAAAATCGCAACATGTATAGCGTCAAACTGAAGAGATTGCTATACAGATTAAAACAGTCGGGAAGAATGTGGTATAACCGACTTAGTGAGTTCCTCCTGAAGAAGGAATATTGCCCCTGTGTGTTCTTAAAGAAATCCCAGAATGGATTTTGTATCATCTCAGTTATATGTCGATGATCTGAATATCATCGGAACCACAGAGGAGATAAAGGAAGCAAGTGCTTACCTCACGACGGAGTTTGAGATGAAAGATTTGGGTAAAACCAAATTTTGCTTAGGCCGGCAGCTAGAGCATTTCCCAGAAGGAATCCTTGTACACCAGTCTTCCTATACCCAGAAGGTATTGGAAAGGTTTAATATGGATAAATTGCATCCTTTAAAAAAACCCATGATCGTGAGATCCCTTGAAGTGGACAAAGACCCTTTCAGACCAAGGATGGGAAATGAGGAAGTCTTAGGACCTGAAGTCCCATATCTAAGTGCCATTGGAGCGCTTATGTATCTCGCGAATTGCACAAGGCCTAATATTGTATTCGCAGTGAATTTGCTAGTAAGACATAGTGCAGCCCCAATCAGAAGACATTGGGCTGGTGTTAAGACTTTACTCAGATACTTCCAAGGTACCTAAGATCTTGGTTATTTTTCCAAAAGAACCAAGATTTAATCATAGTGGGATATATGGATGTTGGCTATCTGTTTGATCCCCACAGTGCCAAATCACAGGCTGGTTTTGTATTTCTCTGCGGTGGTACAGCCGTTTTCTTGGTGGTCTTATATACAGACCTTGGTAGCTACTTCTACCAACCACTTAGAGATTACTGCTTTATATTAAGCCTCACGTGAATGTGTTTGGCTGAGACGTGTGATTAACCATATCTAGAAGTTATGTGGTCTTAATACCGTCGATACCCCACAATTATCATGAAGATAATGCTGCTTGTGTTGCACAAATGCAAATGGGTTATGTGAAAAGCAATATCACGAAGCATATTGTTCCTAAGTTTTCCTATCCTCACGAACTCTAGAAGAACGGTGAGGTAAAGATTTTGCAAACTAAGTCATGTCAAAATCTTGCAGATTTATTCACTAAGTTTTTGCCAAAATCTACATTTCAAAGATGTGTTAAAGGCATTGGAATGAGAAGACTTAGGGATATGCAAAGTTCAGAGGGAATGAACCCTTGAACCATAACCCTTATGGTGATCTTGAAGATCCTAATATAAATCTAGAATATTATAAGTTGTACTCTTTTCCCTTAGTGATTTTTCCTGAAGTTTCTCACATAAAGGTTTTTAACGAGGCAACTAGTGCAACATAAAGTGCGAGTGCAATGTACTCTTTTCTCCATCTCCTTTTTCCCACTGGGTTTTTGAGTGGAGTTTTTAACGAGACATGTGCATTACGTGGTATTCGCCCAAGGGGGAGTGTTATGAAATAAGATTTCTGTAACCGATTCGGTTACCATCTATCTCTTATTTGTGTGCGAATCCGAACTTATCTCTTATGCTTTCCACTATATATTGGGCTTCCCCCATATAAAAGATCAATTGAATAAAGCAAGAGAGTTTCACCCCTATATTCTGTGTGCTCCCTTTTCTGTTCGTGTGATCCTGTTGATGTGCTGTTGATTGTGATCGTGAGTGAACGATTAGGTTTTACAACAAAGAAGTATCTTTTCTAGGCTATTCTGGCGTGTTAAAGGTGCAAGATGTGCTGCAAGTATGCTCTTGGATCTGTTTTCTGGATTGCTTACTAATGCTAAAGTAGTAACACGACATGCAAGTATTTACATGATGAAAATGAGCCAAAACGACTTTATGAACTGAAGTCTGTGCAATCAAGTGATGCAACTGAAAAGTAGAAATTACACGACTTGCATGTATTTACTAATGCAAAGTAGCCTTTGCAGTCAAGTGATGCAACTGAAAAGTAGAAATTTCCCGATATAATTTCAACGTATTAGAAAGTACGTCTTAAAAAGCTGAGACGATAGAACATTGTTTATGGCATAGTAAAAAAGAAATAAATAAATAAATTCTTTGAACATCTTTCTACATCAGGACATTTCATTACGAGACACGACCGGTTTTCAGTGCATTTATCTCTGAAACAAATCAGCATACACTTTTTTTTAGGATTCACAGTAAGCAATATGGTTATCCATGTTCCTTAATCTTTACAAGCTACAACCTTCCTCGGACAGATTCTTATACAGGCTTAGTACTTGAGCTCTTTTATAATGGATTAAAATCAATATAAGCCGTCCATTCCTTTGAATCTAATGGTTGAGATCAATTTAGATCTAATTATACTACCACATGTAGTATTGGTAGTAAAATTGAAAGAGGGGTAAAAGGGTAAAAAATTCCGTCATACTATCTGTTCTCTACGGTAAAACACGTCCTGTGATCCTGATGAATGACGGATGAATGGATAAGAAGTCTTTGAAGATCAACAGGTATTCGGTGAATCCAAAACGGTAAACGAATTAGGAAAAATCTAAAATACCCCCGATGAATGGATAGAAAAAGTCCAAAATACCCTTGAGAATGGATGGTTAGATTTGATTCCTACTACCACTACTTACTACTTATGTAATCCACTGTAAAATTTCTCTAGTACTTTTCATATGGACGGGTCACCCGAAAGATCCATGTTTTGTCGAATGGTGTCTTTAAGGTGCAACCTTTTTTCAGATGAGGAGAGCCACCAGCAAATGGAGCAGCTCCTCCCCCACTACACGCTCAAATTCTACATAGGTTGGCATGATTTAACAGGTAAAGGTTAGATGAGTGCAAGTTTGAGCTATTTGGACTAATGACTCCTCAAATGAAACATCAGCATTGAGTGAATGTTCCATTAGATGGGAAAGTGGAAAGCTTGACAAGGCAATATTCGAATACTGAGTATAGCCTTCCCCGGTTGCAGTTGGATCAACGAAGCTTTTGCCTAGCTCCTCAGTCCTCAGGTCAAAAGTAAAGGAAATAAAGAAACGAGAACAATGACAAAAGATAGTTCACACTTCACACCCTTCACTAGAAGAAAGCACAGAGATGCGTAGTGTAGGTGTAGCTACTTTGGAGTTTTTTTTATTCTTTTTTATTGTTTTTCCTTTCCTTTTGGAGTAAGTTTTTCCTTTGTAAGGTGTGTTAAAGTATGCAAAACGAACACTCCTTGTGCATTCTTGTATTGACATTTTTTTTTGTCTACACCATCATGCTAAAGTGAGTTCTGCAGTGCTATGGCATATATGGTCAAGTGAAGTCACAACTCGCAAGCATATATGGTCCGGAACCGCTGGATTTCTGGCGCACAATTCCAGCGGTTCCAAACCGCTGGAATCCCCCAATGCCAGCGTTTACCGCCCGCATGAAAATAAAAAATTGTTTTGCTCCAACAGAAAAAAAAATTAAGCGGATTGGATCCGCAAGAAAAAAAAAATCAGCGGATTGAATCCGTAGGAAACAAACAAACAAAAAATCCTGCGCTTCCATACCGCTGGAATTGGCTGGAGGAGGCTACTTTCTCAATTTTATCACGAGCGAGGCTATTCTCCAAAAACAAATACCCAAAGGGCTACCACCGTAAAAATTTCTGGAAAACATGGTAATATTTAATACTGTTATTAGTAACCGATAGTACTAGTCCACATGAAATAAATCATGCGAAAGATTAGTCACTTTCTCCACCATATTTAACTATGCCTTTTTTACCCCTGAAATGTGGAGAAGTAAAAGGAAGTAACACAGTAACACAACTCTAGCCTAGTCTGGGTGGTTTAAAGCTAGCTTTAGCTTTTGAAAAAACAGTAACCCTTCCAAATAAGTTAGTTTTAAAGCGGCTTTTAGCATAAACGAGAAGTCATATATAACTAGCAAAAGCTAAAAACAGAGTGGGGTGTGCTTTTATAGCTTATTGCGAAAAGAAATTAGTTGTTTGTCAAACGGCCTCTCATAAAAAACTATAGCTGCTTTTCAGTCTAAAAAAACTAAAAAATTAGCTTTTTTTTTTTTTTTAAGGAAAGTTACCGCTCTCAATCCGGCCAAGCTAGCTATCTTAATAGCATTTTCTGAAGTACGTGCCTTCTTGCTTGGCAGGTTTCTGAAGTTTCTGTGAGGAATTTTTTTTTCTTCTGCAAAACAGAGTAGAATCTTTTGCATAACCGAGTTGACTTCTTTTCAAATATTTAGATTTTTGGTCCAGATATGCTGAACATCATATCAGCATATATCATGGCTGAAACTCCACCCTGATGTACCTTTCAATGCTCTCATCACTGCAGCTCTTGAGGAACGCGTCTCCCCTTTGGGTTGCATTATTGCAGTTGTTTGGTTCAGGCCATTTGTTGTCTATACGAGATCGCATAGTAAACCACCGAGGGCGCAAGGGGAGGATTCATAAGCACTAGGTCCATATGAATGTATTGCTGGTATTGTGAGTGTTAGGGCTTGTTTAGTAGGGCTTTAGATCCTACTTTTTATATTCAGATCTTGCTTCTCGGATGATCTACTTTATTAAGGAGCTGACAAAAACGTTTGGCTAAGAGGTTAGCTTTGGAGATCTTGAAGGAAGGAATGAAGATAAATAGATCATTATTACGGGGGCTCAGCTTGTCCCGCAGGGTTATTCCATCCTTCACACTATGCCGGTCCCGTCATGTCCGCGATGCGTGACTTCATCGGCCTTCCTTCTAAGCGGACATAGGGTGGACTCCCTGGACTCGATAGAGAGTATGCTACCCTGGACGGGTTCTCCCATAGGGTCTTAAGTCTCAACCCGCCAAGGTTATTCCCGAACAATATCCGAGGTGGAATTTCCCCGAGGCTGACCCTCGGACCTTGTCTGAGACAGACTCCCAACAACGGCCACTCCGCCGAAGTCACCGTGGGGCATTCGGCGCACCTCGTTCCGCCGAAGATGCGGCCAGCCAGAGGTTTCAATGGTGCGGGGACCCCTTCCCCAACACCATTGAAACGGTTTCTAGTGTCAGATGACATTCTCCACCGAAGGCTATAGGTTCACCAGTTTATTCGGAGGTCAGCTATATAGGTCATATTAGGCAGTTGTGGAACAGAATCTGGACACACATTAGCATGCCTGCATGGACTCGATTGTGTTTGTCGGCTGCATAATTGAGCAAGAAAGGGTGAAATGTTTAGTGGCGACTCCTGTGGCTTGCGTCGACACACGGCACAGCTTCCTGTTCATCTGAACAACCTTTAGCCTCATGCAGTGATCTGCTTCTGCTTTCGCTTCTTTTCTCTACCAACAGAATCAGATCACAGTGCATCACGATGGCCATCATTCTTCCTCCACGTCTGTATGCTGAGAATTGGAACACACTATAAAAGAACTCATATTTGACCTCTCAAAAACCGTCTTGTGATGAACCATCTTGTGATGAGGGGTCATCACAGATGGTTTTTAGCTAAAAATGTACATGATGAGGTCCACATCACAAATAGTTTATTGCAAAAACAGTCAGTGATGACACCTTGCTCATCATAGACGGTTATGTGGTCCTCATCACAGACGGTATTAATCAAAAACCGTCTGTGATGACCGTCTGTGATGATTTTTTTTTGAAATAAGTACAGAGAGTCCCGACCTCCTATGTGTTTTTAGGATTTTTCGAGCTATTTTTGAGGTGGCTGCGATTGAGAGTCGATTTGGTGAAAAGAGACCATAGATTTGGAAGTGTGATGGTAGATCATTTTGTTCTAGGTGATCTAAAGTTAGTAACTGGTTCTAGTTTGTATTATATTCAAGATCCAGCTTGGTAAGGAGGGAAATGAAGATGGTTTAGATCTAGCTTGGTGTAGATCCATTTATTTTTTGTGATCTAAAGTAGCAATTAGTTATAATTGCATTATACTCAAGATGTAGCTAGTTAGATAAAGAGAGAATTGAAGATGGTAAGGTGTTCTAAGGTTAATAATTGGTTCTAATTGCATTATATTCAAGATCTAACTTGATAAAGAGGGAATTGAAGATGATTTTGATCTAGCTTGGTATAGATCCATTTGTTCTTTTTGATCTAAAATAGTAATTAATTCTAATTGCATTATACTCAAGATGTAGCTAGCTATGTAAAGAGAGAATCGAAGATGCTGAGTTTAAATGTAGCTTACATATATATACATATATCCATTTGTTCTTTGTGATCTAAGGAGCTATATAGGTTAATTGGTAAGTTTAATTGTAGCTTATATGTAGAATATTGTAGATCCGTTTGTTCTTTAGATCTAGCATGGTTATAATTTAGGGTAAGGTTTTAGCTAGTTAATCTGTGCTCCAATTTAAGAATGTGTGCATGTGCACTTCTAGTGTACTTAATTCATTATTTAACACTGATTGTTATGTACGTAGCGTAGATGGACCGAAGCTGGATGTACGTTGAGAACCGTACTAGCGCCGAGTACATTAATGGCATCTCCACTTTTAGAAGAGCTGCAGAGAAGGATATGTTGAACAAGGGGGTGGAATTTATGCCTTCTCTATGTATTGACTGCGAGAATCTAAGGATGTTTTGAAACCCAGCGCAGATCGAAGCACACTTGATTCTAAGGGGTTTTAAAAGGAGTATACATGTTGAACTAGTCAAAGTGAAGAGCAGATTATATAGGAAGCAAGTAGTATTAACATCGTCGACAAAGTCAACGATACGCCAGATGATACCGACTGTGCTTGAGATGTGGATAGGTTTCACGATGACAATTTGGATCAGATGTTGTGCGATGCAGAAGAGAACCGTGATGAGCGGGAGTATGTAAAATTTCGGGGCTTGATGGACGACTCAGAGAAACCTTTGTTCCCGGGCTATAAGTCCAAATACACAAGGTTGTCATCCGTACTTGAACTGCTGAGATTAAAGCCAAGCAACGGGTTGTCCAACAAGAGTTTCACGATGCTGTTAGGTCTATTAGCGGATATTCTTCTGGAGGGAAACGAGTTGCCGACAATCACCTACAAAGTTAAGAAGGTTCTTTGTCCCTTGGGAATGGAAGTAGAAAGAATACATACATGTCCGAACGACTGTATCCTCTATCGCAAAGAGTACGCAAACTTGCATATATGTCCGGTGTGCAACGCATCCCGGTACAAACGTAAAGATAAGTCAGATGATGATGACGAGAGCATCGAGGTGAAGAAAGGACCTTCTGCTAAGGTGGTGTGGTGTGGTATATGCCTGTAATTCTCCGTTTGAAGCATTTATTTGTGAATCCAAAGGAGGCAAAACTGCTTCGCTGGCACTCGGATCAGTGTAAGAATGATAGAAGGCTAAGGCACCCTGCTGATTCCACCCAGTGAAGAAACATCGATAGGAGGTTTCAAGAATTCACCGTGGATCTGAGGAATATAAGGTTTGGATTGAGTACGGACGGAATGAATCCTTTCGGTAACATGAGCAGTCGTCATAGTACTTGGCCCGTGAATCTCTGTATCTACAATCTTTCTCCTTGGTTGTCTATGAAGCGGAAGTACATTTTACTGTCTACACTTATCCAAAGACCGAAGCAACCTAGGAATGGTATTGATGTGTACCTAGCACTATTAGTGGAAGATCTGAAAACACTGTGGGCTCTTGAGGTACAGGTATGAGATGCTCACAAACAAGAATATTTTATTTTGCACTGTCTGTTATTCTACACCATAGATGATTATCCTGCCCTTACTAACCTGTCGGGCCAGAGTACAAAAGGAGCAAAAGTCTTTACTCACTGCTTGGATGATACCGATAGTGTGTGGCTGAATCACTAGCACAAAACCGTGTACATGCGTCATCGCAGGTTCCTTCGGAGGAATCACTCATACCGCAAGATGAAAAAACAATTCGACGGGTGTGGATAATGACTGGTTCTATACAATAATATCACTTGAAAAATGACCTTTTTTTGCACCCGTTGAGCATCATACTAGTTTTTAGATTTCATGATCTATGACTAAAGAGCATGCGGCCTTTTCATACTCTCCAAACTCTTAATTGGTTCTTTGACTCATTATCACTCTTTGTTGCCTTTTGAATGCTCGATGATATAATTAGGGTCTCTAGAATTTCATTTAAACAATTTCAATAGCAAATAAAGCCTTGAACTATGAGATTGAATCTGCCAATGTTATTACCAAGTGTTTGCACTTAATTTATAAGATTAGAATTTTGAATCTGCAGTAATCTGAACTATAAGAACCTTTTAGTCAATATTAGCTTTTAAATTTAGTTGTCTTGGGGACCTTGCACGTGAAGGGCCAGACAATTTTATTGTCTTGGGGACCTTCTCATTATTCGTAGCATAATTTAGGAAAGTACAAGTTTAAGGCCTAATTTGCTTAATTAATTGTTTAAATTCAATTGTGATTATTTGACCCTAGGTGTAGCAGCCCTACACCTTGTAGTGAGGAGGCTGAAGGTCTAACGTACCTTTAGTAGCCCGACACCTGATAGCATTATGTCCATAATCTATACTATTGTGCAAAGTGATCTCTTCTCTTTCCTTATTCTGAACATAAAAATCTTTTTATAAATACAATCTCCTTAGTACAACCGAAGCTACCAGCACTACCGTAGCCATGTGTTGCACCGAAGGAGCCCACCAAATCGGCTATTGTGTCCAGTAAGGCATAGGCCGTTACTACAATTCGAGCCCAGTCGTCTCCTGTGAAGACGACCTATGATAGACGGTGAGGCGGTCACAAGAGCAAATCGAAGGGGACCACGTTAGCCCATAACTTTTCGTTGAACTCGTTGGCGCAATAATTCAAGCTGGGATAGCCATTCGTACCTGAAGAGCGTCAGCAGACGCTTACATTAGCTTGTATTAGATTGCAAGATTGGTGCATGGAACAAGCCAACAAGCCTGATAAATTGTGAATTTGTTAGTTATCACTTGAATTAATTTGTGAACCTTGTGTTGTGATTTTGTGAGTTGTAGTTATGAATTCAATTGGTATCTGAGTTGATTTCTGAAATGGATGCGGTGTACGTTTTAATATGTAATCTGGTTCATTTCTGAAATATATGTCATAAAATATGCTTGTTATACTCTGTAATCTGTTTTGTTTCAGAAGGCATAGCTATCATTTTTTGAGGCTAGCCAATAAATAGAAAAGTGTAAACATTGGAAAGGCAACACACATACGGTTCTAAATAAGAACCGTCTATGAAGCGAACCTTCTATGATGTAAGCACCATCACAAACGATTCCACTTTAGAACAGTCTATAATGAAGCCGTCTGTCACAAATGGTTTTTGTTTAGAACCATTTGTGATAACAGTTTTCACTGACGATTCGCAAATTGTCTGTGATGAGCCATTCTCATCGCTGACAGTTTATTACAGACGGTTCACAAAACCGTCAGTGATGAAATTTATAAACCGTCTATGATAAACTTTTGAGCAGTAGTGACATTTGTAGCAAGCTGAAACATAATTCGAGCGACGCGTGTATAGCGAACAGTTGACAGGTCGTTTTCAAATTTCAATAACTAAGCATTGCAGGGTGGAACTTGTCTTAGAAATAGAGTATATGTACAACTGACTGTTGCATCACAAGAACGCTTATCCTCTCTTCTCAAACTGATGTTGCTGCTGTTACTAAGACTGTTACTGGACCTCTCAAAAGAAACTAAAAGGAGGATACAGCCATACAGGTCTATCAAGCTCCGAATCCCTTCCGCTTTTGTCAAAAGGAGCTAAGAAATAATGGCCATTGGCCTTACCAGCCTAATCATTATCTGGCATCGTTTCTTTGCATTCTAGAAGCAGTTACAGATTTTCCTGCGTGCAAAAGGCTGCGCTGCAGTTGCTGTCGCAAAAGGCCTGCCCTCCTCCTCCTCCTCCTATCCGGCCACCGGTAGGTCCAGACGGCTACTACTGACGTCGCACTCCACGCACTCGAGGCATGCAAAAATGGGTTTGGTATCCACAGCTCCGGCCACACCGTCGCTGCGTTCTCCACCACACCAATGCCAGGCCCTGATCACCGCACCGCAAAAGGCGCGGAAAACACTCTTGAGCCAGCCCAGACCACAGACGACGGAGAAGACGATGACACATTATTCTACCGCAAAACTCCAAGGACGCAGGTACGCGTGCGTAGTTGCGTACCAAGTCACCAACTTTATAACTAGAGGCAGAGACGAACATCGTACGCCGAATGTACTGTGCGATGGACAGGTAGGCGTTAGTTTAACTTTGGGCATAGTGTATGCTAGATTGCTAGGCGCTAGCTTATGTACTTTGACTCGTTCGGAGTGCGTCAGTGTAACGAGACTAGCCATAGAATGCCCTCCCGTAGTCTTGTGCCGTCAGAAAAATGGCCAAACTGTGTGTCCTCTCGCGTGTCTCAGAAACCAGGAACTGGCCAACTGGGGCTCTGGGAATCTCTCGTCTTTGCTATGGCGGGCCCGTCTGTGACCGATCATTGATCCCACTAGGGCATGAATTATTGGCGAAAAGGCGGTATGGTTCGTGATCGAAATCGTTTATTTTTCTCCGTGTGTGTTTTCTCTGAAACTGAAGCATCGACAGTTCGAGGAGTGCTAGCTAAATTGGGTAGCGTTTTCAGTGCACTGCTCCGTGGTGGAAGAAAACGGAGGTAATGTAATGCGGTTTACTCCAAGAAAAGATATGCCGCACGGATTAAGGAGTGGCTGTGGTAGTTTTTGGGAACTGTACTGCCGATTCATTTCCGGTGCAGTACTGCGTAGGAGTAGTAGTATTTAAGGCCTAGTTTGGACGTTATGAAAAAAGAACACACGATGACCTGTACGATCTGTCCAAATCAACCCCAAAAAGAACTACAGAAATGGTTAACGTAAGCTTACTAGTATTTGGTTGCAGCGTATTCAATCAGTTAGCGAAAACCCGTAGCGGCTGAGCGCGAACGCAACCGCCCAAGCGTCGTCCGCGTGTTTCAAGCTTTCAGCTGGGCCTCACGCGCCTAACCGG
Source organism: Otatea glauca (assembly GCA_036346275.1). Taxonomy (NCBI): domain Eukaryota; kingdom Viridiplantae; phylum Streptophyta; class Magnoliopsida; order Poales; family Poaceae; genus Otatea; species Otatea glauca. The sequence goes on along the minus strand of CM070722.1, from coordinate 54,828,847 downwards.
CCTAGCTGGCTCGCTCTTCCAGCGCCTCGTTTGGCTCGGCTAAAACCCAGGTGATCAGCCTGCCTCTGCTGCTCCTGATTGCCCACCTGAGCTGGGGGCCATCTTCCTCGCGTGGGCCGGCACGCTCTCCACTTCAACCACGCGCTGTCGTATAATTGTGCTGTGCGTACCGTATAATCGGTAAATACAGTTCGGTTAATATGGTGTTTTTTTAAACGTGCTAATTGAAATGTGATACCAAATATATCAAATAAAATTTTGGTTTGATATAAGTTAATACTATAATTGAAAGGGCAGGGGATGTCGCCTAGAGGGGGTGAATAGGCGAATTAAAAACTTTGTAACTAAATGCAGCGGAATAAAAAATTTGCAGCTAAATAAAATTTCCCGAGGGTCTAAGTCCGGAGTGTTCGGGATTTTTATCCGGATACTCCGAAATGTCCGGACTGTCCGGGTTCAGGAGTCCGGATACTCCGGATTGGATCCGAGGGACTCAGACCGGAGTGTCCGGGACTTATCTCCGGATACTCCGAAATGTCCGAACTATCCGGGTTCAGAAGTCCGGATACTCCGGATTTAAGACCTCGAAATGAGATTTTAAATCTCTGCAATTTTTCAACAATCTACTTGAATACAAAAGATCTAAATGCTATCAGGTACATGGGGATGATGAAGATCTAGAACCAAACACAACAATAGAGTGGATCGGGCAATTTCAAGATTCAAAATCAAATACTAAAACAAGAGTAAGAAACAAACTTAGAGACGATGATTTTTCACCCGAAGTTCGGATCCTTGAGGGGATCCTACGTCTCCGTTGAGGCGGCTCGGTCACACTTGAGCCGGGGTCTCTTTCAACCCTCTTCCTCCCGGTGTTGCACAAATGCACTCGCCGGTCTTCACTCCTTTGATTCCTTCCCTTACGGAGGCGGAACCGACCTTCACAAACTTCCCAAGGCCAACCACACAAAGCTCCGGTGGCTCGTATGCAACCTCCTAGCCGTCTAGGAGTCCTCAGCCTCCAAGAGTAACAAATGCTCACGAAGAACAAGCTTGGAGATGAAATCAAGTGCTCAAACAACTCAAGTCTCACTCAATCTAGCACCTCACTCCTCAAACTCTTCCCAACCCTTCTCACCAAGGGGATCACTTAGATCTAAGGGTAAAGAGGTGTTTTGGGGGCTCAAGAACAAGGGTATAGCACCTCTAATCAGTGGGATCACGGCCTCTTTGAAGTGGGGAAGAAGGGGGCTTTAAATAGAGGTCCCAAAAAAACTAGCCGTTGGAAACAGCTGTGCACAACCCGGAGACTCTGGAAAAAACCCCGGATACTCCGGATTATCTGAGAACAGCCACCGAGGGTGTCAACCCGGAGTGTCCGGATTGAATATCCAGATACTCCGGATTGCACTGGGCAGCCCGACGAAAACGAGCATAACTTTTGACTCCGGACTCCGATTTCAGAGATTTTGGACTCTACCGAAAACTAAGAACGAGGGCTACACAACCAACAAGGTCTCACTACCCAAAACTCAAAGGATAAACACAGATTTCACAAAAGAATCAAGAGAGACCTACAACCCTCACTTTCCGGCACTACCAACACCACTCTCTTTCTAAGATTCACAAGAATGGATCACTTGACACATCTAAAAGTCATTCGACATCGCATCCCTCTTAATAGTACGACAATCCTTAGACTCAAATTAAATCAAAGATAATATAAGTCTAGAACTAGTCACTTGCCGTCTTCTTTCTTGATGTCGATGCATGAAGACTTTCACCAAATAATTGATGACATCTTTGCCTTGTCCAACTCGACTCGATTCACCTCATGAGACTCTCGTCCTATCAACCTTGACTTGATCATCCTCTCTGACGATCTCCACGCCAAGTCAATCTTTGACTTAATCCTCAGCTCTTGGTGACACCGCCGTCTTGTTGACCTCGGCTTAATGATCATCCTCCAAGATACCTTGGTCATCATACACAGACGGGACCTAATTCTTTCCAAACTACTCATGAAAGACATTAGTCCCAAAAGCTCAATAGATATGAACAAGTTGATATTTGTGAGCAATTGATTAAAACAAGTGTTTCATAAAAAGAAGCACAACATAACTGGAAACACTTGACATAAGAAATGTTCTCTACTAAGTACATCATGATGAATGTGTAATTGATCTATATGCACTAGAGAGATAATTGCCAATATGATGAATCAATTAAATCATGGCAAGGATCACAGACTTTACTTAAATGAAGCACATGATAGAATATACACGAATTGTACATGTGCAAATAATATTTGGAGTAAGAGTAAATATGTGATCCAACACTAGATAAACTTCACTAAGAGAATTGCATGAGAAGATATACAAATAAAATATGCATGCACCAAGTCAATCTATAGCAATATGAAGTTTAACTCTAGTTAATAGATGCATACCATAATGAACTCAAATAAATATATATGCACAAATAAATATGACATGAACCAATGTGCATATATAAAATCAACATGTTACTTGGAGTTCACTATGCATTTGCACGAAAGGAATACAATAACAAATATAGAGTAGATACCAAAATTGTATACCTTATCTTTGCTTAACCTTCCTATTTGATTTTCCTCTAAAAGATGAGACTGATACTCAACTAGACAATAACATGTTAGTCTCATAGCAATATAATCATATTAGAGGTTTGTCATTTGCTAAGCATTAAGTTAAGCATTTACTTAATTGCATAGATTGTCATTACGAGTGTTTGTCATTAATCACCAAAATAACATAAGTGCCTAGATGCACTTTCAATAATATTTTGGTTCGGTATCAGTAAACACCATATTTACCAAACTAGCATGAATTGTTCTTTTTTACTTGTCGTTTTTAACATCGATACGGCCTCTAAAATACACACCTTTTACCAATATTCTATGTAATTATATATTAGTAAAAATTATTACACAAATTTGACCATTACTTTGACAAATCTAGTGACATTATTTCTATGTAAAACTATACGTTATACACATTTGACAATTATTTTATCTAATTATACCTGTATTTTTTCTATTTCGGTTTACTCACAGTTTTTACCGAAAAAACCGTATACCAAAAGTCAAATTTTTAACATACTATACTGAATACCGATTAAACCGAGTTGACCGATTCAATTCTGTTTTTTTTTTTTTTTTGTAGGTTTTGTCGATTCGGTAAAATCGTGCATAACCCTACACACGCCAGAGAGGCGGGCCACAAAGGCACCAAAGACCGCTTGGCTTGCGCTTGCGCGGCGATCGGACGAGGGCACAGGTCTAGTCGCCCCGCTTAGATCATTGGGGGATGGAAGGCCGGGCCGAGGCCCGCCCGTGCCGCCGTTGCGGAGTTGCCCCGGCTTGCTTGGATGACCCTTACATGGGCCATTGTGCCGCGCGTGCGGGTCGAGCGTTCCACGGGCAAAAAAGCTAATAAGCCTTGTGGTCCATCCCGTGCGTCCGTATATGGAAACTCCGACAAGTGGCCGTTTAATTAACCTTTTTCCTTCTCTCTCTCAAAAAAAAATACTTGCGAGATGCCCATCTTAACTAAGGAAGATAGGTGGTAAGTGTTTGATCAATTCGATCAGGCCGTACAGGGATAACGTTCAAATCACTCGTTTATTAGCATAATTGAGCTACGTACATCGCTGCATTTCTATACGACACACATTTAAATGGCTCGTTTCGTTGTTACCTTATCCTGTTTCCATAGTATGTCTCGGCTGTGCTACGAGCCTAGGACTATAGGGAAGTCAGAGGAGAGGTAGCTACGCTGGCTAGTGACTATTGAGTATTGAGGCCTCGTTCCAAATGTTGGAATTTCGTACGACTCCTGTAGAATTACATTGCTTCCTATAAAATTCTTACATAATTCATATGAAAATTACTGTGTTTTAAAAAAGCCTCCAGAGAAAAAACAAAAGAGTAGAATAGTTAGAATTGAAAGAATATGAAGATATAGCTTGAGCAAAACGTGCTGTCTCGATGCGGTGGCGGCGAGGAACAGATCGACGACAATGCCGGCCCATCGTAGCTGTACCAACCAAACAATTGTTGAGCACACGACCCCTGCTCACCGCTGCAGCTGCTGGGCCCGATCACGATTTTCACGGCTTCGTGACAAGATTTAAAAAAGCTACATCAGCTATCAATAGCTATCGTAGAAGCTATACTTCAAATCGTTTTCAGTATTAAAAAATTAAATACTTATATTCCAAACAAATCATTAAACCATGTTACTTGGAGGCCTGGAGATAAAATCTTCGATTATTAAAAAAAACCATGTTACTTTAGAAGATTTTAATATTTTTATAATTAGAATATGAGTGAAGTCCAGAATCAACAAACATGCTAATACATATCAAAAACCATAACTGATAACTATAGTATAATATTTTTAACAACAAGTACTTGATCACTAAGAAATATGAATGCTACATTATTGAAAAAGGGCGAGACGAGATCTCAAACTTATAAGAGATGTATTTAAGTCTTTTTAGTAATGTTGGATTTCAAAATAGGCCCAATTTTTTTAACCCATAGTTAACTATGCATAAGAGCGGAGCTATCGCTAGCTATAAACTATGGCATATAACAAAGCTATTCCTAGCTAGCTGCTTGTAGCTAAGGTAAAAAAAAACCTATAGCTAGCTATTTAGAATACCGGTCCCGGGTCATTTTAATCCAGAACTCCGAAGTTCCATCATACAATTTTGAGCAAACTCTGGTGTAAACTCCTGCTTCCTCACAATTAAGCAATCTTCCACACGACCTCACAATTTGAGCTTATTGCAATCTGCAGCTAGTATTGAATTACCCAGTATAATACCACCTTGCAGTCATCACAAACGCCCCTACAAAATGTACATTCCGAAATCCAAACGCACGTACGTATGTACAACTTAACAATGGACTAGACACATTGCTGTCTCAACACATGAAGAGACTAGCAAACTCATAAGCATGCACGAAACACCCGATTCGGAGCATTTGAAGCCTTACATCCATCGCTCTTGCACAAGCCGCGAGCTGTGACTTCTCGAATCCGGCGGGAAAAAGAACTCAGTATAGACCCCTGCGCACCTGGAAAAAGAGGAAAGAAAAGATTTTGTCGTTACGAGTAAACGACACGAATATCTTCTGAGTAGTAAAAACGTCTCTTGTGATCAGCTGATCGCTCACCTCGAATCCGACGAGCGACCGCGCCCGGCTGTAGACGGTGGCCGCGGTGAGCACGGAGCTGGTCGACCCGCACTCGCTGTCGTTGAGCGACGCGTCGAGCTTCACCGACGACCACAGGAATTGGCCCCCGCGCGGCGCGGTGCCGGCTTGCGACGACGACCGCTGCATCTTGGCGCTACTCGGCACGTTCCTCGGCTCGGTCCCCTTCCTCCTGCTCGGCTGCCGCTCGAGCGCGTCGGTGCGCTGCCTCGGCGCGCTCTGGGACCGAGCCTTGGCACGGGACGACTCGGTGTTCGCCATGTAGCTCGGGAACAGCTCGGACGCCGGCTCGGAGGCCGCCGACACGTGCTGGGGGGTGCTGTGGGCCGTCGCGAACGACAGGTCCTCGAAGTGCCCGCTGTACGCCCTCGTGCTCAGCTCCGTCATGGCCGACGGCGCCGGCGAGCACCGGCCGTGGTACTCGACGAAGAACTGCCTGTCGACCTTTGCCGCGCAGCGCCGCGCAGGCTCGCCGCTGTCCATCTCGACGATCTTGGCGTTCTCCTCGCACGACCTGTCCATCTCCTGATTCAGCCAAGTGTGATCACTGTGTCATTAATTCCGTTCTGTTAGCCACAGCTTACTGCTGTAACTTCTACGTAAACTTACGTAGGATCTGCGGTGCCTCCGATGCTGTGGAGACGGCCGTGGTCTGGGCGGTGGCTGGTGGGGGTGTTCCTGGAGGAAGCGCATGCGCTGCGCTCGCAGCTGGGACAGGAGTGCCTGCATGCAGCGGAGGGTGGCGTTCGCCTGCTTCCTCACCAGTTGGCCTCGCACCAGAGCTTGCAGCTTCACTATGCCTCTCAGCGCGCACAGAGCTGTTCTTGCCTGCAGATAGGATGAACGCTCATGTTACATTATCTAATTCTGCGTTTGATTTGTGGCGCGTAATCTCGATTTGTTAGGCACGTCTAATGTGTTGATCTCAAGAACATGAGGAGAAAAAAATTGTATCAGAGTACACAGCAAGGATGTTTTGGGGCTTCTTATACCAGATAGCCTCTAAAGGTTGCCTGAATCCTGACAGCAGCAGCCTCCTCTACGAGACTCGCCGGCAGGTGCGCCTTGCGAGAGGACATGCGTATCACCGCGGCCGCTGCATGCGCTGCGGCCACCGCTGCGTCGGCGGCGGCCGCGGTCGCCACTGCAACCGCCACGGCTTGCCTTTTCTGATCAAACTCCGCCTCTGACGCCGACAAACCAAAGTCGGCTTCAACAAACTCACCGTGCCCCGTTGGCTCGGCCGCCTTCTCGGCCAGCACCGGCCGCCGGAAGCTCCACCGCTTCTCCTTCGGGATTGCTCCCGGCAACGCCGTCACCAGCATTACCTCAGGCTGCGGCCTATCCTTCTTGCCTGCCAAGAAGCTCCTCAGCCACCTCCCCGCCTTCCCCATTGCTCCCTAACCGATCTCTGCAACCGCAATGCAATGTATATACATTCATGACATACTTGCACAGTTACATGTCTCATAAGACGAGATATTTTATACCATATCTCAATGCGTAATCTATGGTTAATACCTAGACAAACGTAAGGATGCAGCAGCCAACCACCGCGTCTACTCAAATGCAGCAGTCAACCGTGGCGAGCTGAATGGGAACGGCCACGTGAAGCGGCTTGCCGAGAACATGGCATGGATCCTATAGCGGCACTGCCCTTTTGGGTTTTGGCTGTCAGAATCTTTTTAAGATCGATCTGGAGGTGAGGAGAGAATTACGAGAACTGTACACGGCCGGGTCCATGTCAATCATGGATTTGTTGGGTTGCTTAGCCTTGTGAACTGTGAAATGTGTGACTGATCTATGGCCCAGCCTTTTCTAGCTGGTCTCTTTATTCAGGTCTCTAAATTTACCTTTTGTTCTTTATTGGTGTTTGCTGCAAACCTGCAAGTTTGACATGCCTAAGACTGTCAAAGACTGAATCCATGAACTGAAAAGGAAAATCATGCGTGAATTATTGCAGATGCTCGTTTGTAATATTCCATATGGATGTCAGATTTGGATGTGCATGCGCGCGATTACTGGCCGTCCGCACGCAGCCAACTAACTCACATGCATGTGTAGGTCTCTGAATCATCTTCTTTCTCCTGTGACCCTTGTGTTGGTTTTGATGCAGGCAGAGGCAGGGCAGCTGTGCCTGTGCCCCATCCCTCCCTGTTCACTTCCCGGCCCTGCCTATCATCGCCATTGATCCATTGAATCTGATCCATGCAGCACCAAATCTTAAATACATGCATGCAGATTGCAGAGTACCCACCCTAATCGTGTGGAGCTAGTAGTACTTAGCAGCTGTTGCAATTACAGATCATGGCGTGTAATGCAACATTAACTGGTTGGACAATGCCTGCGATTGTGACATAGCAGCATTGGATTGTACCAGTGTCCTGTACTGCTTGTCTTAGCTGGATGCTTGGAGCATGAGACATGCACCATGATAGGCAGTTAGGCCCGGGTGTGCTTTGGCTGCTTGTTCACCTTTAATAACCGCACGGCGCGGAAGGTTCTTCGCAGTAGGCTTGCTGGACCAGACGTTGGTGATAGAAAAAAAAATGCGTTTACAGCATTCTTTCACTTAACCGTAAGGCTAACATAAATACACACTTAATAAAACAGCACACCAAGATAATGCGTTTACAGCAGTCAATTAATGCTACTGAAACCCCATCTTCTATAGTCTACTTTTCCATCTCGATAGGATAGCCACTCAAACTTAACAGGAGTTGGTTTGTTTTCTTACGGTCCTAATTTTCCAAGATCAGATTCTGAATTCTTATCATAATCAATTCAGAATCATAGGCTTTCCAATAAGCCCATGCTAGCAACATGTTCTCGAAAGATAGTGGGTGGTAAACCTTTAGTGAGCGGATCCGCAAGCATAGACTTAGTGCTTATATGCTTAACATTAATAGTTTGATCCTGGATTTATCTTTCACAACATGATACTTAATGTCAATATGCTTGGCAGCACCACTTGACTTGTTGTTACTCGAATAGAAAACTGCGGCTAAATTATCGCAGAATATAGTAAGCGGTTTTGACATGCTGTCAACCACCATTAGTCCGGGAAAAAAATTCTTAAGCCATACAGCCTGTCCAGTAGCCTCATAACATGCCACAAACTCAGCTTGCATCGTTGAAGATGCCGTAAGAGTCTGTTTGGAGCTTTTCCACGAAATGGCTCCTCCCGCAAGTGTGAAGACATAACCTGACGTGGATTTCTTAGAGTCAACACATCCTGCGAAGTCAGCGTCTGAATAACCCATAACCTCAAGGTCATCAGACTTCTTATATGTGAGCATGTAGTTCTTAGTGCCCTGCAAATAACGCAAGACTTTCTTAACAGCTCTCCAATGGTCCAAACCTGGATTAGATTGATATCTGCCAAGCATCACAGTTACGAATGCTAAGTCAGGGCGAGTACATACTTGAGCATACATAATGCTTCCGACAGCTGAAGCGTAAGGAATCAACTTTATTTGATCAATTTCTAATTGATTCCTTGGACTTTGGAATAAACCAAACTTATCACCCTTAACAATAGGGGCAAGCGTAGCAGAACAGTTATGCATATTATATCTCTTAAGCACTCTGTCAACGTATGACCTTTGTGATAAGCCTAAAACACCTTTGGACCTGTTTCGGTGAATTTCTATGCCCAGAACATAAGAAGCATCACCAAGATCCTTCATGTCAAAATTAGAGGATAGAAATATCTTGGTTTCATACAGCATATTCTTATCACTGCTAGCCAATAAGATATCATCCACATAGAGCACTAAAATAATAAATTTGCTCTCTTTAGTCTTAATGTAGATACAATTATCCACCTCATTTTTTTTAAAGCCAAATTTCCTTATTACTTCATCAAACTTAAAGTATCACTATCTAGACGCTTGTTTTAGTCCATAGATGGATTTCTTAAGGTAACATCCCATTTGTTCCTTGCCTTCCACGACAAAATCTTCCGGTTGAGCCATGTATACATTTTCATGCAAGTCATCATTAAGGAATGCAGTTTTTACATCCATCTGATGTAGCTCCAAATCATAATGAGTGACAAGTGCCATGACAATTCTTAATAAGTCTTTCTTAGACACAGGAGAGAAGGTATCAACATAGTCAATCCCCTCTCTCTGTGTAAAACCTTTAGCTACAAGTCTAGCTTTGAATCTTTCAACGTTTCCCTTGGAATCATGCTTAGTTTTATAGACCCACTTACAGCTTATTACTTTAACTCCATCAGGTATGTCTACTAAATCTCAGACATCATTAATGCTCATAGATTTCAATTCACCCTCCATGGCCTCGAGCCATTTGTCTGAATCCTTATTACTTATGGCTTCTTTAAATGAGATGGGATCATCCACCTTTCCTATATCATTAACATCTTCATTCATGTACATGACATAGTCATTTGGAATGGCGGATCTTCTAACCCGCTGTGATCTTCTTAGGGTTTCATTAGGTATCACAGATGGCTGTTGAAGTTCTTCATTAATTGCTGATGTAGGTTCATCATTAGGAGCAATATTACTAATCCCAGAATCATTAACTGGGGTTACAACACCAGGGTTATCACTTAGAGGTGTCATTATTTGCGGCACATTAATAAAAGTCTCTTGGATTATCGGTGATGGAACATAAGCCCGAATTTCCTCGAGATCTATATTTCTGGCCTTTAAGCTCCTACTGATTTGACCATTCTCCATAAACACAGCATGTCTAGTTTCTACAAATTTAGTATGACGATTTGGGCAGTAAAATCGGTATCCCTTATATCTATCAGGGTATCCTATAAAATGGCAGCTCACTATTTTAGAGTCTAATTTCCCAATATGTGGGTTAAAGATTTTAGCTTCAGCAGGACAACCCCACACTCGTAAGTATTTTAAGCTCGGTTTTCTGCCAGTCCAGATTTCATAAGGTGTCTTAGGGACTGATTTGCTAGGAACTCGATTAAGTATGTGGGCAGCTGTTTTTAACGCTTCCATCCATAAGGTTACTGGTAAACTGGAATAGCTGAGCATACTTCGCATCATATCCATAAGTGTGCGATTTCTTCTTTCAGCTACACCATTCTACTGAGGTTCACCAGGAGTTGAGTATTGAGCTACTATGCCATTTTTTTGAAGATATCTAGCAAAGGGACCAGGAATTTGCCCATAAGGAGCATGTCTACCATAATATTCTCCTCCTCGATCTGATCGCACCACTTTAATCTTTAGATTGTGCTGATTTTCTATTTCAGCCTTAAATATTTTAAATTTATCGAGCGATTCAGACCGATCACGAATGGGAAAAATATAACATCACGGGAGTAATCATCAGTGAATGTAATGAAAGAATCAAAACCATCCACTGATATCACAGGAAAAGGTCCACAAATATCAGTGTGGATTAATTCTAATATCTCTGTGCTTCGGGTAGCCCATTTCTTAATTTGTTTTACGTATTTACCCTTAATGCAATCAATGCAGGAGTCTGAGTCTGAGAAATCAAGCAGGTGGAGTATTTCTTCCTTAATGAGACGTTCCATTCTCCCCTTCGAAATGTGGCCTAAGCGACAGTGCCACAATTTCGATGAAGTCTCATCATTAATTCTTTTACGTTTATTTGTGCCATCGCATACATTCATTAACACATGTGATTCTTTGAGGGAAAGAACATAAAGCTTGTCTCGTTTGGTAGCAAGACCAACATCATTAGAATCAAACTTTATTATGCATTGTCCGTTCCCAAACTTACTCATCATCTAATAATGAAACTGAGATAAGGTTCCTTCTCAACTAGGAACATAAACTATATTATTTAGATGAAGTACAAAGCCATTATCTAATACTAATGGTAAGATCCCAATGGCTTCAACTTCAGCTTCCTTCCCATTAGCGACTCTAAGGCTTCACTCCCCCCTTTCTTAGCGTTTTCACGCAAAGGAATCCCTGTAAAGAATTTGAAACATGTATAGAGGCACCTGAGTCAATCCACTAAGAATTAGGAGAAAAATCAGCATAAAGAGATTCCTCAATAAAGGTGATTTCATCATTACCCTTCTTCGCGAACCACTTCAGAAATCCTGGACAATTTTTTTGAATATGCCCATCTTTCTTGCAGAAGTGACATACGACGCTGTTGGATGAAGAGGGTATTGCAGGAGCTTTTCCTTTATGCTCCGCCTTATTTGACTCAGTTTTGGGAGAGAAATTGAGTTTCTTCTTGGACTTATGGTCTCCTTGAAATTTTCTCTTCGTATTGCCAACAAGGTGGACAACGTCCTTCTTATCGGCCTTCAGTCTTTCCTCCTTCTGAACGCACATGGCAATTAACTCGCTTATGGTCCACTTCTCCTTTTGAGTATTGTAATTGATCTTAAAAGGACTAAACTCATAAGGTAAAGAAGTCATTATGAAATGAACCAAAAAGCCTTCTGAAATAACCATGTCCATTCCTTTAAGCTTGGAAGCCATATCGGCCATCATCATGATATGCTCCCTGACACTGTCTTGTCCCTCATACTTGGATGTGAGCATTTTCATGATTAATGTACTGTCATAGACTTTTGAGGAGCCTTTGAATTGCTCCTCCACTGAAGCTAGATACACCTTAGCATCTTCGGAGTCGGGGATTGCTCCCCTAATTCCTACTGATATTATGCTCTTCATTATCATCAAGGACATGCGGTTAGACCGCTCCCATTTCTCTGCTGCAGTTTCATAGGACTTCTTTAACTCAGAGAAGTTCTCAACATCAGCAGTAGGAGGAGTGGGAGCAGCCTCACGAAGTGCAAGGTCCAAATCCATTATTCCAAGAGTTATGAGCAGTCTTTCCTTCCAGGAGGGGAAGTTATTACCAGAAAGTTGTTCCATGCTATTTAGGGTACTGGCAATGTTTGTAGTGGTCATAGCTGAATAAAATATATATAAATATTAGTAAGCAATTTAATGTCAGGCACAAAATTAACCCTACGTTGGTCTGGTTAATAATATGCTAATGACAGTTCTAATTCATAATCACCGTTGGGCAGAATATGAAAAAGAATTTAAATTTTAATTTAAATGGGTATGACTCATGACTACAATCAACTTTGGTTAGAATTAATCATGATCATAAAATTAATCCCAAAACATTATTAAATCTCTAATCAAGATTTCTCGTTGGTTCCATCTTAATTAGAGACAACTTAATATTTTATCCAGCAATTAACACTCTTAAAACAATCCAATCACCATATTAAAAGAATAAACATCATTTAAATTCTGAGAAAATACTGTAAATTAAATTAATCACTGAAATGTCTAATTTTCGAGCAAAATAACCTAAACATCAATTCATAAAAGAAAACAACATTTAAATACATAAGAAATGCTGTAAAATAAAGAAGCCCAAAATCTAAAAACAATTCGGCCCAGGCGACGCATGCGGGCCGTCGGGGAGTGCGAAACGTCAGCGCGAGAAGCGAAGCGACGGCCCGCGCCCGAGAAGCGAGGCGTCGGCCGATGGATCTGAGCGGACGGACGCGATGAACCCGAGCCACACAAAACGCGCGCGCGCGGCGAGAGAACCCTAACCCTAATCATTCCGATCCGATTTTCACGCGAGAGCGAGCAAGGGCGGCGGCGGCGCACTCGGCGCGCAACTCTAAGGCGCAGGGCTCCGGCGGCGGGCTAAGGCGCGCAGCTCCCGACGGCAAGACGACAAGACGCAAAGTGACGGGTTCCTGGCGGGCCAAGAGGCGCGACTCCCTGATGGCGCACACACAAGACGTGCGGCCACGCGCGGCTGAAGGCAGCCAACGGCGTGCGGAGGGTGGAGGGCTAAGGCGCGGACTGAAGCGCGGCGGTGCCGGCGAGAGCACCAAAGGTAAGCCCATAACCCCCTTTAGACATTAGGTTTTACTTGATTTTGGGGATTAGGGTTCAGGTTTTTCATGATTTCGATTTGGGGATTTTGATTTTGAGGTTTTCCGAAACTCATCTCCTTCTGAATTCTTAACCAAAACCATCAGAGACATCATGCCGAATTGATTAACATTAATCCGAATTAACATGAATCCTTAATACATTCGGTTCGGTTCAAACTGAAATATTTTTCTCATTCTCATCTACTACTCAAAACATCACCGAATAAAATTAATGGTTCATGTAAAAGAGACTAGCTGCTCTGATACCAACTGATAGAAAAAAAATTAGGTTTCTTAAGACATTAACTAGCCATTCACATGAACACCTAATGCGAAAATCGTTAGCATATATACCGTTAGGCGAAGCCATCGGTTGCAGATCGGTGGAGATGATGAGGTGGAAGCAATGGTCGTCAACGGTGACGTAGAATGAAGAAGCCGTCGTTCCAGTAGCCACCGGCGATGAAAACGGCAGTAGAAGGTAGATGATCTCTGGGTCGCTTAGCGCACCTTAGGATCGGGAGATCTCGGGATTAGCCTTTTCTGATGATCAAAAACTTGCTTGCTCATTAGACGTCGGCACATCCCTTTAAATATATGCGATAACGACTCGGGACCACAACCAAAAATCTGTTGTTGCCTCCGATCAAGACGCAAGAGATAGGATTCCATCCCCTAAAACTCGGAATCTGTTAGCTGGGTGATTAGCCCAAGATTAATTCGGTCGGTCTCGGAGTTGAGCTGCCTCTGCGCCAGCATCAGTCGGTGTAGTTGTACTACCATTTGTGTCGTCGAGCTGGGGTGAAGGTATCAGGAGCAAGGCCATGTTGAATGGAAGGCAACCGTTTGTACACGTACCCGCATGCGTTATCGTGGATGTCCATTATGCTCCGAGATTTATGCGCTCTCTGTTCACCCCCTGTCTCTCCTCTCCAATCCCACTCCAAAAGAAGAGAGAAAAGGGGAGCACGAATCTCGGAGTTCGTTGGACGATGAGGATAGGACATGCAGGTGCATACACACGTGGGAAAACCATACTCATATGTTTGGGCTGGATTCAGATGGCCGCAAGCCAGGGCCTTCGTCACAACATGGGCCCATGTTACGCTAACATGCCATATGCACAGTGAATTGGCCCAATGCTGCGTTAAATCCTTCTTTTAGACGAAATAGCTGAAACACATGCACTGGGAAGGAACGCGTGCGAAGCTCCGGAATCCTGGTGTTTGGGCCGGACATCACGATGAAGCCTAACACAAGGACGGTCAAGGCCTAGAAAACATCCAGCCCAGCTACACCTACACGCACTTCCAAATTCGGGACGTAACCACCTTGAACGTCCACCCTGCATGTCATATATATATTTTTTAAATAACATAATTTTTAAATAAAATTACAGAAAATTAAGTCACAAAAATGTAAAATAACTCTGTCACCAATTCTAGAAATCTGTTGTCATGAAGTAGCGACAGAGGTATATTTATGTAATTATTTTTTGATATATTTTTTCTGTGATTTTATTTTTAAAATATATTATTTAAAAAAAATAGTATCTCATAAACTTTGGTCAGCCAACCATAAGCGGACACCTGTCTCCCACCGAACCAGTCCACACGTGATCTTTCCCTCAAATTTACTCACTCCCAACTCGGCCCCACGACTCAGCCACATGTAAGCGCACCGATGAGTTACCCAGCTCCCTCCACGTCGCTGCTATTGCTCGAGGTGTCCTCCTCCTTGTCTTTCACCACCTCCCAGCCCCTCTTTGCCAAGTGTAAAGCAAAGCCTACCTCTAGTGGCGAACGCATGGAGGGTACGCGAGGTGGCTAGCGCACCCCCTCCGCCTGTCGCACCCCCATAAACCCCATAGGATACTCACGATTTGTTTGTTGCCATGCGGTGGGGGAGCATCGGCTGCCACCTGCCGACTGGCAGAGCTGCAGGCGTCGGGTGGGAGAAGGCACTGTCGTCCGTTGCACCGAGCAAGAAGAAGAAGCAGATCCACCGAGTGTCTGAGCTAGAGAAGCAGGTTGAAGGAGAGAAGGGAGTAGGGACTGACTGCGCTTGTACGTGGTTGCACGGTTCACAGTTGCACCAGACCAGCTTAGAGCTCACTAGACAAGTCTAACTTGAACCAAACTGGCAAACTCAAACCACAATTCCCTTCCTCAAATCCCTAATTTTGGAGACTAGAGCCCTCATCGTCCATCCACTCAGGTGAAGGAGGGCCACTGGCCGTCGGGGCTCACCGCGCAGGGTGAAGGAGGGCTGGAGGGGCACCACCTCATCGGGCTCACTACCGCCGGGTGAAGGAGTTGGGGGGCCGCGCCGCCGCTCGCTGGGTGGCCGAGGGGGCCACGCTGGCCGCCGGGTGAAGGAGGGGGGCTGTGACGCTAGGTAATTCGCCGCCGGCGCTGAGTGAAGGAGGGGGCCGCGCCTGGTTAAGGAGTTGTGCTCAGGGCGCCGCGTCGTCGGGTGAATGAGGGGGCCAGTCGATCGGGGCGAGGCCGAGAGGGGAGTCGCTGTGAGCCAAGGTCGAGAGAGAAGGGAGGTGCCTCGCCAATCTCCAATGGGGTGGGAGGAGGACCGAAGGTTGGTGGAGCTGAGGAGAATGAGGCAGCGAGGCACTGAACTGTGGGCATGGGGAGGAGTAGGAGCTTAGGAGGATAGGGTAAGTTGATTATTAAATTGGTAAATTGATTAGTGAAGGAGGGGCCAGCCAGCACGGGAGAGGCCGAGAGGGGAGGGCGCCGGTTGAAGGAGGGGGCCAGTGCGCCGTGCCACCTGTGCCCAGTGAAGGAGAGACTGGGCTGGGGCGACATGAGCTAGGAGACCGAGGCACATGAGTGAGGAGGAGACCGGGCTAGGGCAACGCTGAGGATAAGGTAAGTTTTTGTTATTTTTAAATTTAATTATTGGTGATAAATTAATTTGATTCTAAAATATTCAGCACACAAACTTAACAAAAAAATTCATAGTAAATTCATGATAAAATGACACCATATAATTTAAATTACTGGTTGATTAGTAAATTGTAAAAACAATACATGCGTTGTAATCATATTAAAGAAAGATAAGTTAGATAGTCAACGACGTCCCTACAGAAACACAATTTTTTTTTTTGCGAGGATGTAGAAATGCAATTTTACATATATATTTTATGGGTTTTTTATTTGTCATATCAATAAATGAAGACACCTAAACATATCCTTGCCTTTAGGCTACGCAAATTTGTAAATGCAATAGAACTTTTTAGAAATATGTGTCAATCCAATGCAAAAATCATTGTGCCATGCCTAGCACCCCCTCTATTTACGCCACTGTGCACAGTTGTGCATCCTTAAAGCATGTTTAAAAATACATATATGATTTTGATTTTTGGAAAATAGATAGTTGCCGAACTCAATTTGTGATATTTTCATATTATATATTATATGAGAGAATATACTCACTTTGTTTCCCAATACTTATCATATGTAACTGAAACTTTCCTCCCTAAATACTTGCGTAGCAAAACAGTAAACATAGCATAAAATAACATTTTTTATTTATATCATCTCTTAATTTTATTATTGCAATGATGTTCTTTCTTTCAGTACTTCTTTTAATACACATCACATTGCTTATACTGGTATAACCGAGTGAACACATGTCGATATATCACCCTCTTAATCCCTCTATTCCATAGAGGCCCACCAATTAAAGAGTCATAATGTTTCTTTTAATTTTTTTAGCATATTCTATATTTTCTTAGTGATTTTAAGAAACATGTCATCTACTTTTATTACATAATAGTTAATAATTTTTATATATGAATCAAATTCCTTACCTTATTTTATTTTTTTCTCGAATTGGCATATTTCATCTATTTTTATTCTGAATTTTAGCTAACTGCATATTTTAAT
Organism: Otatea glauca; assembly: GCA_036346275.1. Taxonomy (NCBI): domain Eukaryota; kingdom Viridiplantae; phylum Streptophyta; class Magnoliopsida; order Poales; family Poaceae; genus Otatea; species Otatea glauca. Next base: position 54,811,782 of record CM070722.1, on the reverse strand, counting down.
TTAGAGTTTGTATGAAAATCAAATGGCTAATTTTCTTTTATTTTTATTCCGATTTTATGTTAAATTTTATTGCTATTTTTATTTAGTTTGGTATATTAGTTTTAGATTAGAATTCATATACAAATCTAATTGCTAATTTCTTTGTATTTTTTTAATTCCAGTTATGAACATGTTTTAATTTAGAGTTCATGTGAAAGTTAAATTGGTGATTTCCTTTTATTTTTTATCCTGATTTTTTGTTATTTTTTACTGTACTTGGTATGGAACATTTCTTCTAATATAAGCCGTTAATTTTATTATTATTATATTTAATTTTTAATATTTGTTTCGGTTAGAATTCATATATGAATTCAAATGTTATTTTTTTATCTAATTTTTATTTCAAATTCTAGCCAGGTGTTGTAGTTTGGAGTTTGTATGGAAATCCAATGGCTAATTTCTTGTTATTTTTTCTTCTTAATTTATGTTGTTGTTATTGTAGTTGCTATGAACTATTACTTTTAATCTAAACCGTTATAACGTCTGCTGGATAGATGGTTAGATATTTTTTTAAATAATGATAATTATTGACTACTATAATTCAACTTAGTTAGAATCCACAAGCCAGATGTTTTGTTTTTTTGTAAGAATTTCTAGTATATTTATTTTTCTTATTAGCAACTCTAAAAAATATGCTATAAGTTTTTAATATATGATGATTAGATATAGTTAAAGATGCAAAGAGCTTGCAACCCATTGTTCGTAAGTCATCAGTGCGTCACCACGCCGCCATATATGGGTTCAGTTCGGACTTTAGACCCGACAGGAAGCCACCCAGTGAGGTGACCGCGTTGAAGCCAGAGGCCGACGTGGAAGGGGGAGGTAGCCTGTGCAGACCACCTAGCTAGGTTTTTTAAAAAGGTTGTAGCTGTATCCGATCATGACGTACTACCGAGAGCTATTTTATGCTAGCACACGAGGTACACCCGGACAAGGTTTCAAATTTCGGTTTCGGAATAAATTTTGCTCCGGATCGGATAACGAAATTTCGGCGAAATTTCGGAATTATTTCGGACAAAATTTGAATTTGAAAATTCAAATCCGGTCCAATCCGAAAAAAAACCGAAATTCGGCGAAAAAAACCCGAAATTTGGTGAAATATCCAAATTTCGGTTTTTTGCTTTGGTGAAAAGTGGTCTAAACGTTATCGAAAAATTTTGAAATTTTTTTGGAGGTTCCTGACACAATGCTAATGTTCTCACAAAAATTTCAGCTGATTATCACACCTGAGGAATGTTTAAAAATTCGGAGAGTGGTACTGTCCTGATAAAACACTGACCGACAAGTTTGATCGGAATGAAAAATGGTACAAATAAAATTATAAACTGTTGAAATTTTTTGTATGGTTATGATCCATAACTAATGTTATCATAAATATTTCAGCTAATTATCACATGTGAGGAATTTTTAAAAATTCGGAGAGTGGCGCTGTCCTGATAGAACACTGACTGACAAGTTTGATCCGAATGAAAAATGATACAAATGAAGTTAGAAACTGTTGAAATTTTTTGTGCATGGTTATGATGTATCTATAATGCTCTCATAAAATTTTCAAATGATGATCAAACTGTATGAATTTTTAAAAATTCGAAAAATACTAATGCCATGTTAAAAGACTTACCGGCAAACTTGAACAAAATAAAAAATTATGTAAACCATAATTTTTTTTGAAAATTTTAAAGAATTGTGATAAAATAGTTCTTAATATCCCATAAAAATTGTGATTCACGATCACACTCTAGTGAATTTATAAATTTCTTACCAGGCACAGTACTATTTATGTTTTTTTCTTTTTTATTTTTGAAATATAATATAACAAACGAAGTTCAATGCTTACATAGATTTGATTGACCAAACAAATAAAGTTGAAATTTTTTAAAAAATTTATATAATGTTACTGAGTCAATTATTAACCTCTCAAAAAAAATTTATATCATAACCACACTCAAGAAAATTTATAAAATTCTGTTAATATAACTGTCCCAATTATATTCATTTTGTTTTTAAATTTTTTAAAAATAACAAATGAAGTTAAATTATTTTGAAATTTTTTATTTATGATCATAATCTATTAAGTATAGTATCATAAAATTTTCAAATCATTATCATACTTGTACAATTTTATAAAAATCTGATAGTGTTCATACCAAAATTTTAAAATATTTAAAAAATTAGGTTTCTTAACAAATTTTCATAGAAGATGACTTTCTTAAAAGTTATTGTACCAAATCTGACTCTAAAACTTTCAAAACCAGCAAAAAAAAACACGAAATTTGACTAAAAACGAAATTTTAGATTTTACTGTAGTAATTTAAAAGAAATTTAATTTTTTTTCAGACCGATACTTGAGATGATGGGGTGGTCCAAAAATCCGAAATTTCGGTGAAATTCACCGAAATTTTGAACCTTGCACCCGGCTCCGCTCGACCACGGCCCGACACAAAATTGTAGCAAACGGACCGGGTTAATATGGCATGATTGTTTTGGTCCTGCCAGGTCTACTAATCGGGCACGATGAGTGACCCAGCATAGCATGGTGAGATAGACCTTGCTCGAACCGGCACACCCGCATAGCGCTTCGGGTGGTACGTCGACCCGTCGGCACGAGGCAGGACATGCGGCCGGGGATGGGCAGGGGAGGTACCTGGCCATCGTTGTGGCCGCCGTAGCCCGTCGCCTCACCTTCCGCGTGCGCCGCCTCACCTCAGTGCACACCTTGGCCGCCGTCTCGCCTTCGTGCGCCGCCTCACCTCCGTGCGAGCTAGCCATACTGGGGATTTGGCGGCGGTGGAAGACGGAGTCGGAGGTGAAGTTGGCGTGGTACGACGGCAGCGCGTGGACGTAGATGGAGTAGCGGCCCTCGTGCCCCCGGAAGAAGCGCTCCTAGAGCGGCGCCAGCGGCAGCGGGCCGCGCGTGAGGGACATGAACGCCACCTTGGGGAGGCGCCAGAACAGGTACCCGCGCACCCGCGGCGCGAAGGACGCGCGCCAGAGCAACTCCTCGTCCGTCATGGCGTGCCGATGGAGAGCTGGGAACGAGTAGGCTTATTACGCTAACTAGGGCAGTCAGTAGCAAGTAGCAAGTCTAGCAACTAGCAAAGTGGGCTAATGGCAAAACAGCTGCAAAAGCTAGTGGACTGTTGTGGACTAGGACAAAATACGGTGCCTTCTTAGTGTGGGAAACTAGGAATCACATATTTCGATTTGTGGTGTGCAGCAGTGAGATGTCTTTCGATCTCCCTGTTTGCTTTGGAACTTGGCATGCAACAAGTGATTGGACGTGTCCTGGTGCTATGCTTTGGGTCAGTAACGGACTAGTAGTCCAGTACCACATGGAGACTTTTCTTCTCGGGTTTCACTTCAAATTTCGTCGTGAAAACGAAATCTTAACGAGGTTTAAAAATTCCAGAATACAAAAATAAAAATTTAAATTCGTTTTTTCTATAAAAAAAACCGAAATTTTACCGAAATCTCGATAAAATTGCACCGAACGAAAAACAGATCAAACGACGTCGAAAAATTTTGAAATTTGTTTCGCAGGTTCCTGACATATCAGTGATATTCCCATAAAAAGTTCAGATAATTATCAGATCTGAGGATTTTTAAAAATTCAAACATCGCTACTGTCCGATAAAACGCTGACCGGCAAGTTTGAACTGACAAACCACGTTATAAAATTTTGAAATTTTTTGTGAATGTTTGTGATGCATCACTAATGTTTCCATAAAATTTTCAGATGATGATCAAGATTCATGGATTTTTAAAAAGTCGGACGGTGCTATTGTGCTGATAAAAGCTTTACCGGCAAACTTCAACCAAATGAAAAATAGTACAAACCATATTAGAAAATTTTGAAAATTTTTGTAGATGGTCCTTATTTATCATTAATGTGTCTATAAAATTTTTATATGATAATTAAATTTCAACAAGTTCCAAAAATTCTGGGAGTGCTACGTCCTCGTAAAAGGCTAATGATCAATACATAGATTTGCTTTAGCAACCAAAAAATGTTTAATTTTTTTGAAAATTTTGCATAAGTGTTATAAGGAAATTCTTAAGATCTCATAAAAATTTTGAATCATGCTCTCACTCCAGTGAATTTATAAAATTCTTACAAGTACAGTGTACCATTTATGTTCTTTCTGTTTTTTATTTTTGAAATATAACAAATGAAGTTTGATATATACATAGATTTGATTGAGAAATAAAAAAAGTTTTTTTTAATTTTATATAATGTTACTGAGTCAATTATTAATCTCTCATAAAAATTTTGGATCATGATCACACTCGAGAAAATTTATAAAATTTCGACATTGTTACTGTCCCAATTATGTTCATTCTGTTTTTGATTTTTTAAAGATAACAAATGGAGTTCAATTATTTTTCAAATTTTTATGTATGATCATAAACTTCTTAGGAGGTACCGTAAATTTTTAAGATCAAGATAAAGCACGTACAATTTTATAAAAATCTAACAGTGTTTGTGAAGTTTTTAAAAAAATATCTCAAAAATTCGGGTTTTCAACAAATTTTCATAGAAGATGACTTTCTTAAGGGTTATTGTCGGCGTTTCGAGCACCGGCAAGTAAATTTGTAAGTCTAAGGGGCCGCGCGTTCCACTCCCTGAATGGTTAGACTCAGAAGTCCAAGATGTATACTGGTTCGGGCCGAAGGTCTCTACTCCAGTTCGTGTGGTGGCGTTGTATTCCCTTCAGTACAGATGACTGCACAAAGTTTACAAGCGAGAGTGCTAATGGCTTAGCGAGATGGGTTCGATCTACGGAAAGAAGGGGCAGGTTACATCGAGAATTGAGAGAGGACGAGATGACCTACACTAGGAGCTTCGGTCCTTCGTTCTGCTGACTGATCACCACCCGTCTTGCCCATGCTGGGTCGGTAGCCTAGTTGGCCAGGGCGGTTAGGTATTTCCGAAAACGGCGTACACGCCTCTGCGAACCTTACGAGTGTTGACGTTGCTGCGCATGACGTGGGTGTTGCCTCGGGAGAGAGCGTGTCTTCGTACTGTATGTGACCGGTTGATGGGATCGCGCGCATGACTTGGCGATCATTAAACCCTCTTGGGAAGGGCCACCGCCTTGTATAGTCATTTCGATTGACCCGTTCGTGGGGTGCGTGGTCGAGGTGGTGGGGCCGACACGCGCCCTTGGCGGATGTTACCTTGGTTTGATCGGAGTCGGGGGATCCCGTCCTGCCAAGGCGGTCGGGAGCCCTGCTTGGTCGAAGCCGGGAGGTCCCGTCCCGCGGCGGGGGTCGGGAGCCCTGCTTGGTCGGAGACACTTCCCTCGATCGGTCGGGAAGGGATGTCTCGTGTGGCCTTGCAGGTGCTCCGGTCGGTAGTGGGCTGGGAGCGGCCTGTTGGGCTTGAGCTGTGCTTGAGGCCGCCGGCTCGTCACTTCGGGCCGTTGGGGTACCCCTGTTATAAGTATTCGTTAGTTATTGATCAATTTTCGGTCAAATCCGATGGTCAAACACCAAATTTCGGTCAAAAATGGCGAGATTTTCGAAATTACTGTAGCAATTTAATTTTTTTTGAATTTTTCAATCCGGCTTGCATTTCAAATCTCGTTCACGTCCGGAAACCGAGATCTTAGCGAAATTTCGACGAGATTTTGAACCTTGAACGTAACTAGACATGTAGCTTAGGAGACAATAGCTATGTACGTATTCAAAGAATGAAAAAAAAGTTACTTAGTTTTTTCTTAATATTTGTATTAAGAAGAACGTTGCATCACTGATTCTTTATATCACTCTCTCTCACTCCGACTCTCTATGTCAATTCACTCTTACTCTCTCAGTCCCTCTCTCTCCCCCGACTCTCTACGTCACTCTTTCAGTCCCTCTCTCTCTCTCCCTCTGACTCTCTATGTCACTCTCTCTGACTCACTCTCTCAGTCACTCTCTCTCCCTTCGACTCTCTATGTCACTCTCTCCATCTGACTCTCTATATCACTCTTACTCTCTCAGTCCATCTCTCCCTCTCCGACTCTCTATATCACTCTTTTTGTCCCTCTTTTGCCCTCTTCTCGGTCGGTACCGCGTCTAGCTCTCTTCGCTCCTGTCGTTGCTCGCTTGGTCGTCGCTTTCTCTCTCTCGTCGTGGTAGCCTATCCTTTGTCTTTATTGCTAGTTATGCCGCACTATCACTCACGTCGTGATAGCCTCTTTTTTGTGTTTCTCGTTAGTTGTGCCGCACTATCACCCATGTCATGGTAGCCTCATCTTTGTCTGCTACACTATCACCCACGTCATGGTAGCTTCTCATTTGTCTTTCTCGCTACGCCACCGCCCTCTGCCTCCCCCGACACCATGCTCCCCCGCCTCTGCCATCCTCCCGTCCTCCCTCCCCATCAACCTCATCAACCACCACAGATGCCCTCCTTTCAATCCAACTCCGGTAATCTCATCGATCGATGCTCCTTTCCTCTCGTTAGAATAGTGCAAATAGATCGGATCTGGACCGACACGACACGAAGTAGGCACGAAACGCAAATAGACTGTGCGTGGACTCGCCGAAGGCGAGCCGGACCGGCACGACAAGCCATCGTAGCCCGGCACGGTTCGAAACGAAACACGATAGACCCGTGCTAGGTCGGCTCAGCCCGACGCTCACCTTTAGAAATGTTTGTTCTTACGGCATTGTTGCAGATCATCTTGTTCAGTTGACTAGCTGGCAATAAAAATTCTACCTAGTGTTTTTGGTTCAAAAAAATCAGTACTTAGTTGGTGATGCACTGATGCTCGACAAATGAAAGTTTTTCTCGACACGCTGAAAGCGTGGAGGATTTGGGGGCAACGACGCAATGAAATTATACGATAATCAAGAGTTACATATAAAGGCTAGATCCTCCCAAATCTAACCAACCGATTTATGGAAACAATACCTAGATATATAGAAAGGATAAGCGTGATCGGCGACCCTTCTAAATCTAACAAACCGGTTTATAAAATCAACATCTGGAGATATGGAAGTAATAAACGTGATCAGCGACACACAGACCACATGGATGCATACACGCATATATCAATAACACATGCTACGAAGTTAGTACTGTTGTTAGCTCTTAACAAAGGAAGTTCAGAGAAAGATCTGTACTTCTCCGATTGAAAATCCATGTAAGGGACGTGTGGAAGAATACGGAGGATCCCAGGCTAGTATTATTTGACAATTTCTATCAGCCGTCGTCCTCATGGGACACATATCTGAGCGTGTTCTCTCCTAGAAGACGGTACAATTAGTTCTTTTTGTTAACTTCCATTTTCAGGGCATCCAAGTGGCGAGCCTCAGCCAATCAAATGGATTGCGTTGATTTCGTGTGGAAATCATGGTCCTGGAACGCGCTGAACATTGACACGATGTGATGAAGATAAGCATCATGATGCTTGGAATTGATAAATGTTCAGGTAGTTTCTCTACAACCACAACATGTCAAGCAGGGATACAATACACTTGTTCAGCTTTTTGGCTCGTGATTTGGTTAAGTGAGGAAACAAAAAGGAAGCTTTTGCTGAACACTCGAGTAAAAAGAAGAAAGTGGAAAGGAGGCTTGGAACAGAAGAAGTCAACCTTCACTCTGAACCAGGAAAAAAAACCCATACTAGTACTATCTCCGATCCCAAGTGTAAGTTGTTTTAGAATCTGTACCAGTTAAACATTTTTATGTTTGATCATCCATATATAAAGAATTACCAAGATTGTCAACATAAAATTGGTATCACTAGATACATCATGAAATATACTTTCATAATGTATAATTACTTTTATTTGAAACAACATATTTTCATAGAAATCAAGGTCCAAGTGTTATTTTGGAAATCGGAAAATAACTTATATTTGTAATCAGAGAGAGCAATATAGTAGTATAAGTAAGGTACTCTCCATAGAAAATTTTTGAATAAGCACAAAGGAATTCTTTCCTCACCTGAATATAATTGTACTTTTATGCAGCCAATAAAAATATTTGAACTTTGTAAATGAAAAAAGAAATAGTTGAGCAAAATTCAATCTTCAACCAATCAAATCCTCACATCTGTCTTCAAGTTGTTTGGACTTGGAGATCGTATCGGTATCCAAAACGACTTATATTTATGGGGTGTTTGGCACATCTTCAACTCCACCAAAATCAGTGAAGTTGGTGAAGTAGGGTATTCCTAACTCTAGAAAATTATAAAGTTAGAGCTACGGATACATTAAGAGTGTTTAGGTGGGTCATTTTGTTTACATTTTAGACTAAAATTATAAACTTAATTCATTTTATTTTAGCCTACAAACTTCAGATCTGAGATAGAATCGGGATCTGGAGCTCTGCTAAATAGGGCCAGAATCAGAGGGAGTATAGTAGTATCAGTAAGGTACTCTCCATATAAAATGTTTTAATAAGCACAAAGGAATTCTTTCCTCACCTGAATATACTTGCACTCCTGTGTGGCCAATATAAGTATTTGAACTTTGTAAACGAAAAAAGGTATAGTTGAGCAAAATTCAATCCTCAACCAATTAAGTCTTAACATCTGTCAAAGATGTAATAAATACAAGATGAAGGTAGTAGTTTATATATTAATTGCTAGTCCCGGTCCCTCATCCTCCCAACTGACCCTTTGCTTCAAAAATCAATCCATATTTAATACGAGCATATGCACATTTGCAAACCAAAAAAAAATCTTGAGAAGCCCTAATTACAAATTAAGCAACCTTAGAAGCACGCCAATACAATCGAAAGTACAAAAAAAAAAAACATCGGCAAATTACTCGTAAAAACTTGTAAGTTGAAAATACTATCACCTTACATTATACTACCTTCTTTTTAGAATGATTGACACTTTTGGCTTAGACTAGTCAAACCTCATACTATTTGAACAATTATATTTTTTCTAAATATTCAGATTTGTTGTATTAAAATGATATTGTTAAATTTGCCGTAAGAAATTCCTTCATAATATTATACTTCTATAATATTTTATAAATGTGTTAGTATAAAATCATCCGTCAAAGTTTGACTTTAGAGACCAAGAAAAGTAAAAAAAAATGAGTATTACGAAATGGAAGGAGTATATTCTTTTCTATTTTAGAACTTCTTTTCAGTGTTACCGAGCCAATCTTAGATATTACACTGAGTACTGACGAGTATGTACATACAATTTGTTCAGAACAAAGAACAGAGTACAGATCATCCGTTCACCGCCGCCATATCGGAGGGAACCCACTTTGACTTTGCCATTTCTTCGCTTCTTGCTGCCTGGTCAATACTGGAAGGCCCCATAAAAACTCCTCATCGCCTACCAAACTAACTGCGTCTCGCCTCTCTCTCTTAAACACCACCGTAACAACCGCTCGCTACACACGGCAGAGCAGAAGGGGGAGCGAGAGGGTAGTACGAGTGGCAGTAGAGAGTCCAGGGAGAGATCAAGAAACCAATATGTTGGCAGCAATGAGACGACTCGCAGGCGGCGCCGCTCTGGTGTTGCTCTTCTCCGTCACCACCACCACCAGAGTGGCCGTCGCCGATGATTTCTTCTCCCCTCTCAGCCCCCTCCTCTCCCCTGTAATCAGTAAGCCTCCTCACCCACTTCTTCTCCCAATCCTTGCAGAACAGTGGTTTCTTGATACTTTATTGGACTCTTGCATAATGCGTTCAACTGTTCATGTGTTGCTGAAAACTATAGGAAAGTTGATTGTTTGTAATGGAAGTGTTGTTTCTTGATGACTTGATTTGATGCGGGCAGACTCGATATGCACCACCGTGGCGTGCGGGAAGGGGAACTGCACGGTGACGTCGGGGTTTCCGGGGTACAGGTGCGAGTGCGAGCCGGGGTGGACGCAGATGCACGTTGGCGACGAGTTCACGTTCCTGCCGTGCGTCATCCCCAACTGTAAGTGTTCACTTCGCAGGTTCTGTACTTTGCTCTTCACATGCTCGACTTATTTAGTTCGGTTCATCAATGTCCAGCCCAGACGATCTGTCGGTGCTTTACTGCACTCCACCTACTTTTATGATGGATAATTGGTTAGCAACCTTGCTTTAGATGTATATATGCAGTTTGGAATTGGTTGTTAGGGTATGATCATTTGGTTACCTGAATGTAACCGTGTGGCAAACATTTGGAGTGTTGTGTGCAGTGATTATTGGTTTGGAGCAAGTAAAGGTTCGCTCATGTGCCGCTTCTACCTGCAGAAAGGCTGTAACTTGGACCAGTAGTAATGTTCAGAAGAAGTATCAAATTTTTAGTTATAATATTAAATTTCAGAATATCAAATAGCTTAACAATCTGAAGAATACATGCATACGGGTGCTTTTCATGTTTTATGCATCTTAAATACATGACGTGTAATTCGAGAGTTGTGTACTGGAAGTCCTTTTTTTAGGCAAAAATGTGCTGAAAGTCAAAATGTACATACTCTTCATTGGACTGACTTGGTGCCTATGGCATTTCAATGTCGTAACTCTATTCGCTGTCTCCTTTACAAAAGAAAGACAGGTTTCATAAATTCAAAATGCGTCTCCATCAGAAACAAAAAGGATAGGTTTATTTAGGATGCTTCCGTCTTTGTCATCTTCGGAGTTTATTTTTTGAACCGATAAGTGTCATCTTAGTAGCCCTGTGCGTTTCCTACACCAGAAGAAGTGCTAGTGATTATCAATCAGCTATCCACAATATCAATCAATACCCTTTAAGCACCAAGCTACTAATGTGTGCTCATATCAGCTCACATAATCAAGTAATAATATATCCTTGCAGGTTCCCTCGATCGCACATGTTCTAACAATACTTCAGCACCTGCACTGGCGCCTGTACCACCACCCAAAAATTTCTCCCTCTCGCCAGACCGTAAGTACTGCAACTTACTGTTCTTGATTTTTTTTGTTACCATATTTTTTTCGTGTAATCTGTATTTGTTCAATTTTGTATCTGTAGCTTGTGAATTAGCATATTGCGGGGCCGGAGGCACATGCAAGAACGGCACAGGTCTCAGCTACCACTGCGAGTGCAAGGAGGGTTTCAGCAACCTTCTGAGCATCACAACAATGCCTTGTTTTCAGAACTGTAAGCTCAAAAAGCACAAGCAATTTTCCTTCTGCATTGAAAAGATCTTGCGTTGCATTCCCTAATTCTTCTCATCATTCCAGGTTCAATCGGTGCGGATTGTGCAAGCATAGGGATCCTTCCATTCTCAAACTCTTCCAGGTCTCCTGCACCACCTGGCACCCCTAGCCTTTCTAGCAACGGCAATGCACTGGCACCAGGTATATGTTTCTTTCATATATCACTAGATATGTGGTCTATTTGTATATATGCAAGGTTTCAGACAATTGATCTACTGATATTGCCTATGTTATAACTTTTCAGGATCAATTTCACAACAAGTTCTACTTGTACTGCTGATATTGGCCTCACTCGCCATGGGTCAGGCGATATAAATGGAGAATGGAGCATAGCACAGTAGCACTAGAGGGATTTTATACACGGACAGGATAGAGTTGTTAGCATGTTAAGACATATAGTTTTGGGATGTGTCATACTTCTGCATTAGTACACTTGATGGTTCTTTTGTTTGTGTGTGAGATTTGATCGTGTGATGTGAAAATGGAATAAACTGTCTCTGTGAATAACATAATAAATTGATTGTTTATTTTACATATGTATTTTGGAGCTGTGGGATGTGTTTCTTATTATCACATATTCACACGGGAAGATCTTTTGCCTCTTATAATAATAGTACTCTTAGAAGAAAACGACTATATTGAAGTATTCGTTCGACGAATAAGCTTTTGAGGATTTTATTCCTCCTGTCGATTTCTTCCAAGAGGGGTTTGATTTGAATATTCAAGCCGGTATTTATATTAGTCCGAGAAGTATAAATGGGCCAAGAGTTCTCGTCACGCCAGGCTTCATACACGCATGGATTCTTCTAATTTTGTGGGCCGCTATAGCTTTCTGGTCTTCGGCCATGGTTAATGAGATCGACCAGTTCATCACTCTAATGTTCTCTCACTTTGCTGATCAACAAAAGATTTGGAGAAAGATTGTTGATGAATGCTGTGCTAGTATATACGTACTACAGAACATGAAAATAAGGGATGACTGACTGAAACTTCACTCGGAAAATGAAGGTCGTGTGACAAGTGGATGATGACCTGGAAAAGAAAAGTATGCAAAAAAATGACATGACAGGTCCTAAAGGTAATGCAGTTGTAGTACTGCGCAGAATAGTAGTAATAAAATGGACTGCACATTAGAGTTGAGAACAAGCATGCTGCACACGCAGAGGCTGCGGGAGTGCGGGTAATATTCAGCACGGGAACACCAAGCTATGGAGGTTTTCAGAAACATGTCTCACTGTCTCACCAGCTCTGAAAAACAACTAAACTCGTAACATTTGCAGTCACATAGCAAGCAGCCATCTTCGAGACTGAAACAGTAGTCAACACAGGAGTCAACAACATAAATCCAAACATCTCGTTGTAATTTGTATATTATATCTCCAGTGATTACCTGCATCCACTATGTTTAGTAAAATCCCGTGGATTTATATTTACGGAGTACAACTGACAAGGCAAACAAAAGATAGTTGCTGTCCATCATGCCATCATGGATTCATGGTCTCTCCAAATCATCAAAAGGACTCCATGTACATATCACTGTGAGGCACCCAAATCACTCGTCCTTGTCTCCCAGCTACAGAAGTTCGCTCGAATCACACACGTGTACACTACTGACGAATTTTTGCAGATAAAATTTGTCCATCTCTGTTTGGTTTTGTTTTCTTGTTACACAGTCATACTGCTATGTTTCTTGTTAATTTGTTCTGCGTGGAGGCAAGTAAAAAGGGAACATTGCTGTAAGAACAAGCAACCGCACCCCCAGGAATACTGTTAAAAAACAAACCGCTGAAGCTTTCGCTGAGAAGCAGAGCAGGTGCATGGTGCAAAGACATACACACCCTTTTTGTTTTGAGAAAAATATGGGGAGAGAAAGAAACCCTTCAAAGAATCCCAATTTTTAGGGAAGCACTGCAAAAGCACACAGATAACAAAATTGACCCCCAAAAAAACTTCTCAACAACAATTTATTTGTTTCTCGAGAAGAAGCAGCATCAATTTCCAGCCATTATATGGTGTAGTTTGCCCAGCATAATTGATATATGGGACAGCCGAGTGGCGTTTAATAATTGTACCCTATCAAATTGGAGTCACCACATTACTTCAAGATGTAAGCTTTTTGATGTCGTAAGCTGTAATCCTTTTTAGGACTTGTACCACCTCTGCCCTGCATCATAGGCTTTTAAAAATGTTCAAGGACAGGGCTCATTGTCAATCACTGACTGAGTTAGTATGCTCAGAAAATTTTGTATTTGAAGATGAGGCCACACAGGTAGAGCTTCAGGTTCACTTCAAATATTATTTGTATTTAAAGTGTCCCACAAGAGAAGAAATGGAGAAGGACCAAAAGTTCAGAGATAGGGAAACCACCATTTTTGCATAGGTCCTCACCTGACCTCATGGTGCGTGCGTGCGTGAATGACACAAGACGCTGCCTGTTCTGCGAAAGATTATAATGGAACAATGATTGAACTACCAATAGGCCTGCAGATAAGCCTAGCTAATGCAAACAAATGATGAATATACTATACTGAACATAAAAATAACATGAAGTGGTATGGCATCTAAAATATTCAGGCCTCTCTAGGGAACTTATGATGATATGACGTGAGTAAAGCAGCAGCAGTAGCGTAAATTAGTGCCACTGCCAGAGCAAAACTCAGAAATAGTACTCCTACAAAAGGTCACAGTTCCCTGACATTTGTATACCACTAAAGCCGTGGTGTACCTAGTCTTGTTGTCATTTTTTTTCAAATCTAACTCTCACGAATATGTTAAAATAGTTTCTTTTCCGACCACGAAAACATTGGCAGTCACATATCATCCCTGTGTACCATGTTAGACCAATCGACTATAGCAACAGTTGGTGAGCCTACTACGACAGATTTGTTGCTGCGTCCCCTAGCTTGGCCAGCATGTGTTGAACACTACATACGTGGCAGTAGTGCGGTAGGAGACATACCGTGATCGTCGTCTTGCCATGGCTCCGGTCTCTTACTGCGGTACACGAACACGGCAAACCTGACGCTACTTCCACGGTTGGAGATGAGTTATTTTGCACATTTATTCGCATGACTATATTTTGGGAAAAAATGTCAAGGTTCTCCTTATTTCTTGCTCTATAAAAAGCTGAGCTACAACCCTCCCTCTTATCCCAGCTACTGTTCCCCTCTAATCTTTTGGGGGTTAGCTCTAGCTCCTTCCTATTGATTTATATGGAAAGAGATCCAATGCAGTCATATGAGGACTGCACTGTAGCAGTTATAGATCGACCGTTGGATAAAAAATTGATGACCAGATCGATCGTAGCTCGTGTTGTAGCAAAACTGTGGCTGGTACTGTTAACCACAGTACGCTGCTTTGATCGAAAGATACTCACAGTAGGTATCGGCTTAAGTTATAGTCCCTTACAAAACTACACAGGAACTCTTATCAGTTTTATGCGCAGTCTCATACTATATACAACATAACTGTTTTCTACAAAAACACATGGTCTGTCATGTAGTATGTGTGTGCGCTCAAAAGTTTACGTTACTCTATTTGACAAGGAAATTGTTCTGAACATTTTATGGGAAAATTGTTTCTTTGAGTATTGCACGCACGGAAGCACCGGCCACAAGAATATAAATTATCCCTTTTCTAGCCTCTTCTAACTCAGTGACACGTATCTCCTTTAGCTCTCATCTACCGCGAAAGGTTGTCGAAGCTCTAAGGACGATGGGAAGATGCCTCCCGCGCTCCTCGGCCGTGGCCCCCACTTTACTCCGTCGCTGCCTCGCTCGCTAGGCGTGGAGGCGTCTTCTGCAGTAAGAAAGAGGACAAATCTACAAATACGTTTTCAGAGGTGCTAGATTTAAAAAAACCAAGACGATGGAACTAGAAGAGCTCAAGCTTCGCGAGAACACTGACAGGCTCACAGGCATCAGACGGACCTGAAGGAAGAAGTAGCTGGTTTTCATAATTTCATCTCCTCCACAGATCCACTGCAAGAAGATGATACAGTGGCAAGAATTGGGCAGCACAAACCAATGAACACACTATGTCCCGCTGATTAAAAACTACACAGCATAGATCGATGATGTTAGCCGGAAAATTACTCCCCAAAACCGGAATGGAAGAACCAACATCAGAAAACAAAAGAGAGAGGGAGAGAGGAGAGGAAAAAGAAACAGAATGGCAGCATCAACATCTCGTTCGATCGATCTCTCGCTCGCTAGCTCCGTCTCTGTACACAACATTACACCCGTTTAAAACTCCGAGAACTCAACAATGTTCTTACGTACATACATCAACCCATCGATCGAAGCCTCCATGACTAATTTTCTTCCATAAATCTCCTTGCGTTCCCTCCTCTCTAGCTAGTTTCTTGGTTGCCTTACGTGTGCTCCATGTCTCTCTAGGTAGCTATGTGAGTGCAGCCGGAGCTACCCATCCGACCGGGAATCCGTGAGCGAGGTGAACCGGAGTGAATGAAGCATATGAAGCTTTTTTGGCGATCAGGGCATGAAGAGCTTGTCGCCACACTTACAGCGCCAGGCCTCCGGGTAGTACTCTAGCGGGAAGCTCCGGCCGGGCTGGATGGCCACGTGCACCGGCCGGCAGGGGTGGCACCCCCCGCACCGGCTCCGGCATGTCGGCGGCGACGACCCCGGGCCCACCAGCCTCCGCCGCGCCGCCGCCGATGCCGGGCCCCAGAAGTAGTACTCCTCCTCCACTGCTCCGCCGCCGCTCCGCCCGGTCGCCGCCAACGCGCACGCCCCTGCAGGACACGTGCGAAACACATCACGCGCACATACGTGTGAGAGCAAGCTAAGCTAGCCTAGATAATGCAAAAGAAACCGGCGGTGGAGTCATCAGTAGTCGTGTGTCGTTACCGAGGGCAGCGGCGAAGAAGAAGAGTAGTAGAAGGTAGAGCGCCGCACCGGAGAGATCATGTCGACGGCTGCGGCCGCTGCTCGCCCAGCCCATGGATGCGCGCGCGCGAGCTCAGCTAGATAGCTAGATCTCGTTCGTACGTGCCGCCGTGCCGCGCCTGGCTCAGAACTGGGGAAGAGGCGAGGGGATCGATAGAAAGCTAGCTAGCTAGGCTCCGAATGACGCGGAAGGTAGTGAGCGGTGTTTGTGCGCGAGTCAATTCGCACGCATGGACTAGCCATGCATGAACCGCGCAGGTTGAGGGGGGAGAAACAGAGAGATGCAGAGAGAAAGCGGGTGACTGGGTCATGTGTACTGAAATGTTATAGTGTATTATAATATTAGTATATAATAACTAGTATGAATCGTATCTCTATATTGATTTATCAAGGATATTTCTGTTGAAAAAAACACAGTATTAGCTATTTTCTTTTTACTTTAATTCCAAACTTTAATAATAACCTGAGAATAACAATGTCATAATAAATACAAGAGGACTCAGCATGATATTATCAAATATCAAAGCACTAAGACGGCTCAAGATAATCAAGTATTTAAGCATGGCAATGACAATAAATGGCAATCAACTAGCAATAAAAGCTCAAGTTGTTTGATGTTTTGCTCTCAAATGTCGGGCAGCCTGAATTAACAGACCTCCTCGCCACTTGGGATAGGATCGCAGACTAATTTGTGACAATCTTTTCTATATAGTTTTACCAAATCAAATTTCAGACTTGTCAAATTAATGTAAATCAGAATCAAGAAGATATTCTAACAGTTAAGAAATCTTAGCAAAAAACATCGAAATTATGGAGCATTGGATCTACGACGTGAAGGGTTTTGTTGGGGGAAACGGGACGAGGATCCTCAACCATTTCCAAATATTTTCTTTTCTCGATCATTGCGCCCTTCAGCCTCATTTTTCTTCTCTCTCTCACATGCGCGCACACATGGAGGACAGGAATGGAGAAATGGGGAGCACTGCCACCATCTCCACCCAGCAGCGGTTAACCTGAGCGGCACCGTGGTGACTATAAACTAAAGCTTACATATCACATATATAGCAAACTGAAGGTAACAACAGAATGAAGTATACGCTGTAAATAGAGATCAACACATATATACCGAATTGGACAGAGCATCAACATGAACTGAAATAACTATCTAGACAATTGTCTCAATATTAGTAAACTGGCTATATTGTTACAAATTGTCTCATTTAGGTCCAATCCTCGTCAAGCAATAGGCACTCTAACATGCAAGATCCCCAAGGCGATCAATGTCTAGCCCTATTCACTATTACAAAATGGTACAACACTATCGCTTCATTTGTGTCGGTTTCTAACTTTTGAGGAAAAAACGATTGTGATATGTGTATGTAATTTGTAATTTTTGGAACCAGAGTCATCACAATCGGTTCTGAGTTAGAACCGATAGTGATGAGGGGTATCATCACAATCGGTTCTATCTAAGAACCGACACAGATGAGGTGAACCGATTGTGATGATACACCCTCGTCTGTATCGGTTCTTGCTCAGAACAGATTGTGATGATGGGCACCTCATCTGTGTCGGTTCTGAGTAAGAACCGATTGTGATGAGGGGGTGTTATCACAATCGGTTCTAGCTAAGAACCGATTGTGATGAGAGGCACCCTCATCTGTGTCGGTTCTGAGTAAGAACCGATTGTGATGAGGGGGTGTTATCACAATCGGTTCTAGCTAAGAACCGATTGTGACTGTTGATATTATGTAATATCTATTTTATATTTTTTTTTTCAGAATCAAACTCTCACAAATGAGCATACTCTAAAATATAAACTGGAAACAAGAATTACACAAGCTATAATGAAAACAAATTGAAACTAGCAACGAACAATCGACGAAAACGGGTACCGAAACTTCAGAGGCTATTTTGAGGCCTTAAACTTCGTTTTTTGAGGTTGACACTTTTTTCGAAGCCTCGCAAAGAATTCGTCCTCTTCGATTCGAGTACTCGTACATCAAAAACGGACACGGCATGCAAAAGTTATGGTCATTTTAATGACAGGTGCACGATTATGATGTAGTACCTAATTGGTCAATCCAATCGGTTCTTACTAAAAAGTGACACAAAAGGTGTAAATGCGCAATTTGTTCCTAATGAAAGATTATTACAATCGGCTTCCTATTAGAACTGACGCAAATGTGTATTAGTTCACCTTAAAACCTTCATTTGTGTCGGTTCTAGCAAAAAAAGCGATACTGATATATTCTTTATTTTTGTCGGTTCCGGCTCAAAACCGATACTGATATCTAGTCATTTGTGTCGGTTTTTTCTGAAAACCCGATACTAATGTCTTTTTTATTTGTGTCGGTTTCTATGAAAAAAACGATAGTGAAATGGTTAAATTTGTGTCGGTTTTTGTTATAAACCGATAGTACCTTCATATACTTTTGTGTCGATTTTTAGTGAAAAAAACGATAGTGAAGTGAGTTCAAACTCGATAGTGAACTGATATACTTTTGTATCGGTTTTTGTTGCAAATCGATAGTGTATTCAACATTTGTATCGGTTTTTTTTCTAAGACCTACAGTGAAGTTCTCTGTACATTTGTGTCGGTTTTTATTGATAAACCGATAGTGAAGTGGTATTATTTGTGTCGGCTTCTTTAACAAACTGATTGTGGAGTGGTTATATTTGTATCAGTTTCTGTTAATGAACTGACACAAATGCTCCAAGCGGACACATTTATTCCGCCCGCATTCTCATGCGCCCTAACCTCGGTTCCCGCCGCTCGCCTAACCCTAGTTTCCCCGTCGCCCCGAGCTCCCCTCATGGGGCCAAGCCTCTGCATCGCCCTCCCCTCCGCGTCGCTGACCAAGCCAAGCCAGCACGCCGCCCTCCCCTCCGCACCGCCGACCAGGCGGAGCCTCCACGGCGCCGACTGGGCTTGGAGCCTTCACGCCGCCGTCCTCTCCGCACCGCCAACTGGGTTGGGAGCCTTCACGCCGTCGTCCCCTCTGCGCCGTCGACTAGGCTTGGAGCCTTCAGGCCGCTGTCCCCTCCACGCCATCGACTGGGTTGGGAGCCTTCACGCTGGCGTCCCCTCCGCGCCATCGACTGGGCTTGGAGCCTTCACACCGTCGTCCCCTTCGCAAGCAATTTGCTTTCAGAATGTTGCTTTAATACTTTACTGATAATTTATTCCTGATCTGTTTCTATGATATAATAAGAATATATGAGTATGGTAGTTTTTTCTATAAAATCCCAGTTGGTTCATTTGAACCCTCTCGGCACCTAGGGTTATCTATTTTTAAAAATCATAACTAGCTGGTTTGCAAGAAAACTTTCAGCACCATTAGATGAACAAATGCTAAAATGGTTGGAATATGATGTGCTTGCTTTCTCTTTTTGTTTCATAGGAGAAAATAAATTAAAATGAGTTGTTTCTCTTCTAGGCCAAACTAAAGGAAGCTATGTTGGTTGAGAAGCTTAAGAAGTATGAGGTTGCCAAAGCTAAGGCCCTACGGCTAAACTAGATGATCTCAATGGCGAGGAAAGATTTTATTTGAAGAAGGTTTCACAGAAAATGTCAAATTATGTCTTGTTGGAAGGCAAGGAGTTTTGGGGGGTGTAATTCTGAACATGCATTTGCACTGGAAGAAACATGAGACTGTGAAGGTCATCTGTAAGCTCTGCAAGCCAGATCAAATCCAAGAGTATACTAGTGAGATAGCCCGACTAAGCAGTGGTATCCCTATTAATATTGTTGGAAATGACACCATAGTCTTCTACCGAGGAAAGAACTATGTTCAGCCAGATGTCATATCACCAATTTTATACACCCTCGAAGAAAAAGGTAGGTGAGACACGTTGTCAGTTAGTTTTGTTTCCATAACTTGTCTCAGGCTGATTCTTGTTTATGCTTGGAAGCATGTAGCAAGTGCAGAGAATTATTTTCCTTTGCTATTTTCTGAACTTACATCTGTCTTTTTTTATCATCAGGCACTTGAAAAACCAAAATATGAACAATCGCTGGAGACAGTTAGGTGTTTCATTGCAGTATCTGAAAATGAGCTTGAACTTTACTATCGGCATGTTGCACTTTATGGAAATCCACAATCCCAGAATGCTGATCTAGTTTATGGTGATGATACAGAAGCTTCTTTGTAGAAAATGGAGGAAATGAGTCAAGGGAAGGACCAAGGACCTCATCTGGCTACTAAAGGAAGCGATAAGTACTTGGTAGGCAGTGAAAGCCTCAGCTCATTGATTCTTGATCTTGTTAGGACATACATCATTTTCTTTCTATGGCAGACATATTGAATTAGTGATCGTGATTATTTTGACCATCAATCACCAATGTGGTTCTAGATTATCCTAGTGTAAGTAATTCTAGAAGCTAGCAAGATTTCTTCTACTAGTTTAAAGCAACAGAGTACAATAAAACAATCTTAATTCATGTTTGTCCATCAAACATTGAAGAATACCTAAACAATGTGTTCACTATTTTTGTAACTTCAATCCACTCATATAGCCACTTCAGTTCATTAGCAATGCTTATCTGTTCAACAGTGATGTCTTTTTTATTATTTTGTCATGTATGGTTCACTACTACACAAATATACATCACAATCGGTTCTTTTTCGTCATCACAGTCGGTTCTAGTGGTGACACAAAGTCATGAGACAGAGATGAGGCGGACATTATTACAGTCGGTTCTTGCCCGATAGAGATGATATGGTCATCTCTATCGGTTCTTTATAAGAAGCGATAGAGATGATACAGTCATCTCTATCGGTTCTTTGTGAACCGATAGAGATGATTTGATCATCTCTATCGCTTCTTATAAAGAACCGATAGAGATGAATATACCATCTCTATCGCTTTTTTCAAAGAACCGATAGAGATAATACCATCATCTCTATCGC
Source organism: Otatea glauca (assembly GCA_036346275.1). Lineage (NCBI taxonomy): Eukaryota > Viridiplantae > Streptophyta > Magnoliopsida > Poales > Poaceae > Otatea > Otatea glauca. The sequence goes on along the minus strand of CM070722.1, from coordinate 54,790,801 downwards.
TTCTTATAAAGAACCGATAGAGATGATCGTATCATCTCTATCGCTTCTTAAAAAGAACCGATAGAGATAATCTAATCATCTCTATCACGTCTTTGAAAGAACCGATAGAGATGAATATACTCATCTCTATCACTTCTTGTAAAGAACCGATAGAGATGAGTTCATCATCCCTATCGCTTCTTTCAAAGAACCGATAGAGATGACCGTCACATCTCTATCATTTTCTTGTGAGAACCGAGAGATGATGGGGTGTGGTGTGCTATCACATTCTAATTAGCACATATTCCACACAATATGCACATATCACATTCACACAGAAATTACAGACAACATATCACATTCAAAGAACATGAACACTTTGTTACAACAAACACATATCACATTCGTTAACAAAATAGAACGTAAACATGCTTAACCATAAGTACACATGCAATCGCATTCAGATATGTAATATTTGTTCACATCTGGTCTAGTAGGAGCTTTTGGGATCTCTAAACCGTCCGTCCTCCGATAAGCATTTTATCCAGTACCACTGGCATAAGTGGTCTCGTATCTTGTTGAGTGCAATGCTGTCTACACTCTTCTGGGGGATAACGGTATGCTACAAGATAGAAACGAGTGCTCTAATTTGAGTTTTCAAATTTTCATGTGAAAGACTAATTGTATATGCATGTACTACCTTAGGGAAACAGTCCGAGCCGACAATCAAGATCACCATGTGTTGCATGACATGCAAACCACAGCGGTCGTCGCTGCCCTGTTGATGACACTGTGAAGAAAGAAAAATAAATTAAGAGACAAAGAAAATATGTCAGAAAATCTAAATCTTATATATGATAGCCACTTGTACCTTGAAGCTGACATACTCCAGCTTGGAGTCCTTTTTGTCGTCGTGTGTCCCTCCTGCTTCGACGTATTCCTTGAAACCCCTATATACATTGGAAAGATGTCGTTGAGTAAAAAATAATGAATGTAGTTAAATACGAAAATGTTAGATAAGAGTGGTGCACTTATCGCTCCAAAGGAGGCTTGATCGCAGAGGCCATCGGTCTCTTATCAAGCGAATTAAAAGTGTACACTTTGTTGTCGCTTCGGAAGGAGCACGAGTAGAACCCAATGGTTGCTTATTAAATGGTATGCGTGAAGAAAATAAGTTCACATACGGTTTCGGTGTGTAGAAGTAATTGAGCAGTGAAGTAGTACTTACTCCTCGTGGTACGGAATAGAATGAAGCCCTTCTTCGACTCGACTTGCAATGCCCTCTTGATGTAGCCGCAACCCATTCCGGTAGAAGCCTAGCCATCGTCGCGGACACAAGCTCGTGGTCGACGAACCCAACTAGTTGTCGATTCGTCACGACCACGCCTCATCGCCTCGCAACTCACATTGAATGTTAAAAGCGTAATGCAAAATCCTATGGAAGTCATAAGGTGCGTAACGTGGTGCGATACTCACAACGCCCGGATCGTCTGATAGAAATATCGATGGCTATCGGTTGGTGCAGCATTTTAACAGATCCTCAAAACTAATCGAATGTTCCATCCTCGTCGCGGTGGAAATGTCCCTTTCGTATCTAACATTGAAGTCGACACGCCGCTCTCTTTCGCTTTGTCAATGTACCATCCATGGAGTATCGAGTCCATATGCCTAGAGCGTTCAATTTCTTTGGGAGGCGTAAGGGCTTTCCATGTACGTAGGCCTTAAATTCATAAGGCTTCATCGTGGTGCAGGCCGCTCTCCTTTCTCGGGCGAAGGAGTCTCCGAGGCCGGGCGATGGGCTTTTCATGTACCGAGGGGGCTGTGGCCTTTGTGAGCCTAGCCTTTTTAGCAGAGGCCTCTAGTGGTTCTGTGGTTGTCGTGCTAGTCCTTTTATGCACCAGCTCTGTACTTTGTGCAGGGCTCGTCACGGTCGTGGGAGCAGGCGTAGGTACGGTAGGAACCTACAAAGCACGCGCATAATTAAGTAACTTGTTGCAATACTACTGGAATGGTACAGAAGACGTGAGGGATGTTTACCTTGACCAGTACGATGCTTGTCGTGGGCCCCTTGATGAACGACATCCGCGCTAGCCCGAGAGTGGTGATGTCTTCGTTAGGGGGGAACTCGAGCACATGTGATAAGAAGGCTTCGTGGACGTAGTCCACCTGGACCCTCATGTAGCCCTTCCCCAAAGGCTGACCATGCACCGTGTCGGTCTCCTTGCATGGAAATGCAACCCCGCGTGCAGCCTCAACAGGAAATCCGTCTTCCGTGAGGGTGAGCTGGCACTTGGTAGGCGCCTGCAAAAAGTGCGCAACTTGAGAGAAAATATATGAAGAGTTACCCTCGCACCATTAAGTAAGGCAAAATTAATTATTACCTTCAGCTGGGGACCGGACTTATCATTTTTGGAACCGCAGCTACTTGGTGGGGGCACAGGTTTCTCTAGAGTAGGCGGGGGAATCTGGCTCTGACTCTGGGAGATCATCGCCATCATCTCGGCCCTTAGGCGCTCCTCACGTGCCATCATATCCACCCTCATCTCCTCCTCACGTGCCATCATCCGCACCTCATCTCCTCCTCATCTCCTCCGAGATCTCCTCCTCACCGCTCCTAAGCGTGTCCTTCAGCGCCCGCACGTGCCTCCCATGTTCTTGATCCGTACTGGCAAAGATATTGGAAGTAGGACTTCTTCAGATGCCCGACCTGCGGCAAGCACCGTGCCCTTATGGTCGAGCTTCACGATCGCAGATGGATAGGATGTCATTTGACCCTTGGCTAAGAAAGGTCCCTGCTCTTTCCTCCGCTTACCTCCTCCTTCAAGAAGCGAGTACGAATTAGATCTGAAATATAGTAGGAATGGTCTACTGCAATGTAGTAAGTTTGATATCTTACGATGGTGGAGACGACTTGCGTGGTAGTGGGGTTTGGTACTACCAGCTGCCCGTCCGCGGTTTTCTTTGTCCTCGCTAATACCCGACCACGTGCCCGCCTCACATATGTGCGAGTAAGGCATCGCTGTCCGGAGTTGGCGCACTCCTCGGCTAGTCGTGCCTATTCTCGCTTTCTTCCTTCGTAGCCGCTGAACCGAGGTGGTGCGCATGCGTGTTCAGCCTCTGGGTAGCAACGTTCTTCTGTCTCAGCTCCTCTGCCTCGGGCGTACTCTTGATCCTCGTGAACTCCTCCCAAACATCGGGAGTCACGAACGGATACCTCTCGAATGGTGTACGGCCTTCAAAGACGTATTCACTTCGTGCATGTAGACCCCGGTGCCTTAGAGCCACACCCATCCTCTTCGAGTGTACCGCTTTGGCATTGTTTTCATCCTCCTCTTCTATAATCCATTTTCCCTTAACCTCGCCCCACAACCGGTTCTTACGCTCGACGACGACCTCCTTTCTCCAATCCTTAACCGTTATGGGAACTCTCTCCTCACCAGATTGCCCGAGGAATGAGCGGTATCGCCCTTACACTTGAGAGGACCGTGCAAACGCCGTCACATTGAAGTGGAGAATTTGCGGCGTTCTCCCGTGGCCCTTTGCTCGGTCCTCGGGCCTTCCTCACCTTACTCGACCCCTCGACATTTCGAACCTGGGTCGGCTCGACACTTGGAAGTTGGCTGCGCCCCTCAGGAGCACCTTCTTCTCTTTCTAGCGATGAGCCGATGTTCTCTAATTGCGACATTTTGAGTTTTCCTATCTACCATGGAGAAATATTTGACATGAGAGAAAGTAATTCGTAGCTATTATGTGAACTTGATAATAAATCACTGTTCTAGTATATTGCAGTACATTAACAGAGGAAAGAATGATCTTCAAGAAAAGTTCGGCAGAGAAAATTTCGTAGCTATTATGTGAACTTGATAATAAATCATTGTTCTAAATACGTACGAACGATAACTCCTAAGCTCTACATAGGTTTGGTCCTAATCCCATTCGAGGATATGTGGTTGGGCAAGTTCTGAGGCGTTGTACAACTCAGAGAAAATTTGGAAGATCTTCGCCGTTCTCCGGATACACGCCCCGACAACCGGTCAAGAGGGTGTGCATCCGGAGAACACCGTGAGACGCTACCAAATCTACTCGTGAGTTGTACAACGCCTAAGGAACTTGCAAGAACCACATATCCTCGAACCGCCCAAAAACGTGGACAATTCGAGATCGCTTGCTTATAAATATGTCATTACGGCATATTTATAAATAAGCACTCTCGAAGGAGACGAGGTTACGCAACCTAAACTCTTAACATATGCCGAGTATGAAGCACATATGAGAAAGTAATGAAAAAAGTATCGTAACATTCATGGAAACAAGATGAGGGAACATGTATATCATGAATAATTGAATGTAGAGGGCAACCCATCAATTGAATATATAATGGAAACAGGATGATGAGATTTCTATGTGATAAATAGATCAATCTATAATTCTTGTTATTTGGGTTTAGATATGAGGGCAACCCATCAAAAGCAAGCACGGGATGCAACATGCATATCATGAAAAATCGAATATAGAAAGCATGTACGAATAGGCAAAGTTATATCCAGACTGGGAACTAAGTACGTTGTTCTTTTCATGATGCTGTAACCATTCACATATATATTATGTAGAGCTTGGTGAAAGAAGCTTGCATGATTGTCATACCAAGGGCCATGAGTCTCAATTGCCGACAAAGTGTATAGTGTTTTGTTTCACTAACTAAACTCTCCCGGTAACAGCATCCAAAGCTACTGAATTCACAAACAGTGGACTTAGCTAATCAAACAAACGCCTCTGCAGCCTAAAATTTCCTTCTCCTCGCATGCACCACCCCAACCGAGAGACGAGAAAGGGAGGCGGGGTGGGGCGGCCTCACCAGGCAGATGTCGCCCTTGGGCACGGCCGGGGCAGCGGCGGGCACGGGGGAGGCGTTGTCGGAGAGGAGCGGACGTCTTGGTGCTTCCAGCCGAGCTTGTTCGCGGCGTGCACCTCCTCGTCAGCGCGGCAGAGCGCGCCTCGTCGGGCGGTGGGGCGGAGGGCGATGGCGGAGGGCGGGGCGGAGGGGCGGCGGGTGGAGGCGGGGCGAGGGCGGCGGGTGGCGCGGGGTGGGCGACGGGGTGGAGTAGGGGGGAGGGGCGCGGGGTGGAGTAGGGGTGGCGGGCGACGGGGTGGGCGACGGGGTGGCGTCGGGCGGAGGGCGGCGGGGTGGAGTAGGGGCGAGGGGCGGCGGGTGGGCGGGGTGGAGTCGGTGGCGAGGGGCGGTGGGTGAAGTCGGGGCGCGGGGTGGAGTAGGGGCGGAGGGGCGGCGGGGCGAGGCCGGAGGGGGCGCGGGTGGAGTTAGGCGTCCCGGCGGAAGTGGAGTTGGGCGGCGGGGTGGAGTTGGAGGCTTAATTAATTATGGTCTGCCGAAATGTATGGGAAGGGTTGCATATCTCTGTCGGTTGCGCACAAAACCGACACAAACAAAACAATAACATTTGTATCGGGTTTTTTTTAAACCGACACAAACCAAAAATCACTTGGTGTTTTACAAAGCAGACACAAATAAAAACTTCCCAATCGGTTTTCTAATAAAACCGACACAAAAATAAAAATCACCGTTTTCACATTACGTAAAAATCTAATCACTATCGGTTTTTATTAAAACCGACACAAAAATGAAAACTTTTGTATCGGTTTTTAGAAAACCGACACAAATAATAATATCCCTATCGGTTTTCTAATAAAACCGACACAAAATATAAAAATCGCAGCTTTCTCATTACACAAAAATCAACAATCACTATCGGTTTTTTTAAAACCGACACAAAAACTTAATTACTATCGGTTTTTCGATAAAACCGACACAAAAATATAATATTACTATCGGTTTTTTTCAAAAACCGATACAAAAAAATAAACATCACTACCGTTTTTGGATCAAACCTGACAAAAAAAATATATATTACTATCGTTTTTCTGATAAAACCGACACAAAAAATTTCATATTACTATTGGTTTTTTTTAAAAAAAACCGACACAAAAAACTTAAATTACTATCGGTTTTTCGATAAAACCGACACAAAAAATATAATATTACTATCGGTTTTTTTCAAAAAATCGACTCAAAAAAATAAACATCACTACCGTTTTTGGATCAAACATGACAAAAAAAATATATATTACTATCGTTTTTTTGATAAAACCGACACAAAAAAGTTAATATTACTATCGGTTTTTTTAAAAAACCGACACAAAAAATTTAAATTACTATCGGTTTTTCAATAAAACCGACACAAAAAATATAGTATTACTATCGGTTTTTTTTTTCAAAAAACCGACACAAAAAAATAAACATCACTACCTTTTTTTTGGATAAAACCTGGCAAGAAGATACATATTACTATCGTTTTTTTTTGATAAAACCGACACAAAAAACTTAATATTACTATCGGTGTTTTTAAAAAACCGACACAAAAGAGTTAATAGTGCTATCGGTTTTTTTTAAAAAAACCGACACAAAAAAATAAACATCACTACAGTTTTTGGACCAAACCTGACAAAAAAAAATATTACTATCATTTTTTTCATAAAATCGACACAAAACCGACACAAATTTTACTATCGGTTTTTCAATAAAACCGACACAAAAAAGATAATATTACTATCGTTTTTTTTTCAAAAACCGACACAAAAAAGGAGACATCACTATCAGTGTTTTACTAAAACCGACACAAATGTTGTTCAAAGCACTATTTGCTTTCCTGACAAACCATGAATTCTGAACTTGCAGAAATATCTGATCAAAGAGTGAAACGGCCATAAATTTTGCAAACATAGTTGGAATTTTTTGAAATTTTGCAGGAACGTACTTTGTGATACTACAAAACTATTCCAAAAGGATTCGGAAAAAGAGTTAGCATTGAAAAAAAGAAGCCCAAAGTCACTTTGTTGAAAGAGTCTCAAAGTCAAATCTTTCTCAAATGAAGTCCAAGTATTTTGAAAATTGCGAGAAATGATTTGGTGTGGAGTGCCTTCTTTTTCTTGCTTCAAGTAGATGATACATACCACAATCCATTGAAAAAATTTGCTTCAAGTTTCATACGTACACGTAACCTTTGCAAACACGAAACTACAGTTATGTACAATACAAACATTTCAAACACATAGCAACTGATACAATGACGTACTCCTTTTATTTACAATACAACCCTTCCTGATTATCTACACGCATGTAATTTCTTCCATATGTGTCATCGTCGCCACTAAGACAAGCCCCATCCGCAAACGAAGGTATTTCATCAAATTGGTCGTATTCTTCTTCATCTATGACATTTTCGACTCCAACGATCCGCCGCTTGCCATGAAGGACGACGTGCAACCTCGGATTGGCCGGATCACGCACATAGAAGACCTGATTTGCTTGCTTCGCAAGTACGAATGGGTCATCTTTATAGGCGAGTCTGTTGAGATCCACAAGAGTAAAACCTCTCTTGTCGACCTTCACTCCATGTAGGAGTCCCACCCACTTACATCGGAACAATGGAATTTGGTATATTCCATAATCGAGCTCCTAAATTTCTTCGATCACCCCGAAGTAAGAGTTCATTGCCATTGAGAATCCTCCTTTCGAGTGATGTTCATCGAAAAAAGCATCTATGCTTACACCACTGTTTTGAACAGTACTCTTCGCATCCTGACTTTCAGTGTAAAAGGTGTACCCATTAATATCGTACTCGCCATGTCTCAGACATTAAATCTAGGTCCGTCACCAACCATTTGATAGTCTCACTAATGAGACCTCCGCCTTTGTTTGTACCATGTGAGAAATCTATCGTTGTGTTCTCGCATGATGGAAAGCTCATCCATTTGTGGATTCTCTTCCGTAATATCGACTTGTGCCGCTCGATGTACCGCAACTTCGCGCTCACGCAAGATCGCCGATGCGCCGCAATACATATCAAACCGTGGCCTCGTTAGTTTCGATCCAACGGTTCCTTTGCCAAACAAGTCCGCCCTCATGGCGAGATAGAGGAACACCGATTGCTTGTCTTTTCCCGAGATAGTCCACGCAGAACTCAATAACCTCTTGAGCACCATAACCTTCCACAATACTACCTCAAGCTCAACCGATTCCTCACGAGGATTTTAATATACCCATGTACCTCTCGAACGGGTACATATAACGAGGAATGCCGGTCCACATATCTTAATCTCTCTAACGAGGTGAACAACAAGGCGGACCATGACATCGAAGAACGACGGTGGGAAATGCATCTCAAGTCGACATAGAGTCCGCACCACCTCACTCGCAAGTTGTCTAGCACGTCGGGTCAATAACTTTGTAGGAGATCGCATTGAAGAAGTAACACACCGTAATTGCAAACCTGACATCCTCTGGCAGAATATTTCTTATTGCAACTGGGAGCATTTGGGTCATCAAGAACATGGCAATCGTGGGACTTCATGCCCAACAATTTCAAATCATCCAAGGACACAAGCTTCTTAATGTTCGCGGAGTAGCCAGATGGAACTTTAATACCATGGAGACATTTGCAAAGGTCCTCTTTCTCCTTCTTGGACAGGGTGTAGCATGCAGCGGGCATATACGGACCTTTTCCATCCTCCACTATCACTGCAAGCCTGGGCCTAATTCCCATGTAGGCCATGTCGCGACGAGCATTCACACCATCCTTTGTCTTTCCAGGTATGTTCAGCAGGATACCAACCAAATTGTCGCAGACATTCTTCTCAACGTGCATGACATCAATACAATGCCGAACATCTAACTCCTTCCAGTTCGGTAAGTCCCAAAATATTGACCTCTTCTTCCAAATGGTCCTAGAACGAACAGATTTACGGCTCTTTTCGTATTGAACATCGATATCCTCTACACGTGAATATACTTGCCTTCCACTCATAGGCTGCGGTGCCGAACGGACTTCCCTCTTCCCATCAAATTTGTCATCCATCTTACGGTATCGATGACTTCGAGGTAGAAACCTACGGTGACCCATATACACAGTTTTGTTGGAATTCGGCAGCCATAGGCTCTCGGTCTCCTCTTCACAAATAGGACACGCTTTTGCTCCTTTCGTACTGTAGCCCGCCAAATTACCAAGAGCCGGAAAATCATTTGTGGTGCAAAATACCATACCCCGTAGAGTGAAATGCTCTCTTCTGTACGCATCCCACACAATGACCCCGTCATTCCACAATTTTACCAAATCCTCGATCAATGGAGCGAGGTACACATCAATATTATTTCCTACTGCTTTGGTCCCGAGATTAGCAACGACATCATGATATACTTCCGCTTCATGCACAACCAAGGAGGAGGTTGTAGATACACAATGAGCCGCCCACGTCCGTGACGATCGCTCATGTTACCAAACGGATTCATTCCATCGGTACTCAATCCAAATCTTATGTTCCTCATTTCGCACCAAACTCCTCATGTTTCCAATCGATGTTTCTCCATTGAGCCGAATCGCAGGTGTCTCACTTGCCATCTTCCTTTCGAGACTCATAATGCCAACGCAACAATTTTGCTTCTCTAGGATTTGCAAACAACCTTTCCAGACGGGAATGATGGGCAAGTACCACAATACCTTGGCGGTGCACCTTTAGTGACCTCTTCACCCTCGTTGTTCTCGGGTCTTACGCTTCTTGTCGTTACGCTTCTCCTTTTGTTTGTACCGAGGCACACCGCAAACTGGACAAATGTGCAGCTCCTGATGTGCGTTACGGTACAAGATGCAATCATTTGGACATGCATGTATCCTTTCTATTTCCATTCCCATGGGACATAGTAGCTTCTTCGCTTCATAAATGCTTGTTGGCAACTCGTTTTCCTCCGGAAGCAGATCCGATAGAAGAACTAGAAGTGCATTAAAACTTGTATCTGTCCAACGGTGTTTTGCCTTCAGTTCGAACAATACAAGGACCGAACCTAACTTAGTGTATTCTGCTTTGCAACCTATGAACAGTGGTTTCGCATCGTCTTCCATCAGGCTTTTAAACTTTCCAAACTCTCTTTCGTGTAATTACCTCCACATCCCGCAACATTTGCTCCAAATTCTCCTCCTCAAACATATCAAATTGCAACTCATCATCCGGTTCCACCGTGTCTTCATTGCATACCAAATAGGTACTACTGCCTCCCGTGATGGATCCAACACGTGTAATTTCTCACGGCCACGTCGAATCGTGGTCCTCAATTTGAGTGAGTTGTTAAATCTTCTCGATTGGTGCAATCAATGCAAGGACAATATATGAAGTTTACACCCTCCTCACCATGTCCTCTTCGCAATTTTTTGAACTCCTTAACACCCTCCAAATTCAACACTCACACGACTTTTGCATACATCCATTCCTTACGGTTCATCCGCAATTAAACTTCACCCAATAAATTATGCACAAACTGGAGCGACAGCAAGCTAGTTATTTGAAATATTGAGACATCATTTCAGTTAATATTACCTTTGCAAAATAGATGACAATTTCCTGCAACATATATGAAATATGTACTCCCGATCGATACCTAGATTCTTCCCTGGTTTAGAGCTTCCAATTTCCTAGATAAGAGACATACATTTTTAACATGAACAATGATATCAAACAATCTAATTATATAGTGCAGTAGCCTACAGATCTTTTGACTACAACGAAACAATACAAGGGTACCAACGATGACTCCTAATCTCTAAATAGGTTTGGTCCTAATCCCATTCGAGGATATGTGGTTCCGACAAGTTCCTAAGCCGTTGTACAACTCTAGAGAAAATTTCGGCAGCATCTCCCCGCTATTCTCCATATACACGTCTCGACAACAGGTCAAGAGGGGTGTGTATCTGGAGAATACCAGGGAGACGCTACCGAAATCTCTACTCTGCAGTTGTACAACACAGCTCAGGAACTTGCACGAAGCACATATCCTCGAACTGTCCAAAGAACGTGGACAATTCGAGACTGCTCGCTTATAAATATGCCATTTCGTTCGGTATATTTATAAACAAGCATCCTCGAACGGGAGACGTAGGTTCCGCACCCTAAACTCTAGCATTCATCGTGACAAACAATAATAATTCCATATTAACATCAAAGCACTACAAATTAAGATAATTAAATACATGTGTACATGCTTGTGAATAAAGGGTGTGAAATGATAGGATATACACAATACCAAGTGCAATCTAAACTTTCTTCGCGACATATCAAAATTACATAGTGCAAAATTAAAGGGGTTTGAAGGAATGCTCACATTTTGAAGAAAACCACAAATTATGCAAAATGAGGGGAAATCTCCTCAAGTTAGGGCTTCAAATTTACCCTCTTAACACCAACCCTTGAGGATTTTAAATTTTCTCACCCAAGTATTGCTTCCAACCACAGAATATGAGCTATTTTTTCTGGTGGCGGCGGATAAACCTCCTCCGGAACAATAACGAGAGAAGAGTTCATTGAGTGGTATAAATAACCTAACGAGGTACATCACTATCGGTTCTCATATAAAAAGCGATAGTGATGTGATCATGCACATCACAGTCGGTTCTTACAAGACAAGCGATAGTGATTATCATAGTCATCACAATCGGTTCCCACATAAAAAGCGATAGTGATGAGCACGTACACATCACTATCGGTTCTTAAATAAGAATCGATAGTGATGATAATGCACAACACTATCGCTTCTCACAAAAGAACCGATAGTGATGAGCACTCATCACTATCGGTTCTTTTGTGAAGCGATAGTGATGTCAGATTATCATCACTATCGCTTCTTAAATAAGAACCGATAGTGATGTATGCGTCTTCATCACTATCGCTTATATGAAAACCGATAGTGATGATAACGCACATCACTATCACTTCTGCATAAGAACCGATTGTAATGTTCGATGCTACATCACTATCACTTCTAACCTGAGAACCGATAGTGATTATGATTAATGCCTCTCCTAAGTCATCTATCATAATCGTTTCTTCCAAAAAACTTAAGAACCGACACAGATTAAGCGATAGTGATGTACCATTCTGTAGTAGTGAAAGGCAGCAATGTGCTTCGTTAATTAGTGAACCTTCGTATCTCGATTAGTACTAAAACAAATTGAGTAAAGTGCGCTGGAGCCCCCTAAATTTGAGTGCTTGTCTTATTCAATATCCTGAATTTGTATTTTACTTCCTGGGTTCTCTATATTTGCTATCGTTTGCACCTCAGGTTTAATTCACCGTTTCCTAAGGCCATGTAGAGCGTACGGTGCTAGCTATCCTTCTGGCCTTTTGGCTCCTGTGCTAGCCCTTGGAGCCAGCTATGCCAGGGGTGCTACCAAAGTCCACAAACATCGGCAGCATCGGTGCATGCAGATGCACCAGTGCTAGTTCAAAAAAAAAAAGTCACAAAGTCACTTCGTAAGTGAAATGACAGATGGAAAGAGAAAGTGCCGTGGAAGAAAAATGTCTTTGGGAGGGATGAATATGCTAGAAGCTACAACTAGCACTACTACAGAACAGCACATCACTGCCGGTTCCAAAACCCCATCACTGTCGGTCATTGGCGTCGGCAGTGATTGGTCGGCGATGATACTCGAGATTATCACCGCCGGCTCAGAACCGGCGGTGATAGGATTATCACCGCCGGTTCTACCTACAACCGGCGGTGATATCGACTATCACCGCGGATCAAACCAAAATCCGGCAGTGATAAGATTATCACCGCGGTTCTATCTACAACGGCAGTGATGATAATTATCACCGCGGTTATATATAAAACCGGCAGTGATATTGTACTAGCATCGCGGGTTGTACCATAATCCGACGATGATAGACACATATCACCGCCGTTTTCTCCAAGAAAGCGGTGACAAGCTTGCATATTTTTTGTACAATATATATATATTTTTATATAATTGTTTACAGTGTCCATATGTAGTATATAAAGCATCGCTCAAATCATAATTCAAATATATGCATGTATCGACTAAGCATAGTTAAAATCATAATTCAAATATATTAAATTACGATCACATAATTTGTTTTACAATGATTTATTTACAAATGTAGCTCGACTACATGTCATCCCGTTCGCTTTGATTTTACAAAGAGTCGAAGTAGACATGTCACGCGTCTAGGCCGTAGGAATGAGGCGATGAGGCTACTCGTGGAACTCGCCGTTTGGATTGATGATCTCATCATGAATGAATCCGCGATCCGTTCTTGAATTGCTATAATTTCACAAGAATAACTTATTGGTTCTCGCTTGGAGCGCTGTTTTTAACAAAAAGGAAGTTACTTAATGATGATATTTGTTAAATAAAAAGGGCATCAAAGTGTAATTACGCACCATGGCTTCGTTATAGCCGACACTCTCCGTGACAATTGAATGCATATTTGTACATACATAGAATGCACATAAATTGTTTAGGGTTCTGCTTCATGCATGGAAAGTCATTTATTATTTCAAAATTTTTCTGTATGGACGATAGAACACTTTTCTTGCAAGATCGCAAGTAAAGCCCTGTGAATGATTTTGAATAGTAATTAAACTTAAATGCAATAGAATGGAATTTTGTTAGAGTAATAACGCAACAATCGAGTTTACCTGTTCAGCATGTCCCAAATGTCTTGGTACAGATTAGTTTGTTTTCTCCCGAGTCCAAGACAAAAATCTCGCTAGCATCTAAGCTGGATGACGAGGAGGACCCAGTGAAACATGCACATATATGTCAACGTAGTCAATTACTCCCACATCGCACGTGTTACGCAAAAATAGTAAAACGATATTAGAAGTCGGAGATACGTGCTTGAAGTTATAGGGTAAAAGTACGGAGGTTTTGTATTGCGACTTCAAAAAGTATTAAATAAATAGTCTTCAACGAATCGTGGATTGTCGTTCACAAGTTTCTCGTTGACGAGCCCGGATCTAGGAATGCTAGATTGTCATTGTTATTTCTTCTACATGTCCGTACCTCCATTCTACATAAGAAAGAAGTTAGAGATGCAATTAAACGAAGATGAAATGCTCAACGATATACTGACGGACTTACAAAGTCCATAGTCTAAGTATGTTCACGTCCGTGGCATCTTTGCCGGTACAACATATCTGACTCCGTGAAAAGAACCCAGCAGATGTTATCCCCATTGTGAAAATCTTGCTCGTGTATCCGATCGAACGCCTCCATACCATCGTTGGATCGCCGCATGTACCATCGATGGACGCGCCGCAGATTGAGTTGTAAGGTTGTCGAAATGAGTGGTTCAACCGGCGTTTTCCCATAACGAACTTCCACCGAGACCTTGCGCGAGCATCTAGTTGAACATCATCCGCTTGAGCATCCCGCTTAACGATGTCGGCACTAGCCGCCGCAAGTATTGCTTTCGGATATGCGCTCGTAGTCCGATATTTTGCAAGGTTGAAGCTTGCCCGTCTTTTGCACTTTTGCCATACTCAAGAAAAACTTTTTGCGTCAAGATCAACTTTAGTCTTCTTACTTGATGGCACCTTTTAAAGTGAGATGCTACGCAGGCGCTTACATGTTTTTTTCGCTCTTCCTCAGTCATGTCAGCTGATAGTTTCTTTTGTGGTTGTCCTGGGTTCACAGATGGTTGAGATTTCTTCGAGGACGGTGCCGACTGTCGAGATGTTCCCGTTGTTCGATTCTTTACAGTTTTTTGCGGAGGAGTCGGGCTTTTTCTGGTTGGTGCCGACGGAGGAGTTGGACTTTTCCTGGTTGGCGGCGAGAAGGGCGGGAGGTCTCTGTGTGGAGAGTGCGGCTGATCATCATCGTCATCGCCCTCATCGTCCGAGCCAAACTTAATCAAGCTCTTGCGCCACGCGAGGAAGCCATTCACGCTTTCTCCTAGCTTTTGTTCCCATCCTCGCCAGGGATCTCTACCTCTATTTTTCGGTATTGGCGGATGACACTGTCCACTTCGACCCTGGCGAATCCCTGCGGTATCGGGCGGCGATTGCAAAGTCCGTGATTCTTGGCATGGCGAAGCCACGCCTCACCACCTTTATGGTAATGCCATGTGCGCCAAATGTAGCTTGCACGGTGTCGGTTCTTTGATGTCATCCACAGAAAACGCATCCATGCTCTTGGGAATCCTCAGGACGCCGCAATGCTCTTACGAGCACCGGACCGATGAGCTCGTGGCTTTCACCGGTGGTGGTCATGAGTGAGAGCTTTTCAGACGGCTTGCTCCACGGCCTTATCTAGTTCCGATCTTTGTTCCTCTAGCGCTCGCGACAAAGATCTTTTATCCGACGTTCGGTCGATCTTCTCTTAATCTCTTTGAACGCTTGTACATCCATGCTTCGCGGGAAGGCTTTTTCCACGTGACCAAACCAACCCCTCCGTACGACTGGATGCTCCTTGTTACCTGTGGCTATGGTTAGCTCGTCATTCTCCCTTCGTGGCGCGAAAGATCCTTGGGAAGGCTGCGTGTGAGCATCCGTGATTCTCGCGCAAAGACTTCACGCTCTCTATCGCCTCAAGCTTAAGCCGCCATCATCGGAGATAGAAGCACCCTCCCAAGCAACGATGCTTCGATCGTTCGCTTAAGGCGGCGTTGCGTAGAATTATACCCTTGCGGGTTATTTCTTCTTCGGACCGATCCCATGCTGGTATTTTCTTCACGTACCCTCCAGTTCCTAGTTTGTGAGGGTGAATATTCTTATCCGCGTTTGCTTTGTTCCTTTGACTTACTATGTGAGCTTCTTCAGACCTCTTGTACGCCACAAATTCATCCCAGAACTCCCTTAACTTTGGGTACGTGTCAAAATTCAGCGTTTCATTCTTTTTCACATAATTTTGTTTAGTGTTGTCTTCCAATTCTTCCACGCAAAGGCACATGATGCAGAGTGCTCGTTTCTTTGCAACCACTCGGTCCCTTGGGGAACTGGAAAACTTGTTTCACTTGTCCCATAATGAGTTCTTCAGTCATTGGTACCACCCATGGGTCACCTCATGGCCAATCCATGATCTATAGCCGATGGGCACATCATCCCTAGCAATAACCCCGTAGGTCTGTCCCAGATGACCCCAATGATGACTCGTATAGCGGGTTCCCGACCGCCGAGAGCTCCACTATGTTAAAATTCCTTAAGTATCTTGTTCGGACCACGACTCATGCTACGCCTTCGCTGATCGGACATCCGAGCCTACAAATTGATCTTCTAAATTATTAGTCGTCTGGGCCTACCATGTTTTGGGAACCACAGTGTACTAAAACTTTACCTCGCTTACGTGAGTATCGTCGAGTTGGTCCATGGTCGGATCCTCGCAGTTCGAGATAGGACGTTGGGCTATTATTCGGCTACCCTTCCTCCTTCGTCCATATTTGAGGGCCCAACTCCTCCGCACTTGTCCTTCGTCGGAGGCCATTCCTAGCAAGTTTGTTGAAAATTTCCAATTAACAAGGTCATTTTTGAAATACACACATATTTTTTTATCTCAGATACACAAACATCCTTGAAGGACACATACACATACACATATACATCTTTTTGAATCTGCATTCACACGTAGAAAAAATGTTTCACGTGTAGGAAAAAATGTTACTGACGTTTGAAAAATCAGATATCAGGTTCCTAACAATTCCAAAAAAATGTCTCAACCATTGATTCAAAGGAATGGACGGCTTATATTGATTTTAATCCATTGTAAAAGAGCTCTTAAATTCTTTCTTCTAGACAATTACGGAATTGTATAAAAAAATCATCAATCTAAAAAAATTAAATCTATGTTTTTATCCACCTTAACAAAAATAATGCAAGAAGATATAGCAACTATTTTCCTAGTCCTGTAAGTGCAAATTATCAACTAGTGTACTAGGCTTTCTCTAGCAAGCTATTCCTTAAACAAATCGGAAACCTAGTGAAATCATATGGCGTAAAAATTAAGACCCATTGGACCTACTACATGAGACTAAATAGATGGATAATCGTTCTAACCGGTGAATGTTTTGGCTTCACAATTTTTGCTAGCTAATAAGGCAAATCCAACATAAATTTAATTTAGACCATCCGATATGGTTTTTCCGACAATCAGAACAAACTCGATTTTTTCTCACAAAAAGGAACAAATCTAGTTCAAGTAGTTAAGTACTCCAATAAGGTCTCATTGTAGTTTTCACCATGCGCCACAACCCATAATTAGCTTATTCATTTTCATAATCAAGATATTTTTCATTTGCTATGATCAACGGCGTAAGAAGACTAGAATAACAAAAATGCAGTCATTACATCATACACACATGAATCATAGCCTATTTGGGCACCAAGAAAATCAAATTTCGGTGCTAATTATCCTCCGTCCATGGACAATTCAACTAATTACTACTTGATAGAACTTGTTGATGTCAACATATTAATACTTGATACAACTTCGAGCTCAAAGAAGGTCATTACGAAGCAAAGAAGGTCGCGCGACGGCCGAGGCGATGAGGTCGCGGCGACGGCGGGCGGTGAGGTCCGGCGACGGCGGGCGGTGAGGTTGAGGCGACGGCCGGGCGATGCGGACGACGGCGGGCGATGCGAGGAGACGGCGGCGCGCCAGTTGAAGTGGAAATGAGGGGCCGAGTGGCGCGGCGCTCAATTTATAGGGTTAGAGTATCACCGCCGGTCACCACAAAACCGGCGAAGGATACACTATCACCGCCGGATAATAAAAAGAACCGGCAGTGATAGTTGAATTGTCACCGCCGGTTCAAGCTCACCGGCGGTGAAAGTATTTATCACCGCCGGTTCAATCTCAACCCGACGGTAATAATACATTATCACCGCCGGTTGTATCTACACCGGCGGTGAAAGATTTATCACCGCCGGTTCAAAACAAAAACCGCAAGAATATTTGATTATCACCGCCGGGTTAATACTACAAACCGGCGGTGATAAAGCACTTCACCGCCGCTTAATGAGACAACCGCAGTGATAAGCTCCATCAATTATGTCAAAGTTTTCAAAGGATGATTGATTTGGGAGTTTTAAATCCTATCAATTTTTATCCAAATTTTCTCGCAAATTTTTGGAGGAATACTTCAGATATGTAATATTTGATTTAAATATTTCCCTAAGTTTTGACAAAGTTGTAAAATTATAAAAATCCAGATTGCTCACTGTTTTCATAGTTTTAATATTTCAAAATAAAAAAATTCAAATTGCTCACTGTTTTGAAATCCTATCAATTTTTATCCAAATTTTCTGGAAATTTTTGGAAGAATACTTCAGGACATGTAATATTTGATTTAAATTCAAACAAATGTAGTAGACCAACCATCGCTTCAAAAATTCACACAAATACAAAAAAAACACACAGATGAAGTTGAATTCACACAAATTGATACATATAAGAAAAGAATACATTAATTGTTACATATGAGAAAATAAAATGTATTTAATTAGGACAACTAAGCTACGATTCGACCTTCGTCATGATCGCGGCGTATGTATGTAACTTCGTCCTCACTCTCTTCCATGAGACCGAGGTCAACGTCCTCTCCGAAAGGAGGAAGCTCATCGAATTGGTTGTACTCTTCCTCGTCGACAACATTCTTAACCCCGACAATCCTTCTTTTTCCTTGAATAACCACGTGGCGCTCCTTGTTAGCTGGATCGGTTACAAAAAAGATTTGTGTAACACAATTAGCAAGTACGAATGGTTCTTCTCTCAGATCCGACCGCTTTAGGTCCACGGTAGTGATACCGCATTTGTCGATGTTTATGCCCTTGGAAGTCTTACCCATTGGCACCGAAAGAGAGGGACCTTCAAAGGTCCGTAATCAAGCTCCCAAATCTCTTCTATGAATCCGTAGTAGGTTTTCCTATCTCCGTTGTCGTCAGAGGCATCCAGACGGATACCGTTGTTTTGGTTGGTGCTCTTTTTATCTTGTGCTCTTGTATAAAAAGTAAAACCATTTATATCGTATCCTTGAATGTCCGAATTGTAGTGGACGGTCCCCGAGCCAACACTTTCAATCGAGCGAACTCGTCTCCGTATGCATCATGTGCCTACGCAACCAATCGCCGGTTATGTCTATGCTCTCTCGCGATCCAACCTCTCGACTTCGTTGGGTTTGTTCTAGATAGCATGCTCTTTTGCATGTTGACATACGGGCCACCACAACCGAT
Source organism: Otatea glauca (assembly GCA_036346275.1). Taxonomy (NCBI): domain Eukaryota; kingdom Viridiplantae; phylum Streptophyta; class Magnoliopsida; order Poales; family Poaceae; genus Otatea; species Otatea glauca. The sequence continues at coordinate 54,771,735 of CM070722.1, read as the reverse complement.
TGTCCTAATCGCGAAATGTGCTTGTGTGAATGAAGCTAGATTGTTTGTACGGAGTGATTTCGCCTTGATGTCCCTTTTCCTCGTAGCCTACCCTCATGTCGTGATGTAGGCACACCAATCGGTTTGAGATCCATGTAATCAACGCAGAACTCAATGACCTACTCGGTTCCCCAACCATCCGCAATGCAACCTTCCTACCGATGTCGATTACTGAACATATTTCTTTATGACCCCATGAACCTCTCAAAAGGATACATCCGATGTAGAAACACGGACCGAGAATCAGATCTCTTTCACGATGTGAACAATGAGATGGACCATAATATCAAAAAAGATGGAGGGAAACACATCTCGAGCCTCAGAGAGTGTGGACCACGCCTTCTGTAGCTTATCTAGTTTCAATGGATCGATGGCCTTCGTGAAATCGCGTTGAAGAATGAACACAACTTCACAATTGGGTCTTGACTTTCTCCGCGAACACCCTAATCGCAATTGGAAGCATCTGCGTCATCATCACGTGGCAATCGTGAGACTTCATACCAATTAATTTTAAGTCTTTCATTGAGACTAGTCTCTTTATGTTGGCGAGTATCCGGACGGAACTTTCACTCCGTGCAAGCATTCGCACAAAGCTAATTTTTTCTTTCTTGCTCAGAGTGTAGCAGTGCGGGAAGGTACTTTTTTCTGTATCCATGTCTCTGTGATGCAGGTCCTTCCTGAGTTTCATATCTTCAAGGTCTATCCGTGCTTGGAGAGTATCTTTTGTTTTGCTGTATATCCAGTAAGATACCAAGCAAACTGTCACACACGTTCTTCTCTATGTGCATGACATCGATTGCGTGTCGCACTTCTAAGTGCTGCCAGTAAGGTAGGACCCAAAATACTGATCTCTTTTTCCACAAAGGAGCCTTATCACGGAACTCGGGATAGATGTACCGCTCGCTCCCTTTCCGTGGATAATTTTAAGATCCCTTACACTGCAAATATCTCTCTCCCGGTGTGATTCTTCTGAGCTAAAGCGGTCTCCTTTGTCCCATCAAAAGCTTTCTTATTATTGCGGTATGGGTGATCCTTGCGGAGGAACCTACGATGCCGCATGTAAGACATTTTTCGACAGCTTCTTCATCTACCGACTAGTGTACCATCTAAGCATTGGACGATCCATTGAAGCCTTTTATCGTCGCCCGACAAAGTTACCAAGGGTAGGGTAATCATTGATGGTTACGAACAAGAATGCGCGAGGATAAAGTTCTCTTTATACTCATCCCATACCCGCACTCCATCGCTCCACAAGATTAGAAGATCTTCAACCAATGGTTTGAGGTACACATCGATATCGCTGCTGTGTTGCTGGGCCCTTGGATCGAGAGTGGCATCATAATGTACTTCCGCTTCATACAAAGCCAAGGAGGAAGGTTGTAGATACATAGAGTTACCGCCAAGTGCTATGACGATCGCTCATGTTACCGAAAGGATTCATCCCATCCGTACTCAACCCGAACCTTATATTCCTTACATCATATGCAAAGTGCTTCTTATATTTTTCGTCGATGTTCCTCCATTGCACGTAGTCGCAGGTGTCCGAGCATTCCATCGTTCTTACGCTCTTGGCGTGCCATCGTAGCAATTGGGCATGCCTTTTGTTCGCAAACAATCGATTCAGACGGGAATTATAGGAAAATACCACACCACCTTACGGGAGATCTCATCTTCTTACGCTTCACCCCGACATCTTCATTATCGATGTCATCATCGTTGTTCTTATACCGCTTTGCTTTGCAAACACACGACCATCCAAGTCCGCAAACTCATTGCGATACAACATGCAATCGCTTGACATGCGTGTATCCTTTGTACTTCCAATCCCAACGGGCGGACAACCCGCTTGGCCGGTACGCACTTGTAGGCAACACGTTACCCTCCGAAGCAAATCCCCAAGAGACATAAGAGCTCGGTGAAGCTCTTATCGGACCAACAATTGCTTGCCTTCAATCGCAGAGTGTAAGCACGGTCCGCAATTTTTGTGCTCCTCCTTGCACCGGGTACAATGGTGTCGTGGAGTCCTGTACCATATGTTGGAACTTTTGAAACTCTCTTTCACCCGTGAAGTCTCCTCCCCATCACGCAACATTTGATCCGGATCGCCGCCGTGGCTATCGACAAACGATCTTCAATCGAATCATACCGTTGTCTCCGTCATCTTCAATAATGTGTTGCCCTTCATGTACAATCTCATCTTCGCCGCACTTGGTCCAATGTATAGCCGACCTTGAAACCTCTTCAAGCAAGTGTGCACGATCGACTCTATAGTAGAAAGCGACCGATTTTTGCAATAACGCATGGACAAAGCACATGTAGTCCGCCAGATTCTTCGACTTAGCGCCGCAGCCACGTTTAGAAAATAACTCACACCATTAAAAACTCGCCCCACAACGGTCTCGTGGTCATACATCCACCTTCTGGTCCATCTACAATTAATTAAATCAAACATTACATACGCATATAATTGCAAATAACAAATAATTGTAAACGATTATATTTAAAAACATATGTAGCAATTTTGACTATATTAAAATACATCAACCTTTTTCCGTTATGTAAATATCCATATAGCAATTTTTTAGTATTGTAAAAAATGAAAATAATTGTAAATAGTTAGGATATATTTAGACTATATCAAAATATATCAATCTTTTTTTCATTGCGTCAATATCCATCTTGCAATTCCTTATTATTTACAAATTTGGAAAAAAATTGTAAGTACTTAGGATATACTTTGAGTACATTAAAATATATCAACATTTTTTTATTAGGTAAATATCCATCTAACAAGTTTTTATTATTTCAATATTTGAAAATACACCTTTTTTCATTATGTAAAAATCCACGTGGCAATTTTTTTATTATTTACAAAAATAGAGATCAAATTACTAACCTCGAAAAGAAGTACAATACAAATTTTAACAAATTTTTCGACAAGCAGATCGTTGCAATCTACAAATCGAGCAAAGACAGAGCGCCTCTCTGTCTTTGCTCGATCGGCCGGGAGGCGGGGTCTCATTATATAAAGACTTATCACTGCGGCTCTGCGCAGAACCGCAGTGATAAGCTTTGAATGCGCGAAAAACATATTGCGCGGAAGATAATATCACCGCGGTTCTCGCTTTAACCCGGCGGTGAAAATGCAAGTATCACCGCCGGTTTAAGAACGACCGACAGAGATATATCTCTGCCGGTTGTTGTCTCAAACCGCAGTGATATTTTGCTTTTACCGCCGGTTGGTTGCATGAACCGCAGTGATAAGTTCTCCCCCCAACTTAACTTTCGAACCGGCAGAGATACGTTATCACTGCCGGCTCGGTCCTAACCGGCAGTGATATGCCGGCAAGGATTGACTGTTCTGTAGTAGTGTAGTAACCGTATGATGTGGCCTGAGTTGTGGCACCGCCCCCACATTGTATATGGTCTAATAGTCTTTGTCGAGTTGACGCATCTTTCTGCCGACATGAATTCAAATGGATACTCGTGCATATTTTGAGTACTTTCAAATTACCTTTTCTAAAAAAAATTCGGATCTGTAGGTCCTACATGTCATTTAAACCTGACTCTCCTCCATCTCCCATCTCCCTCAAACTCGATCTCAACGTTCCACGGCGCAGCACCGCCTGCTCGTTTGTCGTGGCCAATGTTGTCTTTGCCAGCGGCAGCGACCACATGCAGTCTATTGAGACAGAGGGTGGCCTGGCAGATCTTGGAGGGTGAAGGCCAGAGGAAAACTTACGTCACCGCTGCCAGATCTCATCCATCTTCAAGCGGATTGAACGGAAGTTCTTGCTCCTGTTCTTGCGCTGCCACCGCTTGCATATTATGATTAGAAGTTGCAATGCTATATATCCAATCCCATGTAGGCCCTTTTCAAGACAGTTTTTGATTGTGTAGATTCCGGACTATAGTCAGTTGTCTGGAGAAACGGCCGCCTGAAGAATCTGTTGACTGAAGAATCTGGTCGTTTAGCAATCCAGATTGTCTGTGCTGATTGTTGATCGCGTCGGCGACGGATGAGCAGATGAGAGTGATGAAGGGGCATCGGGCCGGCGGCGAAAACCCACGGGCCTGCAGCGACTCGTGGGGTGACGGAAATTACAGAATCTAAGTTAGAATCGGCAGAATCAGGTGGATGACAGTTTCTGATTTTATATACAAATTAGCTTCTGATTATAGGAGAAGCTGTCTAGAATCCTTCAATTCATAATTAAGCAGAAGCTAACAAAAAATTTAGTTCACTACTTCTGAAATTCCGAACGTAGCTGTAATGTGTGATTTCATTAATTGACTGTGGACTCCAAGCTACCCAACGGTCGTTTGCTCTTTCTTTTACTATTTATATTTCCACAGCCACCACAAGGTCATACGGGGAGGCAGAGACGCACCGTCGTCCATGTTGTTCTGGTCATCCTCTTGAAAATCCAAACGCGTCACGTGATCTGCAGAAGGATTTTCTTTTACATCATTCAAAATTCTAACATTTCGACTTGTATTACGATTTGTGTGCTCGCCCACCTTCGTCACTAGAAGGCTTCGGCGAGCTTCTTCAGGATTCACCTGGATTAGGGTTGCTACAAATTGGCCCATAGGAGGTCCATTTTCTTTAAAATTTTAAAGCATGCATTGTTTAGTATTATATTACCTAGTCAAGTGGAGAAAATGTAATTTATAAGGTAGACTACTTGCTACTTCTTGAATAATGTAAGACATGGTATGGGGATGGTTTAGGTGAACTTTGGCTAAATACACACGCATGCGTATTCGTGTGAAAAATCGCATGGCTTGTAGAGCATATTTAGTCACATTGAATCCACCTTTTATTTTGTTGAATCATGCAATTATATCTCTATTTATTTTGTTTAAATGTGATTTAAACATTTATTTTAATTTTGTTTGGTTGTTATATTGCGTTCAGTTACTAGTGAGTAATCGTTGCATTTAATTGACATAATGTCGTCGGTTACTAGTGAGTAATTGCCACATTTAATTGACATAATGTAGTAACTGACGTGGGTCTATATAAAGAACCGGAGACGTTCATGCTAGAGGAGACACCAAATTTCTACTCCATTCTTCCTCCTCTTTGGATTGCTGTACTGTTGTGTTGAGCAGCTGAACCTTGCGGGCCTTTCTCCTCGGCGTGCATCGTGAAGAAGGGTGAGTGATATCTCCAAGCCGTTGCCGTAGAGATCACCTGCGCATAGCAATAAGGTTTTTCGGCACTGCATCCATACGACCGCACTACTTCTTCCTTGACATCGACTACTTTCACAATGGTGTCTACGTTACTTCCTGTTCTTCGTCTATCTCAATTGTAAGTCCTTCGTATGACAGATTGACTCCGTTATTTTTCAATTCTTGAGTATATCCAGAAGTACAATGTGTTGCCTGTTGATTTCTGCATTTCTAGTCTTTTGTTATATTTGTCTCAAAATAAAATCTAGAATAAAAATATTTCACATATTTCCAACAATCCAGAAACCTTATTGCAAATATTTTTATGATTCAGCAATAACTGGTGCTTCTCATGCTATGAAACCTGAGAGGTTTTTGTTTTCTGGTGAAAACTTTAGTAGATGGCAAGCAAGGGCCAAGTTTTGGCTCATGTTGTTGGGGCTATGGTGGGTGATTCATCCGCAGTATCCATATACGGTTGACCAGTTCATACAGTTCGATAATTAATGTGAACATCACATTAGGTTGCATTCTGACCATTTTGGCACACCAACTCTATGACATGTATATGAGTTACACGTATGCCAATGAGTTGCAGGATGCACTTGAACAAAAGTATGCAGAAGCTGAAGCTAGTCGCTAGCTGTACATGTGTGAGCAGTTAAGCTAAGTTGATTGTTACACAAGTACTCATCTCCAGCTATTGGTTGGTAAGATTATGCTCTTGGGTTATGTATTGCTTTCTAAGTTTGTGTCCACAGGCATTGCTGCCAAACTTTCTGCATCTTGGCGGAATTTTGCCACTAGCTTAAAGCACAAGAGAGAAGATATTTTTATTGAGGATCTCATTGCAGCCCTTGATGTGGAAGATAAGGCAAAGTCAAAAGATGCACCAAGCACCACTAGTCAAAGCAATGCCAACATCATTGAGAAGAAGTCATATGGCAACAAATTCAAAGGCTCTAAATCAAACAAGACAACTAGATTTAAAAAGAAGAAAATCGAGAAGATGGATATGAAGAACACCACCCGTTTCTTGTGTAGCAAGGATGATCATATGGCAAAAGACTGTCGCTACCGCAAAGACGGGACATATGAGTCAGGCAACAAAAATGCCAATGTGACCATAGGCAAGCCTTGACTTTAGGAGGGTATAATAATTCTCATGTTAATTTTTTTAGCTTGCCAATCCTCTAATTGTTGGATTGATACTAGTGCTAACGTTAATGTGTGTTCTGATGTTTCTTTATTTTCTTCTTACCAAGCAGTCAGGGTGTCGGTGTTTCGAGCACCGGCAAGTAAATTTGTAAGTCTAAGGGGTCGCGCGTTCCTCTCCCTGAATGGTTAGACTCAAAAGTCCAAGATGTATCGTGGTTGAGCGTAAGATCCCTACTCCATTCGTGTGGTGGCGCTGTATTCTATTATGCACAGATGACTGCACAAGGTTTACAAGCAAGAGTGCCAATGACTTAGTCGGATAGGTTCGATGGCGCTCTCTCTCTTCTTCGCCCTCTCTTTTCTACGGGAGCTCCTGCCTCCTTTTATACGAAAGGAAGGGGCAGGTTACATCGGGAATTGGGAGAGGACAAGACGACCTACACTAGGAGCTTCGGTCCTTCGTTCTGTTGACTGATCGCTCGGTCTTGCCCATGCTGGGTCGGTAGCTTAGCTGGTCAGGGCGGTTAGGTATTTCTCCGGGAAACGGCGTACCTGCCCTCTGCGAACCTTACGGGTGTTGACGTCGCTGCGCCTGACGTGGGCGCTGCCTCGGGAGAGAGCGTGTCTTCGTACTGTATGTGACCGGCTGATGGGACTGGGAGCGTGACTTCGGACTTTTGAGTCTAACCATTCAGGGAGAGGAACGCGCGACCCCTTAGACTTATAAATTTACTTGCCGGTGCTCGAAACGCCGACACAGGGCTTCCTCCATACTAATGGGGAACGGGTTGCATGCTTCTGTTATTGGTGTTAGCACAATGAATATAAGGCTTACTTCAGAAAAGATTATCCACTTGAAGAACATGCAACACGCTCCAACATTAAAAAAAGAACCTCGTTAGTGGTTCTCTCATGTAGGGATGATTATAAGCTAGTATTTGAGTTAATTAAAGTTGTAATATCTAAGTTTAGAAACTTTATTGGTAACGGCTATGAAATCAAAGGCTTCTTCTGCCTAAGTACTATAGAATCTTGTTATAATCTGAATATTGCAACTAGTTTAAATAAATGTGAGGCCAACGTTTTGCATTCTCGCTTTTGCCATACCACCAATAGAATATATTCCTAAGAATGATAACAATTTAGTCACAGAGTCTCCTCGCAGAAACAAGAGACAAAGGTTTTAGAAAATTTTTGCCGACGACTTTATTATACGACGCATGGAAGATATTTAATATTGCCTTCCTCTCTCGTCCTTGTCTAGACCGGAGGAAGAGGAAGACCACTCCATCTCTGTTTCGCCATGTCAGCGTCGAACTCAACGACTTCCGTTATCTAACAGCCAAAGTGACCGAAGGTACAAATATGATCAAGTTTAATTAAGAAGCCCAAGAAGTAAAATGTAAGTTTAAGTTGGACAATAACACAAGTGTAGGGAGCTAGGTTGGATACAATTTAATCAACAGATAAGTATGCAAACAAAAGCTAGTCGAGTTGCTTAAAAAACCAGTCCGAATCTTCACTTTCGGTTTAACGCCAGCTGAACCTTAAGTTCCCTCACGGGTACGATTTCTCTAACTTTATACTGAGATGGAAGAACTAAGCAGTCCAGGAAACAAATGAAATATTTATACACGTACGACTGGATCCCGGCAATTGGATTCCCGTCAGGCCAAAGGGTCACATCGAAATGATCAAAAGAGAGGAGCTGGATGCCTGGATCGGATCAAACAGTGGATCGGACGCGCTGGAGCGGGCGAGCATGCCACGCATGGCCACCTGCGCTCTGCACGATCGACTCACCTCGTCACATCGTCTCCTCCACCGGTGCACAGGGCTGGACGTGGAGTGGGTTCTGCCTCGTTTCGCGTAGGGGCTAGCCCTAGCTAGCTATCTAGAGCCTAGGCTTGATTGGAAATAGTACTCCTACGACGTTGGATTAGACTGCTCCCGGGCCCCGCCTGCATGCATGCACCACCCATGCATGCACGCACTGGTGCACTAGCGCCTGCGTAGGCGTCTGCATGGACCCTACCATGCGTGACGACTCGATCGCATCGCACGGCCGGTGTGGTCGATCGATGGACGACGAGACGCACCGTGCGAGAAGCGTCCGATCGATCTAGCTAGCTCTCCCTGCCCGTCTGATCGACGACCTGACCCGACCTGAACCTGAACCTGAACCTGATTGCATCGCACGGCCGGTGTGGTCGATGGATGGATGGATGGATGGAGGGTTTGATGTGTGTGTCGTGTGGTAGATGTATTTATGGCCCAAGCTAGCAGTCGGTTTCTGATAACGATGGTGTTTGTACCCGATCGATCCTATATCGATCTGTTGGTGTTTGCCTTCGCTCTCATGAGTTAAGAGCATCCTATGTACTAGGAGTACCTCCTTAATTGCAGGATCATGGTCTCCAATACCCCTTCAAGACCATCTACAGCTTGCACTCATATACACAGTACTAGTACTGTTAATTATGTCATGTTTAAGTAAAGAACTGCAATGAAATGACATGAGGTGTTCTTGAGTGATCTGTGTTTAGAAATAGATAGCACTGACTTCGATGCACTGAACACCAAAGAATCATTTCTGTAGTATATTTTGTTCTACACTGGTACTACTCATTCAAGAGATTGTTCATTGACTGACACCGAAAACTAACCTAAGGTTCACGATTCCCTCGTTATTTTTTGACACTGCTGAAATCCACCTGGAATAATCATGACGTATATGTGTGTCCATGCAGACCGCATGGTTGCATCCGTCTTGCTAAATTACCTCGATGTAGGGGCAAGAAGAATGAGCACTACTCCTACGACTGTAATACTCGCCGCTATAGAAATAGTCATTTGAATCGGTTGTTTTCATCAACTGGGCTGATTTTAGTGGCAATATAAAGTTCTTAGACAGTGATAACGAGCGGTTATCACAATCATTTTTTGTCCGATAGAGATATATCCTCATCTAGGTCTCGGAACCGACCTAGAAGAATAATTATCTTTTTAGGTTTCGAGCGTGGAACCGATAGAGATAATAACGAATCTCTATTGGTTTTACGCTCAAAACCGATAGAGACGACCTCCTGATCTCTCTCGGTTATTAACTTTGAACCGACAAAGATTCGTTTATTATCTCTATCGGTTCCGAGCGTGGAACCGATAGAGATAAATCCCAGACTATTTTTCCGAAACTTCACAAATTCACATTCACAGTATACTCACATATTGACAAATTCACAGTATATTCACAGATTGACGGTATATGCACAATTGATAAATTCACAGTATATTCACATCCAAGTATACTCATAGATTGACAAATTCACATTCATAAAACTGTTGACAGTGTTAATTTATGGATACATACTTAATACAGAAATCAGTAGCACAATCCTCTAACGTAACTTTTCTCAGGATATATACTCAATACAGAAATCGGTAGTACAATCCTATAACGTAACTCTCCTCAGGAAACACACTCAATGCAGAAATCAGTAGCACAATCCTCTAACGTAACTCTCCTCAGGCAGCCCCGACGTCCCAGTAGATGGCTCTTTGCCACAAGCAATTGCATCTAGAGTACCACATAAATTGTCCACTGATAGAAGGCAAATACTTCTTGGTACAAGAGCAGTCGTTTTTATAGCCAACTTTTGTCTGAAGTATTTCCTGTTAGGTTACAAGGATACAATAAACTAGTTAAAATAATTTCAGATGACAATACATTGAGAAGATATATATGATGTCACAAATATCAACGAGCATACATTGAGAAACAACATTATTTGATATATAAAGACAATAAGAGACCTTAGGGCTTTTCTATATCTGTCATCATATGTGCCATAGCTTCCGCAACAGAGGCTTTTCGGTTCTCCTTGTAGTTGCACAGCTCCGGCAAAGTGCCCATTTGTTTGACACCAATAATTGATTGACTTTCTGTCATATCTTTTAATCCCTACAAAAGCGATCATTTTGTTATGAAAATAGACTGTGTTGTTATATTATCAGTTACCACATCAAATTAATTACTAGAAACCTTTATATTACCTCTATAAGCTCAACTTTGACTTCTTCCAGCTCTCAATTTGCCCTGCACTCCTTAACGATGAGTACATGGTTAAGAGATTCAATATCTTGTGATTTATCATCTGTTTCTTTCAGTTTTTGTTTCATTTCACAAATCTTTTATGTTAACTCAGACTTTTTCTTCAATTGTGCTATCTCCACCTCAAGTTTTCGTTTAGCATTCAACGGCTTTTCCATGTCGTCTATCTTCTTTGTAGGCTCTATTTTATATATGTATGCAATTTACAGTCATTGGATCATAAATAAATATATGATGAATAATTATATGATATAGTGCTCTCAGGTGTCGAGCTACAAAAGGTTAGACCTTCAACCTCCTCGCCACAAGGTGTAGGGCTGTTAGAGACTAATATCTTACCTCTACTACACTAGGGTCATATAATCAAAATTGAACTAGACAATTAACTAAGCATATAAGGCCTTGAACTATTACTTTCCTAAATTATTCATAGTTCAGCCAAGTGGGTATAAAGTATTAAAAGTCAATTTCACTATTCAAATGATCAAAATCTGTTTATAAATATCAACAACTGACTAAACAGGGGCTATAAACTGAGCAAGCTAAGCAATCATAATCAGTATATTCAGCAATAATCAAAAGTGTATCAAACTAGATACTGAATATGGTAATCAAGCTCAAAGACAGTAAAATAAGCAATACTTTCTAGCATTAACAGGAAGCAACTCTATAGTTCAAGGCTACATTCGCTACATACTTTAATTGTTTTAATTTATCAGTAGACCCATATCATCATTGAGCATACAATCGGCAGCGATTCACTATTTAAATGATCAAATTCAGATTATGAATAGTTCGGCCAAGCAAGTATATCAACAACTGATTAAACATGGGCTATGAACAGAGCAAGCTAAGCAATCATAATCAGTATATTTAGGCAAAAAGGCGACGTAGACACCGTTGGTATTATTATCCCGATCGGTTCTAACTTCAGAAACCGATCGTGATGATCATAATTATTGCCGGCACTGACCTCAGAACCGTAGTGATGATGATGGCCATCACTATCATCACATCACTATTGATTCTATGGTCAAACCGATAGTGATATTTTGTACCATATTTCTTACTTATGCCGAATCATATATCACTATCAGTTTTTTTTAAAAGTTGAGAATAGACTCTGACGAAGAGATAGTGTTGTATTATTCAGTGATTGTCCCCAGCAATACAGCGTTTTTCTTGTTCTTTCCATTCGCATTTTCGAACAGCAATTAACGGCGGCATTTATTTAGTATGTCGACTGCGGACACCGTTCCTGAAATGAACTTTTTTTTTCCTTTGAGGAACCTGAAATGGAGTTGTAGTCGTACATTTAGATCGATCTTATGCTTGGCAAAAGATTAAGCCCCACTCCAGACTCCACACGGTGTAGAATATCAGTACCACCTACTGCATAAAGTAGCTAGTCGTATGTATATATATAAATTGTTAGTATCCTCTTGCTAGCGCTTGCATTATCTGCTGGTTTAATCGTTCAGGTTTCGTCAATTGCCATGGAGTTAATAGGACAGCTACTACCCATTTTCACGTTTAGTCTGCTCCTATTTCGCTCGCTGCTACTTTAGGAATCGCTTTTGTTGAGTGTATTTTTTCCTTGAGCAGTGTACGTGGTTTCTGCCACTCTACCCATTAGCGCTGTTGCGCATGTGCTCGTCGTCTGCCATGTCTCGTGCACAATGCAAACACACAGTGGCTAGCCAGTGCCTTACGCGACCATCAAGATCCTCCCTATACTGTGCTGCGCCGTTCGGACACACGGCGTACGTGCACGTCGTCCGATCGGCAACGGAGGGTGGAGATCACGTGCAGATTGCCGTGAGGGGTTCCACTTCCAAGCACGCACGCAAGCACGTATGCTTTTGTGTGGATGTTGTAATAATATCTTGTCTGCACACTTGCGCAGGTAGTCAGGACTAGTAGACTGTGCTAGTAGCAGTGCCATCGTACCGCCGAAAGGGCAGCGGATATCTGTGCAGCAAGGAAAGGCAAAGGGGTTAACACATTCTTGTGAGAAAAAGGGGCACAAGCCGGCCTCACTGCCACACGTGCAAGTGCAAGCCCACCCGGGACCTCTGTCCCACAGGGGTCTGACATTTCTTGGACCATTCCATAGATGTAACATAGTCAGGCTTGTGCCGTGTGTGTATATTTTGTTAAAGCTTTTTAAGGCGTAATTTTGTTGGCATCCATACTCTGGAGCTAAAATGCTCAACTTTGTGCATTTTGACTGGGTTTCTGAGTTTCTCTGGGTGCCTCTGTTTGCAGCGAATCCATCCATCCGTCACCCAGCTCAGCTGGGGTGGGGTGGGGAAGCAAGAAAAAGGGTGCACGGGCACGAGCACGAGCAGTAGCCAGCCATGCATGGACCGGTCAACCACTAATGCATGGCGTGGGTGCCCACCATCTCCAGACCACCAATCTCCTTTCCCACCTTTTTCCCGTCCCACCGGGCAGGCTCTTCGATGTGCGGATGTGCCACGTGTTCCCCTCCCATTGGTTCAATGGCACCGTAACTCTTCCCTCCCTGTCTGTCTGACCGTTGACCACCCCACTCGTGCTCGTACACCAGCAAAGCAAGGAAGTATAACAGCTCACAGATCCGTGAGCGGAGTCTACGGACCTGTGGTGGTGACTGGTGAGTAAGGTGCGACCCGGGTCGGACTGGCTCGATCCGAACGGTCGAGCATTCGAGGTTCGAGCCCAGCCAGCCGGGCCCGTCTTGACCGGGGCGAACGTGCGGGCCCACCACGCCTGGCGGAAGAATCGTCCCCGACACGTGGGCCCGTCATGTGCGTGTTGGGGTCATTTCCGTCACTTCGGCATGGGGTGCACGAGGGGTGGTCCTGTGCTGTGCCCCATGAATGACCCGCAAATCCACGAACACCACCACCTTTGCGTACACCGCCCCCGCCCCCCCGGGCCCCACCGCTCAGGCCTTCTGTTCGTACGTACGTACGATGTACATTTCTCTTTCCTCTTGGACGACACAGTGGAGTATCGAGCCCGTGGCAGATCGAGTGTTTTGAGTTCATGGCCTGAATTGGCTTAGTCGCGCGATCATCTGTTCGTGTATGTGATGTAGGAATGACCATCAAATCTTCCCAGGTGTGTACAGTATGCAAGCTATGTAAGAGGATGTAAAAATCAAAGAGTTGATATTTAGGACGTGTGCACATATATAGCTGGGTTGGGTGCCGTCGCATGCATCAACTCAGGCACAGTGCACAAGGACCAGGGCCTGGTGGTACGTACAATTAGCTAGCCTTGGCTTTTGTCACAGTGCAAAATCTATTTGAAAGCACTGATCGGTCATATATGGACATGTCACACGCACCTCAAGCACGGTTGGTTGGTGAGTTGGCTCATGGCGGCAAAACAGATCAACAATGCACGTGCAAGGATCGATTGAGATGACACAACGTTTTGGCCGGCCGGCGTGTAGTGTGCGACTGTACGTACGTACTAGCACTCCCTAGTCCCTACTCGATCGAGACCTTGTTCAATCTAATCCGATACAATGTACACCGGATGCATATGCACGTAGCAGATTAATTTAGACACGGCACTCCACACCCCATGGATCGATGATGTATGGATCTCTCCCTTCATCGATCTCCTCCCAAGTCGATCCATAACACTGTTCGAGTAATTGGATGGCATCAGCGACCCAGCTAGCCACATTAAAGGTGGGTATTTTTTTTAACCGAAACTCAAAAATCAAATCGTATTAACTGATTATTTTAGTTTTTTTTCGATATTCGGGTTTCAGGTCGGTTTTTATTTAGGTGCTATTCGGTTTTTAGATTTTGGTTCAACTTTTGTGTTCCAGAAAACGATCCACCGAAAAGCCGAACGCTCTATCCACAAATTCCCCATTCTTTCCAAGCCATCAAATTGCTATCTGCCTAATCCTATCCGTATTTGGCCATCTTTTCCCCGTCCCCAACCCTACCCTGAGCCATCGCCGTCCTCCCCCAAGGCCCGAGCCATCGCCGTCCACACCCGAGCTATCGTGGCGTCACCCCCATCCGGATCTATGTCTACAACCTACCTAGCCGCTTCAACCGCGACTAGGTCGCCGCCGAGGTGCGGTGCACACACCACCTCTTCGCGGCTGAGGTGGTGCTGCATGATGCGCTGCTGGGCTACGTCGGCCGCGCTGTGCGCCCCAAGGACCCCGTGCTCTTCTTCGTTCCAATCTACATCTCATGCAATTTTGTCCAGGCGGTGGAGCTCGTCCAGGTAGAGATGCCGTACTAGAACTGGTCTGCCGTGGCCGACCATATCTTCGTCGCGTCGCACGACTTCGGTGCTTGCTTCCACCCCATGGTTAGTGCGGCGGTGAGCTCTGAGCTAGATTCCTATCCTCTCAAAGCTTGGATTGATTTGTTGTGGTGGTTGCGTAGCAGCCGCAAGGGCTATAACAAAAATTGCGAAAATACTTATACACTATTGGGATGGTAAGAAGATATGTATTTTACAGACCAGAGAGGCTATCTAAACCCTAAAGTAAAGGCCCGCAAGTCGGTTAACTGAAAAACCAAATTAACCGAATCGAAATATTTCGTTTAATTCGGTTCGGTTTTCGAATTTGTTCAGTTCGATTGACAGTTTATAAAAAAAATATTTTTAAACTGAACAAACCAAACCGAAAAAACCAAATTAACCCAATACCACTCCTAAGCCATATGCATGTACGTACGTGAAGAACTATGTATAGATGCGTGCACACTGTGGCCGTTGCTACTATAGCTGCTTGCTTGTTGGTGTTGGACTGTTGGTGCATGTCTGGTTCGAGTAACCAATCAGACACTTTTTACCATTGCTCTGCAACCACCGCACCAGCCACAGGCAGGCCCACAGCTAGCCGGTCTTCTTCCGCTTTCTTCTTCTTCCTGTTGTTTCCTTTTGGTCCACACCAAGACGATCGAGCCATGACATGCACGAACGAGAGCTGACGAAGTGCACAGGCAGGGAGCTAGGCTAGCTCATAATGAATAGGTGATCGGAATTCATTCATAGCCCATATATATATTTTATTTATATATACCAAGATGTAAGTAACTCGCCAGGACCATATGCTTTGTACGAACATCATGTCAGTGGTTAATGGCTTCGATCTACAGTTTGTGAATCAATGCGTGCAGTTCCTGCCATTACTTACTTGTGGATGCACGCATCCACGGTGTCACCCATGTCTATGTTATCCCGTGCATGCATATTTATGATCTAGCGAAGAATGTCCATGAAACCAGAGGCAGGTCGTGAGAAAAATAATCGTACGTACGTGCGTAGCTCGGTCCTCCGAATGCACTGTGTCCAATTTATTGTGTGTTTCGCTGCTAGCAGTGGGTCATAGCATACAAAGAAACGAGGCAAATTAACCTAGCTAGCTAGCTAGCCCTTATTCATCCATGAATTATACTGGACACTGAAAATTTTCACCACGTGAAGATCCTCGATCACCAAAGCAATTGATGTAAACTAAGATGGTCGATTAATGCGGTGTCCTTTCTAGCCATCTAGCCCTAGTTCTGTACCTGTCGTTTGGGAAGAAGGCAGATGCAAGCAAGCATGGGAAAGTCACAGTGGCGAACTGGCGATGCATACATGAGAGGCAGATTAATTGGACAAAGACCGGACACACATGCACGCGTGATTGTTGTGTCTGGCGACCACTGCACTGTCATGCCGTGACACATGTACGTATCGTATCTTTCATGGATTGCCTTAGCGGGGGATGGCCGCTTTGAGGGGAATTGAAGCAGGTCGTCTGCATGCGCGCGTCCCTTGCCGTCCTCGTGTAAGGTTTTTTCAGCGGTGAATGCGAAAAATGGCGGTGTACGGCAGCCGGCCAGTGTCCTCTGTGCGACCGGCCGCGATGAATTGAAAGGTGAGAGCGAGAGATTTTACCGCATTCAGTGCACACTTGCGACGTTTTTACCTTTTGTTTCATCAGTGCATGCATGCGGGCCTAAGCTTGAATGTTCTGAAAAATTCTCAAGTAGAGAAAACTAAGCAGCAGAAGAACCAATAGCTAAAGTGGAGGAGCTTGGCAACATTTTCTAGCACAACTTGATCGCAAGAGCTTCAGCACGAGATTAATTAATTATTTGCTGGATAGTTTCGAAATCATCTTTTCACAAATTTCTTCCTATTTTCTCGAGGAAATTAATAGTATGGGCGCGCGTTGTACATGTTTCTACCGCACTTATGGCAGCATGGAAGTACACGATCTTTTCCATGGGGTTTTGGGCTTGCAGCCTCTTGCCTAACAACTCACAACACGATAATATTAGCCACGAATCAATCACGGAAAATCCCGTGACAACATGTTTAAATTAACTTGCATCCCTGTTTTTTTTTCCAGAGGAAACTGACCAGCTGCATCGCTATTGAATATCCTTGGGATCGAATCAGCCACTGAGGCCCCAAACTTGCACAGCCCATGAAGAGAACGGATCTTCAGAGTTTAATACAGGGCCTTCTACGAAAAGACCCGTTAAGGCCTGAATTATAACACCGACTTTACCCGCTTCTCTGGCCCGTTCGGCTGAATTTTACATAATTCATTCTCTTTTCCTCTCCTTTTGCAGCTTAACGGTAGCGAAAGAGTGAAACTGCAACAACGATAGAATACAAGTATAGAACGAACATCTGAAGGTCTCTATAGAACGAATTGCAGAACGACCAAGGAAAAGTCCTTCATGTGTCATGAACCACTGGGAAGCAGGATGGACTTTCGTGCAACCAGCTGACGTGTATATCTGTTCGTGTGTTTATCAGGGCACTCTAAATGCATGGTTTTTATAGTCATATCTAACATCATCTACATCATCAATAAATAGTACTAGATACTACTCCTTCAACCCTTTATATCTTAGTACAAATACATAGAGAATGTCAAATAAATAGCATGCAAGACATAGATACAACCCTTCTCTTCTCAATGCATGTTTTTGTTGTATCTTCTTTTGGTTTGTGTGCCCAAATTATTTCTCATACAAGAAATAGCTTCCATCTCTCTCTTCTTTAATCTTCTTTCCATATAAACATTAATCCTACATGGTATATTAAAGAAACTCCTGACATGGAGTATTGAGAGTGCCCACGTGGTTTGACAATGGTTGCGCAACGTTTGTCCTTGTGCGTTGAACTGGACATGCAACACTCCCAACCAGGGTTTCAAAACCTATTTTTTTCGAAGATTGAATGTTTTTTTATTTTCGACAATCGGTAAAAATCAGTCAAAAATCGATATAAACCAAAGAAGTTTGAATTTAAACTTTTTGAGCTTGACGGTCAAACAATGGCAGAAAAAAAATGAAAATCGAGCGATTTTCACCGATTTTCTTTGATTTTTTTATTTTTAAGGGATTTTTTTTATTTTTTATTTTCGGCACACCGAAGAAAAATTGGAAAAAAACTGAAAAATTACAACAAAATCTCAATTAATCTACAAAACACCTCAGAGAATTTTTTTAAAATAAATCATTTATTTCTTCTAAAAATCCAAAACAACAATTAATGAAAAGGAACAAAGATACTGTCAAACTTTTATAAACATTTAAAAGATTTATTATATTCTAAAATTTTAATGTAACCATAACTAGTTCCAAAGGATCATGTAATAAATTTTTTATAAATATTAGACATCATTTAATGCCCATATAAAATAAAAAACAGAAGAGCATATACAATGATAGTAGCACTTTCAGAATTTTTGAAAAATACACATATCTGATCATCATCTAAAAATTTTACAACATCATTATAATTACGTTAGAACATCACAAAAAAAGTTTAAGAAATATTAGACTTCATTTTGTGCCCCTAGAAAATAAAAACTTAAGAACTTATATTCTGACGGTATCATTGTCAGAATTTTTTAAAAATACACAGGTCTAATAATTATCTGATATTTTATATAATCATTAGAATTGCCTCAAGATCTCACAAAAAAATTCAAAACTTTTTAAAAAATTTTGCTAAATTTTTTCAAATTTTTTAAATTTGCATTTGAACTCCAAGGTTTACCGAGCGATTTCAAATTGTGAACCGGCTCGATACGGTCGGTTTTCAACAGTATTGCAAACCCTGCTCCCAAAATCGCCAGGTATCTTTATGCCATCATGCTTCATGCAGCAAGCAAAAGATGTTACAGAAAGACATATAAATTTCTCAGGAATTACAATCTTCGGCCCTATTGGAACACAGGAATTCTATAGGAATCTCACTGGAAATAGCACAATTCTCGAATGAATTACAAAAAATTCTCGCACTCAAACGGGTCATATCCTTTCAATATATTACATTCCACTCAAAAAAGTTTGATTAACCCTATATATATAAAATGACACAAACATGCTATTGTTAAATTATACAAGAAAAAATCTGTCCATCAAATCAAGGTTTTCTTGATCTTGATTACCCCGGTTCAAGAATTGGGTAGGAATAGGGGAAAGACGTCCGTGTGAATTGGAGCACAGAAAGATGGGAGAGGGGATTTCTCCCTCCAAAAATTGAGATGGCTGCTACAGATAATAATAGATTCGATGGTGGAGAGCATACATGTGACACTTTAGATTATATTAGATATATCCTCTTCAATTAATCGATTTGATGATTCAGACTTCAGAGCACGCCAAAGCTTGGAGCTTGGAATATGTGCATGAGAGTTGCTCTTGATTCTGCGACTCGGTGTTCTCGGGTTGTTGGAGTTTAGTAGCCCTAAAGATAAAAGCACTGAAATGGTAAAACCTTTAGTAAATTTAATGGTTGAGTAAAACAATTGTAGATAATCATAATTTTAATGGTATCAAGTATGAGTATCAATTCTAGTAATATGTGTTTATCAGTTTGTACCTATGAGTCACCGATCCTTCGTAAAATTGCCGTACTGGTACCGGATACTTATCCGTATGGAAGGATCGGTGAAATTCAGCATTTAAAATTAATAAAAATAATCCTGATCCTTCTCCGATACTCCGCAACATTCCCAGATACTTCTAGACCAAAAACACAAAGCTAAGCCCAATTCAAACTATCTCGTAACCCTAAAACCCCACTCTCTCACTTATTCCACCTAGTCCTCTCTCCTACAGCTGACTCCTTAAAATCTTTAGACCCGGCAGCCACTACCCTCCACCCAGCTGGTTAATGACTGCTACTAGTCGCCACCGCTGCCACCCCTCCACCCAGTCTATCGGCCACCACCACCTTTTCCCTCTACAATCTTGCCACCGTTGTATTCTCCCTCTACAAGCCGCTGTCGCTTCCCCTCCCTTCTCCCTCTATCGTCAGCCTGCCACCTAGCCTGCTAACAGCTACCACCACCATCTTTCCCCTCGACAATCTCATCATCATCTTTTCCCTTTGCAATCCGTCGTTGCCTTCTCTCTCCATTGTCGCCTTCTATCTCTTATATTTTTTTATTTTTAAAATACATATATATTTGTCGTATTGCTAGATTCTTGTTTTTAGAAAATTGCATATCACTGTACCAATATCGCATATCAATCATACATAGGTTTGCACTATCACCATTCATAATCCAGATACCCCCCTGTTTCCTTCGGTAGCGTTCTTCTGTTGATACTAAATGTATGAGGCCCCTCCAAATTTGTTGTCACTTGGCTTACTTGATGTAGTCTTACATAACTAAAATCTATATGGATACTGGTTTTGCCATTTTTTTACATCTAAACGTAGGACAGAGCTCGTTAGTCTGTCTAATGCATGGTAACTTAATATTGGATCCTTCAGATAGATCATCGAGAACAATATTAGCTCATAAGAGTTTAGGGCCTATTTGGTAGAGCTCCAGATCCTAACTCCACCTAAGATCTGAAACTTGTAGGCTAAAATAAAGTGAATTAACTTTATATTTTTGGTCTAAAATGTAAACAAGATGATCTATCTAAACACTCTTAATGTACTCACAGCTTCAGCTCCACGGATCTGGTAAAGCTAGGAATATCCAGCTCCACCAGATTCGCGGATCTGGTGAAACTG
Source organism: Otatea glauca (assembly GCA_036346275.1). Lineage (NCBI taxonomy): Eukaryota > Viridiplantae > Streptophyta > Magnoliopsida > Poales > Poaceae > Otatea > Otatea glauca. The sequence continues at coordinate 54,751,229 of CM070722.1, read as the reverse complement.
GAGCTATGCCAAACACACATTTAGTGTCCTGTGAACCCGGGCGGGGCACCACCAGGAAAAAATGTTCAATATGGATTTTGTAACCTTTGTTTGTTTTGGCATTTCATAAACTTATGAGAATGTATTTTTGTGAGATGACCAGTCGGATCTTGATACGATGTAAATTATGTTAGATGTTTGCAGATAATTCATGTTATCACTAAGCTGTACAGAATTTCGCATTTCCTTCAGTGCATGGGTTGTACCTGTTTCTGCACTGGTATGAATTATGGTGCTCATAATGTGGTTATTGAATACTGTTAGGCCATGGCTGTTTTTTTCTGGACACGTTTGTTACTTGTCAGATTTTAATTTTTGCATAATAAAAATACAATATCATTTGAGTGGCTATTACTAACTTAGGATGGCAAGGAGGAGGTCATCCAAGCATGGTACATGGATGACAGTGAAGAGAACCTGAGGCTTCCTCATCATCGTGAGCCCAAAGAGTTCATTCCTCTTGACAAACTTTCAGGTTTGTGCATTCGCTGCTCAAATCATTTATTGCAGTTGTGCATGAACTGCTAGTGTTGATAAACCTGCCAGATGCTAAAATGGTTCACATTTCAAATACCCAGAGTTAGGAATATTAAGCTGGCGCCTAAATGCCGATGACTGGGAAAATGATGAGAACCTCAAGAAGATTCGTGAGGCCAGAGGATACTCCTACATGGTTTGCCATTGAGATTTTTTGGCTACTTACTGTTCTGTGTTTCCATTTTGATTGGCAAGGTTAAAATGCTAAGCAAGAAATAGAAGCAAACAAGTGTGACAAACATGTGCTGCTTTTCCTTCTGCAGGACATTTGCGATGTTTGTCTTGTCCAGAGAAGTTGCCAAACTACGAGGCTAAGCTGAAGCATTTCTTTGTAGAACACTTGGATACTGATGAAGAGATACGCTATTGCCTTGAGGGCAGTGGTAGGTACCTTCTTTATGCTTTTTTTGGGCATTTAAGACCAGAAAACTAGTAACTGTTTTATTTCCAGTAGTAATCATGGTGGCATTCTTTCTATCTACTTTACCTATTTCTTTTTCTTATGTTCTCGAGGATACTTTGATGTGAGGGACCAAAATGATCAGTGGATCCGTATAGCAGTGAAGAAAGGGGAAAATAATTGCTTTGCCTGCAGGAATGTATCACCGCTTCAAGTGGGAGAGTGACAACTACATCAAGGTATCTTTTACTTTCTTCCTTTGTTCCCACATGAGGTTTGGTCTCCTTAACACTTGTATATACTAAATGAACTAAAATGACCGAACTCTGTAGTATTTCGTCAAACCGTGTGTGTCATTTACTTGTGAATTAATTAGTGATAGCTGCAATTCTTTGAAGTGGACAGATAGTGCGTACTTATTTAGTGCCTCAATGCCTAATTATAAACAGCTAATTGTCTTTTTATGACGTGTACTTCTGCGTGTTGTATTGTCTGTGATTTTCAACTACCAGTCGTGTCCCTTCCTTAATCATATATTCATATCCTAAAGCTGTCGTCCTTTTCTGTGCTCCATCAAATAAGGATCATCACAGTCTAATATGGATCTGAGATATTGTGTTTTTTTTCCTGATTATGTTTCTGCAGGCAATGCGGCTCTTTGTGGGAGAGCCTGTCTGGACGCCGTACAATCGTCCCATGACCATCTCCCGGCTAGGTACTCTTAGGTCTCAGCTTTGCTCTGTCTTTATTTTTCCTTTTCCCTTGCACCTCCCACTATTTTTTTCCTCATTGTTGTTGACTTAAGGAACCGTTGCATGATTTCAGAAAGGAGTATGTCGACAGGATTATCAACAGAGGTGGAAATCAAGCGGTTGAAGCTCGTGATGGCGGGGACATATCTGGTGTAAACCACTATTATTATGTAAATTCAATGAAAACTATGTGTACAAATTTTCAAAAATTCTCAAAAAATTATCATACATAGAGGAGGTGGGCTTCTACAATCCTGTAAAATTTCAAGACCAACCTCAATCGTATTTGAAAGATATGAAATTGACAATCAGCGATATAAATAGTGCTAAACAGTAAAAATCACTATTTAGGCTGTATTTATCTTTTTTATATCTTTTAAATGCGACTGAGTTTAGCTTTAAAATTTTACATGGTTGTAGAAGCTCACCTTCCCTACATATGGTAATTTTTTTAGAATTTCTTAAAACTTGTATATGTGGTTTTTACGGAGTTTACATATTAAGAGTGATTTACACCAGATGTTGACCCGTGATGGCATCTGTACAGGTTCTGCTCAGTGTGTCTTCTGTATTACACATTGCAAATACTGAATAAGTTGTGCTACTGGCTACTGCAATGTACTCAGACCAGCATCCTGTTTCCTGTATCAGTTTGTAGCTGTTTGCACAAAACCTGCTTAAAATCTTTCCTGAAATTTTGTATATCAGTGTTTATAGCGAATAATGGCATCCTTCGCAGAATCAGCAAGGGACTTATGGCAATGAATGTACATGCGGTGTGTGATGATATGATTATTCCAACGGTCGGTCTTGATATCTGAAAATGTTTGTGCACAATGATTACCGAAAAGGATGCTTCTATTCATTTTCCTCTACCGACCCTCTATGTGATTGTGTGTTGTGGTTCACCTGCTGACCTTGTACTAATGCAGTAGTCCTGTCGTTTTCGGAGTATCTTACATTGAGGACCAAATCTTTGTAATAATTATGCTACTAATTACCGAAAAGTTCGTGCACATCGATGAATACTCCTAGTACTGTGTGGATTCTACAGACAAGGAAACTGCTAGAAAATGTATGTCAACAAGACAGAACACGTTTACGATTATTGTCTAGTCATCTTGCTGCATTGGTTTCCAATCTGGTCATCAGTCAAGAACAATTGTCAATCGCTCTCCCATAAACCATGATGTCCTTTTTTTGTGAACCCGATGAATCGCTTATGTGTGCAAATGCAATGCCTCACACTATCAATTATCAAGCGATCATTGCCAGTATCATTCTATGCACAGAGGCAAAATTATTCAGATACATTTCGTAGTACTAGCGACCAACATTTTTTGAGATCCTAGTACTAAGAACTGACATGTGACTACACGTGAGAAGCGAAAAATAAAATCAGAGAAGTTGAGAAAAGGGCCGAGAAAAAATAACTTTTTTCAGGATGCAGAATATCTATTCAGTGGATCAGCTTTGCAAGTTGCAGCCAATCACGAGCTCGGCAACAAATTTCTGAGCTGACCCTCGCAAAGCGTTGAGAAGATGGGATTCAGATCAGAAAAAATGGAATGAGTTGTCGCCCTCGGCGTCCTGTGAGAAGCCGTCGATTCGTCGCCCACTTGCGCCGACGCGCGAATCACAGCCACACGGCCCACACCCGGCCTCCCACTTGCGCGCCCACCCGGCTCCGGCCTCCAGAAGCTTCCGAGCCGGGCCTGCCACGAACGCGCCCCGCGGTCTAGAACCTTACATTCGTCTCCTGACCAGTCTCGCCTCCCTGTACAAGGTATTTATTGCTCGCGCCGGCCACTCTCCCGCGGAGGAGCAGAGACTTCTGACTTGGCTCTTGCCAACTGCTACTATTGTACTAGCTCTTCTTGGTTCTTTCTTGCGGTCTTGTGATCACCGCGCTGGATTCTTCCGTTTCCAAGAACGATTCGTCCATCGGAGGCGAACCCGCCTGGGGATTGTTGGTTGGTTGAGGTTCCCGGCGTCAAAATCCCACCTTTGGGTTGTTTCATGGGTGATCCACCCACGATGGACCCGCTGCTGCTGGGGATAGTGAAGGAGGAGTGGCCGCCGAGCTCACCGCCGGAGGAGGAGGGGGAGGGGGACGCGGCGGGGGCGCCGCGGCCGATGGAGGGGCTGCACGAGGTGGGGCCGCCGCGGTTCCTGACCAAGACGTTCGATCTGGTGGCCGACCCGGCCACCGATGGCGTCGTCTCGTGGGGGCGATCCGGGAACAGCTTCGTCGTGTGGGACCCCCACGTCTTCGCCGCCGTGCTGCTCCCCCGGTTCTTCAAGCACAACAACTTCTCCAGCTTCGTCCGCCAGCTCAACACCTATGTGAGTCTCTTGTCCCGGGCTCCCAACTCCTTTGCTTGCCTAGTGTTACTTGTTCGCAGGTTCGCAAGTCAATTTATGCTTGTGAGCTGTTGTTGTTGCAATTGGTTTATTATTGTAGACTGTGGAGGAGCTTGAAACAAGAAATCTTAGAAAGAGTGCAACTTGTGTCAATTCAGAGTGGCAATTCTTGGTCTAGCTGAAATGCCTGATTGTTTGTTCAGAATGACCTCCAAATAGTGGAATCTTAAAGCAACATTTAGTCCTAATGCTAGAGCTACAGGTTATGTATAATTTAGCACATACTCTTATTTTTGTTGTGACTATTGTGGTGCTTCATCACCATGAGTATTGACAGGCATCTAATTCTGGAATTAAATATCGTAGCGACAACATTAAGATGAAACGCAGTACAATTTGGTAATTGGATGCAAACTGCGAAAGAACCATATTTATTGCTGTTGAAGAGACAGCGCTTATTGACAGTTGTTCTTTGCGTTAGCAATAAGAAGTTCTGTATGATATTGTGTTTTTTTCACTTGTTGTGAAAGGTGTGTTTGTGCAAGAGCAATTTTACGGTGGATAACATGGATAGTAAATATTGGTGGTAGAAATCAGATCTAGCTGTACATTTCTCAAGGGTATAATGGACTTTTGATCCTTACCTACATTACCCGTTAATCGTTGTCGTTGACCTTTATTTTTCACTGCCGTTGCCCTTTGTTGCGTCACTCGTTATCGCTGCCCTCTTTTTTCCGCCGCCGCCGTCGCCGGTCCAGTCCTGTCGACGCCGCAACCTCTGCCTTCCTATCGGTGCCCTCCCGGATTGTGACCACGCCGCGGCTGGTGCCCTCCCGCTTGATTCGTGACGACGTCGTGGCCTCGCACTAACACATCGAGCGCTCTGTCCTACAGGGCCCACGAAGCAGTTCCGAATTTTGCATAAAAGCATTAAAAAAATACAACATACGCTCAAAATTAAAAAATGGCTAATTACAATACCACCACCATATGATTTCTACTATCAATACTATCAACGGAAGTATATCTAAATCCTAATTGATCTGATCCGTTAGATCAAATAGAATGGACGACTAACATTCAATATTGTATATCGTAAAAGTGCTCTAGTATAATTGCGTAGCAAAGAAACTACAGTCTGGAATTCTTTGTTCTTGGTCCTGGCTGCAGTGGAATTACGATAGCTAGAACTCTTCAACGGACTGTGATTACTACGGTAGTATAAAGGAATGCAAATGTAGACCACAGCTTTGCCACTGTCTGCGGTCTGCCTACGCTATGTTGAGGCCAATCCTGGTTTCAAAAAAAGAAAAAAGAGTTGTGACCAATCCTTTGCCAGACGCATGCGCTTAAAACCTTAATTCCTGAAATGTTTTTAATAATTCAGAAACAGGAGGATGCCAGGGGACTGCATTGCCTGCATCTCCCCAACAAATTATTTAATTTCTGACGTTCTCTTTCTTCAACTTCTTACTGTGTAGCTAAATGGATCAAGACACCGGATGAAGCTACAAGAACCTGCTTATTTGTTCTAGAAGACTCCTTTGATCACCATCAAGCGATATAGTATACTGCTACTTGTTCTTTCACTGCTTATAAATTTCATCGCAAAACTATGTGAAACCTATAGTTTTACATATTTTGTGAAATCTGCCATCCTTGTTTATCTTTACTATTTGTGGCTTCTGAACTTGAACAAACAATAGTTGTTATGTTACTTATCTTGTAATTTGCAGGGTTTTAGAAAAATTGATCCAGACAGATGGGAATTTGCAAATGAGGGTTTCCTTAGGGGCCAAAGACAGCTTCTAAAGACGATAAAGAGAAGGAGACCGTTGTCTTATCTCCCTGCATCGCAGCAGCAGCAGGCACTTGGTTCCTGCCTTGAGGTTGGTCAGTTTGGATTGGACAAAGAAATCGACAGGCTAAAGCGCGATAAGAACATCAACAGGCTAAAGCGCGATAAGAACATCTTACTCACAGAGGTTGTAAAACTAAGGCAGGAGCAGCAAAGCACAAGAGCTGACGTGCGGGCCATGGAAGAGAGGCTACAATATGCTGAGCAGAAGCAGCTCCAGATGATGGGTTTCTTGGCAAGAGCAATGCAGAACCCAGACTTCTTCCACCAGTTGATTCAGCAGCAAGATAAAAGGAAGGAGCTCGAGGACGCTTTCCCAAAGAAAAGGAGGAGGTTCATAGACGTAGTGCCATTTCTCAGCCCTGAGGAGACCAGTCAGAGTGAGGAACTCGAGTCGACATTCCCGTTTGAGCCAAGGGCATTTGCAGAGTTGAATGAACCTGGAGACTCTGAGTTGGAGAATTTAGCACTGAACATTCAGGGGCTCGGGAAGGGTAGGCAGGATGATAAGGGCAGTCGGAATCAGGTGAGCAGTGAAACTGAGTTGACTGACGACTTCTGGGAGGAGCTGCTAAATGAAGGAATGGGAGATGGAGCTGGGGTGCCAGAGCTGGAGAGGAGAAGACCTAGATATGTCGACACATTCGCGCAGAAGCTGGGTTATCTAAGAAATAGTAGTCCAAAGTAGAGCTGTGCAGATAGTCGATTCGTACAACCATTGTAGTAACTAGTGATAGTTCTATTTGTATTGTCGTGCTAGTTTATAGCGATGGGTACGTTATATTGCGGAGCCGCGGGGTTGTGTGGTATATACAGTGATGTAAATCGAGCCTTCGTTCTTAATGGTATTGACAATTTTTTGCATTCTTGGCTCATACTGGCGTCTATCCGTGTGAAGGATGATTCTTGGTTGAGAAGTGCTTCAATACTTTTTCTCTCAGTACAAGTTGCACAAATCTTGAAGCAAACGAAGGAGTAAGTAATCATCATCTACTTTCCATTCATGCTTTAATATTTGTGCAATTGTCAAATAGAAAAGTATGAAAACATCTCTCTTGTTACATGTTGGTCCCGTACAACTTCAAGGTTTGTCGAGAACTAACTAGAGCTTACAGTGTGTAAAAAAAAAACTAGAGCTTACAGAATCTTAATACTACTTTGTTCGGCCTACTTGATTCCCCGTAAGTTCCGATCTCCGTGCCTCTGAAGAAAGAAAAAGAAAAAGAAAATATCACATATCCGTGGATGCGCGCCGCACGTCACAGTAAATGGAACGCACCGCCCGATGGCCCCGATCCAATGGTGGTGGTGCATGCGCTGACACGTCCCGCCACAGCACGCCAGGAACGCAGGAAAACCCCGCGGCGACGGGCCGGCAGGACGCACGAACCAATCTGCCAACGATCGCGCGCGGGGGCAAAAGCAACGTTAACGGCATCCGCCCCGCCCCGCCCCGCCCCGCGTGCGGCGTGCCTGATTCTCGGTCGGTTCCGCCCGGTGGCTCGCGCGTAAGTTGGGCGCAACCCTCCAGGCCTCCACGGCTCCCGCCCCACGCGCGCATCTGGACCGTTGGCCTTAATTTGGCGGAACGCGCGGTGCACCGATCCGTGCGCGGGACCAAAACACCCGACGGGCGATGGCCCATACATCCATCATCCATTTTGCACACGGGCGTACGCTCCTTTCCACAACGATGCGATGCTCGCCGTTCCGCTTCATGTCCTTGGGCTTCACCGTTCAACCGCCACACGCCCTACGCCGGCGCAGCCCACCAAGACAACTGCTGCCACGCATGCAAAGTAGATTGCATGACTGCGTGTGCAGGACCGGGCGGTCAGTGGTTCCTGAATCCTGACTTGACCTCCTTTGTCTTTCTCAGACTTCGTTTCGAAAGAGATTAGGCAGGCGTGATTGTCTCTTGCCTTGACAGTACACCTCTGCTATCGAAAGCGAGAGACAGGGCATTGGGGGAGAAAATACTAGTAAGATTTCCTGTCTGAGAGATCGGGGAGTCACATGATCTTGTTGGGTCACGTTGATTCAATATAATCCAGAGGATGCGATGCATCCATGCTAGCTCTCTGTCTTTGGTGATAAGCTAGCTAGCACTCGCATACACCCAACCCAACAACAGAGTGCACGAGACCATGATCGATCGTCCGTACCGTAATTTGTTTTACAACATAGCACTGATATTGCTATGCTCACCCCACTTCACATGACATGCTTCTATATGCAATTATAGACCGAACTCCTGCCAATTGAATTCCAACACTAGTTGTACTACACAGGAAACACTATATGAATAAGCACGAAATTCATTGGATATTGAATCCCGAACTTATTCCTGATATGGTCGAGTGTGTCTTTTGTTAGAACACATGATTAGCAGATCAAGATGATACCATTCCCCCCCCTCTGGATCTTATTGTAACTCGGATTTCTTGTAAATTGGCTGTATGTCGAAGGAGGCTACGATTGCATAATTAAACCATGTTACATTTTAAATCTTGACATATGATGAGTCTTATTTGTCATCTGCACTTAATCGTTGTAGCTAAAAGAGCAACACGTGACTCGGGTACACACGAATTTCACACTAAAAAACGATAATCAGCTCCGGATTTAGTTACGGAGATACATGAAAGGACCTCTGATGCAGCTTTTAGAAAGCCCCACCGTATGTTAATGAAAAGCCTTGGCCTGCATGATATAGTGGGTGAGCATGACATATTCTACTTTCCTTCTTCTTTGGGACCACTCTCCTTCCAATTATTCTTTCGCATCAGCTTTTGTAGGTAGTACAAACAAACATTGAGGAAAAGAGCTCCATAAAAAGCCCTAAACACCCGCCCGGCCGCCCCACACCAACAACGCACGCCCCCAGGCCCCTAACCTCCCCACCCCCTCTCTCCATTACCCCCTCTTTGAAAAGAATGACAAGTATGAGGGTAGATGTGTTCTTCACTTTGTTTGTGCTCCACAAGTAGATGAAGCTGCCAGCATGATCTGAAAGCATATGTTCTCGATGATCATTTTCAAATTAATTGAGCAGGAAATAAGCAATCAGATCATCTGGCAGTTTCATTTTCTTATGGCGGTACACCAGCTCAATGAAACCCTAGAGAGGCAAGATGCTTCTCCCAGCAAGATCTTCAAGGGCGAAGAAGGCACAAGAAAAATTCCAGTCTATACATGTAAGTTCAGCTTCTTTCAATCCGTAAGCAAAGTAGGGTTTTGAGGAGCAGACGAAGAAGCCATGCATACACAGATGATGATCTGGATGGATGCCACTGTAAAATTCTTGGTTAATTTTCGTTTCTGTTGAGTGCAAGTATGTCCTCTACGAGACTACAAATATAATCTTCGACCAAATCTAGTAATTTTGATGACCCAATTTGATCTATTGCATCTTATATGTTTCATCATTTTAGCAGTAATGGACACCAGAAGAAACTGTAGGATCTGATTAGATCAAGCCACGATCAGGTAAGAAATCACTATCTTCCCATAGTGTTTCCAGTCCGTGCCCAACATAATTAAATAACATATTCCCTGATCAATATATGCATATCCCATACATGTATTACATTCAGATGTACTTCTATTTTTTTAAAAAAAAATACAATGACAACTCTGATTTTGAAAGTTTCTCTGATTTATTAAACTAGAGTTCATGACGTTGTAATAATTTATGATCCAGTTCAAATTAATTCAAAGCTGTCTAATCACTTCATAGGACGTGCAATCCAAAATTCCCCAAGTAATAAGTCCTTTAGGATAAAGATGTATAGTATACCTACAGTTACATAAAAAGGGACGCGTCTTACAATATTCATTCAGTGCTCTACTACCTCATTCGATGAATGATCATTGTGATATCAGGAAAAAAAAATCTCCAAAAATATCGAGGGGTTAGAACGTAGAGTGATGTAGTAACCTGTAAATTTCCACTATGAGCTCTTGTTTTTACCAAGGGAGAGAATTCAGTATACAAGACCTTTGAGAAGTAAAGAAATGGTATCCATAAAAAACTCTTACTTTCAGTTTTTCTACATATATTGACTTACCGAGCCAAACTTTCATATTTCAATATGCTAGATCTAGTACCGAGTCACCTATAGAGCTTGCGGTAGGTACTTGATGTTCATCCTGATCCTGAAATGCACATATATATATGCACAGACCAATAGTATGGATCAACATATTAATACCAACTTATCAAGGATATGTGTTGTGTGTTTTTTTAAAAAAAAGATATATGCTGTGCTTCCTTAGTTACTTTGATAACGGTACAGTAGTATTGATTTCAGATACTACATGATCAGAAGCTTTTCCATCTAATCGAGTGCCCCTGAATGATTTATATCCCCATGACGGAAGATCGATCTTCTAGCAGATGTGAATTCTCATACAGTATCAACCTCTTCTATATTGTAACACTGTTCAATCAGTTAGCATTGTTCTGATTGGTTGAGGTAGTACTGTCTCTCTCTCTCTCCAGCTCAATGCATTGATTACCTGGCAATTAATTGGTGTAACTCTTCTTTACATAATAGTAGTAATCTTCTTATTCAATGATCTTCTCCTGTCTATGTTGCCTTCTCATACAGTATGCTACATCAGTTAGCATCATTCTGATTGCTTGTGGTAGTCGAGTATCTCTTTTTTGCTGCTCAATGCATGGATTACTCAGCAATTAATTGGTGTAACTCTTCTTTACATAGTAGTAGTAATATATCTTAAGAGTTCTGATCATTGATCTTCTCCTGTCTATGTTGCATGCGTTGATTGTGTATAGATACTTCTAACTAGAGCTAATTCAGGAGCAATCCTTATCTCTCGTTTCGACTTTACACTCACCCAACTTACTGCACACTGCTTGCATCACTGTCGACTCGTCGTCATCCAAGTAAGCCAGCTCTTTTCTGAGCACTGACGCAATTCAGTTGACCTCATGAGCGGCGACGTCGTCGATCGCTTGCACTTCTGTGCCAGTGCCAGTGCCAGTGTGCCACCGAATAAACCTTTTGATGCTTGCTTTATTTCCGTTACAAGAAGCCTACAGGGTCGTAAGATTTGTAAGCATAACCATGAAGGGGATTGCCCGTAGGCCGTAGCAAGGTGCCGGCGACCACCGAATATATAGGTGCACATCCTGTGGCTGGCAACAAACTGCCCATCAATTCACACACGAAGCAGCAGAAAAAAACAAGCAAATAAATGAAAGAATCAGAAGTCCAGAACGGTAAAACATTCATCTACATATATGTATGAATTGACAAATTAACATTATCCATAATCAGATCCAAGGTCTCCTGTCGAACTTACAAAAAGTAAAAACAAGAAAGCACACTCAAATAGAGACTTTATTGTCGTGAACAAAAAGAATGTTATAGGAACAATTTGTTGTGTTCTGGGACACGTTGACCATCCTATTTATGCATATGTAAGAGATTGTAGTCAGTGACGAAGCTAAGATAAAAATGGTGATGGTCTCAAAGTATTAGGCCAAATTGAGATAAACATATTAAACAGCTTGTGTTTTATTCTCGTCGGTTCGAGAATTACTACTAATACTTTATTATTTAAGAAATATTTGTGCAACCTTCGTTTGTTAAACTTTTGGAAATCTATGAACAAGTTAACACCAATCAAACAAACAAATTAGCTATTGTCTTTATTCAATACAGTGATTAGTTACAATTGATAAAAAAAATCATATATCAAAAGAGTGGCACCTCAAATGGCCTATTTGCTATTATCGCCAGCCCAATCAGTCAGTTAGGCACTCGGGAATTCACATTGCACTGCCTTCCTTGCCCGCTCGCCGTCACCGCTGTGGGTTGCCCGTAGGGGTGAAAAAAAAAACTCGAAACTCGTGAGTTAAACGAGTACTCACAAACTCGGCTCGACTCGCCTCGAACTCGTTTCTTAATGAGTCGAGTCGAGTTATGATTTGAACTCGTTTCTATAACGAGTCGAGTCAACTCGCGAGTTAAACGAGCCAACTCGCGAGTTTAACGAGTCCTCCAAGTCAGCAAGTATAACTGTATATACGTGAGGCGAGGATGATAACACATAGCATACTGTATAGTCTCAACAGCAATCCTCCTCTCAGATGGCAATATCGAGTTTAACAAGTTTAACGAGCCAACTCACGAGTTTAACGAGTCGAGCCGAGCTGAGGTTTGAACTCGTTAAGATAACGAGTCGAGTCGAGCTAGCTTGTTATCGTAACGAGTTTAACGAGTCGAGTCGAGTCGAGTTAGTTCGATATCCACCCCTAGTTGCCTGTCACCGCACAACCGCGTCCACACTGGCTCCCCAACATCCACTCGACGCCCTCGCCACACCCTCACAATGCTGACTACCCGTGATGGGCTACCATGTCCTTGCGAAGGAGAGGTGTTGAGCCACCCCCTCTCTCTCTATGGTCTCATGTTTCTAGGGTTCGAGTCCAATTTTGCAAGCAGCAAGCAAGGTGACTATTTGCCAAATGAGACCTTCAACAAGTAACGACCCACTAAGCTACATAGCCTAGGAAGCAACTCATCACCTAGCAAAGTTTCTTCTTCCAGCGTGCCCGAGTACGTGTGCATTTGCCGCCGCTGTACCAAAAATTAAGCACCGATGCTAAAGAGGGTACTTAGGGTCCGACGGCCAGAGGGTGGGCTCATGTCCAATAGAGCCTACTGTTGGCTAAGCCCCTAGTTGCAGTTAATGTCGCTAGAGACGTTTTCTATCTTCACGCATGTTTTTGTTGAGTCTTGAACCGTTGTGACCTTTGATCAACTGTCATAACTTGCCAAATGCACCAATAACTGCTTTCGCGTTAATTACGTGAAAAACTGCAATGTCTTCCGACCGTGACTACTCATCATTACCTATGATTGGTTGTCTCTTGGTCATTGTTTGTTGTTGGCTTACAACTAGTTTGTTGCTAAAGGGGATAAAGCCTCTTTTGAATTGTGATCATAGACATAACCTTGATATTAAGTGAGCCCCTAATATATGGGCCTGCTTCACATGGAAAAATATTAACTTGGTCAAGAATCCTCGTCATCTAGACCCCAAGGCTTAAAAAATAAAAAAAATTACTTAAGACTTTTTGCCTCAAAACATGCACCAAGAAGATATTCTTCTCTACACAACCATTCCAGTCATTTAATAGCAATGTGGGAGAAAGGAAAAGATTCTCCCTTCTTGATAACCACACCCTTTTTGTGGGAACAGAGACCAAAAATCACAGTAAGTGGGGAAGGAGCCACTTCCTACTCCCACAGCTGAGCTGGCTCTAACCAATGTGGAGGAGACTATAGTGCCCGTGATCATGGTAGAAGAAGTGGTCAGGGGTGCTCTGACCAATGTGGAGGAAACGACTATGGCTGCGGTCATTGAAAAGAATGTGGTCGGGATTCTCTGGGCTTTGCAGGAGACGGAGTTGACAAAAATTGCAAATGAAGGTATCTCCAAAGAGGTGGTTGAACAAATTCCAATCATGATGACAATGCCAACAGCAGAAGACATGATCGTTGAGCAAGCTCCAACCACTGATATTATGCCTATCGTTGAGGAGCCACTCCAAGTCATCCCCGAAGGTTAAGATTCAATCTTTGAACATCTACTCAAGTAAGTATTTTGAACTTGTTTATAATTTTTCTTGAGATCTTGTCTTGTGTTTTGATTAGGAAAATATATCTTCTCAGGAAACAATTTTTACTGCAGAGACTAGTACCATGGTGATATGGAGACCACATTTGACATGCTTCGACCAATTTAATTAAGGCAATAGCTGACTAGCATACTATCTCAAGTGATTATGGGTATAGTGAATTAGAAAACAAACTTGCAGTTTTGAGAAAAAAGGGAATATTCGCTTGGCTTAAGATTTTAGGATCAAAAGACAGAAATTCTAACATCTTTTTTTTGCTATATTTTCATAACATAACCGAAATGCTTTGTTTTGGTGAAAGCTTATATGAATAATCTTGGGAAAGCAGATGCATTCAAGGATGCTAAGATTGCAAAATTGAAGTACATAAAAAATTCTTGTTCAACTACTTGAATCATTTTTTTTTCCTCTTCTTATATTTATGTAATTTCAAAGAGCTCAACCGGGAAAAGAGATCTTCTGGTCAGATCGTTCAAGATATGAGGACATGTTAGTCTATGATTACAATGTTGCTAAGGATTTTAAATTCCAACTTGTTTAAGCAAAAGAAAGTCTGAAAACAAAGGACAACGGTCTCAAAGAGGTCATCACAGAGACTGAGCATCTTCGAGAGCAAAATAAGAAGCCTTCTTCTGACCTCAAGGAGTGTAATACTATTTATGAGAAGTTTACTCAGGACCATGACACTTCTTGAAAAATACAAGTAAGAGACATGGTAAATTTCTATCATAGTAATTTTGTATATATTTTAACCATGAATAGGTCATAATTATTTGTTTACCACATTTTTTAGATTTAAGGAACCAATTTAAAGAGTAGAAATCTTCTATTCAGAAAGAAATGTTGGAGAAAAAAGAGATAGAGAGTTGATACTCCATGAGGAAAATTTAAAGTTAGAAGAAGAAAAAAATCCTTCATGGAAGTAATTAAGAAGAGCCAACAACCCAACCTCTTTTCTCTAACTTTCATTTTGAAACAGCGTAAAACAATTACTGTGAGTATAAGTGCGCAGAGGTCATATGTACAAAGAGTGAACGTTCTGCTCAAGAGCTGGTCGATGCCATCAAGTCTCAAATGAAGCATATTGTCGACCACATCCTAAAGATGGCCCAATCCATGACGACCTCTCTCCAATATGTTGTAGTCACCCATGTTGGCACCTTGTTCATCAAATTGAAGTATTTTTACAAGAATGCAGTAGACTTGGAGAGGTCAGTTCCTGTTCTGCACTTGAATTCGGTAGGAGAGATTAAGAAAAGAAGAGAGGAGGTAGCTACTATAGTAGCATAATATATGAAAAATGTTGAATTCCAGTTCAAGTAAACTGACGACTTGATCATTTTTGTAATGATGTAAATATTTTTGCCTTGTAATTTTTTTATTTGCTTATGTTATTTCTAATATATTACTAGCCCCCTGACTGTGATGTTTTTGACCCTTGAAATGGTAAACTTATTGCAGGGACTTAGTAGTGTGATAATTTTAAAGCTAACGACCAATATAACCCTTACAATATACACAGTACTAACCGGAGGCAAGCTTTTAGATAGAGTTAGTCTAGTGAGTTTCCAAGCAGTAAGGATCATCTTATAAGAAAAGTCTTTAATATAAGTTACCTAAAATACGATAAGCAAAATTGCATATGTTAGAAAAATGTGGTCAAAAATTATATAGACTAGCCATAATCACATAATATAAAGCAATACATAATTATTGTATATAAATCAAAGAGAATGTTTTACGCATAATATTTGCGATGATGCTCTATATTCGAAGCATTAGATAGAACTCTTCCGTCTTCCATAGCAAGTCGAATAGAACCAGGTTGGGTTATAGAAACTACAGTAAAATGATCTTTCTATTTGGGAGATAATTTATTTAAATTAGATTGATTGTAAATTCATCTAAGAACCAAGGAACCCACATTAAGTGTTCGTGATTGAACAATTCTATTGTAGTAATGGCATAACCCTTGTAGATAGGCTACTGACCTGATAGGTGCTCAATCTCATTTTTTCTTTAAGAAGTTTGACGTCATCCTCACATTTCTCGTTTTGATTGACTTGATCATGGAGGTTAACGCATGTAGAACCCAAAGAAATTTCATTAGATAATACAGCTTCTGCTTTGTAGACCAGTTGAAATGGTCTTTCACCAGTAGCCCTACTGGTTATAGTACACAAAGCCCAAAGTGACAAGTAGAGTTTGTATACCCAAGCCCTCTAGCGTACTTTGAGTCTATCAAAGACTATTTTCTTCATTCCTTGCATGATTTGATCATTAGCATGTTCAACTGCTCCATTGCTCTGTGGGTGAGTAACAGAAGCGAAACAAGTCTTTGTGCTATTTCATCACAATAATCCTGAAACTAACCACTAACAAATTGTGATTCATTATCAGTAATAAGTCGATTGGCTACACCAAAACGAGTCACTGCATTTTTCATACAGAACTTTTTTGCTGCTAACGTACTAATTTTAGTTGGTGGTTCGACTTTGATCTATTTACTAAATGTATCAATAGACACAAATAGAATTTTTTACCCATTAGTTGCTCTAGGTAAGTGTCCAACCATATCAAATCCCTATGTTGAAAATGGTCATGATAATGGAATTGATTATAATTGATTGGCTTGTCGATGCACCTGATGAATATGAAATTAGCATTGTTCATAGGTCTTTACAAGATGCATTGCGTCTTGTATCACAATGGATCAATAATAACCTTGTCGAAAATCTTTACCGATTAGTGTTTGATAGAAAGCATATGCTCCACATATGCCCCATGTATCTCATTAAATAATTTATTTTCATCTTCTTGGGATATAGAATGCATTAGAATACCATGTACTACTTTTTTTAATAGGTCGTTGTAAATCACTTTGTACATTCTCATCTTTCGAATTAATCTGTCTTTTTCATGTGCATCCTTAGGGACTATCCTATGCGCTAGATAGGTTTTCAATAGTTGAACTCAATCTGCATCATACTCAAGTATGGCGACCTCCGAAGTGGTCAGTTGTGCCTTGGTTGATGTAACTACATAGGATTTAGACAAACATGTGACCGTGTGTAGCCTAATTTTGACAATTGGTTTGCTAAAGTATTATCTTTTTGCGGAATGTATTGGACTTCAAAATTATTAAAGTATTTTTATAATTTCCTCGCTTCATATAGGTAGTGAGTCATTATCTCATCGGACCATTGATATTCCTTATTAACCTAGTTTACGACCAATTGCGAATCGCCTTTTGCCAAAAGTTAACGAACACCAAGAGATTTATCTGCTTGGAACTTGGCTAGAAGATGTTCATACTCTACCATATTATTTGTAGCAGAAAATTATATTTGGATTACATATTGTAATTAATTAGTCGCCTTGTGGCGTGACAATACTATACCAACCCCTAAACCTTTAAGCTCTCGAGAACCATCCATCAAAATACAATGTCCAGTGATCATCTAAGCTGGATTCATTCTATTCTTGTGGTTTAGATTTAGTCCATTATACGATAAAAACTGCCATTAAATACAGTCCATTAGGCGATAAAAACTGCCAAAGCCTGAGATTTAATTGTTGTCCGAGCAACGAAATTGATATCAAATGGCCCAAGTTCTACTACCTATTTAGCAATACGACTAGCTGTCTCTTGATTATGAAGAATGCTTCTTAAGGAAATGATGATGGTACTGAGTTCTTATATGACTGAAAATAATGTCTTGCTTATGAAGCCAATAATAAAGCATAAATTTAATTTTGAACTTCAGGGTAGCACTCCTTTGGTTCATGTAATACCTCGCTTATGTAGTAAACAGGTCATGGAACCTTATCTCATTGTATGACCAATACAACATTGACCATATTAGTTGTAGCAGCCAAATATACTAACAAAGGTTCTCCTAGATAGGTTAATACCAATAAGTGTGCTTGCTAAATAAGTTTTTATGTTCTTAAAGACTTTATTTGCTTCATTCGACTAGTAAAATTTGTCATGCTCGCGGATCACCTTAAAGAAAGGAAACCCATGTTCACCTGGTCAAGAAATGAAATGACTAAATGCCACCATTTGCCCAGTTAATCTTTGGACTTCCTTCACTGTAGAAGGTGGTCATAGTGACTCAATGGCTCAGATTTTTTCATGATTAACTTGAATTCCACGATACAAACAAGAAAACTAATTAATTTTGTAGAATAAACATTGAAAGCACTCTTTTGTGGATTCAACTTGATCACATGTTTATTAAAATTATTAAATGTTTATACTAAACTAGACAAATGATCATAGCTTTTTGTGCTCTTTACAACGAGATCATCTACATAAGCTTCTAGATAATGCCCTATTTTTTCTACAAAGGTCTTCTGCATCAGACACTGGTACATGGCTCTATTATTTTTAAGACCGAACGACATCTTGATGTAGTAGTAGACATTGAATACAGTGATGAAAGCAGTCTGCTCTTCTTCTTCTTCTTCTCTTGTCAAACTTATTTTATGATAAACTGAGTAAGCATCCAGAAAACTCATCAATTCACATCCCATAATTGAGTCGACCAGTTGGTCAATATGGGATAAAGGAAAATCATCATTAGGACAGTCAATATTTAAACCAGTCTCATAGTTGCTTGGAGGCGGCAGCATCGTCTCTATCATCTCAGTACCAATAGGTTAGGTTGCGAATGACGCTAGTTCTCCTTCGGGAACATACTTAAGGTAGAAATAACACTTGCACGTCTCCCCGGAAATGTAGTCCTCATTCATGAGGTTGGCATAGTCAATGAGATAAAATGTGTTCTCCTCATCCATCAGCAAGGACATGGGAACATCACGGCGGTGATCTCCAACTTGACATGGCCCTCCTAGCGCAACTATCGATGATCAGGGCACATGGTCCCTTATTGAACTTACGAAAAAGTAAAAACAAGATAGCAAAATCAAGTAGAGATTTTGTTACCGTGGATAGAAAAAATGTTACAAGAATCAATTAGATGTATTTTGGGGCAAACATGGCACCCCATTTATGCATATCTAAGAGGTGTCAGTTAATGCCGCTAAAGGCGCCTTTTGTCTTCACGCATGTGTCTTTGTTGAGTTTTGAACCGTCATGTCCTTTGATCAATCGTCGTAGGTTGACAGATACGCCAATAACTACTTTCATGTTAATCACGTGGAAAACTAACATGTCTTCTGACTAGTTTACATAGTCGGGGCTTATATATAAAATTGTATGACTAGTCGTCTCTCGAACATAATTGATCATTATTGGCTTCCGACTAGTTTGTCACTAGAGGGGATAAGGCTTCTTTTAGATTGTGGTTGTAGATATAACCTTTAGCTTCCTTGGATGTTAAATAGGGCCCTGATATATGGATCTATTCTCTATGAAAAAAATATTAACTCGGTAAAGAATGGTCCTCAAACATTTCCCGTTAGCTTTCCTTGGATGACTTTTTCTGCAAACTCATATGAGATTCCTACAATCTAAATATACCATATCCAAATAGACCATGCTAAACAGCTGGCCACCCCTCGGCGCATTTCGCATCACATCCAAATAGTGGTGGCAAATGATTAACACCATACTCGTTGAACTTTCTTGGGGCATGGATGGATTGGATACAACGCACACAATATTGTTCGAGGGGGCCACATGCATGAAGAAGAACATATATATATTGATATCTCCAATAATTATGCATGAGACTAAGTACAGTTGCACTCATCAGGTCACGCGATGCGGCCTTCAGGATTGCGAAAGGTGTGCAATGCGAAAGGTGTGCAAAGTTGCCAAACCAAGGCATATGCACTTGAAATGTGATAATAGCGTCCAAACTTTCTATGCAACGGATTACGATAGATAAGGTATTTTCGTACATCACCGGATGAGATTCTCACTCACCTAGCATAGTGTGCATTATTGGGATTTGATTCCTTGGTTTCTATTTACATAAAAGGTCATATCAACTTTCTAATGGCGTAGGCAATCTTGTTCGTAACTTTTTGTACTATCCGCCTTCAGAGTTGGATAGCGCGGTCCGTCAATACGTCTTCGGCTTACGATAGCATATGTCGGGGGGCCTTCACGCACTACGCAGGTATTTCGGGTTTGTCTTCTCTTTTGGAAAACGTCTTCCGATTTCACGGCCACGCATGACATGGGGTTCTTTCAGTTGCGCGGAGGAGCGCTTCGTGTCGCGCAGCGATCACGGCGAAACGGAAGGAAGATTCATGAGCGGTGAATTCGGTAACGTCTAATGGGTTGTCCTGATCAGATCTAGTTGACATTACAGCAATTCCGATCGTCAATCTATGCTTGATTTCGCAGGTGAGGAGGAAGCCCCGAACTGGAACGGCGCTCAGTCTGCGCGCAACGTGTTCGGCGAAATGCCTCAGACACGCAGAGGTGTCATTTCTCGAGGAAGATTCATTCCTGTGAAAATTTGAAGTTGTGTTCTTTCTGTTCACATATTTGCTCTGTTTTTCTTAATTATCTCCATTTCGTTTGCTCTGTGACTCTTCTAACTTGCAGGGAGCACATTACGCGTGGTGGTACAGAAGAACTGCTTGAGCAGGAGCTTTGCCATGGTTAATTGTTTCCGCGGATGCGGGGCTATCAACTGAAGCCGTATGCGCTCTATGCTGTGAAAGGTAAATCCAGAATGCTGTCCATTGTTTTCAGTATTTACCAACTTGCCTGAAATTGATTGTCTTGTGTTTTCTGTTGCCATTGATGTTCACACTGCCTTCAGAGGCTAAGGCCAACTTTGCAGTTTTCTGTGTGCCTGGCACCGCAACTTCGTCATGCAGAATTATTGTTGTTTGCCCTAGCACCATGAAGAAAAAAAGAACTGTCTCATTTATTGATATAAGTTATGCCAATACTATCTTATCCAACTGTGCACAACCTCCAAACAGAATAGCTAATATTTCACTGAAATGAAGCAGCAACCCCTTTCTGCCATTGAATTCCTACAGATCATATGATGTGTTTAGTATGAACATCCATACACGAAAGGGATCTTTGCATAGCTGGTATGTCCTCAACCTATCTATCAACATTGCACAGTTCTTCACCATACCAACTTCAGGATTACAGAATTTTGTTAATTGGGCTATGTCACACTTAGTGGAGACAAGGGGGCTAAAAACAGGCAGAGAATCTGTAAAATATACTCACTTGCATCAAAATTTCAGTGGCATCTTTTACTGCTCGCCTATCTGATGAGATTGGCAGTCAATTACGAAGTAAACCATTGCATTTGCTCAGTTTAATTGTACCATTGCATTTGCTCAGTTTAATAAACAATAATGAGGCTGGCTTTCGGTCTCTGCGTCCTTCCTCCCCGCTTCCTATTGCACTGCCATGGTTTATAAGACTAAATATAAAATTAAGGAGTAGCAATTAGGTCTTAGGTAACTAGGCGAGCAGACTGATAAAATAAGCTCTAAAAGTCTTCTGAATCTTATTTTGAAGCGAAAAGTTGACCAGGGCTGCTCGGTCAATCGCAGAATGACCGTGTCAGCATTGCCTACTTGCTAACAAGATTCATAGTTGTATGGGTCTCTTTTCCCTTTATTACAAAGCAATGTTTATGAAAGTGTGCTTCCATGCTATCCAAAAGAGAGTAATATGTAAGCATCGACCATATTTACAAATCCACTCGTTCAGCCCTCCTTTCAGAAGACAAAGAAATAATCTGTTGAATCTACGCAAACCAAGGACCACTATGAACGATTCACCTTATAAGATATGCAGATCCAACACTGGAAACAATGTTCATGCATTGGGTGGCAATGCTACATACATGGTTAGTCTGTCAAAGTGCATTGCATGACAAGATCTCATCTGATTTGATCTCTGGGTTCTAGGAATGCCTATGAAGCTAAGTTCTTTCTTAGAAAAACAAATAAAATAATAAGAGAAAAGGTATTATTTCCTACCTTTTCTTTGTTGTCCTGTAAAGATTGGTGGCAATCATTCCAACAGTAGTGGCAGAACTCATAAAAGTAGCTCTGTACAATGTAAGGGTTCCCCTTACATTCACTTCTCCTTATATATAGGGGAGAGGGACCCTCATCCTGAGCTCATTGAGGTGACTAAATAGGTTCTGATCGCACCTTTCTCCTCGTCCATGCTTACACTGGCACTGTAGTGTATGCAATAGGAGAGGCAAAAAGATGATGTCCGTAGCAGCTTAGGTTGTGGCTACATCTTTAGCTTGCTTCTTTCAGAGAGGGGCAGAGGAGATACATGCGTATATAGAAGAGGTTCATTCCGTCGCATGAGCTTAGGAGTGTGAGTTTCCAAGAGCGAGTTGTGTGTTAATTTGTGTGCCTAGATTATTGTTTCTTGGGCCATCATGCAAGAGCAAGCTAATAACACGAGCCCTACGCAAGGTCCCTGCATTGTGAATGGTCCCATCATCGTGGGTGCAGGGCCGTCGGGCCTCGCCGTCGCAGCCACCCTTCGCCAGCATTCAATCCCCTTCACCATCCTTGAACGCTCCAACGGCATTGCCGATCTCTGGACCAACCGCACGTACGACCGCCTTCGTCTACACCTCCCAAAGGTCTTCTGTGAGCTTCCCCACATCCATTTCCCTTCTGACTTCCCTACTTATCCGACCAAGTATGACTTCCTTCGATACCTCCATTCATACACCTCCCACTTCTCCATTTCTCCACTGTTCGGTCGCACGGTGACGCGCGCATGGTTCGACACGGTTACATCGCTTTGGCGAGTAACCGCGGTCTCGGTGAACTCCGAGGTGACCGAGTATGTGTCTCCATGGCTGGTGGTAGCCAGCGGGGAGAATGCTGAGGTGGTCGTGCCGAAGGTGAAGGGGAGGGAGAGGTTTATGGGGGAGGTGTTGCACTCTAGCGAGTACAAGAGAGGAGAAAGGTTCAAGGGCATGAAGGTTCTGGTTGTGGGGTGTGGCAACTCAGGGATGGAGATGTGTTTGGACTTGTATGAGCATGGTGCAATGCCTTTCATGTCAGTTAGGAGTGGGGTAAGTCCTTTTGCTGCTTGCTCTCATGGTACATTCGCCATCTCCTTGGTTTCCTTGATGTTGTTCAACTGATCAACTCTCCCTGGCCTTAAGAGTTATATGCTAGTCGCTTACACTTTACTCTGAAAATGAGGTGAATGTACAGTCTTTTGTTTTCTCTGTCATTCCGGCAACAAGTCTTGTACAGTATCCTATTTATACTTGCCTCTAGATATACAGTTGCTTATGAGATGTGTGATGCTTGCCTGTATCAAGATGACTTTATCATGTATTTAGTTTTATTCATTGTTTTAGTTGTGCTTGATGTTTTCAAACTGTTCTTATGTCAAGTTTCATTAGTTTTTTTCTTTTTGCCTGTCTATAAATAGGACATACTTGTCAATCTTCAGTTCCTTCGCTGTTCTGCTATATACTACGTTAGCTTCCATCTATAAACTCTGCTTCTCTCCCTGTAAATGAAATATGTATGAGTTTATTGTCTTTCTCAGTTTTGTGTTGCAACTCTCTACATGGAAGCGTGCTAGTTCCTGTTCATCCTTCATGCTATGTGAACATCTTCTACGTGAATTCATATTTGTCTACATTAATGAGACAGGTGCATGTTCTACCAAGAGAGATGTTTGGGGTCTCAACATTTGGTATAGCCATGAAATTATTGAGATGGCTTCCCATTAAGCTGGTCGATAGGTTTCTACTCCTTGTTGCAAAGATGGTTCTGGGAGACACCGAAAAGTATGGGCTGAAGAGGCCCAAATTGGGCCCATTGGAGATCAAGAACGTCACCAGGAAGAGCCCTGTCCTCGACGTGGGAGCATGGTCCTTGATCAAATCTGGAAACATCAAGGTATGATTACTCCTTTCTCTCTCCCCCAAGCTGGAGAAGTGTCGAAATAGTTTTCTTTTCCATGACATGCCAACTTTAACTCGCTTTTGAGGTTTCCACAACATTCTTCCTTGTTTGCGAGTGGAGTGAAATTTACAGTTTTATCTACCTCTTTTGCCTGGTTTCTTGGCTTTTACCACCCCTCTGCCTGATGCAGACGTTTGTACTTTAGGTAGATACGTAGCTGTCATGTTGCTCACGATGCTGAGAGATTTGGCTTGGATACAAAATAGCCGCTGAACAAAAATAGTACTGCCTCGATGGCATTCTCCATTGTGTTGCTTGTCCTCGTCTAGGACTTGCTGTTTATAGATCTGCACTAACAAAACCTTACAATGAGCTCGATCTAGCAAGTAGCAACAAGGTCCAGGACATTGTGTGCATTCCTTTTGACTTCAAACCTCTCTGTCTGTATTATATATGCATGTGCAATTCTGATGCCCTGTGCTGTAACAAACGCAGATAGTACCAGAAGTTGAGTCATTCGGCAGCAACGGGGCAAGGTTCGTGGACGGCATTGAGATGGCCTTTGATGCTGTCATCTTCGCCACCGGCTACAGAAGCAACGTCCCTTCCTGGCTCCAGGTTACAGCCTAACCAAATACCAACGCAACACCTAGCTAGCCGGCCGGCCTCTGTGTTAACACATGCCGATCTGTAGTAGTCATCGAGTCACTGATACTGTGATACATATGTGTTTCACGACAGGACGGTGAGTTCTTCACAGAGGACGGCAAGCCAAGGGCTCGGTGCCCTAGCAACTGGAGATGTCCAGATGGTCTGTACTGTATCGGATTCTCCGGCCTGGGCCTGCTCGGCGCTGGCGCAGACGCGCTGAGGGCTGCCGCCGACATCGCCGGGAGGTGGCAGGAGCTGGCAGGAGCCAAGATCTCAGTGTAATCCACAGGGAGGTGGTGGTGGTGGTGGTGGTGTTGCACCCCTGTGAGCTATGCATGTAGCTAGAGGGAGACTGGTGAGCGATGCAAGCAGCAGCTGATGGTGCTGTTCACTGCTGCTGCTACAACAGCAGCAGCTGATGCACACATATGACATATGTATATGGGAGAGGAGAGGAGGTGTGTATGTGCAGTGGGCCGGGGGTTGTGACAAAATTTTGCATAGGATGTTGCTTGTCTCATGTACCCATGCATGCACATACGGCTGAAAGAGTGCAGGCATTTTTTTGTCCAAGGATGCAGGCCGTGATGTCGGCATTACGTCCCCAATTCCAACACACTTTGATTTGCCCCCTCGATCGATCTCTCTTCTCTCTTCCCAGCTAGCCCCTCCCAGTGTAATGTCATTTCCGGATACACATGCACACAGAAGAGCAAGCAATATTAGTTGTTCCAATGAAGCCACACCTTCTAGCTCTAAGTAGCACTTATCGAAATATGAGAATCTTTCGGTCCATATATTGTTTCAGACGCCAGTCAATCTGATCAATCTATTTGACTTAATTAATTTCAACTGTGTCGCATACCAATAATTTCTTGTCCAGCTGAAAGAAAGGGCCGTTTCGCCAGATATTTATAGACAAACCTTTCGGCCACTACATCTGATCTTCTAGTTCGTTGGTATATTATAGTATACACTACGCTATAGACTACTCAGCTCGATCTCTCTGAAGTCTGTACAGTATATATCAGGTAACAGATCGATCGATAGGTACACAAGACTGGACTCTTATTTTGATACGTCACTTGTCATGCATGTACATCACTATCACTCCAGTACTCTAGCTTCTGAGTTTTCTCAAATCTTCTCCTGCGCGCGGTAGCTACATGCATGCGTATACACGCCATTTTCAACTGGGCATACATCTGTTGCGGTACTACATGGAATCCGTCTCTGCATCTGAGCTGTACTCCTTTTTTGTTCCATATGCGAAATCAACGTATGACACTTTGTACTAGGTGGTCGTCTAAACTCGATCTTAACGCGCGCGCGAGAGAGAGAGGGAGAGAGAGAGAGAGAGAGAGAGAGAGAGAGAGAGCTAGCTACTAGCTAGCAAACAACGCTCCAATTCCGATCGGTACGCGATGCGAGCCGTGCGTTGATTGATCTCGTTGGGTGGGGCGTTGGCGCCTTGTGCTCCTCGGAGGTTATTTGGCTGCCACACCTGACGACCTGACCGGCCTGAGTCCCCTTTGTCTCCTTCTTCTTCTCTCCTCAGGTGCCGTACCTGGGACACCACGTACACTCACACATGTATAACAAATACTGCTCCACTAGCTAGTGACCGACGACCCAGCTTGTGCGCGCAGGGGTGACAAGAGATCTCGATCTCGATCGCATGCCCAGCATTCGAGGTTAATCCTGTACATGCAAAGCAAACAGCGAGACCGATCAAAACCGATAAAATTGTACTGCATGTACATGTTAGCTAGTGACTGCCCATAAATTAAGTAAGGCTTCGACAGGAACCATTTGTTCGGTATGTTCACCAATGTTTACTATGCGTGCACCACTCCCTATGCACGGACGACTACACAATACTACATGCATGCATGCATGCATGATCATTGTGTGGTAACACTGACAGCTCAACGTACTATGCATAGCATTACTCCCTATGGGCCGGTAGCTATAGCTAGCTACCACTGCATGCCAGGCTACATTACATCTAAGCATCTCTAGCTCCAAGGAGATCCATCACCATGTGTGCATGCTAGCTTCAGTAACATCAGGGCATCAGGCTACTGCTGCTATGCATGCAGGCAAGCATACGATTATACGATATATATAATATTTGAGCTGTGGAATGATCAGCATCTCCAATGAGAACTACGCATATTCGTAGTTATCTCGTGCCTGCTAGATTATATATTGGCCTTGCTGCGGCTAAAACCTATACATATGGCCATTATCTTTGGATGATTAGAACTCAAAAGCATCCGAAAGAGATAAAAATACGTATATTATTGCACTGTGCAGCAGCAGTGTAGCAGGATAGCAAAGACAAAAAGAGGTCGGTTTGACGATTGCGCGAGCCGGGTCCAGCGAAGCGGAAGCACTGGATGCTATACATGACGAAGCTTTCGACATTACTACTATTCATAGATAATACTGGCAACTTCCAGGCTACATTCTGTAGCTGCCAAGACTAGCCCCACCTTTGCTAGCTGTTTCAGATTATTAATTCCGTATGGTTGTTTAAGGTTTAATATTCCTAGCCGGACTTAATTGATCTATGTTTAAAAAAAGATAGTCAAAATTTGCAACCATTGCATTGCATTTTTATCTGATACCATTCAATCCAAGTGCCTATACGTTGCAATGAAACTCAAATAAATATACTACTTCCTCCATTCAAGTTTATAAGGCGTATTTCATCTTAGCACGTAGACCAAGAAGGTATTGAAAATGACTATATTACCCCTAATTATTATCAATAAGCACTATATTCAATGCATGCATATAGAGAATATGAAGTAAATGCAGATATTTATTAGGGACACAAAAGGAATATCATATTAATGTTGTATTAGGATATGAAATACACTCTATATTTATGAACAAAACCATTAAAAATATATGGCTTAAAACTTGGATGCAGTGAGCGAATATAAGTCTTAGTCAATGAGTTTCCATTATAATTGAGTAGATCGCACTAAATCAATGTAATAAGTAAACCGTATGAAATTCATCGTGCATAAACAATTATCTATTATCTATTGTAGTACTCATCGACCAATATATTCATCATGCACAAATAATTATAACTAACTCTAGAAATCCATACGAAATCATAATACAATTAAGCCAATGTATACACATATGTGCATATAATCCTTTTCTCCGTAGAAAATCAATTTTAGGTGGAGCGGACCAGTGGCGGAACTAGAAATTTTTTGTTGGGGTGCACATTTCACATGTACAGCTCTGTAGTCTTTTACAATTATTTCGTAACATCGTAAATCCAACACATATATTTGAAATTTGCTAAAAGCACAATAAAAATAGTTCTAAAGTCTTAAAAATCCCAAACCACCAAAATCAAAACCAATTTAATTAATAAACAAATTTGGCATATTAAAAAGACGATCTTATACAACTTTTCAAAATTTTGGGATGCCGAAGCATTCCCATCACCCCTGGTACCACCCATAGAGCGGACCATCCACAATCATCGCCAGAAACAATTATAAAAGTAAAGATACGTCAAACCCTGCCCCTACGTCATCTATGCCTCCCTCGGGCCGCCATGACATCGCCGCAAAACCTAACTTACCGTTCGCCGATTTCGATCCACCTTCTTTTTTACAACAGATCAACCACCTTCCTCACCTTCAATATAATGGCACAACCGGCGCTGTCCCAACAAATAACAACCCAACTTTATCTCTTGTTATCAGTGACACCGCCAGCCTCCGGCCCTCCGCCACCCACCAGCTTCAGTCAAGCTTTGCGGCCAGTTGCACCACCAGCCCTCAGCGGCTCCGCCACAAGCTTCGCGGCGCTGCTGAGCCGCTCACCGAAATCGATGGTTTGACGCGGAACCTAGATATCTGACCAAACACGAAGCCCCATTATCGGAGCCGCTATTATCAACCTCTAGATCCACCACTCTGCACAAATCTTGAGGCAAATTAGACAGCCCAAAAGTCAACTAATATTAGTTGAGAAGTATGACAGTGATAAATAGCAAATCTGTTTAAAATAGCCATCGATGAAGCTTTTACACCCTAACTGATTTTAAATAATCAAATCAGTTAGCTAATGCATTTTCCCTCCAAATATATCGGCTTGCTGATCTCTCTCCTAAAATAACCGTCTCCTCTGTTCAGGGCATCTCCATTCTCCAATGCATTTATGTTGCACCTTACTGCTTAGACATAATATAAGACACAACCAATACAACGAATTATATATCTCAATGAAGGTCATCTCAACCGTCCCTTCCATAACACATGAACCAAAATCCTACTAGCGTACGGCTAGTTTGCTTTTCAACCTTTTGCTTATACTTGGATGCATGGCGTCGTTTTGAAAACAAGAACTTGAAATAAAGTCCAGCGCTAGGAGGAGGAGGGGGGGTTCACGTGATGGATCGGACGGAGATCGATGCATACCATTGACAAGATCTTTTAGGAAATGGGCGCAGAATGGTGACGAGTGATGATCTCAGAAGAGAATGCAAGCGTGTCCACGTCGACTTTCTTGGAATACATGAACAATCCCTTTTGCATGGCTCTGAAACGGTGCAGCAGCTCACAGCTAGCTTGTGGCCTCAGCTCCTGAGACCTGAGAAACTCGTATCGACCGTATACAACTACATGAGAGTATGAGAGAGAAACGGTGCGGCAGCTAGCTCACGTACGGCGTCTCGAGCCCATTGAGGCGTCTGCGTCGGCCCTGCGCTTGCTGCGTGTACAGCCCAGTGGAGATCGATCCATGCATGCATCTTTATGTGCGTGGCGCCAAACCCGGATTCAATTCGATCGATACAGCTGATCGATGACCAGGCCAACGCATGCATGCATAGCTAGATGGCACCAAATTTGGCCGAGATGGCATGGCTACATATGTCCAAGTCGTCAAGCCATCCGTCCTATCAATCTAGCTAGCCTCGCACCCCACGCCACCGCCCACCCTGCCCATCTCTCTCTCTCTCTCTCTCTCCTGCAACCATACGTATGCATGTCAACACGTACAGGTTTATACGCATGTCATGCAGCATGGGGTGGTATATGCTGCCAGCCGGCCGGCCGATTGATCGAGTGATGAGATCGATCAACTTGGGTGAGTTACTGGCCGGTACGAGTACGTACGATCGATCAAGAGGAGGCATGCCATGCATTGCCGGCTTGCCGCGCGATCGATATGATACGACCGGGCTGCCAGATTAGTAAGGTCACAAGCTAAGCCAAGCCCCTCGTGCCCGTGTCGACCTGCGCGCGCACGTTGCGTCCCGCGCACGCACGTACACCCGTCAGCTCCCCAGCGCCGTGCGCGCTGCGGCTTGAGCAGGTACGTGTACGTACGCGCGCGGATGCACGAGGCCGGCCGGCCCCATGGCGTTGCGTGCATATACACATGCAACGATTGCTTCCCATGTCTCCGGTACGTCGTCCTCGGACGCATCATGGCTTCATCATGGCACACATGCAAGCATCGATCGACATGATGTGTGTGTGTGTATAGCGTACGCATCTGACTTGACCCTATAAGTCTGGTGGCAAGCTAGCTCTCGTGCGTGCATGGTACCGGGCCTACTGGCTGCGCTGCTACTTAAGGTAGTACTCCGATGAAACGTACACACACACGAGACGTCGAGAGTAGCTACGAAAATACATATATTTAGTGTGTCGTGTCACAAATCAATCGATCGATCGGACGACGGACGGACCCATGCAGATCAATGCATGCATGCACGCACGTGACGACCTCCAGTACTCGCTTCTACTATCGCTGATCCTATATCTTACTGTGTTTGTGTGTGTTTTTGCTCCCTATGACACACTCCCATTATGTATGTGCACATCGTTTTCGATCGAGTACGTGCAGCCGGCTGGGAGTTTGGACACAAGACTGTTCTCTCTTTCTGACTCTGTGTGTGTGGTGTCCCCACCAAGCTTTTGCATGCGGTGCCGCTGATTGAACTACAGATGGAGGTACAGTCTTATAACACTACATTCTGTATAAACAGGTGTACTACCTGGGTCCCAACTCCCAAACAAAAACGGTTCAAACCACCCGTTCGATGTGATAGGAACGAAAATTACAGTTGCAATGTGCGCAGGCAGAGCCAGCCCAGCCCGAGGCTCGGGCTGGCCCAAAGGTTATTGGGCCAATTTATGAATTTTTATAAATTTTCAAGAGATTTTGTATGGACTTTTTGGGCCAGGTCCGGGTGGCCCGAGGCCTAGTTCCGCCCCTAACAATGTGTATCGTATTAGGATGTTGGATGTAGAGTGGATTTCGAATTCGATTGAGATTATACCTCATCATGCATGGCGGGGTGAGTCAATTAGGAAGTGTGTATGTTATTAAGGTGCACTAGTGGTATGAAAAAGTATGCGCTCGACGGATGGATATGGTACCGCTAAGTGATTAATTGCAATACGGCTGATTAATTGGATTTTAAGGATGATTATGCTATCTTATTAAGATATTTATTTATATTTAGAATTAATTAAAAATATTTTAGTTACCCAAAGTTATCGTAAATTATCCCTCTACAAAACATGTTTTACATGTCATTGTTTATACTTCATCAAAAAGATATATACTTGGAACACTAACTTTGACACAATATTATAAACTTATTTATCATGCTTAGTGAATAAAAATAAGCTATTTTCTTGATTAAACAGGAAAAAAAAAGATGATTAATCGGATTATACGGTCAATTAATCATTCGACTGTGTTAATTGTACTACGATTAAACTACTCATAACGGTTTAGTCATCATCACTAATTAATCAGCCGACTAATCGATAGAGTCGGCATTTTTCACGACAGTGAGGTGTACTAGCAATCCAGAGCAATGGCGCCTAATATCACAGCAGAAGTTGCGAAGATTGCAGGCCACGTATAAGGCAAAAATAAGATCGTATGGTTTGGCCCATGCACTGTACATACATGCGAAACAGCCGTGGGAAACCTGACTCCCAGCCCACTAGCTAGCCCAAATCACATCCTCCTACCGTGCGCGCCCGAGCGCCGGAGCACGCCCGGGGAATTTTTTTTTATTTAATATTTTTTTTTATTCTTTTTTTCAAAACTATGCGTCCGAATGAAAAATGACAAAATGCCTCGTCGCGCGTGTATGGGGCGATCGCCCATACACGGCGATAGCCCCGCCACCGTTAACGCTCAGTTAGCGGGGCGCATGGGGCCCCATCGCCTCTCAGAAGGCGATCGCCTCTCACAGGGCGACAGGACCATGCAGTTTTTTTTAGTTTTGTTTTGTAATTACTATATGCTTTTAATATAAACCCGTAACTTTTGTTAGGAGTGTCTAAATTAAATGAAACTTGTTTCTAAATTTAAATTTTGGAATGAAGAATTAGAGTGTAAAATAAAAATCCATGTGTTGTTTGCGTAATTTTTTTATTTGAGTTCGAATGCTAGGCTCTAATCATGGATTGTGAAGGAATTATAATGTGTGTTGATCCATAATTCATGAAATAAATAGAATAAGTTACTACAACCTTATGCACTTCATTTTTGCAAAAATATCTAAATATGATTGCATTTTGAATAAAAGATGGCTAGTTTAAACCCTTTATAACAATCATTGTTCAAGCAGTTAGAATAATATCTGAACGACCTCAAAACTTGATGAACCAGTTTTGTTGCATTCTTGGGCTTGCATAGGTCACAATTATGTAAAAATATTTAGATATCACTTTAGGTCGCACTATTTTATTGTTGTCCTAACATGCAATCCCAGAAACATGAAAATTGCCGTATCTTTCGCAAACGATGGTAAAACTCGATGAAATCGATATGACGAATCGAAAATGCTATAACCTATCTCGATGGAGAAAATAACATCATTTGGGACACCGAGCAAGAGGACACATACTAGCCCTCCGGACGGTGAGCATACTCTTGAAGGTTGGGCCGCACCGCTTATTACGACTTAAAACTAAAAGGAGTACCACGAACAAGGAAAACCAAAGTTAACACCAGACGTCTATTGAGTGCTTCGAGGCCACTTCCCATTCGCCCATGCCTCCGTGGGCTTCTCCGCACGCCGCGCCTCTCTCGCTTCCTCTCTCTCTCGCCTCCTTCTCCTCCGCTTCCTTCCTACATGCCTCCTCGCGTGCGGCATCGCTACTGTTCTTGAAACCGCCGCGTGAACTCATCCTGCCGGCTGGCTTGGTCAAGAAGCCGTTGGTCCTCGGGTTGATCTCCGATCAAACCATCGCTCAAATTCACACATGATGGCGGAGGTGACTGCATGAAACGTAAATTAGCAAAGTTTCATTCACAAATATTATGTAACCCCGCACGATTGTTACCATGCGGCGATCCTTCGAGCTCTTCTCCGCGGATCGAAGGCGTAGGCGGCACTTCCAATACCTCCTCTTCCAAGTTGAAATTTCCCAAGAGCGGACAAGCCCGCAAAGATCTCCGCACATACACATGGGCGCCACACCCACGAGGTAGGAAGAGATCTTGGTACGCTAAATTCGCGGCATGCACTCGCTTCTTCCTTTGCCTTCCCTTACCCTTTGCACTTGCACGCTCGGCATTTTCGATTGATGCTCACCCTCTATTCTTTCTCCCGCTGTTCTTTGCGAGACCGCTTGTGAGAACGAATGTTATAAAGCGGCGATATCGCGGGTATGGGGCGATCGCCTCATATTTGGGCGATTGCCCCATGTAAGGGCGATCGCCTCACATTAGGCGATCGCCCTACTAGAGGCGATAGGTGCATCAAACGTTGGTGTGTTGTCACGTCGTGTGGCATAGGCAAGCAATGCATAAATGATTTGAACAATTTATAGTGATAACGCTTGTCATGTTACTAACTCGAGTTATACAATGTGTCTTGAACGTAAAGCCATTAAAAATACATCCGCATACAACAAGTCAATCACGCCACGCTTCCTAATCGCCCGTGGGGTAGGTGAGTGGCGACGGCGACGGACGTCCCTCCTAGGCCGCCTGCGCGCAGCGTAGAGTAGCGCGGCGGCGAGGCCAAGTCTGTGGCGGCGCACCGAGAGCCGAGAGGGTCGAGGTAGTCGGTCGAAAGGTACTCCTCCGTGTCGAACTCGTCGCCGAAGGCTCGCCGAAACCACCCAGGGTCCCGCTGGGCGCGGACGAGGAGGAGCCTCCGCCTCGCCGCGCCACCGCCGCCGCGTGGGAACGAGCGAGGAACCGGCGTGGTAGGGCGAGGCGGAAGGAGCCTCCCACCATCGCCCCCACCGCTGCTGCGTGGGAGCGTAGCGAGGAACCGACGGGTAGGGCGAGACGCGGAAGGAGCCTCGTCGCCCCACCGCCCCCGCACGGTGCGTGGGGCGTGACGGGCACCGGGTGGGTAGGGCGAGGTCTCGGGCGGCGAGTGGCGTGGTGTCTGCGTCCGCCGACGTCTCGCGCCCTCGGCAGTGGCTAAGCGAGCCAACCGCTCATCAGAGCGAGGACCCGACCCCAAGCCGTCTCGGACTCGGCGGTGGTCACCAGTATGCCCCCTCTAGGCGCGTCAACATGGACACACCTCCACCTCAATCTCCGCCAAGAGCTGAGTCCGCATGTAACGCCAGTTGGCATTACGTAAGTTACATGAAAAGACGTGCCCATGTAGGTTCGACAGACACTTACCGAGGCGTTGTCCCTCCGGGACATCCGTGGAAGGGTACGTGTCCGCTACCGATGCTCGCCGGCGACGACGACGGTCTTTGGTGTGTACCCCACCCCGAGGCGAGTCTTGTGGGCGAACCACTCCATGTATCGATCGTACATGTCATGGTCGACGGCCGGGTCTCGGTGACCTCTCGCCGAGTCGCGCGCCCCACCGCAGGCCCATGGTGCATACGGGCGCGAATCGAGAGCCCACCGCAGCACCCATCCGGGTCATCCTGCAATGCAAAAACAGTAAGTACGCAGCACATTAATTTCGCAAAGATGCGGAGTAGTAGGATCAGGGCAAGTACCTGTGAGCGCCACGTGCGACAACGTGACGAGGCGGCAAAGGAAAGGACTGGAACAGGCCGAACTGCCGCAGCACTCGGTGCGGGGAGTACTCCTCGACACAAAGGTCAAAGACGAGCACCTTACGGGTGAGCCAAAAGGCCTCATCTCGCGTGCAAAGCACGGAGACCCCGTGAGGTGCTCGGGCGTGGACGTCGTACGCGGTGTATGGCGTCCACCGCACGTCCTCGTCGTGGAGGCGGTCGAACTCCCGAACGAACTCCTGATAGGACCTCCTCACCTGTAGGTGCGCGAACCTCCGCTGCGAGGAAATAAGAAATGGCGAAGGTTA
This sequence comes from Otatea glauca, assembly GCA_036346275.1. NCBI lineage: Eukaryota > Viridiplantae > Streptophyta > Magnoliopsida > Poales > Poaceae > Otatea > Otatea glauca. The sequence continues at coordinate 54,716,774 of CM070722.1, read as the reverse complement.
TTCAAGTGCGTTAGTGGGGAAAAAGATACGAGGGAGCGTACCTGTCGTCGGACCCAGTAGTGGCCCATGGTGGGCCAGTCCACCGGGTCGTCTCCGTAAAGCTCCTCAGGGTACGGTGTCGTGTCAACAACAGGCCTGCCGACGGAGAAGCGCTCCCAAGACCACAACTGGAGGAGTAGGACGCAACCGACATCGCCGCGTCGTGTTCGCCGAGAGACGGCGTCGCCGCATGACCTCAGACGTCGCCGCAAGCACACCGAGGCCCACGACCACCGCATCACCTGCTTACAAGGGGGAGTTAGACGTGTTCGCTGAGACGAGATTGAACCGAGTGTGTTACCTCATCCACCGGGTGTCGGCGATGTGTCGGGCGACTCGATCAGTGACGGTCCACCGTGTTCCGTGGGAGGACGGAACATCACCCAACCGAGCAACAACAGAGGTATGCCTCAAGTGGCGGGCCACGCCCGCCTCCTCCGCGCGCGGGTGGAGAAGGTCACCGCAGCTGTTCGCAACAAACATTATCAAGAACTTGGCGCTTCTATTTTAATTCTCAAAGAAAGAGGTACTCACCGTGGAATCGGCGCCACGCCTTCGCCGGTCCGTGGCGCCGGCCTCCCTAAGGGGGTGGTAGGGCTGCCGGGGTGCCGCGCACTCGACGAAACGCGGACAACTCGGCGTGCCACGTGACGAGGCGTCGTGGCGGCACGATCGCTGGGCCCGCACAAGGGAGGCCTAAGAGGTACGACACGCCCCGCAGCTGTCGAGCCATCTCTCCGCACGGAAGGTGGAACGTGTGCGTCTCCGGTCTCCACCGGTCCACGAGTGTGGCCAGCAGGGACCGGTCGTACCCGAACCGCGGCACCTCCTTGCCCTCTAACGGGGCCGCAGTCACCAGCTCCACCATCCTACAAAGAGGAAGTAAGCCAGCCGCTCGCAACCTGCATGTAGTTAGAATTGCATTCACAGGTAAGTATGTGTACGTAAAAGAGTGCAAGCGTCGCAGCCACCGTGGAACCCGGCGTGGGTCGATCGCGGCGGCTCCCGGGCACTCGAGGTCGGTGGTTCTAGCACTCGGTTCTCCTCTGCGGAGTACCTAGACCGGTGGTCGATCGACGGTCACGCCCAGCGGCTCGTGGCAAGGTCGCGCCATCGTGGCTCGTTACAAAGCAAATACAACAGATTTATCAAGAATTACATGTGCACACAAAATGAAATGCGAAATAACGAATTGTACCATACTCAACAAACAATACAACCAAGTGTGGAGAGCAAAAAAACTCGATTGCAAACATACGAAAGACAAAGACATGTTCGACGAGGCACACAACGCCGAGAATTACATTATCCTCGTAGGTACTAATCGGGACATCGGAGAATAACATGATGCGAACAACAACTTACTAGTACATTGAAAATTACATCGAACATTACAACGTACATTCTGACTTACGGTCCATTGAATAATACAAGATGGGAACAACATGCAAAGTTACATTATCCGCGGTTGCGGCGCGCTACTCGACTCGCCCATATCGTTCGAACGCGCCTTGTCCTTCGACGCCGACCTTCATCTTCAACATTCGGATGTCCGTACCCATCGATGGTCCGGAGAGGGGCTGTTGTGAACGATCCATCCACTCGGCACCGTACACCTCATGATGCCACGTGTTGAGAACGCTCGCTTGTAGTAGTACGGGAGATGAACGGACGACAGGATTGATGCGTCTCGGCGGTGCGGCAATGACGCGAGCACGGCAAGTGCAAGCAGCGTGGTTTCGGCAGAGCACTCGCAATCACCGCCGAGTATGCACGGATGGGAAGTCCTCTCCGGTGGCACCTCGCGACCTCGGCCACCGCAGGCACGTGGTATCTCCGCTCCACGCCACTCTCGGTGTAACCCGATGTGTCCGCGCTTTCTTGTTTTCTTGGACATGTAGGTAGACACAACAGCTTGAGTAAGACAATCGATTGTCCGACATACATGCCGCGGAGGTCTTGTATCGCTCAATGAAATATCTCGTGTCCCTAATAAGACACCTCAACTATACCCACCATGGAAGGCATCCGTGCCTTTCATTACCCAGTTGTAAATCTCCGCCAGTTCGTTGTCATGATCCCATAACGCGAGCCGCCCTCGTCGTGCGTATGGGACCATTTCTCCAAAGGCTCATGTCGTATCCAATCGGTGAAACTCTTTATCTTTGGTACCGCCCACGCCGAGGTTTGGGGTCTGCCGGCGCCGCATATAAGGTGTGGGGTCCTCTCCTTGCTCATGGTACACCATCGGGTTCCTTGATGAACTAGCGGTACCTCGGGATCCATTGATTGCTTCTTCGTTAGTTCGCCCAACGCCTTCCAAAGCGCGTCGAACTTCCTCCGTTGGTTCTGTTTGCACAGCGCTGAACATGTTCATAAGCTCCTTATTCCGAATCGACGGAAAAATTGGCACCCATGTGCCTCATGCACCACCGCTCCTCGATCCGCCACTTTGTCGCTCCCACGACGGCGACCCTTGTTGCATATCCACGATCGCTCTTAGCGCCTCGCATGTCGGTCATGGATGACACAAACATCGAACTGCCGAGAACAACCGCCACTTCACTCTTTCAAGGAACCGATGCACTCTCCGTGTTTTCCCCCTCCACGAATGCCAACGCAACCGGTAGAACTCGGTTGTTGGCATCCACCGCGATCGCAGATTAGAATCGCCCTTGTACTTCCCGTGAGGAATGTGCCATCCATGCAAAGGACCGGCGACAAGGTTTAACGCATTTATGCATGCGCCAGGCGAAGAATGCACGCCGCAATACCCACTTCCCGTGCACGCACCACCCGCAGGAACTCCGCAAGGTCGATGGATGTACCGGGGTTCCTTTGTGCGATTGCCCGAGCAAGTGGGAATATTCTCGCACGAAGCCTCGACGCCCCGAACCGTATTTCGAGCTGTCCTTTTGCTCTCCATGCCTTTGCGTAGCTAATCTTGTATGAAACCTCTCCTCCACGGCCGTGATAATAGATCGAGGTCGCAGATGGGGATTGTCCACGATCGACCATAAAACACATTTGCCACCCAAGTGGACGACAGATTGCGGTGTCCGCTCCGCTTCTTCCAGCTCGCAGATTATGCTCCATCACTATGGAGCATTTCCGAGAGTCCGCCCACTTCCCGGTATGCATGCACCGCCATGGGCACGAATCAACTACGCACTTCACGTCGTAGTCTTTCTTGTCGGACTTCACAACCCCGAATTGCCGCCGAGAGACATTGCCCAAGATTTCACCGCATCCATCACAGCCTCCTTGTCTTTATATACGGCCCCTGCGTCACCTCGTTCTCACGATACTCCCATGCATCAATGTTCCTTCATTCATTGTTAGGTCTTGAAATTGTAATTGGTCCACGCACTGTGATAGGCACCCTGTGGGCGTTGTCCTCCTCGTCGGAGTGCTCACCATCGAGGACTTCCTCATCCGCACGGTCCTCCTCTTCCATCAAGTCAACAATGTCCTCCACCTCCTCCCCTCGTCGGCCACCCTCGCGCCTCCACCGCTGTCTCCTCTGCCCCCCCGGTCCCTTCGTCACCGCCAGTCTCGTGCTCCTCGTCTCCGGGCTCCTCGCCGCCTTCCTCTTCGCATCCTTCTACATTTGATGTCCCCTCCGCCGTAATGTCCACCCCGACATCACGAACTTGCGACACCGATGGAGCTACCGGTAGCATGTGCCAACAACATGAGCGCCAACCCGCTCTACGGCAAAACCAACATAACTCCTCCATGTGGACGCCGAGTTAACAGAATCAACTCTCCGTAAAAACGGTCTTGCGCTCGCTCACTCTCGCTCGACAGAACCGAACGATCGGGCATCCAAACCGAACATCCGAGACATCCACTCCAACAAACCCTCAGATGTCCTATCGCTCGATCTCGCATATGCCTGCACGACTCTTGAAAATGATGATAGATCCACCCCATCCGCCCCCTGTGCTATCTCCCCATCTCCATAAAATATTTGGAAATACAATTTCTCCGACATGCTGCAACGTCCGACGGAAAAATATTACTCTAAAATACAATCTACAAAATACGACTATGAATAAGTGATTCGACTAGCCTACTATACGGTCTAATATTAAATTTCTACTACATTACATTTGTATATATTGCCTAATACATTACTAACATAATAAAATTAGTAATACACGACCATACTAAATTAAATTCATACCACATTACATTTGTATATATATTGCCTAATACATTATTTGCATAACAAAATTACTAATACACAACCCTACTAAATTAAATTCAAATATTGTCTAATACTATATTAAATTTCTACATATGAATACTACATTAAATTTGCACATACTTACGATACTAAATTAAATTTGTAAATACTACATACTACATTAAATTTCGAATATTAACTGCTATATTAAATTTCTAAACAATACATAATCCTAAAATTTCTAAATACTACAATTCCTAAATATTAAATGCTACATTAAATTTTAAATCTTGTATAACCTAACAAAAATTCCTACATTTACCTCTACAAAAATTGATAAACTAACTCTACAATAAAATTCAAAAATTTACCTAAATTTTTCTTCTCCTTCTCTTCTTCTTCTCTTCCTCTTCTCCCTCTCTTCTCCCTCTCTTTTTCTCCTGCGGTGCGCTCGCTCCGCTTCTTCTCTCTGTGACCGAGTGGAGCGGGGATAAAGGAGCTGTCGCCTCAGAGAGGCGTCGCCTCTGGGGGCGATGGGGGGCCCCACAAGCGTTAGCATTAACGGGGCGGGGCGGCACTAACGGCAGGCAGGGCTATCGCCCGTGTATGGAGCGATCGCCCCATACACGGGCAACGGGGGGCATTTTTGTCATTTTTTTTTTCGGACGCATAGTTTTGAAAAAAAGAATAAAAAAAAATATTAAATAAAAAAAAATTCACGCCCGGGAGAGGAATGGAGAACGCAGGCCCAACGCCGCTCACTCCTGGTCCGGAAGCGACTCGGCCCGCGCGCGCGCGGGCGAAACCAGTAGCGCCTTGCGTGATGCGCCGTGCTCCTCACCGTGCGGCACTGGTTGGAAATTGGTTCGTACTTGGCAAGTCGGAACTCGGAAGCGCCAACCGCCAAGAGGCAAGGATGATCGACGCAATCTGCCCGGGCGGCTGGTGTTCCACACTGGTCTAGAGCTCGTATTATATCCCGGCCGACAGTGGCAGCCGTCCCCAACTTGATCAGAACATGAGCTCAGTAACAAGGCTTGAAATCTCGTTTTCGCTCGAAATCTCGAATATGGCCAGAGAACGAAATCTCGGTAAGATCTCGAAATTTTGGATAAATTCTGTAAGAAACACAAAAACGGATTTTCAAATCCGGTATTTTTTTTCAACCGGTAGGACTTGCCGAGATCTCGGCAAAATTAGACAGAGTGAAATCCGGTCGAAACGAAGTTAACAAATTTTGAAATTTGTTTTACAGATTCCTGACACATTGATGATGTTGCCATAAAAATTTCAGATAATTATAAAGCCTGTGGAATTTTTAAAAATTCAAACATTGCAACTGTCTTGAAAAAACGCTGACCGACAATTTTAAACCGAATGAAAAATAAGACAAACCGCGTTACAAATATTTGAAATTTTTTGTGCATGATTCTGACATATCACTAATCTTTTCATAAAATTCTTAGATGATGATCAAACTTCATGAATTTTTAAAAATTCAGACATAAAAGCCTTACTGATAAACTTCAACAAAATAAAAAATAGTTCAAACCACGCTATAAATTTTTAGAATTTTTTGCACGGTCCTGATGTATCATTAATATTTAAATAAAATTTTTAGATGAAGACAAAACATCAAGAATTTTAAAAAAATTTGAAAGTGATACGTCCTGATAAAATCCTGATGATCAATACATAGATTTGCTTTAGCAATAAAAAAAGTTTTATTATTTTTGAAAATTTTACGGAAGGGTGATAAGGAATAATTAAGATCTCATAAAATTTTTGAATCATGATCACACTCTAGTGAATTATAAAATTCTTACAAGGTATTGTACCATTTATGTTCTTGCTCTTTTTTATTTTTGAAATATAACAAATGAAGTTCAATGCTTACATAGATTTGATTGAGCAAACAAAAAAGTTTAAATTTTATAGAATGGTACTGAGGCAATTATTAATCTCTCAAAAAAAATTTGGATCATGATCACACTCTAGAAAATTTATAAAATTCTGACAAGGTTACTATCCCAATTATGTTCATTATGTTTTTGATTTTTTTCAAGATAAAAAATTAATTTAAATTATTTTGAAACTTTTTATGTATGATCCTACACTACTAAAGATAGTACCATAAATTTTTTAGATCATGATCAAGCTTCTAAAATTTTATAAAAATCCGACAGTATTTCTGCCAAAATTTTAAAATGTCTAAAAAATGGTTTTTCGACAAATTATCATGGAAGATAATTTTTCGGGGTTATTGACCTAAATCCGGTCAAATCCGGGCACCAAAATTGAAATTCTGGGTCAGAATGCCGAGATACTGGGCGAAAATAGTGAGATCTTGTCGAGAAAAATGAGATGCTGTAGCAATACAATTTTTTTTAATTTTGCAGTTTGACCGGCATTCCTACAAACCGCCTAGCTCCAGAGAACGAGATCTCGCAAAATCTCGCCGAGATTTCTAACCCGGCTCAGTAAACGTTTCAACCACTACGGATCCCCTATCTATCTATGAACATGTGCATTTCACCAACTCACAAGGAAACACATTTCCCCGTAAGCTTGCGCAAATAGTAGGTTAGCGCGCCGCGGCGCCCACCCAATTCAAAATTCAAGCCCAAAACTTTCACATCGTGTTTCCTTAAAACCCACTTCTCCCGCAAAAAGCAGGGGAAAAGATCAAACAATCACAAGCCGTGCGGCGCGAGGCAACCAGGGGAGCAGCTCCACCCAAAGCTAGAGCTAGCGTTTCGGCGGCGATGGTGGGCAAGGGAGGGAAGGGTCTCCTGGCGGCGAAGACGACGGCAGCCAAGAGCACCGACAAGGACAAGGACAAGAAGAAGGCCCCCATCTCACACTCCTCCCACGCCGGCCTCCATGCCCCCCTCCGTCCTGCTTTCTTGCTGGTACGCCCTCTCGGATTTTTAGGTCGATGTCTTCTTGTTCCCTCCTCGAATTTAATAGATCTAGGGTTTCTTGGTGCGAATGTTAGGTCAATGCGTGGAATTCCTAGCTAACCTGTCGCAACCGTATGCTTGACATTGCAGTCTGCTTTTGTCTCTACAGTTCCCGGTTGTAACATCCCATAAAATTCAAAAATATGAAAATGGAAAGTTTGAAATTTATAAATAGAATTGAATAAAAAATTCAATTGGAATCAAGATTTTAATTTAAAACAATATCTTTTCCTCCTTTCTTGCATTCTAATCTTAAGAAAAGAAAGATTTTATTATTAAAACTATTTCATCCAAAACAAACAAACTATAAAAATGAATTTGAGATGTCATATTTAATTTTAATTTTAATTTCCTGAGTTTTCTAGATTATTGGTTTTTCTTGAGTTTTGATTTAAAAGAAAAGTCATATATATTGAAATGGTAAAATGGTAAAAGTAAAAAGGTAAAAACATAAAATCAACAAAAAATCTGCAAAACTCATAATAAAATATCAGAGCACTCAAGAACCCTAATCAGGTCAGTTGAGATATTCTGAACCATTAAAATATAAGAAAATACAATGTAATCATGATAGGAGATATTAAATCAGGTGCTGTCAGATTTTGGTAAAACTCTGAAGAGCTTATCTTGATCTGATATTTTTACCATGATTACATAAACATAATATATACCTTTGGTAAAAATATAAAAAATAAAAAATTATATTTGAAGCCTTTAATAATTCAAAAATAGAAAACCAGAAAAGTTAAAATTTACAGTGTTAGAATTACTAAAATTAAAATACCAAATATAAAAATATAAAATTGTTTAAATAAGGTTTATAATTAAATTAAAAATATACACAAAAAGTTTCATAAAATAATAAACTCATTTTGATCTTAATCTAAATAAATAACAGAACAGACAGAAATGTTAAGTTTGCATTGTCAGAATTTTAATAAATTTTTTACCAAGCTTTTTTATCTGAAATTTTTAATAGATTATTATATTTACCTTACCTACGTACATAAAAATCTTCATAAAATCTTGAGTCGGTTTGATAGTTTTAATCCAGTGAAAGATCACATGCTGTCCAGAAACTTCAGTAGAGCTGCCCTTTTCTTTCACTGCCATGTGAGCCTAGCGATCCCAGCTGTGCACTGACGACTTCCTTTACCGCTAGGATTACCCCACCTGTCAGCCATCCGGTTTCTCTTCTCCATTCTTCTCCCTTCTTCCTCTCTGCTCTCTCTCGCGCGTGCTATCCCAGCCGAGTCACCGCGAAGCCAAGCTGCGTCCAAACCTTGTGCCAAACCGACTTCACTGCCTATTTAAACGGCACATAGCCTCATGTAACAACCCATTCTTCCCTTAGCCTATTTCACAGCCTTGAACTTCTCTCTTGCACCCATCTTTCTCATTCCTGGCCGCACCGCCATCGTAGCCAAGCCACTAGCTAACCCTCTGCACGAGCCACCAAAAATCAATTCCATACACCTAAAGCCTCTTCTTTAGCTCACAAAGCCAAACCATCACTCGCATATGATAATCTTCAACCATAGCATCGCCACGCCGGGTTCCTTCCTCCGTCGATTGTCGCGCACGGTGAGAGCTCCCTCCTGTAACTCTTCTTCTTGGAACAAATCCAAAACAAGTCTTGACGAACACTCTCACCACGGGTACCCCCAGCGGCCCGGAATGACGAACGGGCTGCCCCAAGGCCGGCTTTGGCCAAAGGCCCCCGCTGGGCCACGAAAGATACTCGACCCCGACTAAACCAACCAGGGGGCGTCTGACCCCCGCCACGGGTCGGACCCCGCGAGCTTCGACCAATCCGAAGCGATCTTCGCGAGGATCGAGTGTCAGGCTGCCGCGAGCCGTTGGTCACCTGCCCCCACGAACACGACAGCGCGGAGTGACCGTGCGAGGGCAGGTGGCTCTTTCCTAAGGTAGCAAGGAGGTTGCCAAAGTCAAGGCTCCAGTCTCATCGTCCAGTCATGCACAGTGTGGGGACACGCTCCCTCCCGAGGCAGCATCGGAGCCACGCATTATGGCATCAGCATCTGACAGGCGTACAGGAGGGTAGGAGCGCCATTCTCTGACTACACAGAAAACTACGCCACTCGATGAGTCCACCGACCCGGCGTGGGGTAAGCGGACGACCGGTCACATCGCCAAGACTAGGAGCCAGGACTCCTAGCGTAGGACACCTCATCCTTTCCTCTCCCAACTTCCCCTGTAACCTGCCCCCTCCTACTGTATAAAAGGAGGCGAGGTCCTCTAGGAGGGGGATCGAGGGATCGAACCATCCTCTTCTCGTTTTCTTAGCTCTCGCTTGTAAAACACCCCGCAGTCATTTGCACCCGAAGCAATATAGCACCACCGCATGAACTGGAGTAGGGACATTCGGCCCGAACCAGTATACGTCTTGGGCTCCCTGAGTCTAACAATTCAAGGAGAGGGAACGCGCGGCCCCTTGACTAAAAATTCACTCGCCGGTGCTCGAAACACCGACAAGTCTCTTATGATCTACTGAAGCTAATTCAGGCTTTAATTAGCTGAGAAACCTCGAGTTCTAGCCCTGTCGCCGGTTGGCCATGGAGACTGCCGCTCCTCCCACGGTGGCACGCCAATCTAGGCCACCGCCGGTTGAACAGTCACTACCCATATGTACGCGCGACTGTTCTGATACTCGTCGAGCCAACGGACCGCCGGTTCCGGCCACCCCTCGCCGGCGCGCTTACCTCCGTCGCCGCCATGTGTGCCGTGGGCAACCCAACTCCGGTTATATCCAGCGGCCATGAGTGCTCCCCTAGGTGCGCACAGACGCCCAGATGCTCGCCGTGGAACCGATTCGTCGGCTCTGGCCTTCCCTCACCGGCGGTGAGCCTCGGTGCTGCCTCCCCTGCATGGGGTCACTGACAGGCGGAGCCCACCTAGCAGTCACACGGGCGCCTCATTCTCACTGCCGAGCAGGCCCCGTTGTCAGCCTCCTGCACCACATTGCACGGCTCACGCGGGCCCGCGCGTTAGTCACGAGGCGTGCAGCCTCTCGCTGCCAGATGGGCCCAGCCCAGCCGCAACCCAAAAATGGAAGGCGCATTTTTCGGCTCAAAGGCGCACTTTCTGAAAGAGGCAATTTCCTGATTTTCAGCATTTTCCTAGACCTAGCATATTCATTTCCTTATATCTTGTGCATTTCTAATCCAAAATTAATGAAATAAATTTATAAATTCATGATAAATCATTTAGATTCAGAATATGCAAAAATATTTTGAAAATGAACTCTGTTTAAATTTTAAATTCAATTCTAAAGTAAAGGATCTAAAATATGCCATATATGGAAATTTTACAAATGAACTCCAATTTGAATGAAATCAATTCTGTTACAAACCTTAAATCCTCAGGAACTTAAATATGCAAAACTATTTAGATTTAGACTCGATTTACATCATTCTCTAAAGTGAGTTGTTCCCAATGTATTGAATATTCAAATATGAATATCTTTTGCAAAAAGGATTTAATTCATGTCAAACCAGTTTCTATGTATTTAAAAGTTTGTAATCTACCTAGATATGCAAAAACATTTAGAATTAAATCTAGTTTGAAATAAATTTGAAAATAGATTATTTTCCAATGCATAGAAATTAAAATAAATGTAACTTAAATCATACAAATTCAAATAATGGTAAACCAATTCTTAGGTCTTTAATAAAACCATAATACCCCTGTTTATGCAAGAATATCTCATGTTTGTGCAGATTTGAATTAAGTGCATATTAGATATTAATGTTTACTTTTATGAAAAACACCTCGTATATGAGCAAAATATTGCAGAACCAACTCTAAAACACTCTTAGGGTCATCCTCTGCTAATGCTAGAAAATAGATAAATAATCTTATAAGGTGCAGTCGCAAACTAAAAACTAAATCTGAACCTTTGTCGCATAGAATGTAGAAACACTTAAGCCTTTTCATCAGTGCAGTCGCAAACTAAAAACTAAATCTGAACCTTTGTCGCATAGAATTTAGAAACACTTAAGACTTTTCAGCAGCCCGTGAAACATCTTGCCTAAATGCAATTATTAAGAAGATTAGCCTAGAAATGATATTTAAAATATATACTACCATAATCCAGAAAAATATTCTTATTACAACTTGTTTTGCATCTGAATCCTGCTAGCCCAATACCCTTAAGTGTCATGGTCATCAGAAACCTTAATGCCATATAAGCTATTTCAGCAATGAATATAATGTCTCATCTAAATCCTAAAATTTGTGAAATTAGCTTATAAGCGCTCCCTAAAGTGTAAACTACCCTATTCTGAAGAAATAATCTCGTATCATTATGCTTTGCATATAAATCCTGTTAGCAAAAGAACCTTAAGTATTATGATTTCTAGACTTCAAAATATGAATAAGCAACTTAGTAGTATTGAAGAAATCTTAGTTTAGATATTTGTATCATCAGATCCTTCTTAAAAACCACAAATATATATAACCAGTAACCTAACTTAACAGATTTAATATATTCAAAACTACTTCTCGTGCAAAATCAATTAAGGATTAAGTGCTATTCATTCATAGCATGCAACTTAATGATCTAATATGTTAATTCTATTAATCCAAATAATTTTAGCATCTAGAATTCTAAAATCAAGAATAGATAGTCTATAAAAGAAACCGTGCATTGCTCAACCTAAAAGCCGTTAGCGATATGAATGTATATATATATATAGTCAATCAATCAAAATGCGAGACCATGTAATCATGCAACTTAAACCCTAATCCTCGTCTATTTTCTATAGTGAGTCTTATTTGGTTTTCCATCTGTCTTCTTTTTGCCCTTATTAAAATTTGTTATTTGGTATATTTCTATTAAACGACGTGTAGAACCCGACGTCATCGATTTCGTCGTCGACTACGTCAGCTGCGACTTTGACTTCGTCGTAAGCAATAAATAAGCAAAGCAAGCACCCCTTTTGACCATTTTGATCCCAGTTTTATAAATGTTTTCATTAAATATTTTACTGCATGCGTTACTTATTAAAGTCTGTTATTTCGTGGGTAATGGTAATTTTACCTATAGTTTCATAGAACCTCCTTGATAAGTATGGATTTGTGAACCCTGATAACCCCAGAATAAGGTAGACAATACATAATGTCATCATGGGATTACTCCACTTAGCAGTCATGCTTAGCCATGTTTAAAGGAACATTAAAATTTTAATATGGTTAAAAATGTTGGATATGACAAAATATTGGGTAATGACCTTTCTTTATGGTTGGTATTTTGGATGAAAATGAAAATAAAACTATGGTTTTGATGCGGGCAATTACTGGCAATAGCCGGATGTGCAAGTTTTGCACGTAGTGTAGGGTGAAGATTATTGCCCGTGTCGGATTAAGAACCGAACTATGGGTTGTTTTCAGGCCAAGAAACACGTACAACCACAAGTGCTGGTATGGGTCAGTCTTAAACCAATTAAGTTTATAGTTTAACTTTGTACTTTGGAAGGCTGGAGTAGTACGCGCTGTTTCTTAATGGATTGCTTGAAGGGACGTCCACACTGAGGTGATCATGGATTAAACATTTACTGATACATCGGTGTACGCCATGCTATAGGGAGTTTCATCATTTCTATGCTCTGAGTTTTTCTGACATAGTATGGGTTTAACGTCTCGGGCTGTTGCAAAGTTAACCTAGATAATGTAAAGGTTTTCGTCATGAACATTCTGGCCACTACGCCAAAGGTGCGTGAAACATGCGGCAAAAAGAAAAGGTCATGACTTATGAGTAAAGATGTACACATCTGCAGAGTGTAAAACTAATAGATTAGCCGCGCCCGCGGTCATGGACACTTGGTAAAGTCATCATATAGTTAGCTGTTTTTATTTTTATAAAACTCTGGATTCTATCAGGTGTTGGTAGAAATTGGTTCGTCGATGTGGTCATGGTACCTAGGTTCGTGATTTCACTTATTCATATTTGCATACTGTTATTCTACATATGAAATTGCTTTTACTTAAAATTTCGTTTGCAATCTACTATTATGTATTTACATTTCAAATTGGCTTTATGCAAATTAACCGTAGTAGTCTTTCCTTTGAAATGGCCTGTATATATTATAAATTTTGCAAAAGTCTTGCGGAGTACGAAAGTACTCACCCTTGCTTAATTGTTGTTTTTAGGTGAAGAATTAGATTAGTTCGATGAAACCTATATGATGCAGGATTCAGGAATGTTAATGATGAAGCTTTTCTAGGGATTATGCCTTGTTAGTTGCCTGAGGGTTGGATGGGCACACTACAAGACTTTTCTTCTTTCGCTGCTATATGCTCTGAGATGTAAGATTATTATGTAAATTAGCTTTCGCTTTAACATTATGATATATGATTGTGACTCCAATTGTTGTAAATGTGCGTACTAGTTACTGATTATGAGACTAGTACTGTTTGCATATGAGATTTAATTTTTGCATTTATGTGAAAATGAGGTTCGTTACACCGGTGGGGCGCATCCACCGCCAGCTCAAGTCGAGGGCGTCTGCTCATGGACGCGTCGGCGCCACCACCGCCGTGTACTCCGTGGTGATTCTCGAGTACCTGACCGCCGAGGTCCTGGAGCTGGCCGGCAACGCGAGCAAGGATCTCAAGGTGAAGCGTATCACCCTACGCCACCTGCAGCTCGCCATCCGTGGTGACGAGGAGCTCGATACGCTCATCAAGGGCACCATCGCCGGCGGAGGCGTCATCCCCCACATCCACAAGTCGCTCGTCAACAAGGCCTCCAAGGAGTGAACAAGACACCTGCGTGTAACTTGTTCATGTGCTTGACTCTCGTGTATGTAGCTTAGTGGCTCTTTTACTGTTTTGTCGTGTCAATTGGGTGTCTCTGTATCGCAGCGATTGTAAACTGAAGTGTTTCTCAGTGGGTGTAAGTGTTTGTTAGCGTTTAGTGGGACCAAAGTCGCTGATGGCAGGTGAATTCGTGTGAAATTCTCTACTGCTTGTATGTCTAAACTCAGTATATGATGTTCTGAACCTTGGTTGTTAATGCTTCAGTTCAGTTTATGTTTTGAATGGTGGTATCTGTTGGTTGGTGTTATGTGTTTACTTTTGTGAGAGTATTAGATGTGTGTTTTGCTCTTTATGAATTTCTTTTGGGTTCATAGTATGATTGATCCCTCAACGATTGTTTTTGGCTCAATTTGGTCCTTGAACTAGCAAATTGGCCTCACTGACTTAGTCCCGTGCGTCTTAGCCGTTGGACTACACGAAATGTCTTAAATGCCCTGTCCACTCCCTCTTATGTGAAGCCCTCAAAATCTTGTATTTCCTCCGGCTCCGGGTGGCTTTCTTTGGCTCTTGAAGCTGGTACTTAGAAGAAACCCTAGAAGCCGCCATTGGGACAAAAGGCAAGCAAAGATGGGGGCGGAGCACCCTTAAAGCATATCGTTCGTGAGGAAATGCATTGGATCTGAAGCTGGTCGTGGACCTATAGCTGAGGTGTCCATTAGAGATGTAGCTCGTGCAAGAGTTTGTGGTCAATAGAAGGCGTCACTGAAGAAACACTTGGTAGGTTTTGTTCGATCTGCTGGTTTTGGAATTGGTTTGATGGTCAGGTTTAGTGAAACCCTCATGGTTTGATTCAATTTGTCTCTCCACGTTTCGATCTGTAGGAATAAATAGGAACGGAATACCTTGGTAGCTTAGCAGTAACGTTCCATTTCGATGGCCAATTTGTTCATGACGAGAAAAAAATTAGAGTACCGTAATGGAGATGAGGGTGTTTTACATAGAGGAGGAGAAGATTTCAATACTAGAGCTATTGGGACACCTTAGACATCACACAACATTCCCTAAACCAGTTAGGATGCATTGGTTGAAGCCTGAGGCAGAACAGCTGAGTGTAGGGTTAAGGCTGCTAGTGGATGTCTGGATGATGGGTCATGACGTGACATGTTGCAAGAATTAAGGAATATTAGTGCTGTCCACAAGTATGCAAAATAAATGGAAGTTGACGATGAGGGTAGTGAACGAGACATGGCTGAGATGGCTGACATTCACTGACATTCTTAGCATGGATGACAATGCTGATGTAGACGACATACTAGATATGTTTAGGGGTGGACATAAAAAACTGAAAACGAAAAACCGAACCAAACCAAATTAACCGATTATTTCGGTTTTCGGGTTTCGGTTCGATTTTTATTTTACTGCTATTCGGTTTTTGGTTCGGTTGTTTTGTTCCAAAAACCAAAATCACCGAAAAACTGATTAGCTGTATCGCGTTCCACAAAAATCCCAGTCCACCTCCCCGATGGCCCAATCTCTCTCCTCCTCGGTTCCTCAGTTCTCACGTGGAGAGAGACACGATCCCCAATTCCCCATTCTTCTCCCCTTCTCCAAATCTCTCGTCTCTCCTTCAAATCCCTCCCCAGCTCTCCTCCAGATCTCTCTAAGTCTCCTCCTCCAGATCCCTCCCCTCTCCAGTCTCCCCTTACCATGTGCTTGCATCTCCGACTCTCTAGTCTCCACCCACGACAGGCTCTGGTCTCACCCCCGCCTCCGATCCCGATCCGCCCACGACGGGCGTGGCGGCCAACGAGGACAAGGCGGCACGGCACCGTAGGGTGGAGCCACAGCAGAAGAGCTCCTCCATCCTTGGCGCGGGCTTCGGCGCTCTTCTCTGCCCGCTGCTCCTCCATTCTCTACACGAGCTCTGCAACCGTCCTTGTTGAGTCCCTCGTTGACGGTCGTTCCCAAGGCACTGCTGCCGCGTGACGGTCGTGAACGGCGACGAGGATAGGGAGCACATGGTGCGGAAGACGATGCTCTGGCTGGAGGTGTATGACCACTGCACAGGCGCACTCGCCTTCCGTGTAAACAAGTATCTGCTGCTGCATGCTCTTATACCTTCCTTTTTAGTCATAAGAATGAATTTGATCTCTCCCGATGTATCTTGTTTTATTTCTCACATATTAAGGTTTCCAATTCTGCACTTATCAGTGCCTTCACGAAGGAGATAGAACCTGAGTCACCTATTTCATTGGTTCAGATTTTTTTTATTTGCCAAAGCTCTTGTATGAATCTGTCGTCTTCATCCTTTTAGCATCTTTTCTGAAGTCGCATTTATCCTTTTCATTTATGTTTCAGTGTGATTTTGAACGTATTTCTGATTGGGTGCATGGATGAACTTACATAAGAGCAAAACAAGGTATTTATTTTAAGAAATTAAAAATCTGCACAATTTATGTGAGGTTAAAGTGATGAATCTATTTGTTGACTGAGTGTTGTTCTTGCGATGTAGTTCCAATATTATTATTGCAACCTCTCGAGACAACAGTCACAGCAGCCTATATGGCTTCAAAAGAGAAGGTGAACAAAAATCCTTAATCCATAGTTGATACATAGCTCAATAGCTCTTGGATCATATTCCGTTTTTTATTTTTCATACTCTTTGTGGTTTTTTTACCATAGTACCTTGGCCCGACATAGCTCAATAGCTCTTGGATCATATTCCGTTTTTTATTTTTCATACTCTTTGTGGTTTTTTTACCATAGTACCGTGGCCCGACATAGCTCAATAGCTCTTGGATGCTCATTTCTTGACCTGGTAGATGATGTTCCCACTGAGTTTCCTTGTTGGTACATCTTGCTCTGGGAGCTCGCAACAAGTCTTGCCCCTTCTCCCAATGCTGCGTTGGATCTGAAATTCGGTTTACCAAAAAACCGAATTAACCGAACCGAATCTGTTTGGTTGGTTCGGTTAATTCGGTTCGGTTCGGTTTTCGGTTCTCAAAAACCAAAATATTTTTAAATCAAACAAACCGAACCGAAAAAACCGTATTAACCGAATGCCCACCCCTAGATATGTTTGTAGGTGACAAGATGATAGGTGTGAATACTTGTGGTGAGCAATGTGCAGATCCACGGGAAGACACAATTTTTCTAGCCTATAAATTTCGTTTCTAACAAATTTAGTCTTGCTTCATTCGAATTTGCAAAACTTTCCTTTTTGTCGCCTGCCGCACTGGGAGAGCTCACCAACTTGCTCAACAGACAAGTTCCACGTTTGGATCTACGGAAGGAATCGGCAATCACCTTCTGCACTTGCCTACAGCAAAAACGATTTGGAGGCTCCTTACGCGCTTAGCCTCCGCGGAAGGACGTGAGATTAACTAGTGAATTTGATTAATTAGCGATTTTAATTAAATGATTAATTAATAAATATGATTAAATTAGTGATTAATTAGTGCATTGGTTCCTGCCACGGCACGGGAGAATGGCAGGATTCCTGCCAAGTTCCCCGAGCATGAGAGGTGATTCGTGGAGGGCCAAATTTCTAAATGATTTCAGTGAGGGCTATATTTGAAAAAAAAAGGTTCGCAAGGAGACTAAAAAAAAGCAAACAATTCAATCTTTGACACCCCATTTGACTCCATGGAATTGAATTTAACTCGTTTAATTGGGTTACAACTCATATTCTACTAGACTTTTAATTTTATTTAAGCCAATTCAAATACCATTTTTTTTCTGTTTGGCAGTCCTTCGAATTCAAATTAGAAGTTTAATTCTTTTCAGAAAAAAATAACATCAAGATTTAGAGTTTGCTCTCACTTGTTGCTGTACCGTCGAGCTCCTCCAATCCAACACGTGTTGCTACAAGAACGCCGCCACCACCGCCTAGAAGGCATGCTGATGTGGAGGATGGACTTAGGCGGCAAGGAAGAAGGCCCTCTCTATCCCCATCCGCTGCCATGGTCAATTTAAATCCCAACGACGTTTTAGAGCACATAGATCTGTTCCTTCCACAACTTTGGCATGGATGCAGTGGAGGAGGTGAGTCGGTAACCCGAGTCGAGCAGAATGACAGCTCGATGCAGCGAATGGAAGCTAGGGTCGACGGTGGTGGCCACGCAGCGTCACGGGAGGTGCGGGAGACTAGGGTGGAGAGAGGCGGAGAAGAGATAAGAGCAAGATGGCCATGACATCGAGAAGAGACAAGAAAAGGTCGAGAGGAGAGGAGAGGTGCTCGTGCGTTTAATTTGTCATGGTAAACCAACGATCAGGTTAATTAGAGTTATCACTCGGGTTTAGTTTCAACTCTTTAGTTTGGATTGGAGTGGAATCATTGGTCCCAATTCCAGGTGACAGCTAAACACCATGTTCCATTCGTTTCCCGAATACATGTTTTTCTAGCTCTTAAATTTTATTCCTAAATACTTGTTATTTTACAATTTAAATGATTTTTTACTATTTTTTCCTTCTATACCCCCTCCTTTAGCTATTCCTAATACTATTTACTATTATATACTAGAATAAGACACAAACTAAAGATATAATAAAAGGAAGTAATACGATCTTTTGTATATATATCTCGGTGAAAGTTGTCGAAGGTTGGAAAATCGTGTTAAATTATTTTAACGTAATATGGCCCTGTAAATTACAGAGAAATTCTTATTATAAAAAGGTCTAAGTGTGATGGTTGCTAGAATAAAGATTAATAATTATGGGGTTTAAATTCCCACTCCTCTCCCTTTAAAATATTGTAAATTGAATATGTGATAATTAAGGATCAATCTACCATTTGCTGTTAGAATCAAATAAAGGCTAATTAGTTCTTGCATGCACATGGTAGTATTAGTGCTTCAGTTTTGATGTGACGCAATGGCTAATTAGTTCTTGCATGCATATGGTGGTATTAGTGCTTCAGTTTTGAAGTGATGCTATTAAAGATAAAGACTGTTTCCATTGGAATTTTATGGCATGGTCAGGGCATCCTCTATATAAGCATGGTTGGTCTAACAGTACAACAGTGTGTGCATTAGAGATATTGCTATTGATCTCTCAAAGAAAGGAACAAGAAAGAGAAATAGCAAATAAAAGGAAAGTGTTAGCACATACATACAAATCAAAGGTTCATAGTTCTTTAATCATCAAAAGAACAATATTAGTAGGAAGGAAGAGAGGAGAGAAAAACTCGATATGCAAGGTGTTGCTAACATGTCTCAAGGTGGGTTTGTGCTTTTGCACATATAAAGGATGATTTGTGCTTTTGCACATATAAAAGTTACTATTCGGTTGATTTAAATTATGCTAAATGATCTTATAGCTCCGCATTTCTGCTTACATTTGGTATCAGAGCATGGTTTTAGCCTTTTTAATTCACCATTATAATTGTTCTTTTGTTGTATGGTGTAAGCGCATAAGTGAAATTGCATTTGTTCATAGTTTTTCCTTATGCAATTGCGTGATTCATCATAGTCATGTTATTTAGAGCAGTAAAATATTATTTCTTTTCCAGTATTGTTATTTGGATAATTCGCAAGAAATATGTTTGCATCTGTCTGTAATGTTTAAAGACGGATTTTTCTTTTTCATAATATCACAGTTTATTCTTATGAGCATAATTAAAAGTGATATGCTAATTAAATATTTATATTATTGAAAGCATGTTTGTCACCAAAGTGGCCTTGCTTAAAAAGGATCATAGATATTTAGTTGAGCATTTCAATTGTTCATATTCTATTTGATGCTATTAATTGGAAAATATAATGGACAATTGAGTTCACGAATTGTAACACTAGGAGATCGCCCAAAGGTGGACCATTGCTTGCAATTGGTGATATGAAAGAGGTTAATCAATATGCTTCGTCAATTTGTTAGTTTATCCAAAGATAGCATGTACATTAGCTTGAGTATAGTTGATTATCTATTAAAGGTGTTTGTTTTAGCATCATTATTGATTCCAGCCGAGTATCTAAATTTCATCCAAACATGTTTTTAGATGCACACTTAAAGTTTGTTATTGCATGAATCTATTTTGTTTACTCAAAGTATTAATCTGTGAACATATTAAATTTTGCAGATCTATTAATTTAATGAGTCGTGGTTTTGGGCTTGTCAAGTTTAATGGGTGAACTATGTTGGTCGTCCGAACAGATCCGGTTTCAACTGGGTGTTATGGACTTAGATCTAGCATTAGTTCTTGATGAAAAGCCTGCAGCCATTACAGATGAAAGTACTGATGAGGATCGTTCCCTTTATGAAGCTTGGAAACGGTCTAACAGGCTAAGCTTGAACTTGATGCGTTTGACGATTGCTGAAAACGTCAAGCCGTCATTGCCTAAAACTGATAATGCAAAGGATTTCATGACGAAGCTAAAAGAATATTCCCAATCAGACATTACAGACAAGTCTGTGGTTGGGAGTCTTATGAGTGAACTAACGACCAAGAAATTTGATTGGTCTATTCCCGTGCATGATCATGTGATTAGCATGGCAAATATTGCTGCAAAATTAACATCCATGGGAATGGACGTAAATGAATCATTTCTGGTCCAATTCATCATGAACTCCCTACCTCCTGAATTTGGCTCGTTCCAGGTGCATTATAACACCATAAAAGAAAAATGGAACCTTCAAGAATGCAAAGCCCAATTAGTTCAGGAAGAAGGGAGATTAAAGAAAATAAGGGGTCACTCTGTCCATCTCACGATGCATAAAGGTGCAAGTAGCAGCAAGGAAAAGCCAGGGAAGAAGGGTAAGGACAAGACTCCACATCAAGTTAGTGATGGCCAAATCCATAAAAAGCTGAGATGCCACTTCTGCAAAAAGGTTGGTCATTTCAAGAAGGATTGCCCCAAGAGAAAGAAATAGTTCGAACAAAAAGATATACATTATGTTTCTGTATGCTTTGAATCAAATCTTGTTGAAGTACCTAGCCATACCTGGTGGTTAGATTCTGGTGCTACTACTCATGTTTCACATGTTATACAGGGATACCTTTCAATCCAACCCATAAGCGGATCTGAAAAGTTTTTGTACATGGGGAACGGAATGAAGACACGAATTGAAGGGATCGGGACTTATAGAATAATCCTTGATACCGGTCTACACTTAGATCTGAAAGAGTGTCTTTTTGTTCCTGAGTGTACTAGAAATTTAGTATCTATGGGAAAGTTGGATATAACAAGTTTTAAGTTTATGGTTGGAGACGGTATATTTTCATTATATGAGAATAAGTACTATTATGGTTCTGGTACTTTAATTGATGGTTTATACCGCTTCAATCTTAATGCTGATTTTTCTGAATCTCTGTTTCATGTTGAACATATTATTGGTAACAAACGTAGTACACATAATGAGCATTCTGCTTTCTTGTGGCATAAAAGATTGGGTCACATATCCAAAGAAAGAGTTTTGAGGTTAGTGAAAAGTGAAATTTTACCTCAGTTGGATTTTGTTGACTGGAATGTGTGTGTGGATTGCATCAAGGGCAAGCAAACCTCACATATATCAAAACACCCAACTACAAGAAGTAGTGAACTGTTACAGTTAATACACACTGATATTTGTGGTCCATTTGATGTTTCTTCCTAGGGCGGTGAAAAATATTTTATCACCTTTATTGATGACTTTTCACGTTATTGTTACCTATACTTGCTGCATGAAAAGTCTCAAGCTGCGAGCATCCTAGAGGTGTTCGTTAATGAGGTGGAAAGACAGCTCGATAGGAAAGTCAAGGTGGTGAGGTCGGATAGAGGTGGTGAATATTTTGGAAATTTTGATGAAAGTGGACAATGTCCAAGTCCATTTGCAAAGTTTCTTGAAAGCCGAGGTATTTGTGCACAGTATACAATGCCCGGAACACCTCAACAAAATGGGGTGGCTGAAAGGCGAAATCGTACTCTCATGGAAATGGTTAGGAGCATGTTAAGTTATAGTGATGTGCCCTTATCTTTGTGGATGCATGCATTAAGGACTGCTGTGTACTTACTGAATAGGGTTCCTAGTAAGTCAGTTCCTAAGACTCCTTATGAACTGTGGACGGGAAGGAAACCTAGTTTGAGGCACCTGCATGTTTGGGGCTGCCCAACAGAAGTAAGAATATACAATCCGCATGAAAAGAAGCTCGATGAAAAGACCATTAGTGGTTACTTCATCGGCTATCCTGAAAAATCAAAAGGGTACAGATTTTACTGTCCTAACCATAGTACAAGAATAGTTGAGTCTGGAAATGCTCGGTTCATTGAGAATGGTGAAATCAGTGGGAGTGGTGATCCACGAAATGTGGATATCAAAGAAATTCAGTCCAACCCTACTCCTAGCATTGTTGTATCACCGTTACACAACACTGCAGAAAATACAACTATTGAACCAGCTACTAATGTGCAAGTCACAACTGAAAAGGAAATTCCACATGAAAGGATATTACGAAGGTCTGTACGGAATAAAAGACCAGCTATTTCAGATGATTATGTGGTTTATTCACTTGAACATGAATGTGACTTGAGTATCGAAAATGACCCAGTCTCATTTAAGCAAGCCATAGAATGTGATAATTCTGAAAAGTGGTTTGATGCCATGAAAGAAGAGTTGAGATCAATGGATGACAATAAAGTCTGGGAACTAGTCGAGTTGCAGCAAAGTTCAAAACAAGTCGGGTGTAAATGGGTCCTTAAGACCAAACGCGACTCAAAAGGCAACATTGAAAGATATAAGGCTAGACTTGTCGCCAAAGGTTACACTCAAAAAGAAGGTATTGACTACAAGGAGACCTTCTCCCTAGTTTCAAAGAAGGACTCTTTGAGAATTATTTTGGCTCTGGTGGCACATTATGATTTGGAGCTTCACTAGATGGATGTGAAAACTGCTTTTCTGAATGGTGATTTGGATGAAGAAGTGTATATGAACCAACCTGAAGGATTCATGGTTCCAGAAAAAGAAAATTTGGTGTGTAAATTAAAGAAGTCAATATATGGGTTGAAACAAGCTTCCCGACAATGGTATATAAAGTTCAATGATACCATTTTGAAGTATGGTTTTGTAGAGAATACCGTTGATCGGTGTATCTACATGAAGGTCAGTGGGAGCAAGTTTATTATTTTAGTCCTATATGTTGACGACATTCTGCTTGCTACTAATGATAAATCTTTGTTGCATGATGTAAAGAAATTTCTCTCCAATAATTTTGAAATGAAGGATATGGGTGAGGCATCCTATGTAATTGGAATAGAAATATTCCGTGATAGAAATTATGGATTATTGGGACTGTCTCAGAAAGGTTACATTAACAAAATATTGGAGAGATTCGGAAAATTGCTCTGCGGGAATTGTTCCAATTCAGAAAGGGGACAAATTTAGTGAAATGCAATGCCCAAAAAATGATTTGGAAAGGAAGGAAATGGGATCTATTCCATACGCATCAGTTGTTGGGAGCTTAATGTATGCTTCGACATGCACTCGACCGGATATCGACTTTCTTTGTTGGAATGCCCAGTCGGTATCAAAGTAATCCTGGAATGGATCATTGGAAAGCTGCGAAGAAGGTTCTTCGATATTTACAAGGCACCAAGGATCATATGCTCACATACAAGAGATCGAGCCATCTTGAGGTGATTGGCTACTCAGATTCAGATTATGCCGGATGTGTAGACTCAAGGAAGTCTACATTCGGCTATTTGTTCCTTTTAGCTGGAGGAGCAATTTCATGGAAGAGTGAAAAGCAATTTGTCATTGCTACTTCCACTATGGAGGCTGAATTTGTGGCATGCTTTGAGGCCACTATTCAATCACTGTGGCTGCGGAATTTTTTGTCTGGCCTTCATATTGTTGATAATATTGAAAAGCCCTTAAGAATTTATTGTGACAATTCCGCTGCAGTCTTCTTCTCCAAAATGACAAGTACTCGAAAGGAGCAAAACATATGGATTTGAAGTACTTAACGGTAAAAGAAGAAGTGCAAAAGCAAAAGGTATCAATCGAGCATATTGGTACAGATCTGATGATAGCAGATCCACTAACTAAGGGACTACCGCCCAAGACTTTTAGTGGCCATGTTGAGAGTATGGGCATTACAGATAAATCCATGTTAGCATGATGAGTATATATATACATGATTTTGAGTTGCTCGTATTTTTTATGAACTTATGAATTCAATAAAAGTATTGTTTTGTTGGCTATCCATATTATCGTGTATACAATTATGTTAGTGATGGATAACAATGAAAGTTTCCCATTAAAATTAGTTTGAATTATGTTGATTGTGATACATAGAAGGGATCTTGTCACTGTATGACTTGCGACCGCCATGATTCTGTCACCACAATTCAATTTAACGATGACTTAATAGATTCGATGAAAGGTGTACATCTAAAAGTTTATCGAATCTTTAAGTTTTTACAAGGGCTAAGTGGGAGATTGTTAAATTATTTTAACGTAATATGGCCCTGTAAATTACAGAGAAATTCTTATTATAAAAAGGTCTAAGTGTGATGGTTGCTAGACTAAAAGATTAAGAATTATGGGGTTTAAATTCCCACTCCTATCCCTTTAAAATATTGTAAATTGAATATGTGCTAATTAACTTGTAGCCTTGTTACTTTAGATCCGAGCAAAGACGTTACAAGGATCAATCTACCATTTGTCTGTTAGAATCAAATAAAGGCTAGTTAGTTCTTGCATGCACATGGTAGTATTAGTGCTTCAGTTTTGATGTGACGCAATGGCTAATTAGTTCTTGCATGCACATGGTGGTATTAGTGCTTCAGTTTTGAAGTGATGCTATTAAAGATAAAGACTGTTTCCATCGGAATTTTATGGCATGGTCGGGCATCCTCTATATAAGCATGGTTGGTCTAATAAAGATTACAGCAGTGTGTGCATTAGAGATATTGCTATTGATCTCTCAGAAAAGGAACAAGAAAGAGAAATAGCAAATAAAAGGAAAGTGTTAGCACATACATACAAATCAAAGGTTCATAGTTCTTTAATCATCAAAAGAACAATATTAGTAGGAAGGAAGAGAGGAGAGAAAAACTCGATATGCAAGGTGTTGCTAACATGTCTCAAGGTGGGTTTGTGCTTTTGCACATATAAAGGATGATTTGTGCTTTTGCACATATAAAAGTTACTATTTGGTTGATTTAAATTATGCTAAATGATCTTATAGCTCCGCATTTCTGCTTACATTTGGTATCAGAGCATGGTTTTAGCCTTTTTAATTCACCATTATAATTGTTCTTTTGTTGTATGGTGTAAGCGCATAAGTGAAATTGCATTTGTTCATAGTTTTTCCTTATGCAATTGCGTGATTCATCATAGTCATGTTATTTAGAGCAGTAAAATATTATTTCTTTTCCAGTATTGTTATTTGGATAATTCGCAAGAAATATGTTTGCATCTGTCTGTAATGTTTAAAGACGGATTTTTCTTTTTCATAATATCACAGTTTATTCTTATGAGCATAATTAAAAGTGATATGCTAATTAAATATTTATATTATTGAAAGCATGTTTGTCACCAAAGCGGCCTTGCTTAAAAAGGATCATAGATATTTAGTTGAGCATTTCAATTGTTCATATTCTATTTGATGCTATTAATTGGAAAATATAATGGACAATTGAGTTCACGAATTGTAACACTAGGAGATCGCCCAAAAGTGGACCATTGCTTGCAATTGGTGATATGAAAGAGGTTAATCAATATGCTTCGTCAATTTGTTAGTTTATCCAAAGATAGCATGTACATTAGCTTGAGTATAGTTGATTATCTATTAAAGGTGTTTGTTTTAGCATCATTATTGATTCCAGCTGAGTATCTAAATTTCATCCAAACATGTTTTTAGATACACACTTAAAGTTTGTTATTGCATGAATCTATTTTCTTTACTCAAAGTATTAATCTGTGAACATATTAAATTTTGCAGCATCTATTAATTTAATGAGTTAAGGTTTTGAGCTTGTCAAGTTTAATGGGCTGAACTATGTTGTTTGCGCGCGCATTTGACTTCGAGAAACTGGCCATCGGGGCATCGTCGCTGTGGCGCGATTGAAATGGACCAAGAACTCGCCCATTGGGCCTTATCCCTTCGACCTTGCACGGCAAGCATGCATTGACCTGACTAATGGATTTTGTTGAGGCTTTGAGCTAAAGTGCTTGGGCCGCTAGCGAATTGCCACGCGCGCGCCAGGTCGGCTGGCCAGCGCCGCCTAGAGTGCCGAAATTATTGCTTATCTGTCCTTCGGTATATATTTTTTTTAAATCTATGCAAATTTGGTCATTTTCTCAACCGTGGAAGCACGACACGTGAGTACGTGACATATACCTTCTCCTACACTTTGGAAGCACAGAGAGTGGCTGGTGCCGCAAGAGCTCAACCGATTGCAGGAGCAGCGTGGTTCACTGCGGCAAGATGGATTCCGTGTTACCTGAGCCTAGCAGTGAGCTCCTCCCACGCTCGCCCTCCTTGCCGCAGAACCGGCCACCTTCTCTACTCCCCGAACGCAGCAAAGGACGGATATCGCCTGTTATGCCTTCGACAGTAGAGGAGGGGCTATATTTGTAGACACATACATGAGAGAGCTAGATTTATAAAAAAATAAGACACAGTGGCTAGTACGGCGCCGTTCTAAGGAACCCAAGGAATTTCAGTACACAAGGGGGAAATCGCCTGTACCTACTCAACACACTTCGCATCTCATCCATGCTCCACTGCTTCAACTAGGTTTGTTTCAGAGGTAAAAACTAAAAGAAAACTAAACCTCAACGTCAATACGTGATCATGATTCACAAGCATTTGTGACACACATACGCATGACCTGCAGCATTGGTCGATTCAGCCTGTAGCACCAGGCATCAGCCGTGGCTGCATGCCCTGCAGAGCCATGGACGACCATGTCCATTATCACCCTGCTGCCATCATCACGGATGGTCATGAACTCTCCACGATTCGCGCTTCGTTCTGCCACCCTTCCCTTGACAAATCGTTCAGATTAATCAGTGGCGCTTCATTGGACGAGAGCAACAATTTCCTGACTGGTGATTCTTCCAGAAACAGTGCCTGTCTTTTGTGCTCTTGCAGTTTGGATGCAACCGGGGAGAATTTCGCAACAATGCTGTGCCCCACGACCGCTTCAACTCAGAATGGGTCATTTCACCCTCAACGCGCGTCCAAGCGCCTCATGATTCTCTACAAAATATCTTCTAAATCTTTTCATCACTGATTTTTTAATTTAGGCCATTTGCAGACAACTTTTTCAGAAAGATTGCGCTGAAACAGTTCAGAAAAGTTTCTTGGTTGCTGACCTTTTCAGATATCAGAATCAGAGTACCTTGGTTGGCTCCGTAACAACATAAAACATGGAACCGCCGAGATTTAGCATTTCTGAACATGGGTGACGCCAAGAGATTACCTTTTCAATAGGCTAAATTTATTGATTAAATTGATTCTAATTTTGGTGGTTTAGGATTTGTAAAATCTTAGAACTATCTGTATTGTACTTTTAGAAAATTTCGAATCTATGTGTTGAATTTATGATACTACAAAACCATTGCATAAGACTATAGAATTATACATGTGAGGGAGACATACCCATTAAAAACATTTTAGTTCCGCCGCTGTTTCTGACGGGACCCAGGCAAAAAAAAATTTGTCGAGAGATAAAGGCATCCTTTCACCCACAAATCAGGTGACCTTTCATGCTTATCTGAGCGCTAACAGCACACGAATGGGAGGTTACACCTAACCGCTCATGATTCATGAACCCAGGTGATCATCCAGACACGCAAGCAGGCAGGCACACACCTACAAGCCTTGCCAGCTCTGATCAATGCAAGCCACGAGGCGACCCCTCCTCTCCTCCTCCCTGCAGTTAGCTGCATGCAATGATCCATTGATCTTTTCTGCCGGGGCACCGCGTGCCCTGCACGAGGGCCCGCGCCGATGTGGCGACGGTTTCGACTATGTTAGGCCCAGCCGGCGATGCAGACGTATCATCCACTCCCACCATGCTAGCGCTAGCTTCGCCTCCATGAATGATTCGGCTCAGATCAATGATCATCGTCACGAGCAAGCGTAGCTAGCGTCTCTCGCCACTCGAATTCTTGCACGGGGATGGGGCCGGGCCCCTTGCAGCGTGATGCGCTTCGCACCATGCACCACGTCGTCCAACTGCAGTTAGTTTCCGTCGTGAATCGGCAGCGATCGATCATGACACAGTTCAGGCTTCGTTTTGAGAGGGTAACTCTGTGCGAGTGTGTGGGGGTGCATGGGAATCATGGCATCATGGAGGTAGATCACTTGGATTGGGTCATGGAAAAAGGGGTTTGTTCGCTTGCCTCCCTTTTTGCCGGTACGTAGTACGAGAGCCTTGGCATGCACAACTTGTGAGCAGCGTTGCAAAAGCTCTCGTGCCTTCTTGTTTTTGTGCTTCCTGTTACGATCTGTGGCTACGAGTTTCGTCATGAGGCATTCTGAATCAGAGCTGAAGACGCTGCAGAGAGAATTGGGTGAAGAAATTTGAGAAGAATTCAGATTAGTATTAGCCAAGGCCAATGAATGGACAGTTTGACTTCGAGTGAGCTTGCGAAGTTAAGAACACGGTATTAGAAAGAAAGGAAGCAATCTGTTGTGTCGATTCCAATTCTCCAGACATAAATTTCACTTCTGTATATATTTTTGTACTTCTTGAATTAACAGAGAGAATAGCAAGGGAAGTTTTGGCCCTTTTGGAGAGAACATTGAATGGATGATGTGCCACATAACCTGATCATGGCTTTGATTTATTGCTGTATAAAGGTGGATATGACCTGTTATCTTTCTTTTCTCAGACGAAAAAGAGGGTCCGGTCTGTCCGGTCCTTTTCGGACAGGATCCGTATCATCACTGTATAGTTGTATTCAACTGGTACGAATGGCGCCAATACACTGCCTAGTGCCTACTCGACCAGAAATCAACACAAGGAAAAACAATTGTATGAATAATTGAGATGGTTAATATTTCTCACTCACCTTAGTTATGATTGGATGTTAGTACCACTTGTTAGGGTTAGCAGCACGGCAAAATAACTGAAGATAAAATTTAACGTGAAAAAACCACAGGAAACAATCCACTATAATACTTCAAAAATTACAAGTATAGGAGTTGGCTTATATAGCCAAAGAGTCATAGTTATAGACGATTTGGATTAACAACCTATTTGGATAAAATCAAAAGATATGGTAAGTTGAGATATTGAGTTATCTCCAACAAACCCCCCTTAACTCAAAATCTATAACGAAGTTGTTTTCGGAAAACCTGAAGGGTAATAAAGCACATGAATACAAGTACGTTAAAAGTCCAAATGACTATTAAACGAGGAAGACTAGAACAATCAATCCAAAAACTTGTAGTACGAAAAACCACCAAGTATATAAAAGACTGGAACAGTCTTATCCAAATGCTTCTCATAAAGCAAGATTGAGCAAACACAGTAGGTCGAAAGAAAGACTAGAACAGTTATCCAAACACACAGCTGTGACAAAGCATATGAAGAATCTGGGTCTTCAATGATTCATAACCTCAGTAAAGTCTGAGTCTGTACAATTGACCATCTGAAACAAACAATCAATCATCATATGGCATAAGCCAAGACATCACCTAAGGTGCTGGATAAATAGTAAAGAATTCAGAGTATGGACTTTTGGAATATTCCATATGAAACATAAAATTCAGCAAAATGCCTACTGAAAAGCCATAATATGGTTGAAACTGCTCAAAAAATGTCAATGTGAAGAAAAACTTCTTGTGCGATCAATGGAGTATAAATTGCAGTAAACCCCTCATATTAGAGCTAAGGTTCGTATCAATCTGGCGGCATCCGCATGGCACATTAGAGGAGTTCCGATCTAGTCCTCCCGCGCGACCACCGGCCGTCTTGGTCGGCCCTCCAGTTGCCTACAACCCCTCGACGCCTGATCGACTCTAGCACAGCCCACCTCATCGGTGTCTTCAACTCGGCCCGTCTCCGATACCACTTGTTAGGGCTCTGATACCACTTATTAGGGTTACGATATCACTTGTTAGAGTTAGCAGCATAGCAAAATAACTGGAAATAAGATTTAACGTGAAAAAACCCTTACGAGAAATAATCCACTATAATACTTCAAAGATTACAAGTACAGGGGTTGGCTTATATAGCTAAAGAGTTCTAGTTGTAAAACGACTTGGACTAACAACCCATTTAGATAGAACCAAAAGAAATGGTAAATTGAGATATTGAGTTAACTCCAACATTGGACAACTAAAATTCTTTGAAAGCTGGCGGGTAGATATTGTTTTTGTTTGGTTTGCTGCTGCATTTTAGCGTGTGCTAGTGGAATCATAGATCATTTCTAGTTTAGGCACCAAATCAGCATAAAAAGTTATAAGAAAAACTCTCAATCCAAACGAGAAATTTTGCGGAGTGCGTAGACATATTTTGCATGGGACAAATTTTCAGATAAAAATTACTCAGAAATCGTCTCGCAAGACACGGGCACCAAGACTGTGCAAGATCTTCGGATGGCTATCACTTAGCCACGGATGTATAGCAACAGAAAACACACTGGCTTGGCTATCTGCCACGCCGGGTCGGGATGTCTTCAAGTGCCAATGCGCCATGGGCAAGAAGAAGACACTGCTGCATTCACATCTCTTGACCGATTGCCCTTTCGATATTTTCGCCGTTTACTCCTCAATAAAAATATTTTCACCGTTTGATGGCGAGAATTTTTGAGGAGTAAGTATTCTGACCGACGTGCCTGTATCTGGACCCAGCTGATACCGAAAGCTAGCTCAGAGAGGCAGAGATATACCGGAATCGGAACAGTGTACGAGGGAGCAACGCTAGCTGATGGTGCTGTCGTCCGAATGGGCACCGAATAGATCTGGGAATGTCTGCGACGAAGAAAAGCCGGAGGAATTTTTTTTCATTTGATCAGGGGCTTTGGCGCATCACATTCATTTTTTTTCGTTGAAATATTGAGCTGGGCGATTAATACACTCGGTTCATCAAACTGTTAAATTACAAACCCGTTACGGTAAATATTGCTTAAACTTGCGGTGTTTCGTAACAACAAAACAATCTTAGCCAACGAGACGATGCTTCGTATTCCCTTCGATTCTATAGTGAAGACAGCTAGGCTGGGGCTAACCGGCGAGAGCGGATACAAACAGGAGCCTGGGGTCCCCAGGCTAGACGAGCTTGAGTGAGAATCCGGAGAAGCAATCCAACGCTTGGATGTTACATCAATCCTCAGCAAGTCATGTGTAACTTATGCTTGCTGATCATGTCCTGTTTGCAATGGATCAGAAGAGGACAGGGCCAGCGCCGGGCTCACCAGGTGACTTGCGTTCTTGGATGGCTTGCGCATGCAGTGAGCGAGGCGCCTCTCCGCTCATTTCTCTGCACGATCTGTGGCAAGCAAATGCTCGGGCGTAAGCTTTCATCATTGATTGGGGGATGGATGGATGCACACCAGTTGTGTGGCCAACAGGGCAGTTTTTCCTGTTCAGCCCACTTGCGATCAGTTGTTGCATGCAACTGTGGCAACATGGCTCGATCGGTTTCTTGGACGGCCATCGAGACTTGGACGTCAGGTGTTACCCCCCTCGCTCTCCGCCTTCCATGATCCAGTGGATATCATCCGTTGTCAACAGCAACATGCATGCTGCATTGCATGTTAATGGAGCCACCCTTCTTTCTAACACCGCGCGTTTGTGACATGCATGACATGACCGACCCACAAGGTGTTCCAAAACCCTCGAATTCTCTACACATCTCCATGAGAGATTGCTATTTATACAGAGCCGTTTTGTTGATGCAAGCAACACCGATGGTGAAATTTTGACCAAACCTAAAGCTGGAAAGCCATTCTTGATTCAAGATGTGCCGCTGACTGGTGGGACCACGAATTTGATGGTCCAACTAGCCAGTGACAGAGCATTGGATCCGCTCGGGCTGAAAATGAAGCACTTCTTCCTCTCTGATTCGAGCAATAATTGAAAAGCAAATGCCTTGAAATTAAGTTTTGATCACCCAAGGAAAACGACGATGGCAAATGAAGCATTTCCCCTATTTCTAGCCACGAAAAGATACCACCCAAACGCCAGACCGCCAACTCCTCTTCTCCTGTCAGGTGCAAAATACCCAAACTACCCTCGATATTTGGTAATAATTACAGCTTTGCCGCTGCACTCAATACCTCCCACGCTACAGGCCAAACCGGGGCAAGTGAGCCATTTCCCAAGATGGCCCTACCTGTCAGTACCCACGCAGGATGCCACGCCTCATGTCCACCCGCCACGTCACCACTCCCGATCGCTTTAAAACCCGGTCCCCACCTACTCTGCTCTTCGTCTTCTCCCAAGAGATTAACACCACCGAAAATAATCCGTAAAAAAGGAGAGGAAAAGAGAAACCTAGCCGCAGTGCCGCACCAATCGAAGCCAGTGAGACGCCGACGACGGCTATGCGTCCCGCGATCCCCGGAGATCAAGATCGCCGCCTCCAGTGACACCGGTCCTGTCGTTTGGTTCGTTCGCTTCTGCGCAGACATGAAGGCCGCACAGATCGATCCGTCCCCGTCCCCTGTGGCACCGGCGAAGTCGCGGCTGAAGCGGCTGTTCGAGCGGCAGCTTCTGCGGGTCTCTCCGGCGGAGCGGCTTCCGTCAGTCGCCGCCGGCGGGGAGAAGGACGAGTCGGAGCCGAGCTCTGTGTGCCTGGACGGTATGGTGCGGAGCTTCTTGGAGGACGGCGGCGGCGGTGAGCGGGTGGCTACCGCTCGCTGCTGCAACTGCTTCCACGGCGGAGAGACCTCCGACGACGACGACGGCCCCGCCGCTGCCGAGGCGGCTGCCGCCTCCGATGCCGCAGACACCATCAAGGTAGTGTTGCTTCTTATCCTCTTGGTTTGCCGCGTGTCGGCAACGACGAAACCAGGAATGCAGGGACTGACCATTTCTTGCATTTCGCCTCTGCGCATGTGCAGGGCCTCGTCCACTGCGCCAGCCTCAGGGAGCGCAACCTCCTCGCCGACGTCTCCACCCTCGTCGTGCGCCACCGCGCGGCAGGAGCGCGTAAGCGCGATCTCCTCCGCCTCGTCGCCGCCTCCCTCCGCTCCACTGACCACAACGCCGCGGTCTGCCTCTCCCGATGGGATAAGTCTTCCTCCCACCTTGCTGGCGAGCACGCGTACCTCGACGTCCTCCTCCCCGCCGGCTCCGAGCGCGTCCTCGTGGACGTCGACTTCCGGTCAGAGTTCGAGGTCGCGCGGCCCACCAAGGCCTACCGCGCCGTGCTGCAGCGTCTGCCGTCGGTGTTCGTCGGGAAGGAGGACCGCCTGCGCCTCCTCGTGGCCGCGGCCGCCGACGCCGCGCGCGCCAGCCTTAAGAAGCGCGGCCTCCACCTCCCGCCCTGGCGCAAGCCCGAGTACATGCGCGCCAAGTGGCTTTCCCCCTACGAGCGCGAGGTTCCTCCGCCGCCGCCGGACACCTCCGCCGGTGAGCTCGCCGAAGACGGCGAGGGAGGTGGAGGTGGACTAGTGGACTCGGTTATTAGTTAAGGACCTGTCTTTAGTTGTTTTTTTATTTTTATTTTTGCTTCGGGAGTTTGCAGCGTGGTCCTTGGGCAGCAACTGGATGCAAATGTTTTTGCTTTATTTTCCCTTTTCTTTTCATTTTTACCATCTTGATGAGTTTCATTTTGTCCACGGAGTAGTAAGTAGTAACTTAGTAAGTACGGAGGAGGAACTCAAGAAAGAGGACAAAATAATTGTAGTGTTAGTTTAAAGAGAGAAAGAAAAAGAGAGAGAATGGATCACAACCCATCTGTTTCTTTTGGTTTCAGTGTTATCTTCAGCAGCCAAACCTGACACTGGAGCAATGACGGAAGAAAAACCTAATTGCACAAAGAAAAAAAAAGCTCAGATAAATTCGATCTGAAGCATACCTATTTTGAATTTGGACTGTATTTGCATTCGCTAGTGTACTGACGTAGGCACTTTTTGTTGCTTTCTTATTTGGTTTTTGTAATTTCGCGCTGGGTGAGGAGCAATTGGCTGGGCATTTCCAGTTTTGCGGAACAAGATACCGGAAACTGCACTGACAACGCCTTCCATTCCTTGATTTCAAGTAGTGAGCACGGGAGACAGATGTTTTCCAGCTTCAAGGTCTCCTGTATTCTCTGCTTGAGATAAGGTAGTGAAACATTTGGATTTACAGGCAACCAAATTCCACTGACGAATCTAGCTTGTGAAGCTTGCTAAATGATTAAAAAGATTCTCTGCTCAGTGGAGTTGTTTAAGATGAGGTTGTTGAACTGCGCAAGCTTAAGCTAAGGTGGGGAAAAAGAAGCAAGCCGAGAGCGAGCGGAGAAATGATCACTTTTTCTTTCTTACTTTTTTTTTCAAATCTAATTGTAAATTTAGCTTTTTACCTAGTTCCTCCCGTGCTCCTTTACAGCGAGAGGCTGCTCCTACGTCTGACCACTGAGCTCACCTGTCCGTGTGCTCTTAGGGCGTGGTAGGCTAGCTCCTGCACTTCTTATGGGCTGCTTCCGCGGTGGAAGAGAAGAGAAGGTTAGTTTTATGGTTACGTTCTAGAAGATGCTACATTAAAAAAAAAGAAAAAGAGGAGTAAAACCGTAATCACTTCGCAAGTGGATAGGGCCATCGGTATACGCGTCTCTTCCTCCATTGTTTATTTCAAGGGCGTAAATAAATGCCGTAATCCAAATCTGTATCATAATAAAGTAATTTGGACAGGTCATAGGGCTTTGTAGATCTATTCAGTGCTTCTTGGTTCTCTGCAATCTCTTCCTCACGCGCGTACGCTTCCATTCGTAACGCACTAAATGGCAAGTTCACAATGCCGTCGGCTTTCGCATCGAAAACCATGAAAACCGAGGGTTTTGAGTAGTTTCGGAAAATAAAACCAGTCAGCAAACCGATGAGATTCAAATTTGAATTCAAAAAATTTGAAAACTTTATCCTAAAGATGTCTAAAATCATTATTAATAGTTTTATATCATCTGGGATGAAAATTAGTTGAAAAATAGAAATTTTGAGCCTTTTTTTTGCCACAAACGAATTAAGAAAAATGAAAATATAGAGAAAAAAAACTAAACAGTTGAGGGCCGACCTACCGTTCCTAAGCCTATGTAACCACCGGCCCACGAACTTTTTCCCCTCACCATATGACTTTACTGATCGGATTCCGACCGCATTATTGCGCTTCACCTTTCCCACCTTGCCAACTCGTAGCTCACGGGCGCTCCACTGAGATCTGGTCGTCGCCGCGGAGAAATCGGCGAAGTTTAGTCGAAAACCGATCGGATAGCCACGAAAATCGACATATCAACACCGAAATTCGACGGCCTGAAGTTCTTCAGCAACCTGCGTCAATTTTTCGCAGAAGCCGAGCGAATTTCGAGAGGAACCGAGCGATTTTCGGTGAGTTGTTTTTTATTTTCGTTGCTATGCTCAAACTATGTAGTGTACCAGATGTTTGGTTACTTTGGTAGTTTTTCATGCATGTGTTGATAGGATGCAATAGAGAGATTAGTGAAGTATAATAGCCTGAGCTACTGAAGCTCCACTAGGATATATAGTAGAGAGATTAGTCATATATAATAGTTTCTGATGCATGTGTTGATAGGATGCAGTAGAGAGTCATGCATAATAGTTTATGATGCATGTGTTGATAGGATGCAGTAGAGAGATTAGTCATGTATAATAATCCAAGCTATGGAAGCACCACTTGGATGTATAGTAGAGAGATTAATCATGTATAATAGTTTTTTATGCATGTGTTGTTAGGATGCAGCACAGACTAGAGAGTATGCTAAACACATGATGATTTAATTATGCTAAGGAGGTGAGGTAACAACCAGTTGAGATAAGTAGCTAACAACCTAGAAAAACCTTATTTTGCTGCACTGCACTACATTAGTTATCATATTCATAAAAGGTGACCGCATGAGAAATATTTGGGAAGCTACCATGCAGCTAACATTGTTAGTCGCTATTTGTCAAAGTGACTCTGCATGTATGTTCTGAGCTACAGCATGCATGATCTTTGGGAGTGTAGTCATCAAGATGTGTGACCTGTTTTTTTTGCGAGAATGACTGACCTATTATTGTTTTGTATTAGCAGATGGCAGACTAAGGCGATGTTATTTGGGAGCACGGTGAAAAGATGGGTGGTGGATTTCGATGCAAGTACTGTCACAAAGAGAAGAAGAGAGGTGGTGCAATCCGATTTAAGCACCACCTGGCAGGACACGGTACAAATATCGTCCATTGCAACTTGATTTTTTACTAACATAGTGTTCATGTAAGTCCAACACGTCACATGTGCGACAATGGAAAGACAACGAAGCTATGCCCGGTGTGAACATTCATAACTGATAAGAACAATTGATTTGAAATGTCATATGCCATACTATTGAAATGATTGCTACTAAAGTGTGGGTTTGTTGGATTGAGTTGTCAATGGTATTGAATGAAACGTTATTTCTTGATATAGTATTGCTAAATGCCTGCTTTGCAACTTGAGATTGTCTAAAATATAGCAAAAGTCATGCCGAATTTTTTCAAATTCTTTCATACTTGTGCTATTATTGCAAAATATATACTTTACAACTTCACGTTGTTCTAAAATATGGCAAAGGTCATGCCAGAATTTCATCATAATTTTCCATATATTTTTTTATACATTTATTACATTTTTCCTGGATTTTTGGGCCTCCCTAGGCATTTTTACAATTTTTCAGAATTTTTTCGCAACTTTTCAATTTTTTTTGCATTTTTCACCATTTTACCTTCTGTGCTCGTTTTCTCTAGAAACCGATCGGTTTTCGACCGTTCCGACCAATTTTCGGGATTTTTTTGGATCGGTTTGACCAGTTGTTTAACTCTCGCATATCGTTCGATTTTTACCGAATTTCGATCGAAATTCGCGGAAAACCGGTGCCGAGCATATGTCGAATTTCGACTGCAAAACGAAAATATTAACCCTGCTAAATGCTTAATAGATGATTGGTGAGAGTAAGGATGCGTTTGGTTGGGTGAACGAGCATGAACGGGACGGGATGGTACATGATAGATTTTGATACATGCGTTTGGTTGAGTGTATGGAACCATCTTGTACGGGACGAAGTGGTACAGATTCTAGGAATATTCTTCAAATATGTTGTACCATCCCGTACCTCCAAATTGGTTGAACCATCCTATACCATCCCGTACCACTAGTGATAAAGTTTACCATACTAACCTCATTCATCCAACCAAACATCATTTCGTACCATCCCGTACCATTCCATCCAAGCAACCAAATAAAATCATGTATCATTCCATTCAGACAACCAAACACACTCTCCGTACCATCTTATCCAGGATTATCCCATCCATCCTGTATCATTCTATCCCGTTCATCCTCATTCACCCAACCAAACACACCCTAAATAGTTCTTCAAGGATGGTAAAGTAACCTCCTTCAATATTTCGCCCTGAATTTCTAGTGACGTGTACTCACCTCACCCCTGATCATGACTGCACGCACACCCGAATGAACACGCACTGGGTATCTGGACGCTGAATTGAACCGCGTTAGCTGAAGTCATCGGGTGAAAACCAAATTGGTCACGAGCACGGTTTACAATACTGAATGAATGGAAAATCAGCCACCCTTGGCAGGACGGTTTGCAAAGTCAAATTTTTTTAATTCGACGGTCAAACAAGGTGAAAAAACAAATACTATTATAGAAAAGTTTATATTAGACATCTCAATCTGTGCTAAAGAACATCACTGACGGTTCTATAGTGAAACCGTCAGTGATATAATCACAGACGGTATTCTTCATGAACCGTCAGTGATATACATGTATATCACTGACGGTTTTAAATACGAGCCGTTTGTGATAATTTCACATTACAGACGGTTCTAACTACGAGCCTCTGTGATATGACCTCAGACCACTATATAAACATATCGATAGAGGTTCGTGACGCAGACCTATGTGTTTCGTCTCCTGCAAACCCTAACTTGCCCCCTAGCGATTCTCGACCTCCTCCCCAGCGCTTCGGCCTCCTCGATCGAACAAGGGACGCCGGTGCTGCCGCTCGAGGGCACGTCTCAGATGGCATCTCTGGCGCCGCCGCTCAATGACGCCGTTGGCGGCCTCGACCGTGACCCCTTCGTCGCCCTCCTCGCGAGACTCATCGGCGAGTCCCAGCGGTAGGTGTGCTATGCCGAGGGCCGAAGCAACGTCATCATCGAGTACCCGGCACCGTCCTCGGCCTCATCGTCTCCTTCGTCGGCCGTCACATTGACGTCGTCCTGTCCAACTCCAACGAATGGGTGGGTTGCTACCAGATTTTTCTTTGATGATATATGTTGAGTGTTTAATATTGATGTATGTTCTAAGATATACGGTTCTTGGGCAAAGAAAATCGCTTCTCATGTTTAATATTGATATATGTTGCAAGGATTGATACCATGTATCATTCGAAGGGTGACCAAAGTATATCTTAGAACATACATGATTCGTGAAGATAAATATTTTTATTCATGATTCCTGAAGACAAATATCTCTTAGAAATTTGCATTTGTCTTGTCAATTTCACATGGATTATGTATACTCATGTACTTGAAAATAGAGCCATAGAACCAGTAGGTATATTTGTCGTTGTGTTTGATGATTGATAAAGAAAGAGGAGCTTGCTAAAGCATAGCTTTGTGTAAAACAGGTAGAATCGAAATTGAAACTAATTGACAAGTATCAAATAATTGTTCGTAACATGCATTAAGCTAATGATATGTGACCATGTGTTGTTGATGTGAATATGTGATCATGTGGAGTACATATTGTGTGAAGTAATCACAGAGGCAACCACATGTTAAGTTTTGGATTAAAACCTTTGACATATGGGTTGTAAGAAAGATTATTATATTAGCCAATTGTCCCTGCTCGAAAAATAATAATGACGTGAAATCAAACTAGTTCAAGAATATAATTATTGTCGATCACCAAATTAATTTCTTG
The DNA here is from genome assembly GCA_036346275.1 of Otatea glauca. Taxonomy (NCBI): domain Eukaryota; kingdom Viridiplantae; phylum Streptophyta; class Magnoliopsida; order Poales; family Poaceae; genus Otatea; species Otatea glauca. The sequence goes on along the minus strand of CM070722.1, from coordinate 54,677,751 downwards.
TAGCTTCTCTTCTCCTCTTCACATGGCTACTATTGCACTTCTTTCTTACTTAATCCAATTCTTACCTAATCCAAAACTATCTTTCTTACCTAATCCAATTCTTCAGCACGCTACCGTCTGTGATCCTCTGTTTTTCCCTACACCCCGAGCAGAACTTCTATCATTAGTATCTGCTATTCAAAATTTTCTTCTGCTTAGGTATTTCTACAACGAAATTTATAAGGCACAACCAAGTTATAGATTTAGTAATTGAATATCTAAACTTCCTAGTGCATCGAGGCAACAGCTTGTCTGATCAGGATCGTCTTAAAATATGATGTTTTGTAGCACTTTCATCTCTTTCTTATTATAATATTGATGGATTCTAAGGTAAAATCCATTTCATTCCTGATTAAATCTGAAGGTGTCAGTATTGATTTATCGTTACCACTTTATCCTCATCTCTGAATGAGAATATCATTGGCAGCCATGCTTCTTGAACTATAGAGTTGATTGAGTCATCATATTGAGTTGATTAAATTATCGTATGACTCTATACGATAATTTAATCAACTCCATATGATGACTCAATCAACTCTATAGTTCAAGAAGCATGGCTGCCAATAATATTCTCATTCGGGGATGAGGATAAAGTGGAATCGATAAATCAGAGCTTGGCAGCGTTCATGACGAACTGTGGAATGAAATGGATTTTACCTTAGAATCCATCAATATTATAATAAGAAAGAGATGAAAGTGCTACAAAACTTTATATTTTAAGACGATCCTGATCAGACAAGCGGTTGCCTCGATGCATCTAGGAAGTTTAGATATTCAATTACTAAATCTATAACTTGGTTGTGCCTTGTAAATTTTGTTGCAAAAATACCTAAGCAAAAGAAAATTTCGAATAACAGATACTAATGATGGAAGTTCTGCTAGAGGATCACAGACGGTTCTATTCATAAACCGTCTGTGATGTTTATGTATCACAGGCGGTTCTACTTGAAAACCGTTTATGATGAGTACTCATCACGGACAGTTATAATGTAGAACCGTCTGTGATGAGAATTTTCACAGACGGTTCGAAAACCGTCTATGATGTGCCCTTACATCACTGACACATTGTTAGTGACGGTTCATAAAACCGTCTGAGATGACGATTTTGAACCGTATGAAATGATGTTCTCTATAGTAGTGGAAAATCGACCAGTTTGACCGATTTTCGATCGATTTTGTTCGATTTTCGAACGGTTTTGTTATATTTTCAACCTAGATCGGTACACACAAGGACCGGTTTTTTATTTCTATTTTCCTCCAGTTTTGTTCAATTTTCGATCAGTTTTCTCGATTTTTGACCTGTTTACATCGAAAATCGGCACACTCAAAAAAATTCAAAAAATTGCAAAAAATATGAATAAATCCCAATTAATTTATAAAACACCTCAGAGAAATCTAAATAATTTTTTAATTCATTTAGTGCTTCTGAAAAATAAAAAACAATAATTAATAAAAGAAACAAATACACTATCAGATTTTCATAAAAAAAATAAAATCTTGATCATGCTCTTAAATTTTAATGGTATCATAAACAGTGCCCAAGTATCATATAGTAAAATTTTCAGAAATATTAGACTTCATTTATTGCTCTTAGAAAATAAAAATAGAAGAGTATATACAAAGACAGTAGCACTGTCAGAATTTTACAAAAATCCACATATCTGGTCATCACCTAGAAATATTACATCATCATTAGCATTGCCTTAGGACCTCGCACAAAATTTAAAAAAAATTATAACATGATTTGATAGCCCAATTAAATAAGGAAATACTAACTGCTTTGCCCCGTTTTTTTCTTTTGTGTATATTCGGATTTGCTTAAAAACATCTCCCAAATTCGGGGTTTTTTTTTTAAAAAAATCATTCCATATGTCAAAAAGCTATTAATACTAATTTTAGAGAACTTTTGGATAAGTTTTTCTAAATTTTCTTAATGTAAATTGTACCAGTTTACTTATCGGTTCCAACTATACAATTGAAAATCACGATTTTTATCGACTTTTGGAAACCTGATCACGAGACGGCACACAGGCTGCACCGCGCACACCGCACCACGCACGTCCTGTACCGCGTCAAACCCTCGTAAAAGTTAAAACACACAAAGGCGCCAACTCTGTACGTACGTGCCGGCCGGGCTGGCGCACGTTAGCCTCCGCCCACCACCCGCCGGCCGCTACCCCACGCCGGGCGGATCGACCATAACCATCCATTTCCCGTTCCGATCGACTATCAATCAGTCACCGCGCCGAGGCAGAATCGCCACGAGCGGCTCGGCTCGGCTCGCACGCGTCGTCGCCGAGCAGCTACCCCAGATAGAGGGGGGATGGACCTCGGCCGGTCGTGTGCGTGCATGCATGCATGCGTGTAATTAGGGCATGTACAATAAGGCTATGTCAGCTGGCTTTTAACCTGTACATATCAGCTTTGATCTATGTGGAGGAGTGAGAAAAGAGGAAAGAGAAAAGAGCTGGCTCTTCTTATTTAGTAGCCAGCTTTGCACAGGAACATAAGTAGATCATTTATGTACAAGAGAAAAGATAGTTATTGCACAACATCTAGATACAACATTTAGAGACAGTTATTATACAAGCTGGCTTTTAGCTTACTATTAGTCAGTAGTTAACTTTGTTATTGTACTTGCCCTTAGGCGAGTACGCGAGTGCATGTGAGCGTGAGCGTGACCACACACCTGCAACGCTGCGTGAGTGAATTACTGGTGCCGCACGCATTTACAGACGAATTAACCTCGCCTCTTCTCCCCTCTCGTCGTTCGGAGAGGTGGGGTTTGGGTTCCATTCTTGAGAAATTTTTACTCTTGTAGCTCGGTTATAAATTTTTATTTCGCGATTAGCCTTCGATCGAAAAAAATTGCAAAAATAGCCTCTGCACAGTTTAATCCAGCGGTTCTGCAGCGCGGTAGTATTTTTTTAATTTTTTTTCCAGCCGAATCCAGCGGACGGCGTCCGCCGGAAATTTTTTTATTAAAAAATCCCGTACGGAACCGAGTTCCAGCGGTTCCAAACCGCTGGAACTCGGGGTGGGCCCAGGGCTGGGGTGGGGTGGGTGCGGGTGGGGTGGGGTGGGGTGGGTGCGCGAACAGAAAAAATATTTATAGGACTGTAACGACTTTGAAAAATTATGAAATTTTTTGTGGAGGTTTTTGACACATCAGTGATATTTTCATAAAAATTTGAGAAGATTATCACATATGAGGAATTTTTAAAAATTCAAACATTACAACTGTCTTAATGAAACACTGACCAGTAAATTTGAAGCGAATGAAAAATGAAACAAACCACCTTAATAAATTCTGAAATTTTTTGTGCAGGTTTTTTACACATCAATTATATTTCCATAAAAATTTGAGGAGATTATCACATATGAGGAATTTTTAAAAATTCAAACATTACAACTGTCTTTATGAAACACTAACTAGTAAGTTTGAAGTGAACAAAAAATGAAACAAACCATCTTGATAAATTCTGAAATTTGTTTTGCAGGTTTTTGACACATCAATTATATTTCCATAAAAATTTGAGGAGATTATCACGTATAAGAAATTTTTAAAAATTCAAACAGTACAACTGTTTTTATGAAACACCGACCAGTAAGTTTGAAGCGAACAAAAAATGAAAAAAAACCACCTTGATAAATTCTGAACTTTTTTGTGCAGTTTTTTGACACATCAATTATATTTCTATAAAAATTTGAGGAGATTATCACGTATGAGGAATTTTTGAAAATTCAAACATTACAACTGTCTTTATGAAACACTGACCAGTAAGTTTGAAGCGAACGAAAAATTAAACAAACCACCTTGATAAATTCTAAAAAAAAATTTGCAGGTTTTTATCAAGATGGTTTGTTTCATTTTTCGTTCGCTTCAAACTTACTGGTCAGTGTTTCATAAAAACATTTGTAATGCTTAAATTTTCAAAATTCTCATACGCGATAATCTCCTCAAATTTTTATAAAATATAATTGATGTGTCAAAACCTGCACAAAAATATTTAGAAGTTATCAAGGTGGTTTGTTTTATTTTTGTTCATTTGAAACTTATCGTCGTTGTTTCATAAAGACGATTGTAATATTTGAATTTTTAAAATTTCTAATACGTGATAATCTCTTCAAATTTTTATGAAATATAATTGATGTGTCAAAACCTGCACAAAAATTTCAGAATTTATGAAGGTGGTTTGTTTCATTTTTCGCTCGCTTCAAACTTATCGTCGATGTTTTATTAAGACATTGTAATTTTTGAATTTTTAAAATTCCTCATATGTGATAATCTTCTCAAATTTTTATGAAAATATCACTGATGTGTCAAAACCTCCACAAAAATTTCATAATTTTTCAAAGTCGCATGATCCTATAAATATTTTTTCTGTCACAAGACCCACCCCACCCGCACCCACCCCACCCCACCACTGGTTCACCTCGAGTTCCAGCGGTTTGGAACCGCTGGAACTTGGTTCCGTACGGGATTTTTTAATAAAAAAATTTCAATGACGGCGTCCATTGGATTCATTGAAATTTTTTTAAAAATATACACGCAGAATCATTGGATTAACTGCTGCAGAGGCTATTTTTGTAATTTTTTTCGATCGGAGGCTAATTCCGAAATAAAAATTTATAACCCAGCTACAAGAGTAAAAATTTCCATTCTTGAAACCACGCGCGCATGCAGTGGCCGTTTCTTCAAACGCCCTACCAAAGTACCAAGTACGGTTTCTCACGAACGCGCGCTTCGATTTTTCCTACGGAAAACACAGCTTCGTTGAGGGGCGGCATGTGTATTTTGTTTTCCTTTTTAACAGTATGATACCCATTGTCAACAAGCTTGATACCCCATTGAGCACTGACACGGTAATAAGTGAAGTACTAGCTTTATTGCCGTCTGGTTGTGCCCCTGCTGCCCATCACACAATGATTGCCGACCCTTTCGGGCGGGCCTTTCCCAATTGCCTCTCCTGCATGCAAAAGTAGCCAGGAAGGAACAAACCTCCAACCCCTTTTCTCCTCTACCTTTCCCTCTCCTTCGCTCTCTCACTTCCTTTTTGTATCTGATGGGAAAAAACAGACAGGCGTTTTTCTCTCTCTATGTGTGTGTCAGCGTGTGTGTTGCCACACTTCATCGATGAGAGGGACCTCCTCGGCTCCTCCTACAACAACTGCCATCTTGATCGTATCTTACAGACGCTTCACGATCATCGACCACTTCACTGAGTAGGTCACTGACACTTATTTTCCACCCTATGGCTGAAAGCCTACGGGGCACCAAACTGGATCATCCATCGATATCCCTGCCCATGCACGCTTGCATCACGATAATTCGTCGAGCAAACCATGTTGGATCTTATCTTGTTATGCGACAATAACTATACTGATCATATTAGGTATAGTGCAGCTAAATACATTAACAAAGGTTTTTCCGAAAAGGGTGATGTTAATATAGATAGATTTGCTAAATAAGTTTTTATGTCTTTAAGGCTTTTACATGCTTCATCCAACAAGTGAAATTTGTCATGCTTGCGGGTTATGTAAAGTGTCCACTTGATCGAGAAATGGACGACTAAGGGTCTGTTTGGTTCAAATGCAAAGGGTGGATGGGATAGGACCATCTACCTTGGTAGGGATGAAACCATCTAAGTTCGTATTTGATTGGAGGAATGAGAGATGGATGTGATGAGTCAAATTTTTATTTGGTTGGAGGGCTGAGAGTTAGATGGGATGAGAGTTGAATGGTCGATGGGATGAGAGTTAGTATTTGGTTGGTGGGATGAGAGTTAGATGGCCTCATCCAGCCAATTTCGTTGGCTCCATCTGTCCAGTACCTATGAGGAATATTCCTGTTTCTTGGCTGCCCTCATCCATCTGATCCATCGAACCAAATAGTGAGATAGGTGCAAAAAGATGGATCTCCCCATTCCATTCACCCTTTGCCCTTGAACCAAACGGAACTTGAAGTGCATGCTGACATTCGACTAGATGATCCTTAAACTTCCTTCACATTAGAAGGTGATCGTAGTGTCTCAAATCTCAATTGCTTATATTTTTTAGGATTAACTTCAATTCCATAAGAACAAATAAGGAAATCGAGTAACTTTTCAGAAGAAACACCAAAAGTACAATGTTCTATATTTAACTTGATTCCATGTTTATTCAAATTATTAAATGTTTCTGTCAAATTAGACAAATGATTAGAGACTTTGTGTTCTTTACAATGAGATCATCTACATAAGCTTCCAAATTACACATAGTCTTCTACATCAGACGCTGGAACATAGCTTTAGTATTTTTTAGACCAAACGACGTCTTGACGTAGCGGTAGATATCGAATGGGTGATGAAGGCAATTTTCTTCTCATATTCTCTTTCCATAATTCTTGATGATAGCATGAATAAGCATCCAAAAAACTCATCAATTCACATATGCAGTTGTGTCGACCAGTTGGTCAATATGGGGTAAAAGGAAATCATCCTTAGAACATGCAATAGTTAAATTGGTAAAATCAACGCAAATGCACCACTTACCATTGGCTGTCTTGACCATGACTGGGTTCGTGAGCCAATCCGGGTGGTCGACTTCGTGAATGAAATCATCATCTAAAAGTTTGTCCAACTATTGGCAGATGGCCTCTTGCCGATCAAGAGCAAAAACACTGTAGCTTCTGCTTTACTAGTCGTTTGTCACGTCGTATGGCTAACATGTACTCGATTACCTCCCATATGACGCTAGATATATCGGATGGTTTTCATACAAACACATATGCGCTTTTCTGGAGGATGGCAATGAGCTTGGTTTCCTATTTCTCTTCCATTCCTGACCCAATTCGTATCCTCTTGGATTGGCAGTCTAGAGTGAGTGAGACTTGCTTCTTCACTTCTTCATTTGGCTAAGGAGTTGTTTTGAACCGTCCTGCCTTTGTAGGCTTTTTGGCCTTGCTTGTCTTTTCCGCACCATTAAAATCTCTTAATGGCAGTTGATCAAGAATATCTAAAGATTTACGATCACAATTGAGTGCAGTTGAATTATTACCTTATACGGGGATAGAGCCCTTTGAATCAGAAATTTTGGTACTCTGGTACGCATGATGAGTAGCTACCAGGAATTTAGTTTCTGATGGGTTGTCTAAGATGGAATTATACGCTAACCCAAAATCTACTATTTTGAAAGTATTTAACTCTGTTCAAATATTTGTGTGAATGTTCAAATGTTACCGGGAATACTATCTGACCAATAGGTGTTATCGAAGGTCTACATACTATCCCAAAGAAAGGATTTGTAACTGGCTTTATTTTTGAACGAGGTATTTGCATATCATCTAAATTACTAATAAAAAGCAAGTCCGAAGAACTGCTACCGTCGACCAGTACTCTTTGTACTTGACAATTATTTATTATAGAAAAAACACCAACAGAAGTTTCGAGGTGTGGACATACCTTTTGGACAATTGTTTTGTTGAAGGCCAAGACCATATCTGACCACTCTGGGTAGCTTGGCTTCCCTAAACTACCCTTTTGGAATCAGCAGTTGAGCCTCTGAAGATGACATTGACATGGTTATTGTGCTTCTGATAAGCCATCTCTTCATCTCCGTCAGCGTCTTTAATGTTGTCGGGACCACCACTTTTAGGCAATGTTGGCTTGTCCCTTTACCCGAGTAGAAGTTATCCATGCGATTTGGCTAGGTGCATGCAATAGTTGAGCAAATCGTGCCGAGGCGCGCTATGCAGTGGGCACAAATGGTCATTTCCATTGATCGTGCTAGAGCCCTTGGATCCAGACCGGTCGTTAGAATGGCCGGCCTGTTAACTTCATAGGCCTTTGCCCTAGTTGTAGGTCGAGCGCTACTCTACGGTGGCGCCCTCTCTTGTTGAAAGCTTTATCTTGGTCTTATTTTTGGCCTTGCATTTGCGATCTTCGGATCTGGTCGGCTTTTCAACTCTTTCTTATGAAAGCATTTGAAATCTGTTTGTGGTAGTGTATTGTCTTTATCGACCATACAATTCTACTCCTTTGCTTCGTGAGTGTTGGGATAGCAACCTGGTTGTTGCAGGCTTCCGACTAGTTTGTTACAAAAGAGTGTAAGGCTTACTTTGGATCGCAGTTATAGATATAACTGTAGTGTTAATTGGGTCTCCATGTATAGACCCGTTTTTCATTAAAAGTAATAATTGGGCCTCTATGTATAGACCCGTTTTTCATAAATTTTTTTTTAACTCTGTCAAGAATTTTTATCACGCTGAGTGAGATAGATCAGAGTGTGACGGAACAAGCGAGGGATAGTACATGCATGCATGCATCACTGCAAAGACTGGCGCTTGCGAGCCTTGCAAGGGGCGCAAGGCAACCGCAGAGTAAATGCTTGCCTCCCCTTCGGAGCGCACCACCTGCTGCATCAGCCATAAATACACGCTGCGGCTGGTTGTGGTTTGTAATTTCTGTAGGTGCAGGCTAGATCACCTCGTCTCGTCGCGACATGAACGTTTACTGCTCAAAACTTTTAGTGCACATCGATGAATTCCAGAAGGATTAATACGAGTTGTAAATACTAGTAAGTACTACTCCACTAAAGCGATACGAGACACGGAAATCCATCCTCGACAAGGGCGTCTCAATGATAAGAAAAATTGTCGCAACTTAATTACTGCTCCACTACGTATTATACTGTCTTTTTATGAGTAGATATTAGATTCTTATTCTCTCTGGTCACAAATAGATGTTGTTTTGAACAATGATACGGTCTTCAAAATACAACTTTGACCACTAATTTTTATTAGAATATATTTATAAAACATAACACAATTATAATATTATGAAAGTACTTTTCGAGATAAAATCTACACATATGATTTTCATGTATCTAATTTAAATATTTAAAAGATATTGATAGTCAAAGTTTTGAAAGTTTAATTGTACATATGTCTAAAACGACAACTATTTGTAACCGGAGGGAGTACATTTTTATCAAGACTGAATTATCTTTCTTTATTATATTTTTTTGATGGTGTTGTTTACTCTATTTTACGGTAGTAAATGGTATTGAAAATAACTACAGATGAGAGGTATAAAAGAAAAAAATTAGCAAAACTGTAGAATGATATGTATTTAGAAATAAAATTTGAAAGTTAAAATGCTAGCCGGGCTTGCCATGTTCTAGACTTCTTGTGAGATAAGATGTAACGAGCACGATTCATTTTGGCGATTTTCTTTGCTAATTGAATACCACTAGCTCCGGCTAAGAATTAAAGGGTGATTGATGAATTGCGAATTGTTGTTGTAGGAGTCGAGTAGTAGAGTAGTACAACCACTGAGCCTGCTGGCCCTGCTTGGAGATGGGAGTTCAGTACAGCTGATGCACACAGGAGAAAGGCTCTCTTTCAAATGCCCCGGAGATAAGGTGTACGACGTGATGCTCGTAAATTCCCCGTACTAACGCTCTGACAGCGCGGTGCTGCGCATGAACGGAAGCTTTAATAGGTCTAGGAAAAAAAAAAGGCAATGTCCCGCAAGAAGAAGACACAAAAGCGCTTAACATCAAATGTTTCGTACAAGCCCACGATGATTTTGCTGGAAATAAAGCAGCAACCACCGTGAACTAACGTGTGTCGTCGGGGGATACAAGTATACAACAACCGGTTGTATCCGACTTTACAGCTTGCATTAACCGAAGTTGATCCATCCTCGTGTGCACAATGAATTTTACGTAAACCAATTTCGTTTCGTGTTCATGTTCATGTAAGCTTATTTACGGGGTCGCAGAAAGAACGACCTTAGTTCCCTTGCATGCGATCTCCTTCCGGAGCCCAGACAATCATTTGCAATCCTAAATGATTAACGATCTACCTTGTTTTCTCTTGAAGAAATTGTATACAGGCATTCTCTCCCCACTTACACGGCAATCTCGTAAGTACTAAGTAGCGTTGCTGCCATAGAGGATCAGATGCTTCCATTATTCCTGACAGCTGAACAGAAAAAGAAGAGCCTATTCTCTGAGCCCGGTGATTATTAAACTCCGCAGTTTCTGAAAATTTTAAGCGGAATACTTCTGCTTCTACTTTGTTCACGAATAAAATAGTGCATAGAAAGTTATGGCTCTTCCCTCTTGGCTCCGTCTGGCGGACTTTTATATTCTTTACTTGTCCTTTTCTTTGGACAGGCAGGCGCCTGCCGGCTTTTGATTGAGTGATGCATGACAGTCTTTTGTGCATGAAACGGAGACAATCAGTGATGGTACGCTTATCCCAATTAATTACGCTTCTCAAGACATAACTTGTTTTTTTTTTAATGAAAGCCGTGTACATGTACTTGCAAATTGTACACTTTTTATCGTCCTGCCTGAGTTCATCACTGGAGTGGAGTAGTACCTTGCCTCTGTAGTAGAGTAATGGATGTTGTGCAGAGAGCCCACTTTTACTGTGCAATAAAATTACAACAGGCTGGGCATATTTCCGTGAACTTGCATTCTTGTACAAGCTCCTTAATTTGAAGGTGCATTCTTGTACAAACGTGGCAAGAATTTCAAGGTAGCGTTTGGTGGAATGGACGAGAGTGGATGAGATATGGTTATTTATAGATTTGAAGTTATTTATTTGTTTGGATGAGATATGGTCATCCAGTTTTTTAGAATAATCTCTCAAAATGCTAGATAGAGCTATAAAAAAATGGCCGGACGGGCTCATCCAGTTTGTTGCATGAAGAGGTATACTCGACCAAATTCAAATTTCGCCGAAGTGTACTAAGTCAAATTCAAATTTCGGTCAAATTTTGTCTAAAAATTCAAATTTCAGTCAAATTTGTCCCAAAGTCAAATTCTGTCCGTAAATTAAAATTTTGATCAAATTTTATCTTAAAATTCAAATTTCAGTCAAATTTTATCCAAAAAATTCAAACCGAAATCCAAAATCTTGATTACAACTAGCCCATCCATCCAACCAAACAAAAAATTGATTCATCTTATCTATTCTCATCCATCCAACCAAACAAAAAATTAGCTCATCTCTATCCACCTAACCAAACAGTCACCTAGATGACTCTATCCCATCTAGATTGGATGGCCATATCCCATTCAACCTCATCAGACAATCAAACGCACCCCAAAACTACTACAGGGTTCCAAATTTCGGCGAATTTCGTCGAAATTTCGGATTTCGGACCACCCCGAAATCCAAAGTACCGGCCGGATTTTTTTTTTGAAATTGTTATAGTAACCCGAAATTTCGGCTTTTTCGCCGAAATTTCGTGTTTTTGGCCGGTTTTGAATCTTTTAGGACCGGATTTGGTCCAATAACCCTTAGGAAAGTCATCTCCTATGAAAATTTGTTGAAAAAACGAATTTTTTAAAACATTTTAAAATTTTAGCAGAAACATTGTCAGATTTTTATAAAATTTTACAAGCTTGATAACATGCTAAAAAATTTTATGGTATTATACTTAGTAGTTTAGGATCATACATAAAAAAACTAAAAATAATTTAACTTCATTTGTTATCTTTAAAAAATCAAAAATAGAATGAACATAATTGGGACAATTATATTGTCAGAATTTTATAAATTTTCTTGAGTGTGATTATGATCTAAAATTTTTGTGAGAGATTAATAATTGACTCAGTAAAATCATATAATTTTTTCAAAAAAAGAACTTTGTTTGTTCGGTCAATCAAATCTATGTAAGCATTGAACTTCGTTTGTTATATTATATTTCAAAAATCAAAAAGAAAAGAACATAAATGGTACTATGCCTTGTAAGAATTTTATAAATTTACTGGAGTGTGATCATGAATCAAATTTTTTATGGGATATTAAGAACCTCCTTATCACCATTCTGTAAAATTTTCAAAAACTTTTATGGTTTACATAATTTTTCATTTTGTTCAAGTTTGCCGGTAAGCCTTTTAACAGGGCAGTAGTACTGTTCGAATTTTTAAAACATCATACAGTTTGATCATCATATGAAAATTTTATTAGAGCATTATAGATACATCATAACCATGCAGAAAAAATTTCAATAGTTTCTAACTTGATTTGTACCATTTTCCATTCGGATCAAACTTGTCGGTCAGTGTTCTATCAGGACAGTACCACTCTACAATTTTTAAAAATTCCTCACATGTGATAATCAGCTGAAATTTTTGTGATAACATTAGTTATGGATCATAACCATGCAAAAAAAATTTCAACAGTTTATAACTTTATTTGTACCATTTTCCAATCAGATCAAACTTGTCGGTCAATGTTTTATAAGGACAGTACCACTCTCCGAATTTTTAAAAATTTCTCACAAGTGATAATCAGCTGAAATTTTTGTGAGAACATCATAAATGTGTCAGGAACCTTCAAAACAAATTTCAAAATTTTTCGTTAACGTTTAGACTACTCTACAGCCAGTGCAGCCGAATTTCGGATTTTTTTTCCGGAATGGACCGGATTTGAATTTTCAAATTCAAATTTCGTCCGAAATATTTCCGAAATTTTGAAATTTCGTCGAAATTTCGCGATCCGGCCAGAGACAAAATTTATTCCGAAACCGAATTTTCAAACCTTGCTCCGTATCATGGATGAGGACCACTGTATATATACGCGTAAAGACAGTGTATGAATTAGTCCAACCATCAATACTAAATGAGATAGTTGGTGCATGCAGGACCACCACTTTTGTTTTGTCTAATACTACTACACTACCCTAGCTAATGGGCAAAGTCACAAAGTCAGTATGGGTATGGCAATTTATTGGTGTACCGAGCTGTGCATCCACGCTGACAGTGCCTTTTGCATGGGATCCTCACTACACCATGATACAGTACTTCCCACACAATTATCAGTCAGCAAAAGATACAAAAGCCGTTGCTTTTCGAGCCTTCTAAAATTCGTTTTTAATACATTTAGCTCTTTTTCGCGATTTTTTAATAAATTTAGCTCTTCTTCGTTCGAATTTGTGAAACTAGCTTCTTTATAAGCTTAGAAGGTGTGGCAGAGGCATGAGTCGCCTACTGCGCCAAGAAAGCTCCACAGGAAGCTGCTGAGTAAGGAGAGACGGTGGCACCTACCGAGCCCCTTGGCGATTTTAATTGAGTAATTAAGTAGTATGATTAAATTAGTGATTTAATTAAGTGATTAATTAAGTAGTGTGATTAAATTAGTGATTAATTAGTGGGTTTGATTTCTACTAAAGAAGGAGAGCTCGACAAATATCTTGACACAGTAGTCAACCTACCTGCTCCCGAGCACCGGAGGGACTTGTTGGAGACTAAATCTGTAAATGATTTTAGAGAAGGCTAATATTTGAGAAAAACGTTCGCAACGGGCTAAAAAAAAGCAAAAAATTCAAAGATCCATCCAGAGACAATTTAATTATCTATTGGAAAAAGGCTTTGCAGATAAATAGCCCTGGTCGCAATAATCAGAGTCGGCGTAAGTCTTTGCCGATATATACTTGGATGGTATAGCTGATGGCTTCGCTGACCGATAAAACCTTTGCCGACTGAGATAGATTTTGCCGACAGACAGTAGATTTTTTGACAGATATGTTGTTGCTATCTCATATATGCGCCGGGACATTGTTAGCTCCCTAGGTTTTCTAAGATGTAGAATTTCGGAATGGTTTTTACATAATATCTGTCAGCCAATTGAAATATGCATTATTATATTTATTGCTACTTTGTATCCTATTATCCAAATTATCACAATACTTGTCAATAATCAATATCATCCAACTTCAAGCATGCATTCAAATAACATTAATTCACACAATCAGAACAAACATAGAAATATGTCCAAGAGTTGCATTTATAATAACTTGTTACACACAGTTGGTCATATATATACATGCAAAAGGCGCGCAAACATTAGCTTAGTGTTGTGCACATACATGTGCATCTCGCATAGTCTGTGTTTCAGCACAGTATTACAACTCAAAATGATTGGTAAGTTCAACCAAACAACAAAATAGATCATATTTCACATTGACACATCACAAACTGATCACACGTCTACTTTAGTCCACACAATCACAACTAAGTACTACAAAAGCATCCATCATATTTCTTGCCTTGCATGCACAGAAAGTCAATACCTCCAAAACCTGGAAAAGAAAGATCAACCAACATCAATATAGATCTTTGACATCCAAATTACGGAAACTTGCGTTGAGTTGCACAAGCTGATATCCACACTGCACCGTCAGAGATTGTTAGCAAGCTTTCCTTGATCAATCATTTACCAGCGATGAAAACACTCATTATTTCCCATTTTCGATTCAGGTTTACCTTTGTATGGTTTAGTCAACAAGAAGAACTGGCATCAACGTGTCACATAGAAAGTAGAAGAAAACACTGTCCAAATTGAAGGTAACAGATTGTTGTAGAAAAAGCAAAGACAAAGCAGTGTGTGAGAAGTTGCAATGTGTGGGCTGCTACTTTGCTTGCTAATCTTATTTGATCGAGCTAAACTTTAGCATCTAGAATTAATTCATGATTTTTCTACAATGAATTGATCTAGCTATAGTCCGAAAAATCCAAAATTTCAATCCCGAGAATGTCATAAGTTGCAATGAATTGATTACGGTAGAGGAAGTGCAACCAACAGAAGGCATATGTAGATCAGTCCATGACATCATATTTGTATATCTCATACAAACATGACAAGGATATGAACAGCAAACTTATGAGAATGTACATGTACATTGCAACGTCCCAACTGCCTTGTTGGCATCCTTCATCTAGAAAAATAGAAATAGTTAGCAACGTACGGTCAATCAATACAATAGTTGTTGGATTCGCTGTAAACCCTCACGAATCATGAACCGGATTCGTCTAATATGAAACGGTTTAGAGTACGGGGTCATGTACACAATGAAAATTGGAAGGAAAAGTGATGAATCGCGAACCCGAATCCTATACTGCGACTCGGACAAACCACGTTTCTAGTAACTTGATCAATACATTTACAAACGGAGATAAATAGCCAGGTACTTATTTTTGAACATGACCACGGGATACTTTTCCCACAGGCATTAGCCATGATCTGCACTGTTAAGGGTATAGATATTGTCTTATATAGGCTCTCCATATATATGTTTTCCTTATATAAGCTTTCCTTTTGTACCCTCATGTACTCTATATATTCTAGCCTACTGACCTTATATTGAATACAACAAGTGATATTCATAACATGGTATTAGAGCGGGTTGCGAAACCCTAGCCACTATCCGCGTAAATTCCGCTGCCCTCGGGAGGAGCAATCTCCACTCCCAGGGGCGGCCACCTCTGAGATCAGAAGAAATCTCTGTCGCTCTTTGTCCTGGAGGAGACGTGCGTGATCATCGTCGGCTGGATTTGACCTCTCCACCACCTGGCTGCCGCTTCTCTACCTTCTTGGCCTCGCCATCGCTGCGAGGACAAGGCCCCACGCCGCTCGCCGCCGCTTCTTCCGATCATTGACGTCCGCCGCTCCTCCTGGCCGCAGCTCTTCTGCCTCTGCCGCTGTTGCCGAGGACAAGGCCCCCATGAGCACCTGCGCACGGGAGGTCTCCGTCGCTGCCACCGAGGTCAAGGATGTCGCCTTCAAGGACGCCGACGTCGTGCTCGTTCAGGTCGGAGACACCGCGACGCTCCGATTGCCCGGCCCGAATCCTGCCGCCTCGTGTCGTTCCTGAGCCAACCTGCCGCCGGATCCGTTGTCTCCGACCCGATCTGGGGTGGATCTGCTTGTCTTCATAGCCGACGGCCCTCAATTCCTCATCTTCGAGCTCGATCTAGCTGTATCTGCCACTGTTGGACTTGGAGCTGAGCTGCTCTTGCTCTTCCTTAAATCGTAACGAAGCCGCGGCAACGCCACCACCAGCCACCGTCGTTGCCCTTTTGAAGCTACCCCGGTCGCCTTCCTAAAGCCTGTCTCGATGATGGCCAGCCTGCCAGCTCACTCTGCAGAGGATTTGATCGGGTTTTTATAACCCGATCTGGTTGGAGCTGCTCCAACTCCATCGACTCCAACTCTGCTTTGGCTCTGGCTTTTCGGCTCTTTGGCTCCGGCTCTCGGCTCGACTCTTGCTCTTCGGCTCTAGCTTTTCAGCATTCCGTCAGTTCCGGCTCAATCTTCGGCTCATTAAGTCGACTATGGCTCTTCGGCTCATTCAGTCGGCTTGACTCTTCGGCATCTTGGCTTGTTGACTCATCATTTTGGCTCTCCTCGTTGCTGCTGCTAGTATCTACTGCTAGTGCTCCTAGTTATTTTTTAGTCTTTCTTAGCATCATTGCTTCCGTTGCGTCCATCCAAGTCCCTAGCATCTTGGCTATTTCGTCTGCTCAGCTCATTCCATCGACCTTGATTTCTAGCTCATTACTCGGCTAAACTCTTTTTGTTGGCTCGACTCGGATTATTTCGTCGACTTTCCTCCGTCGGTTTCGACTCATTATGCCAGCCGATTTCAGATCGGCTCTTCGTCGGCTTTTCTTTGTCGACTCGGCTCCTTCGTCGGCTTTCTTTCGTCGGCTCGGTTTTTCAAGAGTTGGATGCTATGACGACTAATTCAAGATCAGGACTTTGGATTTTCACTATTTTAGTATCAACCCTTCCAAATGCAATGGTATTGCATACGCCTTGCATTTGTTGGGGGTGTTAAGGGTATATATATTGTCTTATATAGGCTCTCCATATATATGTTTTCTTTATATAAGTTTTCCTTATTTAGGTATTGCCTTATACAGGCATTCCTTTTGTACCCTCATGTATTCTATATATTCTAGCCTATTGGCCTTATATTGAATACAACAAGTGTTATTCATAACATGCACATCTCCATATAGACGGTGCAGTATAGCATTCTTTTGGAAAATAGAATTGACAACTACACAACATTCGGACCCTAAAGGATCACCTCCCACAGTGGCTCTTGGGTTTGTAGTCTGAACGGTTGCCTTTCATGCGTCCTTTGTCATGCCACCTCATGTCAGTTGCAATTTTAAGGACATAAAAAATCTTTGAAGCCTTTTCTTGATTGGAAAATAGCGAAGAACCTTCCTAGGAACTTTGTGTGCTTGTCTCCCATCCGGCCTCTTCTTTCCTAATTTCCATCGTGAAGTTTTACATGTTGGACAAAATTTTTCCTTATCACGCTCTTTCCAAAATAATATGCAATCATGTTCACATGCATGAATATTGATGTACCCAAGTCCAAGGCATTTTATTGTTTTTCTAGCTTTATTAAGTAACTCTAGTAGCAAGTCAAAACTTTTGTCACTCCATCCTCCTAGAAGTTTGATAAAGTTTGATATGGGGTAATCTGACAATAAAATGTATCTTTGAGAAGTTCCTACACCCTGGATATAGCTCTTGATTAGAATCATCTACCAATTGGCGAAAAGTCCCTTCATCTACATTGGATAGTTCCTCACTGTTTCTTCTAAATCCCCCCGATCATCTAATCCACATGCTAGGTCTCTAAAATGTCATCCTCTTCGTCCGACTTACCTACTACTATCCCGTCGTACCCCTTGTCATTTACAAAAGTGGAACTTGCATCTCCATGAAAACACCATGTTTGGTACCCTGCCATAATCCCTCACATATCAAGGGCCTGTTTGGTAGAGCTTCAGATCCCAGCTTCACCTGAGATCTGAAACTTGTAGGCTAAAATAAAGTGACTTAAGTTTAGATTTTTGGTCTAAAATTTGAAAAGATGATCCATCTAAACACTCTTAATATACTCACAGATCCAGCTCCACGGATCTGGTAGAGCTAGGAATAGTGGAGCTGGAGCCCTACCAAACACACCCCAAGTGCTCACACACAATATTACCTAATCTCCAAAAACAGTTTCGACATTTTTTGCAAGGATATAATATTTTGTTTCTTTTTTGCTGAATTACTAAAAGCAAACTCTATAAATCTGTCCAGCTCATTTGCAAACCCTTCTGTGTGCCTACATGTAATTAATTATTACGATATTAGACCAAATGTTGGTGTAGCACTAACAACTAATAATTGTGAAAAAGTCTTGTGATGTAACTAGGCTGATTTATCCATCCTCTATACATGATGCACCTTTACTATCAAATTTTGCAAGTTCTAAATTTAAGATATACACAATTAGCGTTAATTGTGCATACATGAAAACAATTGTATATACACAGAAAATGCCACTCAGAAATAAAAGGACCACGCAATGATGTATATAGGTCACACCACTCATTAAGAAAAGGGCAACTGACAATAGATCACAACGACAATACTAAGTATTTATTCTGCAAGCAGTCACTACACACCAGATTGACACTTTGGAAACATGCAGCATAATGTGTAAACTGCAGTACCAAGAAAAGGGCACACCTAATTGATTGTACAGATCCAAATGAAACCATACCAGTCAGTTTTGCTGCCGGCCTAGAGTAGGAGAGATGATGATACTGTCGTCGTCCCAAGGCTAGGTCTTCATGAAGTGAACACTGATTTCCTCATCTCCTTGGACCTAAAAACAAGGAAATAAACAGGGTATTTTACCATTTGCACTTCTCAGTTTGACATGTACACTAAACTAGTTACAGATGAACTAATTGAGCAGCAGCTAGCAACGAGTTTTACTTCAGTATTTAGGGTTCAGATGTACTCAGCATTTCCAAAGCTTATTTAGCATTCTGAACATCATCAAATTTTCCCTCTATCAGTGGATGTTGAAAAATAAGTGCATGCCAAAACACATTATTTTCTTCTGCATATTATTGCAGACAAATAAGCATATTTTCAAGAAAATCCCACCAGCAAATATAGATGGGGAAAAAAAACTCTTTATGGACAACTACTAGCTAAAGGAGAGTGCTTCAAAGAAAACAATGCCCGTGTTAAACAAAATCAAGCAAAAGGGGCAATTAGGACTACATCTGATTTTGATAAAGCTGCAGTACCGGTGACGGGATGGACGCATGCAGTCAGCACCACGGTCGTCCTCGGGCGGCAGGCTCGATTTGCTAAGGGGCAGCGACGGCGGCCTGAATCTCCTTGTTTGACATATCAAATTATAAAGATGGTAAAAAAAAAAACTTGTTTCAGAAGCAAGATAACTATGAGAAGTAGCAGGATAACTCTCTAGTTTCTACCAGCTAGTCTTGTGCGCAGCTGCAGAAATCAGATTTGAGAGGGGGACGGCGGGAGGCTGCGGTGGCGGCTCGATTGGGATACCGGGATGTGGTGGCGGCTCGATTGGGGCTAGGGGAGGTGGTGGCGGTGGGGGTGCTTGGGTCTAGGCCATCTGTAGGGAGAGGAGGCCGGGCATCTGTGTGGGAAGAGGTGCGGCGGCGACGCTGGGCTAGGGCGGCGGTGGGAAGAGGTGTGGGCGGGAGGGCCTGGGGATGTGTGTGGTCTGTGGTGTGGTGTTGGCCTCGCGCTTTGCAATTGCAAACGGGTTCACAATTTCGGTTAAGCCGAAAATAGTTAGTGTGACGGTAGCGGTTTTCACGAGAAATCGCTCGAAAATAGTGAAAAATTAAACGGTTTGTATATTTGAAAAACTTGAATTCTAGTCAGACCTAAGCGTTTTTGCGAAAAACCGACCGACCAATTAGATGTTCTTACAAAACGGTTTTTGAGCGGTTTTTAGCGAAAATCGTGGTTTTTCAACGGTTTTTAACGTATAATTTTTTTTCAATTTTTTTTAAAATTAGAGAGGTTTACCGAGCGGTTTTGAATCTCGAGCCGCAGCGGTACGCTTGAAACCCATGATTTTCGAACGATTTTTCGCGGTTTTGTGAATCCCGATTGCAACTCTTCTACTACCCCTTCGTTGACGGATAGCCGGTGCCGCCAAAAACCATTACCGACAGATACTCCGCCCTCCGCCCATAGGGCATATACCGACAGATATGTCGTCGGTCTTACCCATGCACTACCGACAGATGGGCCGACGTCAAATCTCTAAATATTTTCCGACAGTTAGTTGACACTGAATCCGTACCTTTCCCAACAGATGGCAATCGGTAGACGTGGACCATGGTAGAGTTCCTGTACACGTTGAGCTCGAAATGCAGTCTAGTAGTGTAGATCTTGTGTCCTTACGAGCCGTTCGGTTTGAAGACTAATGATCATCAAAGCTGTTCTTAGTTATCACAAGAAACCAACATCTCTAATTTGCAGGAAATACTGGCACTTTGTGATTTAAGCGGCGTTCTGGGAGGAGGAAATTAACTGATGGTCTCGCTGGTCGCATTTTGTGTTGCAACGTGCATCAGTGCGTGTGATTTACCCTATATAGGAGTTTGTGAGGATTCTGGATTAGAACCAACCAAATGGGAAGGGGATTAGGGATGGGAACAGAGGATAACTTCTCGGATCCAGCGATATATTCACATGCATGGACGCGCCGGGGAACACAGAGGGTTTTCCCCCAAAGGACCAACTATAAACAAGACATGATTCCTAGTTCAGTAAAGTATTACTGGTAAAGAAAGAGAACTTGCTGTGTATCTACTGTCTAGTAGGAGTAGTAACCTACACTTGCAAGTTCCATGCTCTTGGATTAGTGGATAAGCAGGAATCACTCGCTCCTAAATTAAACTTGTAGTTTAGGACTAGTTGTGTACTTTAATTGTTCTCCAATCAACCAACTTGCCCATAAAAAAAAGGGCTATGGGTAGATTGCGTAGGGGACACACAAAAATGCTCGATCGATTGCATCGAGACTTGAAACTACTACATCATCATCACACACGCATGTCATCTAGCGCTCCCCTATCTTAGCAGCTAGCTAGCTTATTATCCTAGCTACTCACTAATGTAATCAGCTGCTTAATCCTAGTTCTACTCATGTATCCTAATCACTCAACCTGGATAAGAGGCTCGCCTAAACGTTGTGCTTGGCACAAAGGACAAATCATCCAGGGGTTAAGTAAGTCGAAAGTAACCATTTGATGGGGCGAATCTCGTCTCGATGATGTTTGCGCAACAACAAAAAGAAAAGTTGGCAGAGTCTCTTTCCCTTAATTCCCGGCCGATTTTGTATCTACTCTCCATTCCCCAGGAGCAAATTTGGATCTACGTACGCTAGCTAGGGTCTTGCGGTTGGACTCTCTTGATCCGTAACTTATTCTGTCCATGTGTTTTGTTGCCCAGTAAACAACTTTTCCACTCAGGTCTGAATCTCGATTCCACATTTGAGGCGTTGGGTGTCTCTGCAGACTGCAGTATGCCTAATGCCCTGTGCTCTTGCAAACTTCAGAGCATGCATCAATGCATGGCTCGCCGTTTCGCACGTCTTGAGATGGGATCACCGCCGTGTCTTCATGGGCTAAAATGCCAATATATGAGGTTCATCGCGACGAGCCCATAGGCCATTACCGGCCATCGGCTTGGGCTCTACCCAACCGCGTCTCTACCGCTTCTGGCACGGTCTCAGGCTCTCAGACGTGGTTAAATTTTGCTGCCATAGTAGTCGTGTGCTCATGTGTTACAACGGCTCATGTATTACAACGGAATTCTAAAAATGTAATACATAAAAGTAGAAATGATCCTAAGTCATATAATAAAGTACAATTTCTTTCATTCACAAATCAAACGGAGCATATATCAGCAAGCTAGTAAATAAATCAAATTATAAACAAATGTTTTATATCGAGTCTTGTCTAACATGAATATAAATAAAACATCTTTAAGTCGATCTTGTTGAAATGTCCATCTGACAGCCCTAAACAAGCTCACATAGATGTGATTGCGGCAGGGTGCGTAAAATAATTTTAGCCTGTATAACCAGCTTGATACCTTCCTCAAATAATTGTAGTCTGGAAAACCAGTTTAGTGCTGGCTAACACACTATTGCAAAGATGTGATAATGTGATCACAATGAAGCCAGTATGTAGTATCAAGTATCAACATCATAATTTGATAGAGTATGAAAGTTGTGATAAACCTAGAATATCACTGGAAGTGATTTGTCACTAATATCAGTCAGAAGGAACTTAAGAGTATGACCCCAAGTTTCATAAGCATTCTTCTTCTATTTATATCTTTTTTTCTACCACTCTAATTCCTATAAGGAAAGGTCTGTTTCATCTTCATTTTTCTTGTGCAGAACTGAAATACTAATAAGACCATGCAAAAGGATGTTATTGAAACCTGAATGACAATGCTTAAGGTAAAAGATGTTTGGAGATAAGAAATTGCACCTGACTTCTTCTTTGCACAACCAATGTATTAGCTTTAGGTTGGTAGTATCAACTGGATGTAAGAAGCTGCACACAATAAATCAAAGTACATACTTGGTAAAACAAGAAAGAAACTTCAGAAGTAAAAACAAAAGATGGTCAGAGAGAAAGTTATAGATTTAGAAAGCCATCACCATCCATGTCTGCAGCATTGAAGTGCTCCTCCTTCCACCACCCCACCCCATCATTTGTTGAGTTTTGATCTGGACATAGAAGAGACTTAGTGTTCATATCGTTAAGGCACACATGTGATCATTTAGTATCAGCAGATCATGGTTTATTGAAGGATGCTAATCATATTTGTTATGAGCTTGGTAGGCACATCTGAACATTATGTTTGCAATGTAACATATACAACTTGGTGAGCCCACATGAGAACTATTCAGGCTGGATCTACATGTGAATATTTGTTGATTCCGTAGTCAACAAATGCAGCTCTATATCTAAAAACAGAATATGTCTACAATAATAGCAGTAACATAAAATTCACTAGACACTACATTTGAGGGGATTTGGAGCAACAAACCTCATGAACTTGCTTGAACACAGGGATTATGACGAGGAGGAATCGACTGCAGTATTTATGATGAATCAAGTATACCTTTGGGTTGCACTGCATCAATTTTAAAAAGGAAATAAGATTAAATGCTTTCTGCTCTAAATAAACATTGTCCTTCACAAATACTCCAAACCATACTTAGGTAATCAACAAGCTGCGCAAAGGAAATAATCAACATGTTCATGAAAATAGAGGGAAAGAGAGAGGGGAGGGAAGTAATTACCTGTCGTAATTTTTGGAGTGGGAGAAGTCGAATGAGGGGTTGAAGAATAGCTGTTGCTTATGTATTCTAGAATTAGGTAACCACCGACCTAGTGGAGGCGGTTGTTGAGTTGATCGATATAGTTGATGTTCTGGTGGTGCTCCCACGTCCCGTGCGCATTTGAGCTGCCCCCTGCAACAACCCACACGTGGTTCCGCGGGAGCAAGGTGATCAAGGGGGAGCCAGAGGGCACGATCGTCGTTTAGATGTTACGACTCAAGGATGAACACGCTGGCGCCGGGCGCACCATCGCCAGAGAAGCTCGTGTGCACCAGGCAGAAGGCGCGCAAGGCCGCGGTGTTGCTCGAGTCCGATGGGGAGGGTAGGTGGAGGGGTACATCGTGGGGCAGGAGGGGGAAGCCGCGCAACGGTGGAGGGTGAAGGGGAGACTAGATGTGCGCCTGCGGGGAAGGGAAGGGAGGAGCAGTGGACGGAGGAGAGGGGTTTGGAATTGGTGGTGGCCATGGAAGGGGAAACAGATGGAGGGGGAGACCGCGCAGAGGTGAAGGGTAAGATCGCGTGCGCGGGGTGGAGGGGGAAGCTGAACGGCGGTGGAAGGGGAAGGGCAGACCGCGTGGAGGTGGAGGGGGAGGGGGAGGGGGGGAACACGCAAAGGTGAAGGGGGAGATAGCGTGCACGGGGTGGAGGGGAAGAGAACGCGACATGCACAGAGAAGGAGAGGGGGTTAGATCCGCTTTTTTTTTTTGGGAAGGTGAATGCATTCGTTTTTTTTCTTTCAACGTGAGCACGTGAGAAGCGCATGAGGAGGTGGAGAACGGACGTACCACTAACAACTCCTAATTAGAAATAGTAGAGAAAAGGTCTAGATCCGGCACATACGTTTGTGGTCGCACGACCGTGATTCCGTGAACACATTCGGCCAAGAAGTGTTCCAAAACGTGGCCCGTGTGACAAGGACAAACGTCATATTTTTTAGGTTTTTTGTGGTGGCAACACTTGATAATGATACACGACCTGTTTGATTCGGTCACAAGAGAAGGATTAGCATGTGAGGAGCTTCTATTTATTATTATTTAAAAGTTATATAAATATTAAAGTATGAATGAAGGATAAATGATGATTACTTACCCCTTCACTTGTTTCAAGGTTTGTTTGTAATGACCCCTATTTTTGCATAAAATGCCAAAATGAGAATCTTATGTGCATACAGTACTAGTACTATGATAAGTGACTAATACACATATTTACAACAATAGGAATCACAACCATACATCATATTATTAAAGCGAAAGCTATTTATACGTTGTATTTTTACAATTCAGAGTATATAGCAGTGAAGAAGCAAAAGTTTTATAGTGTGCCTATCCAACCCTCAGATAACTAACAAGGCATAATCACTAGAAAGATCATTTCATTGAAGTTTCCATATCCTGTGATGAAAAGTAATCTCCGGAGCCTCGTTTCCTTTTCCATCTAAAACAACATATTAAGCAAGATTGAGTACTTTTGTACTCAACAAGACTTAAGGTGGTATTTGCAAAATGCAATAATGCAGGTTATGTCAAAGAAGGCTTCTATAGTTTATTTGCATAAAGCGAGATTGAATTTGTACACCAATTTGTAGTTCACAAACGGAATTGAAAAAGCAAGTTTGGCTGATATGAAAGTAACAAGTAAGTAATAACTCATAATCATCCATGACGTGGGCATCAAGACGTCCAATTCCTGCCAACACTATTCTTTGCCAACACGAGGCATAACAGATGAAATCAAGCCATTTTGAAAATAATAAAACATCTAACTATATGATGACGTTACCAAGTGCCCTTGACCGCGGGCACGGCTAATCGATTAGATTTACACTCTGCAGAGGTGTACGGTTTTACCCACAAGAAATGATCAACTCTTTGTGCAAGCTATTAGCACACTTCCTTTGGTGTGCCGCAGAGAGATCATAGCATAACTGTTACATTACATAGACCTGACTTTGTACCAGCCCGGTGACGATAAACCTTCGCTATGGTGGCAGAAACACATATAAAACATAATATCATTCTCACAAAAACAGTCAGTCACCACTTCTCCCTATAGCAAGGCGTACACCGTTGTATCGACATGCATTTACCCACACCTCGGTATGGAAGTCCCTTTCGAGCAAACTTAATCAGAGTGCCCGTACTACTCCAGTCTTTCAATGTGCAAAGCTAATTCTAAGCAATTTAATATGTTAAGGTTGTCCCATACCAGCACTTGTGGTTGTACGGTTTTCTTGGCTTGAAAATAACCCATAGCTCGGTCCTTAATCCGACACGGGTGATAATCTCCCCCATACTACATGCAAGTCCATCTACACCTCCAGCTATTGCTAATAATTGCCCACGTCTAAACCATAGTTTCATTTTGGGTTTTTAACCAAAATACCAACAACCATCAACAAGTCTCAATATCTCCAGTTTTATCTGATAAGTTTATCCAGTTTGTTCATCCCAAGTTTAAAGTAAGGCTAAGCATGATTAATATGTAATCGCATACACACATGTTGACATTATGTATTGTCTAACCTTATTCTAGGGTTATCAAGGTTCTCATATCCATACTTATCAAGGAAGTTTCATGTGACAACAGGTATATCTATCAGACACAATATAGCAAATTTACAGAAAATAGATGCATGCATAAATTGATTTGGTAAAACAAAATAAAAATTAAATACTGAGATCAATATGATCAAAGGGGGTGCTTACTTTGCTTAATTGTTATTTACTATGAAGTCGAAGTCGAAGTTGACATAGTCGACGATGGGATTAGTGACGTCGGGTTCTACACGTCATTCGATGGTAACATAGCAAATAACAAACTTCAATAAGGGCAAAAAGAAATCAGATGGAAAATTAAAGAAAGACTTGCAATAGAAAACTGGTGTGGTTTAAGGTTTGGGTTGTGTGATTTCTCATACTCGCGTTTTAGTTGATTGTATATACATATACATATACATATACATATATATTACTTACATCTTTAGGTTAGACGGTGACACGGTTTCTTCTATAAATTATTTATTCTTATTTTACGAATTCAAGAGGATAAAATTATGTATTCTTGTATTTATAATTTTGAATTCAAGAGGCTAAAATTATTTTGATTAATGTAATTAAAGCAGTAGTCATTTTGTTGTATGTTATGCATGAATAGTACTCAACTTTAAATGACTTTGCATGAGAAGTAGTTTCATATATGTTAAGTTTAGATTACTGATTGTGTATTTATGATTCTAAGAAGGTTCTGGTGATAAAAATATCTTAATTACTGTTTTCTTATTTATTAAGTTCGTTTATTCATATTACAGTTTTTTAGCGTTCATAATACTTAGGGTTATATTTTTAACAGGGTTAATATGCAAAGCATGTTGTATTGAGATTATTTCTTCAAAATAGGATAGTCTTTACCTTAAAGAGCATTTATAGGCTAATTTTATTAATATTAGTGTTTATACAAGATGTTTTATTCGTTGCCGAAGTAGCATATATGGTCTTAATGTTTACGTTATAAGGGATCAAACTTCGTTTTATGTTATAAGCGATACCCATTTTTCTGGCATGAGTATGGTACGACCCTAGAAGTGTTTTAAAATTGGTTTTGCATCATTTTGCTTTTAGCCGCGATAGTTTATATGCACATGAAGAATGAATTCTTTTATAAACTTAATTTAAATTAGGTCTTTTTGCCGACTAACATGATCTTATCTTTAGAAATGTTTTGAGATTAGCCCTACATGATTTCAACATTCAGTTTACGACATTTTATCCGTATATTTTAAATCCTCATATTTACATATATCATATGAAGGCATATTTCGGCTAAGGGGCTAAGTATAAACTATGACCTATTATAATGATTTTTGCTATATTAAGTGGTTTGGTTATACAAGATATTTAGGGAACTAGTTTTTCATGTATTAGCATTCACTTGTCATTTTATTCACACCTTCTTGCTCATATTTTGATTCTTTAAGTATATACTACATGGAAGCATATTTTGGTTAACAATCTAAGTACAAACTATAACTTATTATGACTATTTTCATAGCATTAGGTAATCTGGTCCTAAAGAGCCTTTCTTTTACTATTGCACTTATTTAGGGACTTTATCTATATAATAATTACCTATTCATTTTTTATATACATATTTAGAGCAAGATTAGTTACAACTTTGATTCCAACTTAAATAAATATGAAATATTTTTGCATAGACAGGGGTATTATGATACTACTAGGGTCCAAGAATTATTTTTACCATCATTTTAATTTATATGATCCAAGTTTTTAGCTATTTTTATTTCTATGCATTGCAAACTAACTATTTTCAAATTTGATACAAACTACATTCAAATATAAATATTTTTGCAGAAATGGAGTAATTTAGGTGTTAGTATTTTCCATAATTAATTTCATGATTTTAGGAGTTATGGTATATATATTCTTAGTAGTAACCATATTAAGGTTTACTCAATTTTTTTAAAATACAAATAATTCAAAACAGCTTTGAAAATTAAATATTTTTGCACAAATGGGTTAATTATTGTCTCATAAGTATTTATAAATTCATTTCATATTTTTAGGAGCTATATTTTTTAGATTTGCAATAATGGCCATATTAAGGTTTCTTGCAAACTTAAACTCAAATAATTTAAACTGGTGTGAAAATTTTAATATTTTTGAATATTCAGGTATATTATTGTCTCATTAGAATATTTAAATTAATTTTATTCAAATTAGGGTTCTTTTGCACAAGATATGCATTTTTGAACTTTTAGTTCGTTGAAACTATCTTTTAATAGAAAAAGATTTAAGACAAGTTGAATATTCAAATATTTTTACATATTTGGGTTTATGGTAGACTAAGTATTCCAATAAAATTGGTTTCATTCAATTCTAAGCTTATTTGCAAAAACTTTGTGTATAGCAATTCTTTAGGTCTTCTCTTTAAATTTAACTTTTAAATTTACAACCTTGTTCATTTTCATTTTTTTGCATATTATTGAATTAATTGATTTTATATGAATTTATAAATTTGTTTCATCTCATTTGGATTGAAAATGTGAAAGTTGTGCAAGTTTGAAATCCACTCGGTTTGCAAAATGATCAAAATAATAAAATATGCTTTCATAATTGTGAAAGCGTCTTTCCTTTTCACGGTTTAATTTTTAAATGGATCGAATGACATGTGGGGCCTCTGCTCAGTGAGAGAGAACAACTGCATGAGGTGCTGTGGCTGGAACGGGGTCCCACTGGCAATGTAACAGAACAGGGGAGATCGCTCTCTAGGCTCGCCGGCGGCAATCTGGTGCCGGAGACGACGTATGGCCATCACGAAGAGCATCAGAAGATTTGTGAACGCCTAGGGGATGGATTAACGGCAGCTATCGGTGGCCCGAGCACTACTCCCAACAGAGAGGGGCGGCGGTACCACCGACGATGAGCCCTGAGGAAGAAAGGAGGGTTCTCAGGATCATTTAAGTGCAGTATGAGCTTTAGTGACTCAGGAAAGTTCGGTTTTACCTGCTAATGAGGGCTGAGATGGGTCGCAAGGTTCCGCCACCGTATGCCGGACCCGAAGAAGAAGGGCCGTGGGGTGACGGAGTTCTACGCGAGTATTCATGAAATAAATTGAGGAGTTTTGATCCTCGAGAGTTATTAATACTATAATGCGAAATAATTTGATGGTAGATTAGTTTACTGTCTCAATTTGAGCTTGATCCAAGCTTGAAGTTTTTCGGTAATGGCGGAAATTTGATGAGTGTGAGACTCCTCAACATAACAGAAGTTGGGGGAAAAGAAGTGCGTCTCTAAGCGGTCTCAAGTCGGCTTTTGTAGCCAGAAAGTCGGTGTAGATGAGCCTGGTCCGAGTGTGAACTCAACGGGGGTTTTGTGGCGACTGAACAGAAGGTGGTATGACGGGTTTGTGGGAAACGCGGAGATGGCTGCGGCGTGGCGAGGTGGTGACGTCGTATTGGCCTCGGGAGGAGCGCGAATGCGATGCTGGGGGGAGATACAGCAGCGGCGAGTTGCTCCGGGACGCCATCAAGAGTAAGAAGGAGGCAGGGGCTTCGGCTGACGGATGGGCCCAACCGGTGTTTCGGTCCCACCGGCCAGAGAAAAATGTGTAATTTGAGTTTTGACATTAAGTTGAGACAACTTTGGTTCAATGAATCAGTTAGCAGTCGTCTCCAAAAACTTTTAATAATTTTTATCAGATATGACTAGGTAATTTTGTTTATCCTGTAAAATTTTTAGGTCGAGATAATGTATAGGGAATTTATAAAACTTCTACCAAAGTATTGTGCTCAGATTTTTTTCTATTTTTAATTTATCTGTGAGTTTATATCTTATCAAAAAAAATTGGAACTTTTTAAGGGCTTCCTTATGGCTAGTTTATCCTCCTGTAAAATTTTTAACTTCATATATTTTTTATTTAATTTACAAAAATTCTGACATTGAAATTTTATAGTTTTCAGCCTTTCTATTTTTGTATTTTAAAATGAAAAAATTAATTATTTATTTTTATATTCTTACTAGTGATTTTTATAT
Source organism: Otatea glauca (assembly GCA_036346275.1). Lineage (NCBI taxonomy): Eukaryota > Viridiplantae > Streptophyta > Magnoliopsida > Poales > Poaceae > Otatea > Otatea glauca. Next base: position 54,648,158 of record CM070722.1, on the reverse strand, counting down.
ACATTAAGAAGATAATATAAAATTTTCAACTCATGATATGGTGTAATTATTTTATTTAATTCTGACAACATTACTGTTAATAGTAAATTCCATTAAATGCTTTCATTTCACATTTAATTACATTGATATAACTTTTAAAATTAATTATTAAGTTTCTGGAAATTTTATAAGTTTAACAAAAAATTTATACATTTTATTGTTATAAGCTTTTATCCTTATCCTTTATCTATTACTTAAATGGATATTAAAAGGTTTTTTCCTTTAGAGCAAAAATCAGTAAAAGTCAAGAAAATTCAGAAAAGGCCATAAAATTCAGAAAAGATGGAAACTCAAAATGAAATTATATTTCAAACTTATTTTCATAGTTTTAAGAAGAAGAGTTTTATATTGCAACTCATCTTTTTATTAAGACTGGATTGCAAGTTAATGAGGGAAAAGGTAACATTTTAAATCAAAATCTTGATTCCAAATAAAAAAAATTATTCAATTCCTTTTTAAAATTTAAATTTTTTATTTTTCTTATTTTGAAATTTTCAAGGTGTTACACTGTACAACTTATATTAGAAGAGTGATGTATAGAAGCACTACTCGATTAGCATGCCCTTGTGTACTTTTAGAGTTTTAGACAAGCAAAGCGCCAGGAAGATGTTTAGCTGCGTCAGTGTCGTGGGAAGTCATACCTAGATGCTTTATTGAAAAAGGTTGGTTTAGGATTTTTGAGCTAGAAGACAGCCACGAATAACCAAGTATCTAAACAGGACCGGTGAAATAACGGTCAGAATCTGAAGCACACAGAAAAAAAAAAAGAAAGCACGACGCTCCTCGGGTTTGGAATAAAACCAGGAACTTCATTTCATTACAACGCAAGGAACGCAACTACAAATATGGGGAAATCTACCATATGCAAAGAAATATGGGAAATCTACCATACAAATATGGGAAATCTACCGTATCCATTTTTGAAAATATAAAAACTCTAATTATGTGATGATTTTACTAAGTGCTCTTGACCGGAGGCGCGGTTTTTCGAAAAGTTTTAAGCTAAGCAGATGTGTACATCTTTACGCACACGATATGATCAACTCTTTTTGCAAACTATTGGCACATTTTCTTTGATGTGCCTTAGAGATATCATAATATAACCGTTACATTACTTAGATCTAACTTTGCACCAGCCCGATAACGACAAACCCATACTATAGTAGCAGAAGATATTTGTACAATTATTGCTCGACGAATGGTTATACTTTCCATTATCCCACTTCCCCTATAGTATGACGTACACCATTGTATTGATATGTGTTTGACCCACACTTCTGTGTGGATACCCCTACAAACAATCCGTCTTAGAAAGCTTGTACATCTTCGCAAAGCTAAATCTAAGTAACTTAATAGGTTAAAGTCGTCCCATACCAGCACTTGTGGTTGTACTATGTCCTTGGCCTCATAACAACACAATAATTCGGTCCTCAATCCGGCCTAGACGATAATCTCTCCCTATCTACGTGCAAGTCCTATGCACATCCGGCTATTGCCAATAATCATCCGAGTCAAAATCATAATTTTATTTTCATTTTTACCAAAATATCAGTAACTTTTAATGTCACATCCAACCTTTTTAAATTATAAAGAACAATATATCTCTTTATTTAACTTCCTATTTACTAAGCACGGCTAAGCATGATCATTAAGTAATCGCTTATACCCATGTTGATATTATCTATTGTCTAACCTTATTCTAGAGTTATTAAGGTTCACATGTCAATATTTATTAAGGAAGTTTCATGAGGTAGGGTTATAGCTACCAGTACCACAATATAACAACTTTACTGAAAATACGCGCATTCATAATAGTTTTGACAAAAACAACATAAACTAATTTAAATAATAGGATCAATATGATCAAAGAGGGTGCTTGCCTTGCTTTGTTGGTTCAGAAATTGACTTGGGGTCGAGGTCGACAGTCGTCGATCCGTGGACATCAGTATCTACATGTGATTACGTATAGCAATAAGAGACAAAAATAAATCAAATAACATCAAGTTTTAAAATAAATGGAAATTGAATGTTCTAGTGATTAAAATATTTCGAATATTGATTTCTTATTATTTGAGTCAATTTATTTGTGTTTTGGACTTAGGGTCTATGTTATAAAAGGTTAGGGTTTTTTTATAGAATTCAGATACAAAGCATGTTTAAATAGAACTATTTTTAAAGAATATGATAGTCTTGACCTTAGGAATATTTTTAAGCTAGTCCTATTGGTATTAGTGTTTATTTTTAATATTGTATTTATTTTCTAATCTTATGTATTTTTAAAGTATATGTTATAAGAGGTTAGTTTTTTTTTTAGATTTGCGAATGAAAACACACACACACATATATATATATATGCAACTATTTTTGTAGCATCTACAGGTCTTGCCATAGAAGTGTTTTGAAATTGATTTTGTATATATTAAATTTTATTTGTGTGATATGGCTATACATACTAGTTACATGTGTATAGCAAATAATGTCTTTTTATACTCTTGGTTCATACTTAATCAAACCCAAAATATTTTTGCATATCTAAGGATACTATGGCCTTATCTAGACTTAGGAGTTGGTTTTACTACATTTTGAATTTCTGTACATAAGTTACACCAATTTGAATTTTCAATGTATTTTAATTAACCTACCTATGCTTTGGATACAAACTAAGGTTCACATGTCAATACTTATCATGGAAGTTTCATGAAATAACAGGTATATCTACCAGTACCACAATATAGCGAATATACATAAAATACACGCATGCATAAATTGATTTGGTAAAACAAAATAAAAATTAAAATATTGGGATCAATATGATCAAAGGGGTGCTTGCCTTGCTTAGTTGTTGTTTACGACGAAGTCGTTGTTGCAGTCGGTGTAGTCGACAATGGAATCAGTGACGTCGGGTTCTACACATCGTTCAATGGAATATAGCAAATAACAAACTTTCAATAAGACAAAAAGAAGTCAGATGAAAAACCAAATAGAAACTTACCCAAGAAGAACATGGTGGTTTCGAGTTTGATAGATATTACTTGCATATTGGTTTCATTGATACTTTGCTTATGTGAGGCTTATTCATGAATATATTACTTTCATTCATCGAATTCAAGAAGTTAAAGTTACATCATGCATAAGGTCGTTTACAATTCAAGGGCTAAAATTATGTATTTTCATATTTATAATTTCGAATTCAAGATGCTAAAATTATTTAGATTAATAAAATTAAAACATTAGCCATTATGTTGTATGTTATAAATGAATAGTACTTGACCTAAAACAATTTTGCATGAGAAGTTTTTTCGAATATGTTAGGTCTGTTAGATTTTTGGCCATTGATTTTATTTGCATGGTTTTTGAGAAGGTTCTGGTGATACAAATACCTTATTTATTGATTTCTTATTTATTATAAGTTCGTTTATTCATATTATGGATTTCAGTGATCATAATACTTACAGTTATGTTACTAACAGGATTTATATGCAAAGCATGATGAAATGAGATTCTTTCTTCATAATAGGGTGGTCCTTACTTTGGATAGCATTTCTAAGCTGATTTTGTAAATTTTAGTATTTAGACGAGATATTTTATTCATTGCTGAAATAGCTTATATGGTATTAAGGTTTACGTTATATAGAATCAGATTAGCAAGGTGTATGATTAGTACTTAGCCCTATGCGTTTTGCATGCAAGGTGATTTATATATGTTGGGGTCTATAAAATAAGGCTACTAGCTGTATCTACGTGGTTATGCAATGATTCTTGTGACAAGCACTTTAGCTAAATGTTTCCTTAGGTTCAACTATTCATATAAAGGGCTTTAGCGGCCATAACACTTAGGGTTATTGCACTAGCAGGATTCAGATGCAAAGCAAGTTGTAAATGAAATATTTTTCCAGAATATGGTAGTTCATAAACTAAAGAGCATTTCTAGGCTGATCTTCGTAAAATTTTCATTTAGATGAGATATTTTACGGGCTGCCGAAAAGGCTTAAGCGCTTCTAAAATCTACGCGATAAGGGTTCAGTTTTCGTTTTAAGTTTGCGACTGCACCTTATAAGATTATGCAACTATTTTCCAGGCATTAGTAGGGGATGCCTTTAAGAGTGTTTTAAGGCTGGTTTCATGATATTTTGCTCTTATCCAAGATAGTTTTCATGCATATGAAAAATGAAGTCTTTTATGAACTTAAGCTAAATCAAACATTAAAGCCTTTTTACATTTTGAGATGGCTTGACCTAAGGAATGTTTTGAAATTAAACTTACAAGACCTAATATTTATGCATATGATAATCTTTCACATTCGGAAGCAAAGCTATAAAGGAGCTTGGTTCAAATCATACTAAACATTGTTTATTTTTGCAAAGTTAGCTAATCTTGGACCTATAGCATGATCACAGTTTGGTTTCTTTTACATAAACACTTATTTGCACTACATGGTTGCATACTAACTATGTGAACTTAGTGCCCAAGGTCTCTTATAAACTTAGCGCAAACTAATCAATTATGAACCATTCATGCATAACCAGGTATTTTATGGTCCTAATAAGGTTTAGAAACTGATTTTTCTCAATTCTAAGAGATTAATGGCTATGGTTACTACTATATGAATTTCCATAACTAGAATCTAACTTATGGATAGAAACTAATGCAACTAGGATCAAATCTAATCATCTTAGCAGCATTAAAAGGGTCATGACCTATAGATCATATCAAAACAGATTTTACATATATTAATACTTATTTGTGAGATTTAGCTATATTCTACTCATATGGGTATTAAAGCAAGGTATATATAACTTAATTCAAACTTAACTAAACATGGATTACTTTTGCATAAACAGGGGTATCAAACTTACTTATTGAACAGTAGGTGCAGAACATGTTTGTTTTTACTCATTTTTATAGATATACAAGATCATGATTTTAGTAAATTTTAAGAACTGGTTTTAGAAATTTTTGAGTTGGTTTGCACAAGTTATTGAATTTTGAATATTGACTACATTGATGGCTAAACCTATTTAAGGCTTAGATCAAATGAGGTTAAAATTCAATTATTTTTTCAGAATGGAGTCCTTAAGTTTTCTGGAGTCTATAGAAATTTTTCCATAAGTTTTTGAGTTAGGGTGGTACTAATTTGTAATAGAACATACCTTAGGTGGTATTCAAAATTTTAAATTCAAAATTCGAAAATGAGTTAAAAATTTAAATATTTTTGTATATTCATATAGAGAATGATTTTATACAAATTTATAAACTTGTTTTACTAAATTTGGAGCTAGGGTGCAAAAGATATGAGTATTTGAATATGATAGGGTTTTCAAATTAGAAATATGCCAAAAAAAGGAAAAGGCACTTTTGGGCTCAGATTACACCTTTCTGTTTTTGGTATAGCTCAAGTGTCATGCGCCGACATGTGGGACCCACTACACAGCGACACGAGCGCGAGGGATGGAGGCTGACGTCCCGGGCCCAGCCGTCAGCCTCTCCGCGCGGCGATAGAGAGTGACACTGACGTGCGGGCCCGATCGGTCAGACAGAGGGCTCAGCGGAGGCACTGACTAGCGGCGCCCACTCGTCGGTCTCACCGAGACAGGGGAGGCAGGGAGGAGCTTCACCGACGGCGAACTACCACTGGAGGGCGAATGGGTAGCGGCATGGGCTTCAGCTCGAAATTGTGCATATAGGGGTGGTGTCGGTGTGGCCGGGGATGGCTAGAGTCGGCATGCCACCGTGAGGGGGCGGCGGTAGCCATGGCGACGAGCCGCGGCGGCGCTAGGGCAGGACTTAGCTTCGGAGAAGTTGGGAAAAAGCATCACCGAGATGAGGTGATCCCAATTTGATATCTCACCTAGGAGGAGGAGCTCCGGGGAAGCTTGCCAATGGCGGCCGGCCGTGAGGAAGAAGGGCGGACGGGCGGCGGTGCTCCGGGCGAGTTCGGCTGGAAATGACATAGAGGTGAACTCGGAGGGTCAGGAGAATGCAACAGACATTGATTCGGATGGAATGATCTACTGAGGCACCCGAATTGGAATTCATCCCCAAATGAGCACTCACCAACAGAAGCGGACTCGGCAGAGCAGGGACTTGTGCTTGGGCTAGGAAAAAAGCACCTGGGCACAAGCAAGAAGAACTGGCGGGGATTCAAGGGCTTAAATAGTGGAGAGGTGGGCATTCGTGACACGACTGAGGGGTTGACGAAATGAGGCATGGTAGAATGGGCGTTGCGCCTGGGAACTCGATGGTTCTGCATGAGTGCGGATTTTGGCGAAAGAAATGACAGTGATGATGGGCGGCAGAGACACGGTTTGGCGTGTGCAGGCGAGGGCGGCGGTCGGCCGGTGGTGCAAGTCCCGGGAGACGTGACGGCACCGTAGCCTGAGGAAGGAGCTGCCGGCTTGTCGCGGCAAGGAATTGGTCGAAGAGGGCGGTGGAGCTCTGATGCAAGGCTGCCGTGGCGGGCTTTCGGTCAGAAAATGTAACGACCTGAAAGTTTGGAACAGTGGAAAATAAACAGTTTAAATCTTAATATAAGTGGTTTTGAAATTCTAAGTATTATTTGCCCCAATTAGAATTTCTTAGATTTTGTGTTATGGGAAAAGATTAAAAAAAGGGGAAAACAAAGAAAAAGGTAAAAAGATGAAAATAAAATTTAGAAAGTTTTATCATGAGTCCTATTTGAGCTGGTCATAATGTTTGACCAAGTAAGTAGAATTTTTATAAACTTAGGGTCAAGTAAATGAAATATGTATCTACTTTGTGACTAAAATAGTGAATCAAAAAGTAGGAAGAAAAAAGAACTGATGTCAAGAAAAGCCAAGAAAATTTATATAAATCCCTGGAGATATGATGCATTACTGGTAAAATTTTCATAATTAAATGAATTGATATAAGCCTTTTAAAAATTCAAAAACAGTGGGTCCAAAGTGTAAGGAAAACAATTGTCGAATTTTTATAAAATAATGGCTCTGCTTTCGATTTGCAAATTTTACAGTGATTCAATTATAAGAATTTTAACCTCTCCAAAAGTTTCAAAAATAAATCCTAGAGAATGAACCTGTAATTAAATCAAAACCGAAATCAAAAATTTGGAACTGAGTGCAGTGTCAGAATTTTAACAAATTACCCAAAAGGAATTTTTGTCTCAAAATTTTCCAGAGACGTGTGACTCTCAGTGAGGCTAAGTCAAAAGTTTGAGAAAATCTGGGATTAGTTTAGGGCTTAAACAAATGCGAAATCTAGAGAATTCTCGTTCTGTCTTATCACATTAAAATCGAGTATCTCACGACAAGTGGGCCCGCCCTGTTGACTCGTTGACGAGCTGGTCACCGAGGCGAGGTTGTCTCGCTGCCGTGGGCCCTGGCCCCACATGTCACCTCGGTTCGTGATTTCTTTCCTCTTTCTTCTCCTGGCCGAAGTGGGTGGCGACACCGCCGTCCTTCGCGTCGATTCTTCACTGCTCCCGTCCGTATGCAGCTCACCTTCCACGTCGTGAGTAGAGCTTCACCTCCTCGTCTGTGTTCGCTGATTCCGCCGAGACGCCGAGACGAGGTTGCACCGCTCGTTGCGCTCAGCACAGGAAATACCGACCGACGCAATGCGTCCAAAACCGCGAAATTGGTCATTTCCGTTCGGCTTTAAGCCTCTCTTTCGCGTCTCATTGCTCCTCTTCCTCTCACTTTGCCGTTTCACCGAGCTGGGAGCGTGGGGAGGCGTCGTCTTCCTCGTTGAGCCGTAGGAACCCGAAAGGGGGGAAATTGGCGAATCGGGTGAGTTCCTCCCTAATCTTCCGAATCGATCTCACCTCAAGCTTCTCTAGCACCCAAGGGTTACTCATCACTCGCTATTTTGGTTTCTTTTTGCTCGTAGCGCCGCCTCTACTTGTACGAAGATGCATGCATAAAGGGACCCGCCCCTTTATTTATCTTTATTTTCTTTATTAGGACAGGACCCTACCCTATTCTCGAACCCTCTGCCGGGGAAGTCCGCAGGGAAAAGACCCTACTCCACAACCTTTTATGATTTTTTTCCAAGTGATCTATTTTGTCATAGTCTTTATTTATTCCTGTGTCTACTGGGTGTGATTCATTTTATGGAATCGTCCTTTCTTGTTCTTGGTGGCGTCTATAGCGAAGAAGACCTTCCCGAACGAGGGCCGTCCAGTCCCTGGCCGGCTCTCGGTTCTTGAGCAAGCTCCTCCACTGCGGAAGTGACATTCCAAGTGGAACCACTTTTATCGGAATCAATCTCGATGAGCAATACCTCACTCCCCCGATGCTGACCCATGGTTCTTTTATTAGCTTAAGACCGTGGGTCCGTACCGTAATAGAAGAGCTCTGAAGAAAGACCTAATTATGTAAAAACACGACCATTCAAGCTAAAGATCAGAGGATCCATTTTACAGCCGAGGAGTAGGGACACAAGAGTGCTATTGTTGGGGCGTACTACGTACGACCATTCACGAACGTACTACGTACGGCAACAGTGGCAATGCCCCCGGGAGGAAACTTCGAAAAGAAAGCCTACTGGTTGGTCTGGTTGTCCCCCCGGTGGTGCCCGGGCGGGCCTCGGTTCAATCTTGCCGATTCTACCTAGACATGCAAGGAAACATCGTTTTTTCGATTTTGACTGAATTGGTCGGAGCGTAGACGAGCGAGCAGAGCCCAGGAAAGAGGTCAGATCGTCATAGAGCAGTCGACTAGAAGTATTCATCCTTTCCAATCTGAAAAAGGTGTTCCGTGCGCTCATCCCTTGCTTGTTCTTTCGGACCTTTCACAGGCATAGGCGAATGCAAAAAGGCTTCTATTTTTCTTTTCCAGATCATTTTTCCTGCAAGCGGATACCTTCGTTGACCGAACGAAGGTATCCGCTTGCGAGTCTGATCAAAGAGTTGTCGGGTTCATCTAGAGCCCTACCCGGAGTACTAGGATCTTTCCTTAGTCCTCCCAGAGACTGCAAGAAAACCGTAGGGAAGAGGACAAGCTGGAATCTCACTCCCAAGATAAACTCAAAATCCTTCCCCCGGAACCTCTCTTTTTCGATTTGAAATCCAAGGCCTATCTTCCCACTTCCCTGTAGACTGTATCCCCCCTTGACTCCGAAGTTGTCCAACCCGGTCTTGTAGATACAGCTCGATTGCTGCGTTCTCATAAGTACTACCCATCGTCCGATAGGCAACACTAGGGCGCCTGGGTCAAAATTCCGTTTACCAAACAAGATGTCGAGAGGCGAACTCTGTAATTCCCCTCCTGCAAAAGTTATAGCGGCTATAGCATCTGTGTGGAAGAGGGTAAGCTTTCGGCAACACCTTTTTCAGATTGGAAAGGATGAATACTTGTGTTGGGTCCTGCAGACCAGGATAGCCTCAGATCAAAACCTAAATGTGCTTGGGAGGGATGGATGTTCGAGAGAAGGGGGCTGTTTCTGTTTCCGTTTCAAGCAGACGAGAGAGACGGGACGCTGCAGGTCATAAGGAAAAAAGAAGGATTTAGTGAATCCCCGGCCCGGAAGATCGCTTCGCTTCTGGCGACTAGCTTCTACCCACAATGGCTAAAATGAAAACCTGTCAGAAGCGAAGCTTTGAGTTGAGACTAGACTACAGATTCTAGTATAGAAAGACCAGCGGCGACATCTGCTATAGAAGCTACCATCTGTTAGAACTCCCAATGGACATTTGAAGCAAGGTTCTTTTTAAGTCGGAGTGGACCTACTGGTCTTGAATCCGTACGTTGAAGTAGAAGACTCGGCAATACCCTGGGCCTGTATTCTTTTTCTAGGTTCACTAGGATTCTTATCGGTTGGGGCTTCCGGTTATCTTGGTAACGGCACGAGCTGACGACAGCCATGCACCACCTGTGTCCGCGTTCCCGAGGGCACCCCTCTCTTTCAAGAGGATTCGCGGCATGTCAAGCCCTGGTAAGGTTCTTCGCTTTGCAGCCAATCGAGTTATTTAGATTTTCCTAAGGGTAAAATCTAAAACAAGTAGATTAGAGTTTCCGACCTTGGGAGGAAATCTATTAATGGTAAATAGGGATTGCCTTATCTTTAGGTTTATTTATTTATCACTATGAAATAAATATATACAACTAATAAATAAATAAATAAATATAAGTATCCGACCTTTGGGAGGAATTCCCTAATATAGGAAAGGCCACTTTCCTTCGATAGAAGTCGACCTTCCTTCCTTAAAAAGGCCTTGTCGCGAGCCGGGCTCGAACTGACGAGGAGAGTGGAGAGGAATACAGTAGTAGTAGTCGGGCCAGGGGCTTATCTCCGTTGTCTTGAGAGTGAAAAGCAAGCGATAGAAAGATAGTCCCTCGCGCGAACTACTATGGTGAGATCATTAGTTAAAAAAGGACCAACGACAATCAAATCCTCGGAAGGCAAAGCGGAGACGGACGACCACGGTCCCGACCTTACCAGCACCGTAGGTTTACTAATCAATGAAGCCCCTCAACCTACTATCTTTTCTTACAAACTCAACCAAGCCTGCTCTATCTAGTCAAGAGAATGGAACTTTCGTTCGCTCTGCTCTGTATGCGCAGCGCAGCCCTGATAGTAAGCGCTTGAAGCTAGTACTAGAGTCGAAGTACTGCATGCAAAGAAGTCAAGGAGAAGGAATCAGACTCTAGTACCGCCGCACCGCCGTTCTTCTTCCTCACGGCCGGCGCACGGTGGCAGGCCGTTTCGGCTCATCCCCGACCCAACCGCCAGGTGAGCTCGACTTCCCTCACCTCACTGTAGCTGTAAAAACCCTAGGCCGCCGGAGTTTCTGCCTCTAGCCGTGCTTCCACCGTCGCGGCCATGGCGCCGCCGCACCTTCACGGTGGCGGCCATCTTCCCGGCCATCTTCCGACGAAGTAGCTCCACCCCTAGATTCATCTTGGCACGGTGAAGCTAGAACCGGTGCCCGTTCGGCCGCGGCGGAGCTAGTTCGCCGGCGGTGAGCGAAAATCCGAAGCGCTCTGTTTTGAGTCGCTGACCGGTGGACCCCATACGTCAGCGAGGCTTCGGGTTTGAACCCAATTTTGGCGCGCGGGGCGAAAGCCGTTTTCTGTGAGCGAAAGCGTATTTTGCAAATTCAGTTGATTTTCAGGAACCGGCCAAAATTCAAACTCTTGTAACTTTTGAATCATCTGGCCAAATTGAGTGAAACTAATTTCTAAATTTGTATAAAATTCTGTAGTTTCTGAATATATAAAAATTTCTGTAGATGAGTAAAATGTGATTTTAGGAAAAATTAAAGAGAAGCTTAAGTGTAAATAGGGTGTTATGAATAAAATATTTTTGGGATGATCCAATTAAAGAAAAGTAAATTTTTGTTGAGTCTCTGAGTTATGAGTATCCCAAATAAACAAAATGTTTCCATGATACCTTATTATATATCAGGTTTGCTTAAAAATGAATATTAAGCATGAAAAATGAAATTGAGTAAATGAAAGATAGGATTAAAGTTTGAATGTTTAAAAGTTCATTCTATTGAGGTATGTATCATGGGGAGTTACTCATGTGAAAATGCTTAGGGAAAATTATTTGTGATAGTTGTTCAATTAAGAAAAACAATACTAGTTATAACCAAAATAGATGTAATTGGCTATGAACAAGTTCAAAATAACTCAAATTCACTTTTAAAATGTTTTTGAGATCATGCCCTGATTTCAGGAAGAAAATGGATAAAAGATGTTGAATAGTTTAGTAATGAATGAAAATGAAAAATTGAAAGGTTATAAGTTAGTTTTTATGTTCATATAGCCCTTTTCAACATATGATAAAATGGATTATATGAATAAGGAAGAATGTAAAATGGTATAGAAGTACTTCACAAAGTATAATCTAGTAGATTCTGGGAAGAGAATGTCATTTTGTTAAGGTTTGTATGCAAAACAAGTTAAAGGAATAAGTCTACTTTTTATGTTTTGCTGAATGATTGAAACAATCAAGCTTTTTCAACTATGTGTAAAATAACTCATCCAAGTAAGAAATTTTGGAAGAATAGTGTATAAATGATAACCAAAGTTTGTTCTACCAGATTCCAGAAAAATATTCTGTTTTAGACCCTTGGTTCACTTAGTTTCCATAAGTGTAATAACCTTATGTGATATGGTTTAATCCTTCTTCCTTAGCCAGTTTTGTAGCTAAGTCTAGAATTCAACCAAGCCTTTTCATCAATAGTTTTCAGGTTTCATCCAAACCCTAAAAGTTAAAAGAAGTTGTTAGATTTGATAATTAAAGTATGCTCTAGCTAATTCAAGACTTAAACTCTAATTTCTGTAGTTAATGGACATTAATCCTGTTAGGTTTATAACCCTAGATGATATAGTTTTTCAAGTGCTATCTTCTTGGAAAGTTTGAGAAAAACAGAGAGAAGCTCTGTTTTCTTTGAGTGTAGCATCCTCCAAAGAAGCAAATGATCAATCAATTCTTTCAAAATAATTTTAGCATCTATAATTCGATGTTTAATTTCGAATATTTCTTGAATAGTAGTTGCCTGTTTGATTCGAAATTGTGTTTACCTGTTTATCTGTCTGTTTTCTTTTTGCCATTTGGAGTTTGCTGATATTCTCTTTTTTCTTCTTGTTCGCAACGAGTAGAGACCGACATCATCGAAGAAGAAGAAGACTGTTCTGCAGATCCAGATTTTATTCCTGACAGTGATTTGCAAGGCAAGCAACTCCTTGATCACGTTGAGCCTGATAATTCACCTACTATATGTTGTTTTTGCTTATGTACAGTGCATCCGGATAATTCCCCCTAAAAGTGTTATTTTGGGTTAGAACTGTAGCTAATCCTGTAAATTATGGTTTGTCTCAATCTGTATGGACTTGTGAACCTTGTAAACCTTAGATTGAGCTAGACATACTTAATGTCATGTTTGGGTATAACCGCTAGCATGATAATATTCCTGCTTAAGTCTCTCGTTGGTTTTTTTAGTCTTTTCAACCGTCATATGATCTTTTGGGAACTGGTTGATAATAATTTGCTAAAAACCCTCAAACAAAACTATGTTTTGACGCGGGTGGTTATTTGGCGCTAGCCGGTTGTGCAAAAGGATTTGCACGTAGCTAGGGTGGAGTATCGCCCGTGTCAGATTAAGGACCGAGCAAATGGGATGTTGTAGAACCAGGTTTTCGTGCAACCACAAGGGCTTGTATGGGCGAGTCTTAGCTTAATAAGTTGTTTATATTTGGCTTTGCATCTATAGAAGGCGGGAGATTGCACAGGCAGTCCGGTCAGTGCATCGTAGGGGTTTCTACATACCAATGCAACGGTACGCCTTGCCTCGACAGAGACGTGGTGTGTGTGTGATAAATGTGGATCCACGGCTTGGGTGAGTGTCTCGTCTTCGTGGCGAGGGTTAACGCCCCGGCTGGTGTAAAGCCATATCTAAATAATGTAAAAGCTTTGTATGATCTCCTTGCCGACACAAGAAGGAAGTGTGTTAAGCGGCCCGCAAAAGAGGTTGATCATTCCTTGTGGGTAAAGTGTACACCTCTGCAGAGTGAAAAATCGATCGATTAGCGCGCCATGATAATGGGCACTTGGGAAAATCCTCCCAATGCTAGAGTTTTGGTGATTCCAAAATGGGTTGGACTTTGGAACTGTTTTACAACCATGTTTGTGTCAAAGGATCGACACAGGGTTATAAGCGATCGGGTAGACGGGTTGAAAATCTGGAATATTTGCTTACAATTCGTCTTTCAATTACTTTTATTAAAATGCGGTGTTGCAATCTATTATGCTTATTTACTTTAATGTTTTCATGCAACTGCAAAATAACCATAGCCTGTCATTTGCTCAGCCTGCATAGTTATTTATTTGCATCTGTGAACCAATATAAGTCTTGCTGAGTACCAAAGTACTCAATTTTGCATCTGCTGTCTCAGAGGATGAAGACTGCGATCTTCCGGACGACGCTTTCTTTCAGGCAGGTCTCGGGGATTTTGACGATAGCCTCTTCTAGGTTGCCTAGTCAGTGCCTGAGGGTTTAGTAGGCATCCGCAAGGCTGTTTGGAATTTCAGTTTCCTTTTGGTTTTCCGCTCTTTATTTCCGCTGTTAAAATGGTTTAAATTTGTACTGAACTCTGTATAATTATTTCATTTATGTAAGATCTTCTATATGTTTGCGTGTATGATTTTGGTACGAATGTTGTAAACATGTGAGTGCTAGCTACTGATCCAGGGAATAGCACAGTAATCACATGGAGGTTCCTGTTCATCAGAACGGGGTCTCACAGAAAAGGTCTGCCTTGGCAAGGATTGGGCAGCGGTGGCGGCAGCTGCTTGTCGCAGCGTTGGGAGAGGCCGGCTGTCGGAGCCTGCCCAGGCGCTGCCGTGGCGGGGATGGCGGTGGAAAAAGGCTGCCATGGCAGACCTTCGCCAATGCTCTAAGACGCAAGCGCAGGCGAGGAAGAAGAAGAGAGGAGGCCACCGCGGTGGGACCGGACTTCTGCGGCTGCCAAGCAGCCAGGAGGTCGAGGGCAAACCAAGGCTGATAAAACGGGCCCACATGGCAGAGAGACAAGGAGGGTAAAAGAAAATGAGTTTTCTGATTTCTGGATAGCCATGACATTTTCGATTTAATGGAGCATCCAAAATGAGGTGAAGTTTTTTGAAACTTTTTGGGTAGAAACCTAATGAGATTCTGTTGTTGTCATAAAAGTTTCAACTAATGATCAGACTGGAGAATTTTTATAAAATTCTGAGAAGCTTACTGTTTGATTAATGATCTCTCTATTTTTGATTTTCTAAAGGCATGAAATAGGATCAAAATATTTTGAAGGTTTTACTGGAGGATTATAACATACTGAGGATGATACTATAAAATTTTCGAATCAATATCATGCTCCATGGTCTTTATATAAATCTGATATTGGCTCTTTTACAAACTCAAATTCTCTGTTTTTTATTTTTATGAAACAATAAATGGGTTCAAAACTTTATGAAATTTTTGAGACGTGATGTTGGGAGCATTTAGGATTTAAGTAAATTAATTACAAGGTTTGTTGCAATTGGATATCTTGAGTTCGAATTTTTATAGCCCTTGTTTGAGATATTTAAAATGCTTTTGATAATTTCAGAAAACCCAGAAATTCCAAAAAAATATTCAAACTCAAATGCAAACCAAAAATCAATTCAAACATTTATATATTACTGGTATTGCATTTTGGGATGTTACAATTGGACTAAAGATGCAAAAGTTATGAGTAATTGAATCCCTAGGGTTTGGAAAAATGCCAAAAATGGAAATTACGTTTTCTAATAATGAAAGTGGCTTTCCGTTTTTGGGTGACTTGAATTCACCACGTTGACAGATCGGGCCCATTTGTCAGTGAGGTTGCTTGATGAGTGAGGCTGACATGGAGGGCCCGCACGGCAGCGTCAGTAAATAGAGGAGAGGTCCGAGGAGCTCGCTGGTGGCAACTCAGCGGCGTTCAACCTCGGCCGATGGCTGGAATAGCTAGAGCTTGTCTTGGCGATCGTAGGCGTGAGCTCAGAGTTGGACGGTGGTGATTGGAGATAGGGCACCACTGTGAGAATGCAGCGGCCGCCATGGCTCAGTAGTCGCGGGTGAGTTTAGGGGGTGCTTAAGCTCGGAAAAGGATGGATTAAGCATTAGTGAGTATGAGAGAGCCTATTTTACCTCTCAACTATGGCAAGGAATGACTGAGGAGCTCCACCAACTTACGTCGACCGTGGGGACGAAGGGCAGTGTGGCGGTGGTGCTGTGGATGAAATGAGCTGAAATAAAGCACCGGAATGGTCTCAGGGATTGCTAAAGATGTTACCAGGCCAAAGAATTGCAAAATAGCTCATCACGTAGGTTTATTGACCGAAGGGGATTCATTCAGTGCATGGCAACTCTTGGTGGAAATTGAGTGTGGTCTTAGTAGTGGAGTGATGTGGGAGACATTGGGATGCTTGGAAGCCGGTGGCCGGCCTATATAGGCAATGATGGCATCAGCCTATAGGGTGTGATCGGGCAGGCAGTGGTGGGTCGATTTTTGGCGGGTCAAGCCGGCATAGGGCATGGTCACAGTAGACTTTGGGCCCTGTGTTTTGGCTGCATACGTCGCTCTCACTTGGTCAAAGTCCCGCGATTTTGACTGAGCACAGAGGGAGTAAGGCGGCAATGACTATGGCCGGAATGAGACAAGGGAGAAGGTCGGTGCTAAGCTCAGTGGAGAAGAAGCCAAGGGCGCTGGGCCAGGTAGTAATGGTGGTGCAGAGCGGCGGGCTGGGTTCACACGGCACAATCAAGCTCAGCTTTGAAGCTTCATGTGCGGTGAGACACAACGATGTTCTGCCGTGGCAATGAAGTTGGTTATCTTTGGTTGTCACGGCAGAAATGAGGCAGGGAACGCCATGTTTGGCTGAGGAAGAGGCAAGGCTGTGAGTGTTGTGGTACTGTCAAGTGGGGCCAGAGGGAAGTGGGGCTTACATGGCAGTGAGGTCAATAGAAGATACTAGAGATTTCCATTTGGGCAGACTGAAGTCTCCGAATTTTATTGAGCTGTCAATATTGCCTGAAATTTTTTAAAACTTTTTGTGTGGGTTCCCAATGAAATTATTATCTTACCATAGAATTTTAAGATGATAATTTTATTTTAATGATTTTATAAAATTCTGATATTGTTACTGTGTCAATTATTTATTCTCTGGTTCATATTTTTCTGAGGTTTCAAATGTTGTTAATTTCATTTGAAAATTTTTCTGGGTGCTCCTATGGGTTTACATAGGTTAAAATAAAATTTTCAGAGCATTATCAAATAGATTTATTTTCATAAATTTCTGACATGTTTTATGCTGTTTATTTGAGTTTTTTGTCTCTGTTTTTCTAAATGCATCAAATAAAGTTATTTATTTTTGAAACTTTTTATGTACGTTCATATCATAATTTTATATGATTTCATAAAATTTTATGGAGGATATAACGTTCTTACAAATTTAATTAAATCTGACAAAGTATTGTTCATAGTCTACATACACTCTTTTTTTTATTAATTGAGGCTTTAAATGTGTTCGTATATCTTTAGGATTTTGCAAGGAGGTTCTGAGGTGTCCTTATATCTAAATATAATTTTTCCATATTTTTTTATTATATAATTTTAATTGTCATAGTTTATAAATCAAAAGGCAAATGCTGAAATTGATTTTTCCAAAAGAACAAAAATACAATAAAACATAGAAATAGGAAAATTCAGAATAAAACCAAAATTAAAATTTGGATTTCATGGTTTGCAAATAAAATATTTAATATTGAGAAAGATTTTTTTAAGGCCAAAATCCAAGAAAAACGTAGAAAAGATGAAAATTCAGAATAAATTATAATTCTAAATAAAATTTTTATTTTTCCCATTTTTAAATTTTCTGGGATGTTTCAGAGTTCCTATTCCTTTAGTCTAAAAAACTTTATCAATAGTTTTACTAGATATTTTCCTTGGTTGTTGAAAATTTTGTTACTGCATTTGTTTACCATATTTCCATACCGGTTGTATGTTTTTGCAGATTTGATTAAAATGTAGCCATTAGCTAAGTAGCTAGCAATCGGTCGCCTTATTCATTGGTTAAATTTTGGTAATGCCAACAATCCGTTTTCATCGACATGTTTTCATTATGTCAAGATCCACTCGGTGCGGCTTAGCGCGCAATTCTACCCTAATGCAGCGAAGGAAAAAAAATTCGAGACCCCGCGCGCGCGCACTTGATCTTCTGTTGATGCATGTCGCGCGCATGATGCATGAAAGGGATGAACCGATGAAGAATAATCAAAATCCTTTCGTCAGAAGGACGAGATGCGCAATGAATAATCAAAAGCTCATTCATCTTTAGTAGCCGGCCCCCAGTTCAATCTGCTAGCTCAGACCGGCGTTCATGATCGACAACTTGCATGCAACGCAAGCGATGTTCTATACATACTAGCACTGTTGATCCATTACTCCATTCATTGCTTTGCTGCTGCATCAGGGTCCAGGGAACTTCGTCCTTCGTACTCGCAGTGCAATTTGCAAGGCTCGTCCTATCTTATATGGAGCTAGTGTGTACCGAAGAAAACGGTGGCACGAAGAACAAAAGCCACGTATATATATAATTGCATATTCTGCATTTCTGCGTGCTGATGCTGCTACAGGCTACAGTGGTGGGCTAGCTCACCTCCGAGGAATGACAAGGCGATTTAAGGCGACCCGGCTCTCTCTTTCCAGGCTACATGAACAGTGCGCGTGCAATACTACTTGTCTGTACTTGGTCGGACGGACCGTATATCAATATCA
This sequence comes from Otatea glauca, assembly GCA_036346275.1. NCBI lineage: Eukaryota > Viridiplantae > Streptophyta > Magnoliopsida > Poales > Poaceae > Otatea > Otatea glauca. Next base: position 54,629,853 of record CM070722.1, on the reverse strand, counting down.
CCACGTCGATGATGGATCGATCCATAGGCACCGTTAATTGTACCCCACGATCGATCACGAGCATGCATGCGAAGGAAAGCACGACACCATACATAAATGGCTACCACTACGTGAAATACGAGCTAGCACAATTAAGCTGGGAGAAAAAAATATACTACCCCCTCCGTCCCGTCCGGTCTATAGGATGTATTTTCTCTTAACACATGAACTAAATTATATGTTAAAAATAACTAGATTATTTTTAATTATTATTTCTAAGCACTATATTCAATGAATGCATTAGATAATATCAATTAAATCTGAATATTTATTAACGATATAAAAGGAACATTACAATAATTTGCATTATAATATAAAATATGACCTGAACAAAATCATTAAAAAATATACCCTAAATATCTATCTATATGTCTGTCTATATCTATATATACCTACACAAATTAGCCACTCTGAGTAAGCTTCCATGTTAACTAGAAGAGTAAATTTCACAAAACTACAGGTTTTTTTGTACAAACTATCATAAAACTACATATTTTAGCTTCTATTTTACAAAACTACAAATTTTAGAAGAACTTGCTTCACAAAACTACAGGTTTCTTGTACAAATTATCAGAAAAATACAGATTTTAGCTTCTATTTCACAAAATTATAGATTTTAGAAGAACTTGCATCACAAATCTACAGATTTTAGAATTAACTGTTTCTTATAACGGGTCTGATAGTCTAAATCCACATGACAGCCTCACACGTGAGTAAAACGGGTAATGAGGGCCTGTGAGACTGCCATGTGGGCCCACACAGTCAGACCCGTTAGAAAAAAAGACCAATTCTAAAACCTGTAGTTTTGTAAAACAAGTGCTTCTAAATCCTGTAGTTTTGTGATATAAGTTATCTTAAAATCTATAGTTTTATGAAATAGAAGCTAAAATCTGTAGTTTTCTGATAGTTCTCCTAAAATCTGTAGTTTTGTGAAACAAGTTCTTCTAAAATCTATAGTTTTGTGAAATAGAAACTAAAATCTGTAGTTTTCTGATAGTTTATACAAGAAATCTGTAATTTTGTGAAATTTACTCTAACTAGAAAGATCTGCCCGTTTATTTGTTGGGCTCAAGTTATAACTGTTTAGATTAAAAGAAAGAGTCCATGTCAAGTACAATATAAATTAATTGAGTTCTATGTCAAGTACAATCTAAATTAACTGAAATTCAAAATAAAAAATAAAGAAAATTAACAATCTGACTTCCATACGATTTTCAAAGTATTCCATAAATAACTAAAATTTAGTATAATAATTAAATAAAAATTAGAAAATTAAACAGAATTTATATTAAGTATAAGCCAAATTAGCTAAAATTCAGAATAAAAAATACACGGATTAAACCCTTTGTTTTATTTGGGCGAGCAACGGTTATAAACCATACTATATTTTTTGGGCCCGCAACTTATAAACAAAAAGGCTATAAAGTAGAACGAGGCTCATGTACAGCTAATCGGTTACGTCTCCAACTAATTTGCTGGCGTAGCCTGTACATTGCTTCGCACTGGTCGACCCCGACCTGTGAAATAGTCACTCCGACCAGTGATACTGGTCGGAGCAAGTGGTTATCTCTGCACGAGCGTTTGTACGGATAGTTATCTGACAGGTATAAATAACTACCTGAACGATCATCTCTAAAATCCACCCTTTGGTGAGAAGATGCCTCTTGGCGAGAAGGCATCTTTCGGTCGTATGACACCTCTTTTGAACACCAATTGTCACCTCTTCATTCTATATAAATAGGGCGCCCATTTGTACTGTCAAGGCATCGATGGTCAAATGTTAGATTCACAACACTTTGTAAGATTTGTACTTTGTTAAGCCGCTTGATTAATAAAGAAGTAATCTCTCATTTTCCCTTCATGATCTTATTCCTCTGGAAGCTTGCAACCATTTTTACATAAGCTCGGTCTAGAGACCCTAGGTATTGAACATCAACACACGAGTTATAATAGCTTAGATTAAAAAAGATTCCATGTCAAGTACAATCTAATTTAACTGAAATTTGGAATATAAAAATAAAGAAAATTAGCAAATTGACTTCCATACGATTTTCAAAGTAAATTCATAAATAACTAAAATTTATAATAATAATTAAATAAAAATGAGCTAATTAAAACAAAGAGACTATGTCAAGTACAAACCAAATTAACTAAAATTCGAAATAAAAAATACCTGAGTTATAATGGCTTAGATTAAAAAAAGAGTTCTTATCAAGTACAATCTAAACTAACTTCAATTTGGAATAAAAAATTTAAAAAATTAGCAATTTCACTTCTATATGATTTTCAAAGTAAATTCATAAATAACTAAAATCTAAAATAATAATTAAATAAAATTACCAAAATTAAAACAAAGAGTCTATGTTTTATACTAATTTCAAAGTAAACCCTATATATGAAATTCATAATAATAATACATAAAAATATAAAATTTCAGATGAATTTCAGCCTAAAACTAAAAAAATCCACCCCAATACGATAAAAAAATGGAAATTAGGAATAACAATTAAATTGGTGATTAGAGATTTGATTTGTACGATCTACAAAGTAACATCCATAAATAAAAAAGTTAAAATAATAGTTACTTACTCTGTTCAAGTTTATATGGCGTATTTTCTCATGGCACATAGGCCAAGGTGATATTAAAAATGACTAGAATATCCCTAATTATTATCTATAAACACTATACAATGCATACATATAGAGAATATAAAGTAAAGCTAGATATTTGTAAGGGGTACAAAGGGAAGATCGCACTAATTTTTATTGAAATATGAAAGACGGCCTATATTTATGAACAAGACCATTCAAAAAGTACACACTATATTTTTTGACGAAGTGAGTCTTTATAAAGTACAAATTAAATTAACTAAAATTTAGAATAAAAAATTAGAAATTTAATTTCCATATGAATTTGAACGAAACCCTAAAAATAAAATTTGGAATAATAATAAATAAAATAGAAAATAGATTTTTATACGAAATCCAATCTAAAAATGAAAGTAAAAATTCGCCCAAAGTACGATCCAAAAATATGCGAATTAGTGATAAATTAAAGGATGATTATATATTTGATTTGTATGCAAATTAAAATGCTACATTCTAAAAATATTAAAAATCATAACATGATCTATTACATGTACTAATTATAAACTGCTAAAAAAATTTATATTAATAAAAAAAAGATTTAGCATCCATCTAACATAACTAAGTTATAGTGGCTATCACATTCAATTCAAAATAACAGATCTAAGTGGCTTTATCTAAAAGTTACTGGAATCCCAAGACCTGACAAGAATATCACCATACATAAATGGCTACCAAACAAGGAGAATGTTGTTACAGAAAAAGAACTGGTTGTGCATGCGTATCTGATTCTGATCTTTCCTCCACATAGACAAAACAACGACATGGCTATTAATGCCCACGATATGATGGCCACCTGTGGTTTTTGGTTTTTTCTCCCTTATTTAATTTTTTTAAGTTAATGTGGCACCTTCTTAACCATGGAAGACAGCGGATCCACCTATACTGCAGTAGGTAGCACAGTATGTACTGATCACAGTCAGATCAAATTTACGGTTTTGTTTGGATATAAACCAAACTTTTTTTAAAAAAAAGGAGTCGTGTTAAATAGGGAAAAAATAAAGCCTCGGCCACTTGCCGGACCTTGAAGCGATTCATACGGACATGGAGTCACGGACACACCATGGCGCAGAACGGCCAGATCGAGAATACACGGCGGCAGGCATCGATCACTCCGGTCTCTGCAGCAACACGTACGATCAAGCGTGCTCACCAAACAGCCCTCGTACCTCACAATCTTCGGCCCCGCATGCACGCGCCTGTCAGATCATATCACTCGTGCAAGCGCAACGCAACGATAGATCAGTGAATTAATTGGAACTTGCAGTCCCAGTTCCGTATATGCTGCATATATGGCGGTAAAAAATGCTCTAAGCTCGAGAAGCTACTCGAGCTCCAAAATCCAAACAAACCACAACTTTGAGTTTGGACCTAAGCTCGCGAACCTAACAAGGTCGAACTCGAATTGTGTAGTTAAGACTTGATTTATCTTTTTTGTTCTAACGTTAAAGTGTAGTTGCTGAGCGTTTTTAAGCTGGGCTCGAGCTTTTGGCCCATATTTTTGTAGATGGTATTTTGTTTAAAAGATGCATCCCAGCTCAGTGACGTGTAATGAACTAATGATCCAGATCTCATTCCATTCTTTGGACTTCTGCTGTGCTGAACACTGTCAGGTAGAGGAAATAAGAATGCAAAATGGAACTGACTGTAGAGCGCAATCCAGCGTATGGCCATCATGAGCTCGAACAGTGCTCTTGGATCCCCATCCCCATGTGATGCGATCCAAGGACTGGTCTTTTGCCTGGGAAGAAACAGCTAGCTTCACAAAGGACGAGTGTCGCGTAGGCGTAGGCGTAGGCAGCCAAATTAACTTGTACTAGCAAGTAGCAACGAATTAATTAACGACATTGCAAGATAGATCAATCCTATCTTAAGCATATGGTGCAGGTAGCACTAGCACGCATGCTTGCATTGTCTACATGCATGGTGTGCTGTAATGTCAAGTTGTCAACACAGAGCATGCATGTGGACGATGCACACTGAATACTACTCGTGTACTTGTGCGTGCAAATTGTAGGAGTGTACTTGATTATGGTGTCTTGAGAAATTGTTGGAAATATAGACATATTAACGATGAATTTATTTTGAAAAAAAAGCTATGATGATAATTAAAGATAGAATAGTGAAAACAAATAAACTAGACACAAGCAATATACTAATTGCAATGGCTATCTCATGCATTTTAACAGATAGATAGAACATAGATGCGGTTTGCGTGCGTTACCGAGATGACGCGAAGAAGCGGCCGAACCGGTAGTAGATGTCGATGAAGAACATCAGATGATGTAGTCGAAGCCGATCGGTGGTGAAGAAAACAGCGAGCAGTCGTGTGAAAACGCTTCCCAAAAACGTGATTCGTCCTCTCCCGGTGCAGGATCTCAAGGATGGACGTTTCGGAGACCTGCTCTCCCAATAGTCGGCGCACGCCGGTGAAGGGACGGGGAAGAAGGATGCAACACAGTACTGAGAGAAGGCAAAATATTCGAGAGATAGATTGATCTGATCTCTATTCTGCGTATATATAACAGAGATAAAATCGTGGAACACGATACGAGTCGGTTACGGATTTCGCGTAAAATCCGTTTCATGATTTGAGTCGATTACGGATTCTGCGTGCAGTTAATTCCGCATAACGTAACCGTGTTAACCACTTAGTCTCCGCTGCAAAAAGTACGCCTACGCAAGCCATCAGACTCGATTTCGCTGCACTATTCACGCACACATCGGGTACATGCGCCGCTTGGCGAGGCGAGCGAGCGCGCGCGTGTGTTCTCTTCTTCTCATGCTCTAAGATGGTGGAGAGAGCCATCCCTTATAAATTGGTTTTCATCCACCTCCACTGCAATGTGGTACTATTCTATTTCATCTCCCTTTCACTTAATGGGCCTTTGGGATTTTTCAAAAATTATTTGTGAACTAATGGGCCTCTAGCCCAAATAATTCTAACAATCCCCCACCAGATCTCAGAGGTCTCATAGGTCTTTGCATGTTCCAAAGTATTGTTTTTATACCAGCTTTCGGTGACAATGGATTATGCATTGAATTGCACTTGGATTCCAAGCTACATTCATCTACAACTTGAAAAATTGACTATACTTTGAATTGCAAGTTTTGCGTAGACAAGTTTCACTTAAGGCCCTGACTGATACTAGGCTACCGACAGTCTACCCCTCGGGTGGAGCGTATAAGTCATACTCCTTGGCCTCTTCACGAGCTTCTTAGAGTGTACCCATGTCTCACGGACTGCGACCAACAGTCGGACTCATATAGGTGTGTTTTTTCAAGAATGCTCTATGGGACAGCATCTTTGTTTGTGTAAAAACCAACATAACACATTAAGATCGTAGTCAACCTGCCTTACAGATATTAAGAGTATGGCATCTTTCACGGATTGGATGTAGAATGTACTCTTCAGTTAATCAACAGCTTGTTATTACCCAGGTACTAATTCATGAGATCTCCGCTCACATAGCTTGAGTTACCACTATGGTTAACTATTTGGTAGGTCTCATTCCCATCTTCCTAGATGCACTATCTACCACGTTTCGTGATAGACCCTTTGTAAACGGATCTGCCAGATTCTTAGCGGTTTGGATATAATCCAAAGCTATCACTCCGGAGTTTCTCAATTTTCTAACAGATTTCAATCGTCTTTTTACGTGTCTTGAGGACTTCATGTTATCCTTTACACTATTCACTTTCACGATAATTGTTTGATTATCACAGTTCATAAGGATAGCCGGTATCGGTTTTTCAACTTCCGGTAAGTCCATCAAGAGCTCATGAAGCCATTTTGCTTCGACAGTGGGTGTATCCAATGTTGTGAGTTCCGCTTCCATGGTTGACCTCGTCAATATGGTCTGTTTACAAGACCTTTATGAGACAGCAGCACCACCAAGAGTGAATACATACCCACTCGTGGCCTTGAGTTCATCAACATCAGATATCCAGTTAGAATCACTACCCAGTATAGTGAATTCCATAACTCATAGTACCTCTCAGATAATGTATTACTCTCTCAAGAGCACGCCAATGATCATCACCCGTGTTAGAGACAAACCAGCTCAATTTGCTGATAGCAAACGAAATGTCAGGCCTTGTAGCGCTAGCTAGGTACATAAGTGAACCAAAAATCTGAGAGTATCTCAGTTGATCCTTAGTAATTCTTCGGTTCTTCCGAAGTATTAAACTAGCACCATAAGGTATTAGAGAAAGCTTACTGTCCATATAGCCAAAACGGCTTAAGACATTTTCCACATAATGGGATTGCACTAGTGTAATCCTATCCTCACATTTAATCAGCTTGATGTTCATAATTACATCAGCTTCTCTCAGATCCTTCATATCAAAGCTTTGGGACAAAAACATCTTGACCTTATTAATCACATCAAGATGTGTTCCAAATATAAGTATGTCATCTACATACAAGCATAGAATAACTCCCTCACCTCCACTATAGCGGTAGTATACACATCTATCAGCTTCGTTTATAGCAAAGCCTTCAGATGTTAAAGTTCTATCGAATTTCTCATGTCGTTGCTTGGGTACTTGCTTAAGGCCATACAAAGATTTCAGCAACTTACACACTTTGTTTTCTTCACCATTTACTACAAATCAATTGGGTTGTTCCATATAGATTTTCTCATCTAACTCTCTATTGAGGAAAACTGTCTTAACATCCATTTGATGAACGACAAAACCATTAGAGGCAGCCAAGGACAGTAGTACACGTATTGTGGTCAACCTAGCAACAGGTGAATAAATATCAAAGAAATCATCGCCTTCATTTTGGGTGTAATCCTTGGCCATAAGCCAGGCCTTGTACTTCTCAATAATATCATCAGGCCTAAGCTTCTTTTTGAACACCCATTTGCATCTAATTGATTTACAACAATAAGAACGATCTGTGATTTTCCAAGTTGCGTTAGCGAGAATGGAATCTATTTCACTACGAATCGTATCCTTCTAGTAATCTGCATCAGGAGATGCATATGCTTCTGAAATGGTCTTGGGAACATTATCCACAAGGTACACAGTGAAATCATCACCAAAGGATTTTGCGGACTTTTATCTCTTGCTCCTTCTAGAAGCATCACTGTCATCCTCCTCAGGAGTTTGTTCAATGTTTGCTCAAAATGTTCAATTGGTATGGTAGGTTCAGAAGTTAAATCACAAGCCTGAGTCGAAATGCTATGCATATCTTTCATAGGAAATATATTATCAAAAAATGTTGCATCTCGAGACTCTATTATCGTACCGATGCATATTTCGGATACCTCATATTTAACTACTAGAAACTTGTAGGCAATGCTGCAATTAGCATATCCCAGAAAGACACGATCAACAGTTTTAGGTTCAAGTTTGCGCTTCTTTATTATCGAAACATTGACTTTCGTCAAGCACCTCCAAGTGCGCAAGTAGGATAGTGATGATTTTCTTCCTTCCCATCCCTCATATGGAGTTACCTCACTATTCTTAGTAGGAACTCTATTTAGGATATGACTCGAGATCAATAAGGCCTCCCCCTACCATGCCTTAGATAATCCCGCAGTGTCCAATATAGCATTAACCAAGTCAGTCAAGGTGTGGTTCTTCCTTTCGACAACCTCGTTAGATTGGGACGAATAGGGAGGTGTCCTCTCATAGATGCTACCATGCTCTGCAAAGTATTGGGAGAATTCATTAGAGAAATACTCTCCACCAAAATTTGACCTAACTCTTTTGATTTTTCTTTCCCATTGATTCTCAACTTCTGACTTATAGATTAAAGTAGTTTAAAGCCTCGACTTTTGTTTTTAAGAGATACACATAGCAAAACCTAGTAGCATCATCAATTAAAGTCACGAAGTACATTTTCCACCCTTCGTCAACACACCATTCATCTCACATATATCCGAATGTATGAGGTCTAATGGTGCCAAGTTTCTTTCCTCGGCTGCCTTATGAGGCTTGCAAGGTTGCTTAGACTGCACACAACTTTGGCACTTATAACCTTTGACAATGGAAAATTTAGGAATTAATTTTATACTGGAATGCCAAGACATAAAACCAAAATTAAGATGACATAGTCGTGAGTGCCAAACACTTGCCTCACTACCAATAACATTGTCACAAAGATGATTCACAAATTTATTACAGACGTTCTCAAGGAAAAAGCGGAACAAGCCTTCGTTGTCATTGCCTTTACCAATAAATAATCCGTACTTCGATATGATTACTTTATTCGACTCAAATACTAACTTATACCCTTCTATGCAAAGAAGGGAACCACTAGCAAGATTCTTGTTGATTGAAGGGACATGTTGCACGTTCTTTAGCGGCACAATCTTTTTCGAAGTAAGCTTTAGATCTACCGTGCCAACACCAAGAACAGAAGCATGTGACCCATTCTCCATCAACACGGAGGAACCCCGAGCAACCTGGTAAGAAAAAAAACAATGATACGTCAGCACAAACATGAATATTAGCCCTAGTATCAATCCACCAATCGGTAGATTACTAGCCGAAAAGAACAGTGAGTAAATTACCATACCCAGGTGTCTTCGTCTTGGTATTGCCAATAGTCACATTGACAGATTTGGAGTTCTGTCCCTACTGATCCTTTCCTCGTTTGCGGCTTGGACATTTCTTTGCCCAATGTCCAATCTCACCACATACGAAGCAAGGCTTGTCATTCTGATACTTCTTCTTCTTAAAGTTGGCAGTCTGAACAGTTTTTCCCTTTGACTTGAACTTACCAGAACCAGAACGCTGCACAAAATTGGCGCTAGTTTGTCCCTCAACCACCTTTGAGTGCACATCCTTCGCCCGAGCTTTCTCCTCAACATCAAGAGACGTGATCAGATTCTCAGTAGAGATTTCTTGCCTCTTGTGTTTTAGAGATGTGGCAAAATTCCTCCATGAGGGAGGCAATTTGGCAATGATGCCACCAGGCACAAACTTGTCGGGTAACGTGCACTTGAGGTGATCAAGTTCCCTCGCAATGAACTATATCTCGTGAGCGTGTTCAACCACAGAACGGCCATCAACCATTTTGTAGTCATGATATTACTCCATAATATACAGTTCACTGCCAGCATCTGAGGCACTGAATTTATTTTTGAGTGCCTCCCACAGTTCCTTTGCATCTAACATGTGCATATACACGATGCAAAGGTGGTCTGAAAGAATGCTAAGAACGCATCCTGCAAAAAATATGGTAGCATCCTTGAACTCCTTTTCCAGCTCAGCAGTAAGAGTTCCTTCAGGTTTGCCAACCGCAACCCAGTAGACGTTCATAGCTGTGACCCACAGAGTGGCTCGCGTCTGCCATCTCTTAAAGTGAACACCGGTAAATCTATTCGGCCTCATTATCTCAGCAAATCCAAATGCTTTCATCATATTCACCATGAAAAACCTATCACGTTTTGGATTGTTGGAAATATATGCATATTAATGATGAATTTATTCTGAAAATAAGTTATGACGATAATTGAAGATAGAACAGTGGAAACAAATAAACTAGACATAAGCAATATACCAATTGTAATGCCTATCTCATGCATATTAACAGATAAATAGAGCATAGATGCGGTTTGTGTGCATTACCGAGATGACGCGAAGAAGTGATTGAATCGGTAGTAGATGTCAATGAAGAACGACAGACAATGTAGTCGAAGCCGATCGATGGTGAAGAAAACAGCGAGCAGTCGCGTGAAAACACTTCCCCAAAACGTGATTCGTCCTCTTCCGATGCAGGATCTCAAGGACGAATGTTTCGAAAACCTGCTCTCCCAACAGTCGGTGCACGCCGGCGAAGGGACGGGAAAAAAGGATGCAACACAGTACTGAGAGAAGGCAAAAGGTTCGAGAGATAGATTGATCTGATCTCTGTTCTGCGTATATATACGTTAACCACTTAGTCCCACGCTGCAAAAGAGAACTGCGTCTGCACAAGCCATCGGACTCGATTTCGCTGCACCATTCACACACGTCGCGTGCGTGCCGCCTGGCGTGGCGAGCGAGCGCACGCGTGTGTTCTCTTCTTCTCATGCTCTAGTATGGTGGAGAGAATTATCCCTTATAAATTGGTCTCTATTCACCTCTACTAATAATGTGTTACTATTCTATTTTCATCTCCCTTCTACCTGATAGATCTTTGAGGTTTTTTAAGAATTATTTATGAACTAATAGACCTCTAGTTAAAATAATTCCAACAGATAACAGTTGTGTACTTGTGTATATGTTGGGACTGTGCAACTTTAAAGTATTTTCTGTCCTCGAGAGGGGAAAAAAACTCTGAAGTATAGTATATTTTGCACCATGCATGCAGGCGTGCAGTTCTATTTATGCTGGGACCAATGCACGCATCTCTGAACATTTCTTTGCTCCTGTTCATTTAATCGTGAACCACCGTCCACTGTATGCTGGTGCAAAAGGTCCATGTTCCATGAGTAATGGTTATTTATTCTGTAACCTAATTTTGACTTAAAATGGCGGAACGAATGTGGTCAAGATCTAATCCCTGTCCCACACAGGAACCACTAATTAATCCTGGATTCTTTGTTTGAGGTCTGACTTCTTTCACAATATTTCTTTATTTTCCAGAAGAGCATTTTTTTAGAACTAGAGAATAGCAATTCAGAGACAATATCCATACCCCCTCAACGGCATGGCAATCCTTGTTTAGTTTGAGCGCCCATGGAATCCTCCAACAGATAGGGCATAGGCAATGGCGCGTTCATCCTCGTTACATTTCATATCCTTTGTTGGCTTGTTGCTAAAAGGAAAAACAGCTTATGTCCTTTGCCGACTGTGTGTGGTACATCTAGCAGCCTAACAGGATGCAAAAAAAGAAGGGTCAATATTGTTCCCCAACCATATTTAATTTATTAAAGTCCAATCCACAGAAGAAAAAGGCATCAATGTGTCAACAGACAACAGAGTGAAGCAGAGCATGTCAAAATCAGACACTAAATTTTTGGTCATGTATAAATCTGAATTGTCGTTTAGGATGAATTGGTTTAAACACTTGTCCATACCCCCATACAGTAAAAATCAAACAAACAAAAAAAATCAAACAAACAAAAAAAATCAAACAAACACTTTTGAATTTCTCATCAGGAAGATGTTATGCTTCGCTAGCCATTTCTTGGAATCGGTAGCTAGTTTCACACATGTAGGACAGGAAAGCATGCCAATATTTACCAGGTGTGCTTAATTAAAACCCAATCCGTACAAAACTGATGTCAAATTATAAGCAGTGCCCAAGCTCCTGAAGATCCAGGGCACCGATTTGTCTGTCTACCCATACATTCCTCTGAATTGACAATACGTTCTTTCTTTAAAGCCTCCAGACGGATCATTTTTCAAATAGCATCCCCAAACAGATCATCAATTTGATTGCACCACACAGATGCTGCCAAATTGTCAGCAAGAAGACGAAACAAGCCACCTGATTGCACCGGAGAACTCTCCAACTACCAGATCTGGTATCTTGGTTAATTCAGTACTAATTGCTTTCTGAAGGTATCTGCACGGCTTGTGCACACCTTTTTTTTTTTAAACAGTCAAAGTTGATATTAGATTAAAAGGGTCGGATACAAAGAAAGAAAGCTGCAAGGCACAGAAGGCCCGAAACAGATCGCAGAGGGCGCGAGCCGAGCAGCTTGTGTACACCTTTAAAACCCCATTTTTCAGTAGTTAATTTAGGTCGAACTATTCATGAAAACTAAACCGAGATTTCTCGTGAAAAGGTCAAGGCACCTTGATTTCTCCTCCTCGTCATCTCTATTAATCTACTCAGAGTCAGATGGTCGAGGACAGGCGAGATCCAAATGCAGCATTTATAGGCCATTTTCAGAGTAGCGCGCCCACCCGGTCCATGAATGGGGTGAATGGCTTGCCGACACGTCGATGACCGGACGGCGACATGGCGCCATGCTGCTGTTCATCGCCATACACGCACCGCACGCATGAACCGGAACGACCAATGCCTCAAGAGTCGATCGATCGACCTAGCTCACCTGATCACTGGCGTACGAGCATGCTGCCTGTGTGCCAACGTAGAAACACTTACACTTGACATGGCGCCCTGCAACTCTGTATCGGTGTGCGTGCTACTGCTGGTACATGGAACCACACTACGAGTAGCTTATCTGCCTGAAGTCTGAAGCTAGCAAGCGAGCCAAGTATGGATCCGACCGCGCAGCATGCGGCTGCGCGTGGCGCCGGCCGTCTGCATTTACTCAGGCATGGAGCCGATCGCCTTCGCTTCGCCCGTAGCTATCTCTAAAGATTGATTTTAAGATGTCATGTATTAACTATCTTTTCTCTTTTATACATAACTAATCTACTTATGCTTCCGCTTACTAAGTAAGTACTAAATACTAAGAACTAGCTCTCTTCTCTCTCCTCTTTTGTCACTCTTCCACATAGAACAAAGCTGACGTGTACATACTAACAATAAGCTAAGATGATCTTATTGTATATGCCTTTAGCGCTCGATCGCTCGCGAATTGTCTCCCGTGATCGGAAGGTAGTAGATGCCGGCTGCATTTATGTACGTGCGTGCATCTGCTCCTCCCCAGAAAGTAAATTAATTCGATCGAGCATGGCAGGATTCGCTCGTTGCTCGATCGCACTGCTTCATCAAGACGATTAGAGCCGAGGGAGAAAAATGGCTGTAGAATTTGTGCAGCCACCGCATGGGTTCTGAAAAGGAAGGCTGCTTCTGTTCTGGTCTAATTTGTCAGCTTACACACACCTTAATTACAATTTTATGCAGTGAAGTAGTACTAGTATAGTACTCCACCAGTAGTATTTTCTTCCTGTAAATATGCATACAAATGTGTCACATATGTATACAGAGGTGAGCGTGTTGCATTGATTAGAACATATGCACGCACCGATCTTTCGTTTGGATGAGGACAAATCCATCTGCTGGATCGATGTATACGATACTTTAAATTCCTGAACTCTTTATCCATGCACCGGATGTGGTTTGCGGCACCACATCCGTTTATCCGAAAAGTTTGATTTTTTTTTTCTTACTTTCAAAAAAAGAAGAAAAGTTTGATTTTTTTTTTCTACGCACGTATAACTGGGTTTGGTGACGTCAGCTCCTGCTAGGTAAGATCGAGTACACATAAAAGAAGTGCTTGTTACACCAGAAGAGCTTGAAAAGTAATCACGGTCGGCGTCAATAACCAAAACGGAGCTGCACGTCCATATCGATCGCGGAGGAACCGAGATCATACTCAGCACATCAGTTTGAGAGCTGAAGATAGACTTGTTTCCCCGGCCTCCATCACGTACGAATCGATCCGATCAGACAGTTGACGACGCCTGCATCCTCCGGCATTATCCAGGCCAACGAAGGACGAACCGAGTGTGTTACGACGCAGGCTGCCCCCTAACTCCATGAAAAGAGGCGACACGTACGTACGTACAATTACGAACCAATACACTTCTGCAGAGGTCTAGGCGATCAGCCTTTGCATGCAGTTAGTGTGTGTTTTTGTACCGAGTGATATATGTATGAGATGGTTTAAGAAAAAAAATCATTCATGTGTTTATTTATATGAATAGAACCATCCTATTTTGAATGGTGGGATGCAAATTTAAAGAATATTCTCTATAAATACTAAATCATTTCATTGACTCAAAATAATAAAATCAAATAGTACTATACCATTCTATCACATTCAAGCTAATCCCATCGATCAAACACACCCGCCGGGCTCCATGAAAAGCTGTTGGCCATTGCATGATTGCATCAGAGAGGGAGAGAGACGGCGCGCGGTAGGGGCCGGGCGCGAGAGATTATGGAACGCGGATTACGCATTGAAGGCCTGGAATGGGGACATGTGCTCCTGTACTCTTCGAAGGAAAACAGCCATGATCGTCTCGTCAGCTTCAGCAAGATACTATGTGCGGTCCTATCTAGCTTCGGTAACGGTCGCCGGTTTTGGTGACCCCCGCTAATACATAGTACATACATACTCCACTCATACTGTATTGCCTACGCAAGCTGCCTTTAATGGCGAACCGGAGCAATACTCCTCCATCATCTACATGCAGCATGTGCCTAGAGAATTGAAGAGGCATGAAGGTTAAAAAACCGACAATAAATTTATACTTTCGGTTAACAGAGTTAAGCACAAAATCAGAGGGACACGATTTAGACAGGTTCGGACCCTCTGGCGGAGTAATACCTTACTCCTGTATGGATGATGTATGAAGTCGAAGAACAAAGTACAGATCAATATGTCTATTCCTAGTTACAATGTGGATTGCACCTAAGCTAAGGCTATGCTATGACTAATCTTCTGATAATTGCTCTTCCTCTCCCTCTGATCTCGAAAGCCTCTCCCTCTGATCTCGAAAGCTCTCTCCTTTGGGGTCTCCTACCCCCAGCCTTATATAGTCGAGGTAGCCCGGTTTTAAGTCGAGTTGTAGTTGGTTTGGAGTATCTGATCGTAGCCCATATGGAGTCCATCGTCGCGTGATCTTCGCAGGATATCCAAACTTCTTTAGATATCAGGTGTACTCAAGTTAGTTTTATCGCAAGGGGAAAACGATCGAGTCCTACCTGATATGGAGTTATCTTTCCCGCATATATCATATCCCTCATAATCGGGCTCGTGATATCCGGAATCTCTGCATGTCGTTGGGATATATCTTCTACGTATCCTTTGTGCACACATACCCCATGTTTAGATATTCGACAGTAGCCCCCGAACTCTGTCCAGCGGAGGGTCTGCTTAAGCGATTGGTCGATTACTGCCAAAGACTTGCTTGGTCGAGTAATACCTCGCCTACTTGTAGTCGAACGATTCGAGTAGAGTGAGAATCGCTGAGTATCGAGTACGCATGTGCTGGGTCGAGCTCGCTGCCATCAGCCCATATTGAGTCCTCAGGATAACCACAAGTTATTCGATGTCGACTTATCAACTCGATTCTAATCAGAGTTGGTAAAGATTCAAAAAATCTTAACATTGGCCAATTGAGCATTTATTGCTCTCGTCTGCAGCGCCAAGATAGGCGCAGCGTCATCATTCCGCCTTTCACGTCGATCGAGATGCTATGCCAGGGGGGATGAACCGTTCACCTGAAGAGAGAATTTTGGCCTATAAATTCTCATACCTGGAACTGTAGCCATTCCCCTCTGTTTTCACCTCCAACCTTACTCTCGAAGCCTCCATCGCACTCCTCAAGCCCTAGCGCCACCACCTTCAAAGAAATTACTCCACATTCTCCTCAATGGCATCCAAACCCTCAACTAGCGTCGGGGTTGCTGCGTTGCTGGAGAAGAAACCTGAGACAGCTGAGGTGGCCTTTGAGGACAAAGCCCTCAAAAGGATGTGGCAGAAGTCGATCATAATGGAGAAACGTCTTGCTGACTTGGAGAATGACAGCTTCGTCCCTCCGTGGGAGTTCTTCCACTGGAGACCATCACAAGGTGAATCGTATCCCACCCCTGCGAATGAGGATGAGATCGTCGTTTTTGAGGCCTTCTTCCGCTGCGGGATAAGCTTTACTCTCTCTCTGTTTTTGCTCTCGGTTCTTGAGCTCTACCAGATTCAGCTTTCCACCAGGGCCCCAATTCTATTACAATGCTCAGTGTGTTTGTCCACCTTTGTGAGGCTTTTTTGGGCATCAGGCTGAGTCTCAACCTGTTCTGTCACTTTTATAATCTGAAGAGGGCGATGAAGAATGCAGCTGTTGGGAGTGTCGGTTTTCACCTCCGTAGCGACGTGTTGAATTCCTATATTTCTCTCCTCGTTACCTCCTCCTGCCAGTCAGACTAAAAGAAACGGTGGTTTTACATCACCTCCTCGGACACCATGAATTACCACATGGCTTATCGGCCACTCTTGCTTCATCCGATTGACCACTAGACTAGGGTCCCTCCCACGACTGCTCGAACTTCTTGTTATGTTCGGAAGATCGAGGAGCTAAGGAAATCGGGTTGACCGGGTGGCACATCGCTAGGGACTTCCTCACACGCCAGTCGAGTCCGTTGAAATGCAAAGATCACCTCGCTTGGGACTACTCCAGAGTCGATGATGCGACCAGGGACAATCCTGAAAGTAAGCATTTGCAATACTTTTGTTTTCCTTACTTTAGTCGATGAATAGCGAACTGACTTGCCTTTTGCTAGACCTGTCAGACTCGGACATCTCCTCTAGGCTGAGCAAGATGTTCCAAGGCTCGGAACCTAGCGCTTGTGGCATCGAAGCTTACTCGCTTGCCAATCCCCAGTCAGAGGTGAGTGTTCTATCAGAGACATCTTTGCATCGCTCGTGCATCTGTTATCTGCTTTGACTTAACATCTCCTCAGGAGGTCAAGTTCGGCGATGTCAGTGAACCAATCGAGGGATTCATCGGCCTGAATGATGATGTCCCCGTCGACTTCAAATTTTCTTTGGATGATCCAGCGCCAGTCATTGACCCAATCGGGGGTGAAACGGCTATAGAGCAAGAGGCGGCCGAATCTCCTCGAGTGAGGAGGTCGGTGTCTCCAGCACTCCGTTGACCTGCCAAACAGCTCTAGACCTTGTCGGTGCGTTCGTCCGACCAGGTATCCTTCAATCGCTCGCTTGGATGTTATGAGATCACTCCTAATATGATTCAACAAATTCTGGATGATCAGCGAGCCTCCTAGGGGGTCAATGTGCAGAGGTCGATGACTTCTCCGCAGACGTCTCCTCGAGAAGGATCTTCATCGACCAGACTAGTCGAACAGGTATCATTGCTATCGAGCACTATCTCCTGTATTAGCGAACTTTCGCTCACAATAACTGCTTGCTTTGCAGATTACTCCATCGTCCATTAACTTGCCGGCACCGTGTCCTCCACCGGCTGCACCGTTTGAGAAGACAACCGTCGGAGTCATGCCGGTGCTGACGAATGTGTAGGCAAAAATCCAACTGGCGAGGTGAGTTATCCTCCCTTTCTCCTCATAAACTTTCCCTTTGAGTTCGTCAGAGGTGTTAAGCAAATAGCCTTTTTACAGGAAGGGTGCACCTAGCGGTGCTGCTACCGTGGCAGCATCGTCATCCTTTGGCATGGCCAGCACCACCACAGTTCCTCATCTGGAGGATCCTGTTGAGCGTACTGGTGAACCTGCGATGGTGACAATCCAAGATCCTCCAGCTTCTCCAGCGCCTCGGGTGTTCTGGTCTGTTCTGAAACCTCAGATCGGGGTATGTGAACAAGAACCACCCTGTGCTGCCTTCTGTTCTTCCCCTCACTCTGTTTTTGACACGTCTTGCCTTCTTACTGCAGTGCGTGGCCAACAACCTGCTTAAGGCCGAAGTTTTATGCAATCAATCCCATCAACAGATTGAGCGGCTCATGGCCTCCCAAGTGCTCAAGATGAAGAACGCCGAGCTAGAGGCGCTCAGGGACAAATTGAAGGATACTCTAGCTGAGGCTGAGAAGCAAGAGGAGCAGCCGAAGGCTGAGAAAAATGCTGCAAAAGCCGTGCTGGTCGAGGCCAAGGCTAGTCGAGACAAGGCGGAGGCAAGCAAGAAAACGATCGAGATCGAAAAGGCTGCGGTAGATGCGACGTTCGCCGCTCTGCAGTCGAGGACACTCAAACAAATGGCCACGTTAGCCCGTCTCGCGACTTCTTACATGCTTGGCATGGTGAAGAGCTACCATCCGGATCTGGACCTTTCAGGACTGGACGAAGAATTCGCATGTGAGGCGAGCGAAGCTGCTGATTACATCGAGTTCTTCGTAGGCCTTTCTGAGAGGTTTGTGGTCGGATTGGAGCTATCACTTAGAGATGATGATGCCAACCAAGGTCTCTCGGCCTAACCATGTTGATGTAAAAATCAAAACTTTTCTCATTATTGCGGTTTTTAATAACAGTACTAATTAATCTGCTTGTCTATCATGCCTTGTCTCTTATTTCCTGACCGATGAAAATAGAGTAGCACAAGTAGATGCAAATCCGATTTAGCACTCATAAACTCTCAGTAAGCGGCTTCACATGCCTTATTATATCTGCACACAATGCGAGAAAAAATCTTTCGTTAAATGACTTAGCCCCCGAGCGTACACTCGGAGAGGCCATAAATAACATAAACACTATATACGTCGAGTAGAACACTGTACGACTTTTCATCGACCATGTGACTTAAACTTTGTAGCAAACGAGAACTTGTCGAGTAACGCATGTAGAATCGACTAGAGGTCTTGTCTCCTACCGGCCACTGAGCTTTAGATGTCTAATAATCTGATGCTGATATGCGCGCAGGATAGAATTACTCGTTGTCGGATTCAGGCATGGCCACACTTTAGTTTTGTTTACTGATATGCTAAATGCGCAATCGAGTAAATGTGTGCAAAAAAATAGCATGTTCCACAAAGAGGAAAAAGAGAAAAATTGTGCCTACTATGCCCTGCTCAATAACTGTACCGACCGGAAAATAGAGAGCAAATAAGGTACAAGGTTACCTATAGCCCTCGACTCCTTACTCGATGATGTGTCATTGGGTAGGGAGTAGAGTGACGCAAGCACAATATCTTAATGTAGCCCCCGACTCTTTACACGATAGCTGGATCGAGCCAAAAGAGTGAGGCGTTAGCATCACCGATACCTGTTGCGACTCCAAACCTCTTATTCGATAGATACATCGACCCGAGAGTGAAACCAATCGAGCAATGTAGCCCCCGACCGTCTACTCGATGAATGCATCAAGCAGACAGTAGAGCATATGCGTCGATAAAATGCATGATGTAGCCCCCGCCCCTCCACTCGATGGCTATATCGAAGAGAAGGTAGAGCATAAGTATCAATCGCAACCCTTACACACAGAAGCATGAGCCCTCGAGCATATTGGTCGAAGTAGAATCCAAACGGACGAAGTAGATGAACAACATAACTTTGTTGTAACGATTGAACTCTGTTACTATTTTTCGTGTCTTTCAGCGTCCACGCAGCGCACCATAAAGTGGCGTTTCTTTGGTTTGTGCATTTGTGTGGAAGCGCAACCAATGTTTTGTGGATTGGGACCGACGCGGATCTAGACGGATTGTGATTACAATGCGACTTGTTCTTTGAGCTATAAATAGATGGGATCTGTAGTCGCCTGCCACATCTCATCTTTTCTCTTGTCCTCTGCTCGCGTCGCCTTAGTTCTTCCACCGCATCCATGGCTTCTCCTCCACCGTCGCCTCCCTTTGTGATCATCCTTAGCGAATCCCCTCCCCCTACTCCACTGGCAATAGTTTCTCCGGGGAGGATCATCATCTCTTCCGATGAGGAGGATGAGATCGATTGGGAGACTATTGAGAAGAAGGTTTGGCCAGAGGAGGAAAACGAAGTCACCAGCAAGCTGAGAGTCGTCGTTGGAGAATATGACGCCACCCCTGCTCCCTTCGCGAGAGCAGATGCCACCGCCGACACACAAGTAGAAGAAGGTGAAGCCGTCGGCGCCGGAGAAGGTGATGAAGCTCAAAACAGCTTCATCAGCTCGACGCTTGCTCGCCCTCCAAGCCATCCCGGTGCTCGGAGGCTGGAGAGGTCGCCTTTCTCATCAACTGGCAAGCGGATCTTTGCATCCTCCTCTGGTCCGTACAGAGGGCGCAAGCCCATCCCGAGGACCATCCTTTTTCGGTCCCCGTGGATAGAGGGGCGACGGCGTGATGCCTCTAAGGACAAGTATTAGTGGTGTACCTATCTTAAAATGTAATAGGATAGACTTTTGTTAGCAAAATTTTAATAAAATTATACTTACCTGGATCTTAGTTGCAATGCAATGCCTTCTTTATTCATATATGAAACTTTCTCAACTGATCGATATTCCATGAGTTCCCAAGTATCACCTCTTCCGATGTCAATAGCCGTACAGATCCTGGTCGAGTCACTTCGACCACCACATAGGGATCTTCCCACTTAGGCGATAGCTTATTGTGATTATCTTGCTTCTGCACCTTTCGTAGTACTAAGTCCCTGGCGGCGAGTGCTCTATCCTGGATTTTTTTGTCATGATATCTGCGTAAGGCTTGCTGATACTTAGCCGCTCAAATTGATGCTCGATCTTTGAACCCTTCGAGTAGGTTTATGTCATCTACTCGCCCTTGCTCTTGTTCTTCTTCTAAGTAGTTATTCACTCGAGGTGACTTGAACGTTAACTCAGTCGGAAGCACGGCTTCTGCTCCGTAGACCAAGAAAAACAGCGTTTCACCAGTGGCTCGACTAGTCGAAGTGCGAACAGCCCATAGTACCGAGGGGAGTTCCTTCGCCCACCGGGTCGAGTAAGCCATGAGCCTATCGAACACGCGGGTCTTGATCCCCTGCAAGATTAAGCCATTGGTTCATTCAACCTGACCGTTACTTTGAGGATGAGCCACAGAGGTAAAGTAGAGTTTGATACCCAATTCTTCGCAAAAGACTATAAAAGCATTGCTTTTGAACTGGCTACCATTGTCTGTGATTACTCGATTAGGGATGCCAAATTGAGTAACAATGCTCCTCACAAATTTCTTAGCTGCTTCTGAGGTAATGTTAGTTCTTGATATCCGGAATATAGAGTTATCTTTCCCACGTATATCATATCCCTCGTAATCGGGCTCGTGATATCTAGAATCTCTGCATATCGTTGGGACATATCCTCTGTGGACACATACCCATGTTTAGATATTCGACGTACAAAATTACAGATATCCTTTTTAAATTGGGAGCTGTACATGGTTAGTCAATACTACATCCATGAAAATTATAGAAAGCAAAAGTGTAGTGTTGATGACTGTCGAGAAAGCATGAATATCTTATGACTCGTTATATTACTTCATAATTTTCAGCTCAAGCTAGCATGTCCATGGTTCCGAATTTCACCGATTTTTGTTGAAATACGGTCCTTTCGTTGGGTCCCGAAATTTTTTCTTCCGGTTATAGTTCGGTGGGTTTATTTCAATTTTGGTCAAAATTTATCTAAAAATTCAAAATTTTGGACAACCATTTCATCCCGAAATTACTCATTTCGGTGATTCCAGTGGGTGGAAAAAAAATTTAAACCGAAATTTGAAACTTTGAGCATATCTAGTACGACTACATAGTTTTCAACTCAAGCTAGCTAGCAAATATAATGCTCGTCAATTTATCGTGATGTGGTAGTATATATGTATTTTTACAATTCCGTGACAGCTATAATATACAATATGTATATAGCCAATATTACCACTACAAAAAAGCTCTGATATAACCAATCTAAGGGTCTATTTGAGGGTTTAAAGCTAACTTTAGCTTCTAAAAAGCCAATAAGTCATCTAAAACAGTTCAGCTTTTAAACGGTTTTTGGCATAAACTAGAAATTATATATAACTAGTAAAAAACAAAATTTGAAAGCTGGGCTAAACCTACTTTTACAATTTATTGCTGAGTGAAATTAACCGTTCGTCAAACGGCCTCTTATTAAAAAAACTATAACTACTTTTCAACCTAAAAACTAAAAGAAAAACTTTTTAGAACACGTAGAGATCCCAAACTGACCCTAAACTGTCTCATGGGATTTTCTTTTTACACCTGCAATGCTGTGCTGTTCAAAGTAGCCAATGGACACCCACGAAACATGGCCCTGACTTCGCCGTGGAAGTTGCCTATATGATGTCTGCATCGATCCAGGAAAAATAAAAGGCACGATCGACGAAGCCAAAAACCAGAGGCATGCAAGTAGTACTAGTATGCAAGTAGTAGTAGGCTAGTAGCTGCTAGCTTATACCTGCACATGATGAGCACATGCAACATATGCACTGAATACTGCATCGTCTAACTAGCGCGCGTACGTACGTACATTAACTCATCGTCCATTCATCATAAGACCCAACACGGCTGCACGTACGCACAAGCTACACATGTACTAGTGCTCCACACACGCCATGCATCAGTCGACGAACTAAATAGTACAATTCTATAATTCTATAGGCTTATGCAATAGTTTCGTAGAATTATAAATCTAATATATGTATTAGAAATTTACAAAAAGTACAACACAAATAATTCTAAGGTCTTAAAAATCTCAAACCATTAAAATTGAAAACAATTCAATCAACAAATTTAGTACGTTAAAAAAATAATCTTGTAGCACTTTCCAAACCGCCCCTGCCATACATGCACACGAACATGACACGGGAGTAGGGTTGTAAAAAAGCTCGAGACTCGTGAGCTACTCGTACTCGGCTCGCGAGAGGCTCGGTTCGAGCTCGACTCGAGCTCCGAACCAGCCGAACTCAAGCTCGCGAGCTTAACCGAAACGAGCTCGAATAGCTTGCGAACATAGACCAAGCTTCCTTCAGTCGAGCTTTCTTGAGCTTATTACCGAGTTTACTCGAGCTTGTTACCGAGCCTACCGAGCTTACTCGAGCTTACTTGAGCCGAGCTCGAGCCTGGGTCGAGGCTCGAACCCCAACTCGAACTCGGCTCGAGCCTGAAGGGTTAGGCTCGCTCGAGCTCGGCTCGTTTACAACCCTACACGGGAGTAGAGGTGGGCATCTGGGTCGAGCCAGCACGAGGCACGCTCGGCACGGTACTGTGAAGATCGGGCCGTGTCAGCTCGGCATGTTTGCTCCGACCGTGCCGGGCCTACCAACCGGGCATGATGAGCAGCCTAGCATGGCACGGAGAGATGGGTCGTGCCCGGGCCGGCACGGCCCGCACAATTCTTCGAGCAGCACGGCGGCACGTCGACTCGCCGGCACGCGGTCGAGGCCACCGGACTGCTGGGGCCAGGCCGCCGTTGCCTGGGAGGGAGAAGGAGGGTTGAGCGGAGGGGAGGGAGGAGGAGGGTCGCAGGGAGGCCGAGAGAGGGAGGGTCGCGCAGGCAAGGGAGGGCTAGAGGGGAAGCGAGTCAGGCGACGAGGCGTGGAGGGAGAGGAGGCGCGAGTCGGACGGCCGCACATGGAGGGAGAGGGAGAGAGGCGAGTCCGGCGGTGGGGTGGGCGGCGTGGAGGGAGAGGGAGGTCGCGGGGAGGGAGGGGAGGCGAGTCGGGCGACGAGGCATGGAGGGAGTGGAGGCGAGTCAGCAGCCAGCGTGGAGGGAGAGGGAGAGAGGCGAGTCGGGCGACGGGGCGGCCGACGTGGAGGGGGAGGGAGGGGAGGCGAGTCGGGCGACGAGGCGGGAGTGGAGGCGAGTGAGGCGGTCGGCGTGAAGGGAGAGGGAGGGAGGCGAGTCGGGCTGTGGGGGGACGACATGGAGAGAGAGGGAGGTCGCGGGGAGGGAGGGAGGCCAGTCGGGCGACGAGGTGTGGAGGGAGAGGAGGCGAGTCGAGCAACCGGCGTGGAGGGAGAGGGAGGGAGGCGACACACCGAAGAGGCTATCGCTACCTGTATACTTAATGTTGTTAATGACTTTAAAATAGAAAGTAGAATTATTTCTATTACTCTTGACAATATATGAGCTAACACGACGGCTATAGAGTATCTCTCACCGCACCTGGAGACTTATGTTGGAAGTTTTGTACTCCACCAGAGATGCGTAGCCACATTATTAATCTCATTGTGCAGTCAGGTTTGCATGTAATGGAACCTAGTTTGGAGGGCATACACAGTGCTATTGATTTTTTTACTAATTCACCCGTACGGTTTGCCCAATTCTCAGAGTACTGCAAGGCCAACAATAGGGAACCAAGAAGATTCAACCTTGATATGAAGGTTAGATAGAACTCAACATATACTATGCTGGAGCGGTGCAAAGGCTATGAGCAAATTATCACTGTCTTCGTCAACTGCAATAATGGCAAACCTTTGATTACTGAAGCAGATTGGGAAATTGGTAGTCATTTTCGTTATTTTTTAGAATTTTTTTACAATGCAACTACACATTTATCCGGTGTGTACTACCTAACTTCTTGCTTAGTCATTGAATGGCTTTGGACTGTTGCTATTGCTTTTAAAGAAAATAGAGATAATTATATTTTACATCGCATTACAGAACCTATGGAGAAAAAAAATTAAAATATTTTCAAGTTATTCTATATCTGTACTGTTTTGCTACTATTTTGGATCATCGGAGAAAATTACCTGACTTGTAGGGCGCCTTCGGGGGAATAGGTGAAGCATTCGATTTAAATTTCTCTGAGGCCTATACTTATGTTTATAACGAGTTTTTCAGAGTTTTTGACAAATATTATAAGAAGTTTGGACCAAAAGTGAAGCAAGAAGATCTACCTTAACAACGCAACAAGCACGAGACAGTTCGGCCGCTTTAAGCATATGGAAGAAGCTGAAAGGCAAGTCGTCTAGTTCATCTTTCGAAACGCCGAGCAGGTCGCAATGAAATCCACGGGTAGAGATCAACCACTACTTCAACACGCCTTTTGTGGAGACTGAGCTTGACATGGACGAGTAAAATCGACTCAGCTTGCTCTTGTGGTGGAAGAATAACCAACGTATTTATCCCGTGCTATCCCATTTCGCACGAGATGTACTTACGGTTCCGGTGTCCACTGTTTCGTCGGAATCCACTTTCAATTTGGTGGGGAGGATACTTGAGTCGAGGAGATCGTCTCTCAGACCTGAGATGGTTGAAGCAATTACATATCTCAAAGACTAGGAGCGTGTAGATGACAGGACACAACATCAGCCCAAGGATCAGGAGATCACGGACGTGGTAGTCGACTTTAACAATCTTAGCCTCGGGTAGTCTATGTATATAAATGTAGTTAATGTACTCTTTTCCTTACCAGGGTACCCCACACTGGGGTGTAAGATTTTTAACAAGACAGTAACTCTGTACATGTTCAAGATTTAATAAAATTTACTTCTTTTCCCTCCAATATTCGTGTCCATTGCTACCAATACTTATATCCACATAGAATGCTTCTTACGCATGCTTTCTTTTGATCATTGCGTTGCGTGGACATGTAAGCAAAAATTTGGCGCCACACACTGCATGCATGCATGCACTACTCTCTCTCTCTCTCATATTCCTAGCTGACTTTGCATGCCTCTGCATCATTACATGCATGTCAACTCAAGAAAGAATCAAAGAAAGCAAGAGATAGGGTAGAATTGTTGACATGCAGTCGCCTTAATTACGCATTCCAAACCAAACTGTGCCTACATCAGTACGGTACGAAACATGCACGAAGTGCAAATGAGCTATATTTGGGCTCGCCGAAGATGAGTCGGGCTGGCACAGTGGGCCGTCGCGGCCTAGCACGATTCAGGACCAAAGCACGATGATCCCGTGCCGAGCCGGCCAAGCACGACGCCTACCTCTGCACGGGAGAGGCATTAACCACTACCTCCTCACCAGCTTCCGCCCATTAAATGTCCCTCCTCTCCTCTCGCCGCCTCCTCCTCGTATAAATCCGCGCGCGCCGCGCTGCCAACTCCCACACCTTGCTCTCAGTCTCAGCTAAGCTTTTCTACTGTGCATAGCTCTCGGTAGTCAGTAGTTTCACGAACCGTGATAAGAGTTTTACGATCGATCGCAATGGATAGGGAGCTGTTCAGGACGGTGAAGCAGGCGACGCGAAACCACGCCAAGCTCCTCTACCACCGTCTCGTCGGCCACCTGCCCCACCTCCTCGCCGTCACGCTGCTCCTCGTCTTGTCTCCGATGGTGTCCGCGCCGTCCCTCGACGGCGTGTACGCCCTTTGGCACGAGGCGCGCGCCAACGCGGCCGTGCTGGTGGCCACGTGCGCGGTGTGCGTTGCGGTGGCGTACGCGTACGCCATGTCGCGGCCGCGGCCGGTGTACCTGGTGGACCTCGCCGGGTACAAGCCCGGGCCGGCGCATGAGGCGACCCGCTCCGAGGCCATCCGCCACTTCGGGCTGGCCGGCAGGTTCAGCGAGGAGAGCATGGCGTTCCAGAAGCGGATGATGGAGCGGTCGGGGCTCGGCGAGGCGACTCACTTCCCGGCGTCGCTGCTCAGCCTGCCCGTGGACATGTGCCTCCGCACGGCGAGGGAGGAGTCCGAGACCGTCGTCTTCGGCGTGGTCGACGACCTGCTGGCCAAGACCAGCGTGCGGCCGGAGGACATCGGCGTGGTCATCGTCAACTCCAGCCTCTACAGCCCCACCCCGTCCTTCTCCTCGCTGGTCGTCAACCGCTACCGCCTGCGCCACGATGTCGTCAGCCACAACCTCAGCGGCATGGGCTGCAGCGCCGGCATCATCGCCATTGACCTCGCCAAGCACCTGCTCCAGGTATGCTCATTACTATACACATATCCATGCAGTGCACCTTCTTTGCTGCACCTGCAATGCACACATGAGTGAATACGAAAGAAATGGAGGATTAACATGTACGCATGAACGAATAACAAACACTTGACACGCATGCCATTAAGCTCGACATGTCGCTCGCAGGATTGTGACACGACTAGATAGAACATAATCCTGCACAGTATCTGAATTTTCAAGTTGGTAGGAATAGGATTACATGTCCTAACCAGTAGATTAAGATTCCTTTATTTTCCCGGTCAACGTAGGGTCGTACGTAACCATATCGAGTATGTATGTCTTATGGGGTACATTCACATACCCATCATTCCGAGTGAGTGCAGAAAAGAACATCACTTAGTTAGTAGATCAGCTAGTCAACTGAACGATCGATCGTGACAGTTATTGAGAGCTTAGCATGGTCAAGTAGCTTAGCTTATGAGCATATATATATAAACTAAAGTTAAGAGCCTACACCGTAGGACAGATTAATCAAAGTTTTATAATCAAGTGGTTTTTAATGTGGTACTCTTAAGGCTTAATAGATCATTTGGCTAATCGATCTATTCAATTGATGGTTTGACACATTCGATGTAAAAATGCATTTGGTTAAAAGTGAATATTAATTACTTGCTGTGGTCTTACGAAAAGAAGGAATATTGATGCACATTTTATTTGCTTTGTTCCTACTATTACCCTACTTAAAAAAATATTACAGTTACAACATAAGGAGTGTTTTGGGGTCCTAGGTAGCTGAGTGCCTTAATATGGCCCTTACCATGTCCATGGTCCTGGACCTAGTCCTACTCCCTAATCGTCATATTAGAGATGGTTCGTACCAATTGAACAGCTGGTCGTAATGTATCCCACATTAAAAAAGGTCCAATAAAATCACCAATGCCCAATCTAAAACAGTCCATAGATTGATTGGACAACCATCGACTGTATTTTCTCTTGTCATATAGATCAATTAGATATTAAAAATAACTAGATTATCTCTAATTATTATCTATAAACACTATATTCAATACATACATATAGAGAATATAAGTAAAAATCTAGATATTTATTAGAAGTATAAAGGAAATATCATATCTATTTTTTATTAGAATATAAAATATATTTTATATTTGGGAATGTCTACTTAACATTCGATTGATTTTTTTTATCAAATCAGTCAAATTTTTCTCTCTCAATACATGCCACTTTTTATGCAGAGAAAAATAAAAAATAATTTTTCTAAGCTAGACAAAGAAAAATAGGATTAGTGAACCCTAATAGAAAATAAATGAATCACAAGGAAAAATAAAAAATAATTTTTCTAACCTAGACAAAGAAAAATGGGATTGGTGAACCCTAATAGAAAATAAATGAGTCAAATCACCTGTATATCTAAATACAGATCGGATGGACAAAAAAGTAACTGAAATCAAAGAAAAAAACAAGCGACAAATTTTTAACAATTCCCTTTATATTTATAAATAAAACAATTAAAAATTATGTCATATAAACTTGGAGGGATGAACCAAGTATTTAGACGATCCCACAGAATAACGGACCGTCCGATCAGAGATAACCCAGATCGGCTGGACAAGTAGATCTTGAAATCCCTAATGTCCCCACAAAATAAGCTCCACTGCTAGTGGCGCTGTTAACTACTCCACCCTCCCTTATATTGCATCCAGGGTGCAACACCTGGCTTAAGAGTGTTGGAGCTGAGCCATCCATGATTTGCAGTAACCACACTTTAAGTGCTAAATGTTCAATGCTACTACAGCTAATAGGATTAGCCTGAATTATGTGCATCTTACAATACAAAGTTCGGAAGATATCATCTTTCATTATTAAAAAAAGTTAATGGGATTAGCCCCGTAAGTGAAGCGACGGATCACTTGAAGCAACACACAGTAGCTTCCTTCGATCAAGTGGGGGTTGTGGTCCGGCTGGCCGGCTTACTGCAGCGCATGCATGTTTCTGCAGTGATATATACTTCGAATATTTTATCAAAACTTTGTATAAAGAGGCTCGAAAGAACACTACATCCATGTATCGATAAGTCACATTTAGGCCCAAGAAAGCTCAGCTCTGCATCATATTTAGTATGTCCATGCATGGGATGCCCGTCCAGGTCCTTGGCTGGCTGGCTGGCTAGCTCCTGACCGACCAAAAACTCGTCTTAGCGGAACGAACATCCCAGACTGTGGTCCGAACACCACCCCTGACTCCCGACTAATCTGTGTTCGGTGGAAGTTGAGATACTGGTATTACCATTTACCAACCAATTCCGATCAACCTTACCTGCCCCAAGTCTGCAACGAAGGCTACTTTCTGTACTAGCACGGCCACAGTCGCAGAGGCATGCGTCTGAATCATGCACCGAAATGTGAATTCTGTGCACCCAGGGGCCAGGGCCCTCACGAGCTCATGGCCGTTGCAGATGGTAATAACTAACAACTGCACGACAGTTACTGCACGGCGTTGCTGAGTACTAGTGCATGTGGCTAGCCACACCTGTTCTGATCTTGTGGGTTCAGAAATTACCGTAGTCAAGTCACATCGTGGCTTCCATTTCAGAAGATTTTGACCCCCTGCAGCATGCATTGGTGCAGGTAGCAGTCTAGGCTCTAGCAGTAGCGGATCATCGAAAAAAACGGTCTTCTGCACTGCGCTGCACGTACTGAACTTCTAGTGTTTGCAGTTACTCATGAGCACATTCATGGATGCGAGTAAACATCAGCACCGATGCTGAATACGCGCGGAAAGAATGCGAAAGGACCAGAGAATCCGCGTGTACAAGTGTAACAGCTCGAAATGTAAACCGATGGTCCATGAGATCGATTGAACGAATCTGATTCTGATACAAGTATGCTCCTTCCGTTAAAACAAAGAAATTAATTTGTCTGAACTCTGAACAATGCATCATACATGCATACGTGTGCCCATATGTCCATTAGGAATTAACATTGGCTATCCTACGAAATTAATCGACCTATGATCGTGAGTAATTGATTTGAAGTATAAATTAACGTTTTGCTATATTTTCATGTACTAGTACCACAGCGGTATCATGCATGTATGCTATTTCTAACTCGGGCGGGATTGGTAAACCTGCAGGTGCACCCTGACACGTACGCGTTGGTGGTGAGCACGGAGAACATCACCCTGAACGCGTACCTCGGCAACAACCGCCCCATGCTGGTGACCAACACGCTGTTCCGGATGGGCGGCGCGGCGGTGCTCCTCTCGAACCGGCGCTCCGAGCGGCGCCGCGCCAAGTACCAGCTTGTCCACACGGTGCGCACGCACCGCGGCGCGAGCGACCGGAGCTACGCGTGCGTGACGCAGGAGGAGGACGAGGCCGGGCACGTCGGCGTGTCCCTCTCCAAGGAACTCATGTCCGTGGCCGGCGAGGCGCTCCGCACCAACATCACCACGCTCGGCCCGCTCGTGCTCCCGCTGTCGGAGCAGCTCCGGTTCCTGGCCACCGTACTCAAGCGCGTGTTCCGCGCCGACGTGAAGCCGTACCTGCCCAACTTTGCGCTGGCGCTCGACCACTTCTGCATCCACGCGGGGGGACGCGGCGTGCTGGACGAGCTGGAGAGGAGCCTCAAGCTGAGCGCGTGGCACATGGAGCCGTCGCGGATGACGCTCTACAGGTTCGGCAACACGTCGAGCAGCTCGCTGTGGTACGAGCTCGCCTACTGCGAGGCCAAGGGCAGGATCAAGAGGGGGGACCGGGTGTGGCAGATCGCGTTCGGCTCCGGGTTCAAGTGCAACAGCGCCGTGTGGAAGGCGCTCAGGACGGTCGACGGCGCGGCCGCTGGGGAGAGCGGTCCGTGGGCGAAGGACGTCGACGTGCTACCGGTGCATGTGCCCAAGGTGGCGCCTTTCGATGACGATGAGCCGTCGTACGCGCCAGGTGCCTAGTTTTTACCCTCCAAGAATTAATCGAAGCGGTGCGTGCACCTGCGTCTTGTGCGGCCTGGCTTATTGGCCAGCTTTACTATAGTAAGGCATTTCTACTATTGGGGCAGTGTGTAAATCGTTATGAACAAATCGGGGAATATTGTTGTGTTGTTGGACGGAGATCATGCGAGGTTTGATCCTTAATTACGCATTAAAAAAGAGGAAGCAATACTGGAATCTGGTATAGATAGAAGAGTCCCTATGTAAAAGAAATTAACGACATATTTGGTTTGAAGCTAACTTTGTTTAAGCTTAGACGTGTTACAGATTTTTAGGCAATTATTTGGTTTGTTGATAAAACTGTGACTTGCTACACTTTCTTAACCATATATTCTACGCGTCATAGACTTAGTTTTTTTTGCCAAACTTTACAACACTTATGACGCTAAATTTAATTTATTGCTACAAAAAGTATGACAATCCACACTTGATTAAGTTTAATTATAATAAAGTTGACTTTAAACTAAACAGGCTCTAAATGCGGCAAAACTTTTGTTAGACAAAATCATTCCATTGCTCCTTTGGGGAGATAAATCAACAAACTTAGCAGGAAGAAAAAATAATAGGTTGTCTAGCCGGGTAACGTGTATCCTGCGAATCAATAGAATCACATTAGCGGTAAGAACAATAATAAGAGGTATAGATAAACCTATGAAATATAAGGTTGTAGGAATAGGATGTGTGGTTAACCAAATTACATAAAAAAAAAGCTCTTAGATAAAAGGTTTTAGCGATCAATCTTGAACACCAGCACACATTGTGGTGATGTACATAAGCCTCTTGGGTGGGGCACTCCCAAAAGTGCGAGGAAAAAAAATACGAAGCTGAATTGAAGAGAGTTCTTGGAAGAGCATGCTGACTTTAACGGATAAAAGTCAAGGCGGAGATTATTGAATATGTGACTCATATGTAGTATTTTAAGGTTTAAAAATGTATGCTAGATGAATCTTAATGTAATTAAGATTTCTATTTTCTTTCATATTATGATTCCTACTGGATTTAGAGGAAAACTAATGAGGCTATATAAACTCATAGTATGGACATAGAGAATCCGAGCAACTAAGAAGTTACAAACCAACTCATCTAAAACAAGATATGTGTTGGGTTAATCTCGGACTGAGTCTGTAACAAACTCATTCCAAACTCTCGTGCCATGATCGGAGGCACCCCAACAAACTTTGGGTTGATCCCCCGATCACACAGCGCTATATAAAAGGGGAAGTTGGGACCAAGAGACCGACTGATGTTTTGGTTTTGCATCTTCCCCAAAATCTCTACCGATCCTAATGAACGCATTGCAAGCGATTGGAAGGGTTTCCCGTCACCACCACGACCACCCTTCCCAGTCAATGCAGGTGGAGGCCCGAGGGGCGGCGATACCCGAAGCATCGCCACTGAGCTCATCCTCAGGAACGTACCATGTTGACTCGATCTACATCAACTTGGGCTACTTCACTGACCGAAAAGATCAACGATCCCATGGCTTCCTCATCCAATGCCGGTTTGATGCTAATCTCATTCCGCACTAATTTGGTGTTCTTGTTTTAGGCTAAGTTCATCCTTAGAAATCCCGATCAATAACTAACATTTGGCATTAGAGCATGCTTAGCCTTCTCTTGAACCCTAACTATACCAGCTAGAGGTCTAAATTGGTCGGCTTATGGTGTAGATCGGCTCGGGTTGTTTAATCCTTTAAGTCATGTTTTAGTCCCGATTCTTCTGATAGCAATTAGAAGGAGGGGATTAGATCAATGCAACCCAAAGTTTCCCCAAAATCCCGGACTCAGGAACCCTAATCCCAAAACCAATTTCCAAAATCAAGCAAAAAACCTAAAGCTCTGAGAAAGGGGTTTCGGTCTTACCTCGTTCGGTGATGTCCTCGCCCGTTTGTGGTCATCATTAGCCGCTTCGTGCACGTCGCCGTTGTTCCGGTCGCCTTCAGCCACTCAAAGCGCCTCGCCTTGCTCGGTCTGCGTGTGCGCTGCGAACTGAGGCCCTTCTCGCCGGAGCTACATTCGGCAACCGCAGGCCGCGCGCACAGTGGTGCTGCTTCACTGGGGCTTCTCCAGCATCAGTTCGCCGTCGCCGCCGCTTTGCCTTGCGCTCGTTCTTGTCTCCGTGCAGCGTTTTTTTCGGGGCGGAGAAGAGGAATAAGCTAGGGTTTCCGTCACGCGTGGCCGACGCCTTGCGTTCCCAAGGCCCTCGGCGTTGTTGGGCCGGCTCGACGTTGCTGGCTCGGCACGTTTTCCTGGGCCGACCGATTTAATTTGTTTCAGCCCTTTTCAGCTATGTTTTATTCTATCTCATTTAATTTCAATAATTAGTATTGTTTAATGATTATTTCCTGGGCATTAATGTTTTGATTAAATTTTTTGCATTATTGTTATGTTTAATTTTAAATTTGTAAGCAATTAATATATGTGGCAATTGATTTTGTACATGACGATTATTTGAGTATTGTCTCTAATTAAAATGGAATCAACGGGAAATTTTAATTAGAGATTGTTTAATGTTTAAACTGGGATTATGTCATGGCCATGATCATATTCTAACCAACGTTGTTTATGAACATGTGTCACCTATAAGATAATTTTAATTATTTTTTGATTTTGCCCAACGGTGATTTGAATTAGAATTGTGTGAGACCCTGTTTTTGCAAACAGGAACCTCCATGTGATTACCGTACTAGTCGCATGATCAGTGGCTAGCACTCATATGTTTACAAAATTCATATCACAATCACAAGATAAATATCTGACAGGCATATATTACAAGCAGTAATAATTATACAGAGTTAAATTCTTACAACAGCGGAAAATAGAGGAAATTAAAACTCCAAAAGCCACGTGGTTTGCCCGCTAACCCTCAGGCAACTGACTTGACAAACCTAGGGAAACTCATTGCCAAAAGTCCCGCACCCTACGTGAAAGTAAAAGTAAATGCAGCGCTTGCAGTTTCGTCCTCGAGGCAATAGATGCAAGATTGAGTACTTTGGTACTCAGCAAGACTTATAGTGTTTGACAGATGCAATAAAGTAATTATGCAGGCTCATCAAGGCAGGTTAATGGTTATTTTGCAGTTGCATAAATATTTAAGGATATGACATAATAAATTGAAACATTGCATTTTCAAATGAGCATTTGAAATATAAAGTGATAAGCAAATATCCAAGTCCTTCAACCCAGTCTACCCGACTGCAAAGATCCCCAGCGTCTGTCCTTTGACTCAAAAAGCTAGTGCAAAACGGTTTCCTTTTCAAACCCAGTTTTTCCAGAAAAAGTACCAAAACATTCTAACATTGGAATGACTTCACCAAGCGTCCATAACAGTGGACACGGCTAATCGATTAGATTTACACTCTGCAGAGGTGTACAGCTTTACCCACAAAGAATGATCAACCTCTTTTGCCAGACCAATTTACACACTTCCTTTGGTGTGTCGGCAAGGAGATCATACAGAGCCGTTACATTATCTAGATGTGGCTTTGAACCAGCCCGGGACGTTTAACCCTCGCCATGAAAACAGAAACACTCACCCAAGACGTGGATCCTTTCACATCACACCCAACACCACGTTTCTGTCCACGGCAAGGCGTACACCGTTGCATTGGTAAGTAGACACCCTACAGACAGATCAAACCGGAATGCCTGTGCAATCTCCCGCCTTCCTTAGATGCAAAGCCACACCTAAACAACTTAATAGGCTAAGACCCGCCCATACAAGCCCTCGTGGTTGTACGAAATTCTTGGATCTATAGCGTCCCATTGCTCGGTCCTTAATCCGACACGGGCGATACTCCACCCTAACTACGTGCAATTCCCTTTGCACCTCCGGCTATTGCCAATAATCGCCCGCATCAAAACCATAGTTTTAGTTTTGGGTTTTTAATCAAAGTACTAGCAACATTTTCCCAAATGAGGATCATACATTCGTTGAAAAGATTGAAAACACGATCAACGACTTAGCGAGATATTTTATGCTAGCGGTCATACCCAAAATGACATTAAGCATGTCTAGTTTTCCAACTAAGGCTTACAAGGTTCACATGTTCATACAGATTGAGGCAAACCATAATTTACAGGACTAACTACTGTTCTAACCCAAATTAGCACTTTTAGGGAGAACTATCCGGATGCACCGTACATAAGCAAAAACAACATAGTGTAGGTAAATTATTAGGCTCGACATGTTCAAGGAGGTGCTTGCCTTGCAACTCGCTGTCTAACTCCGGATCTGGATCGGCGATGGCGTCGTCTTCCTCTTCGAGGACGTCGGACTCTACACGACGATCAAGCGGAAAAATAATAAATATCCAAATTCGGAAAGGGCGAAAAGAAAACAGACAGTAAGTCAAATAAAGAAAAACTGCAGAAAACCGGGTTATCCTTTTGAGAGTTGAAATATAAATTTTTGAGATTTCACACGGTAAATAATTATACATTTGGAACGTTAATACCTTTTTGTGCAATGAACAACATGGTTCCTTTTACATATTAATTGTTTGGAGTTTACGAATTCAAGAGGCTAAAATTGTGAATTCTAGTATTTATAACTTCGAATTATAGATGCTAAAATTATTTGAGTTAATAAAATTTAAATCACAAGATAAAGGGTTGATTACACAAAATTTTATTAAACTAGGTTACTAGGTTGTTCATGACTTCAACCAATTAAACTAGATTCTAGCTATTTAATTTCCAATGCACATATATATGCATATATATGTGTGAGTGCATTTGGCACAATAATTACTACATGATTTAAAGTCAATTCAAACCAAAATTCCTACTTCATCAAATTTAACGATCATTGCCATCCTATTGTTCATAAATCAAACTTTTGTTTCTTTTATACTTTCCTTAATACTATTATACATATTTGAATTACTAGTGTATTGGAAGCAAAACCTGAATAGAAAATAATTCAAACAAGCATGAAGATTAAATATTTTTATATATTTCGGTTCCTGGAAATGTAAGGATTCTAGAAAAATTAGTTTCATTAATTTCCAAGCTTATTTACAGAAATTTTGTATAGAGCATATCTCTAGCCTTTTAATTCAAATTTAAATTTCAAAATTTCCCAGAGATGGTCTTCAAAAATATTTTAGTATATTCTGAATCTTCGGAATTTTTCATGAATTTAGAAATTGGTTTCACTATTTTTGGCCGGATGGTTCAAAAGTTATGGACATTTGAAATGGTTCGGTTTCTGAAATTCAAAAATACGCTTTCACCGGAAGGAGACGCCTTTCGGCTTTTGGCGCGCACGCGTTTGAATTCGACTTCGATCGACCGACGAGTCGTCCCCACTGCCAACAGCATCGAGCCAACACGCGCGCACGAAGCGGCTGGGGTGACGGATGGGCCCGCTCGTCGATGACCAAGCCGACTCAGCGATCTGCGCCAGCAGCGATTGGACCCACGGTCGATGACCAAGCAGGCGTTTTGGTCTAAGGCTCGCCGCCGTGAACTAAGTCGGCCGCGGCGGAATGGGTAGGACCACCAGCACCAGCGTGCCAAGGCGGTCCTAGGGACGCTACCCATTCGCCGGGAAGTGGCCAGAAAATAGGTCGCCACCGTAGAGGGGCGGCGACGCTACGGCCGAGCAAGCTACGGCTCGCCGCCGGCTATATTTCCACCGGGTAAAAGCTCCTAGAGTACCCGGTGGGTGAGGAAGCTATTTCACTCTTTGGCGCGGCCGAAGAACTACCGGAGACGGCTGCCAACAGTCACCGGCCACGAGGAAGAAGGACGGCGAAATGGGTTAGCTGCGGGCAAAACCAGGACAAAAACAAGATTGATCAGTACTCTATGGATCACGGCGAATCTCTGGGACAAGGAAATTTTGGGAATGATTGCCTAGTTGGCTTGATCCACTGGTTTCCCCCCTTTTGCTGGCTTTCGCGGAAGAACGGAGAAGAAGAGGAAATTGGCTCGGTTGCTCAGCTCAGGGAATGAAGGAAGAAATGGATGCCTCAGTGCGATGCCCACACGGTATTTATAGCCTAGAAAAGCAGTGGCTCCAGTGTTTGAATCGGAGAGGAGGCAAGTGGCTGCGCGGTTCGACCGCTCGGCGAGGTGGCGCGAGATCTTTCCGACGCGAGACAGCAGAGCATGGGCGAGGTGTGGCGTGGGCAGGCTGAGGACGAGCCGTGGCGATGCACGACGTGGGCTCGGCGGGTTTCGCGCTGAGACGTGGAGGGAAGCCGGTGAAGAAACGAGAGAGAGCTCGAGCTCTCCTCGGGCGAGAGAGAAAAGGGAAAAAGAGGGCGAAGGGGGAGGCTGACAAGTGGGTTCGTGGGCCACCTGTCGGCGAGTGAACCACTACTCCGTTCCTGCCAGCGCACGGTTACGGAAAAGGGTGCGGGCCCACGAGTTAGAGAGAGAGAGCGAGCCAAGGGAGAAATCTGGCCGGGACAGCCCCCATGTGAGCATTAAAACTACCATCAAATCATAGTTTAATTTTTTGAAACTTTTTGACCGATAATCTCTAATAGTTTTTATCTCCTGGTCAAATTTCCAGGTCGAAATATATGATGAATAATTAATTAAAATTCTGACACTGTGGACTGGTACAGGATTTATATCTCAGTATTTTATTTATTTAAAGGTGTAAAACATATTAATTATTTTCCAAAATTTTTATTAAAGTTCATTTTGTCTTATGTATGTCTCCATAAAAATTTAAAGTCACAATCTCATGTGAATATTGTATAAAAATTCTGACATGAAGATTTCTTGTTTTTAATAGTCTCTGTTTTTGAATTTTTAGGTGGCTTTTCCGACATGATAAATTCCTGATATTTTTACCAGATGTAAAAAATGCTCTGAGGGTGCTATGGTAATTTTTGTGGCTCTTTATAAGTTTTGGTTATTTTAAATAAATTCTGACTTTACTGTTTTTAGTCAAAAAGAGAGAGTTAAGATATTTATTTGCCCCAATTCAGCTCCAAAGATTTTTACTAAGTATTTTTACTGGTTTACCAGATTGATCATGACCAAATGGTAATTTTTCTAATTTTTAATTTTACCTTCTTACCATTTTCCATTTGATAATTCTATTAATTGGACTTTTCATACAAAGCACAAATCCAAGAAAATCCAATAAAAACCAGTAACATCAAGAAAACTCAGAAATAATTATATTTAAATCCAAAATATTTATTTCCATTTTATTATATACTGTTTTTCATTTTTGGAATGTTACAAATCTACCCCCCTTACAGAAATCTCGTCCCCGAGATTTGGCGGGTCGAAGGTAGGAAAGGGTCTAAAAGAAATCAGGGAATTCTTCTTTAAGTTTATCTTCTTGTTCCCAAGTCGCTTCTTCTTCCGTATGGTTACTCCATTGTACTTTCACTATCTTATGAACTTTATTCCGAGTACGCCTTTTTGCTTCTTCGAGAACCTTAACTGGGTGCTCGCGGTAAGTTAGGTCAGGCTGGAGTTCAATCTCTTCCAATTGAGTAAGTTCAGCTGGGATGCGAAGACACTTCTTAAGCTGCGACACATGGAAGACATTGTGTACACTGGATAATTGGGATGGCAGCTCCAACTTGTATGCTTTTTCTCCCATCTTTTCCAATATACGATATGGGCCAATATATCGAGGGGCTAACTTGCCTCGAACTTGGAATCGACGGATCCCGCGAAGAGGTGAGACCTTAAGATAGACATAGTCATCAATCTCAAAGCTCAAGTCACGTCGACGAGTGTCGGCATAACTTTTTTGGCGAGATTGGGCTTCTCTCAATCGGCTTCGTATTAAGTCCACATGTTCTTGGGCCTCATTTATTAAATCTGGGCCAAAGAACTGCCTTTCTCCCACTTCGGACCAGAAAAGTGGAGTTCGACATTTCCTTCCATAAAGGGCTTTAAACGGTGA
This sequence comes from Otatea glauca, assembly GCA_036346275.1. Lineage (NCBI taxonomy): Eukaryota > Viridiplantae > Streptophyta > Magnoliopsida > Poales > Poaceae > Otatea > Otatea glauca. Next base: position 54,591,154 of record CM070722.1, on the reverse strand, counting down.
CATTTGCAGACTAGCTTGAAAACCATTATTGTATGAGAACTCTGCAAATGCTAGGCATTTCTCCCAATTGGTGCTATAAGTTAGCACACAGGCCCTTAACATATCTTTCAGGATTTGATTTGTTCTTTCGATCGACCATCGATGCAGGGATGGTAGCGATCTTGAAATTCAATTTAGTTCCCAAAAGACCATGCAATTTTTCCCAAAAACGGGATGTGAATTGTGGTCCCCGATCTGAAACAATTGTTTTTGGGACCCCGTGCAAACGCACGATGTTGCTAATGTAAAGTTCTGCCAACTTGTCTCCAGAATAAGTGGTCTTAACAGGGATGAAATGAGCCACTTTGGTTAGTCGATCAATAACAACCCAAATGGAGTCATTCCCTTTTTGAGTCCGGGGAAGGCCAGTAATGAAGTCCATACCGACATCATCCCACTTCCATTCTGGAATTTGCAATGGTTGGAGTAGCCCAGCTGGACGTTGATGTTCAGCTTTGACACGCCGGCATACATCGCATTTCGCGATATATTCAGCGATATCCTTTTTCATACCAGGCCACCAATATTCTCCCTTAAGGTCTTGATACATTTTGGTACTACCAGGATGAATAGATAATGGTGACTCATGGGCTTCAGATAGAATCAACTTCTTGATATCAGAATCATTGGGCACATAAATACGAGTTCCCTTCATAATTATCCCATCCGGACTTTCTGTGAACTCCGAATTTATGCTTCCAATTGAATGATTTCGGATCTCTATAATAGCTTCATCCTTGAGTTGAGCAACTTTAATCTGACTTTTGAGAGTTGGCTGCAACTGGAGGGCGGTCACATAACCATTTTCCACTAAATTCAAATTGAGCTTCTGGAAGTCATTGATCATGTCAGATTGACTAGGATCCAATATGCAATACAACTTTCGACTAAGAGCGTCAGCTACGACATTGGCCTTACCAGGGTGGTAGTGAAGACCAAGGTCATAGTCTTTAATCAGCTCTAGCCACCTTCTTTGCCTCAAATTCAATTCTGGTTGGGTAAAGAAGTACTTCAGACTTTTATGATCAGTATAGATCTCCGTCCTATTTCCAATAAGATAGTGCCGCCATATTTTAAGGGCATGAACCACAGCAGCCAGTTCAAGGTCATGGGTAGGATAATTCTGCTCATTAGGGCGAAGTTGTCGAGAGGCATAAGCGACAACCCTGCCTTCTTGCATCAACACACAACCTAACCCTTGAAGTGATGCATCGCAATATACTTCAAAATTCTTGTGAATATCTGGCAGGATGAGCACTGGGCAGAGGTTAATTTTTCTTTCAGTTTTTGGAAACTCTGCTCACAATCAGAAGTCCATTCGAACCTCTTTTCTTTCTTTAAGAGTTGCGTGAGTGGCTTGGCTATTTTAGAGAAGTTCTCAATGAACCGGCGGTAATAACCGGCAAAGTCCAGAAAACTTCGAACTTTTGGAACTGACTGTGGCCTTTTCCAAGCCAACATCGCTTGCACTTTACTTGAGTCAACAGCAACTCCGCCTCCTGATAAAACATGCCCGAGAAATGCCACTTCTTTCAACCAAAACTCACATTTCTCGAACTTGGCATATAATTTATTTTCTCGGAGTTTGCTGAGGACCATGTGCAAATGCTGCTTATGCTCTTCTTCAGTCTTGAAATATATCAGGATATCATCAATAAATACCACTACAAACTTATCCAGATACTCCATGAAAATCTTATTCATTAAGCCATGAAGCTTGCCGGAGCATTAGTGAGCCCAAAAGACATCACGGTGTATTCATATAATCCATAACGGGTAGTGAAGGCAGTCTTGGGAATGTCTGATGGTCTGACCTTCAGCTGGAAATACCCCAACTTCAAGTCTATCTTGGAAAAAATTTGTGCCCCATTTAGTTGATCAAATAGATCATCAATCCGGGGTAACGGATATTTATTCTTGATGGTTACTTCATTTAAGGCACGGTAGTCTACACACATGCGCAGACTATTATCCTTTTTCTTGACAAAGAGAACCGGACTTCCCCAGGGTGATGTACTGGGACGAATAAATCCCTTGTCCAGTTGTTCCTTGAGCTGCTTCTTCAATTCCACTAATCCATTTGTGGGCATCCTATATGGACGCTTTGATATTGGTGCCGTTCCCGGCACCAAGTCAATAATGAACTCCATTTCTCGATCCAGAGGCACTCCTGGCAATTCAGCAGGAAATACCTCTGGAAATTCATTAACTATTGGCGCAATTTCCAATTCAACTGTGGACGTTAAACACCAGACTGGCTGAGATGCCAACTCATCGGTACTCGAGGCAAATTCCACAGGTATTCCATCATGATTTACCAGAGATATAGATCGATCGGCCCAGTTTATGCAACCTCTATGTTTGGCCAACCAATCCATGCCTAAGATCACATCTAGCCCAGATGTTTCTATTAAGATGAGATTAGCATAAAATGTAACCCCATTGATTTCTATGCTAACTCCAGCACAGAAACTAGCAGTTATTATAGTGGCTCCAGGTGATTGCACAATCATGCGAGTAGGCAACAAGGAAACCTCTAATTCGTTTTGTTCAGAAAACTTCTTGGAGATAAAGGAATGGGAAGCTCCAGAATCAAACAAAACCAATGTAGGCACAGATTGCACAAGGAACATACCAAGCACAACGTCTGAGGCTTCCTGCGCCTCTTCAGTCGTCATATGGTGAAGGCGCCCAATATTTCCGCCTTGCGCAAGGGATGGCGTCGATCCTTGAGTCCGGCCTTGAGCTTGTGGACGAGGTTGCCCAGTCTTCTTCTTGGGGCAGGAACTGGCGTAATGTCCACGCTCATTGCAATGAAAACATGTGATATTGGGCGCCTGCTTTTGGACAACAGCAGCAGTCCTAGGCTGTTGCACCGGGCGAACAGACTGCTGCGGCTGTCGCTGTACAAAGCGAGTAGCCTGACTCTGTGACCTCTGAGTCTGGGGAGTCGGTCGTTGGGCTCTTGGTGCTGCTGGTGGTGGTGGTCGACGAAAACCAGTCGACTGCCACCCTTGTGGCCTAGATGATCCAGCTCCAGATGAGCTACGCGCAAGCCACTTGCGCTTGCGGCTCTCCATCACACTGCGACTACCGTGCTCCACTCTTACGGCCTTGTCCACCAGAGTCTGGAAGTCGTCAATGTCTTGGGCAATCAAGGCCCACTTGATCTCTTCATTTAGATTTTCCCTAAATCTCTCAATCCTTCTTGCCTCATTAGCTACTTCATATGCGGCATATCTTGACAGCTGATTGAAACGGTGCAGGTACTCCATCACTGTCATCGAGCCTTGCTTAAGATCCAGGAACTCCCGCTTTTTCACTTCAATCACACTGGCTGGAATGTGGGTGCGGCGGAATGCAGCTCTAAACTCAGGCCATAGAACCCACCCGACCTTCTGGTAGCACCGCTTGGTAGTTCTCCCACCATACCGCTGCGGTCCCTTGCAACGATAGGAGGCATACAAGACCTTCTCCCTCTCATCACACTGAGCAATAGCTAGCTTGCTCTCCACAGCCCGCAACCAGTCATCTGCATCGAGAGGCTCGACAGAAGGGGAGAAAACTGGTGGCTGGGTCCTTAGGAACTCATTCAACTTGGACACTTGAGGAGCTCCACCATTTCCTCCACGGGCGACACCCTGAGCTGCAGTGTTCTGGGCTATCTGTTGCAGTATCAGAGTATTCGCCTGCCTCCCTTGCTCAATTAAAGCCAGCACTTGAGCCATGGTAGGTGGTGGAGGCAGCTGTTCCTCATGAACTTCATCCCCGGCCAGAGATGGGATAGGGGCATCTCGGCGGGCTGCTCGAGATGTCGAGGCTCTTGTTGCCGGATGTTGAGGATTAGGTTGTGCAGGCGTTGAGACACTCGCTCTGGGGTCGCGAGTATCCTGAGCTGCATCAGTTTCCAGGATCTGGTTGAGTGACCTGGTCGGCCTCATCCTGAAATTAGTACCACTTTAGTACGCGACAAAGACTAGGGTAAGACTTCAAATTTACCCATCATATAGTCACCCTACAAATCTTGTTTCTACTACCATGTTTAGCAATATTTTATTTATTTGTTCATCATTATTTTTTTTTGGATTCTCTCATCGAAAATCTTCACCCCTTAGTTACAATTCGCGAAGGAAAATCCGTTATTATTATTCATGCCAAAAAGAGGTACAACTCGAAAACTTACAATACCAAAAGCATTTCATGTAACTATAAAGGATACATACACATACCAACTATTTTACAAATTTATTACTATAACACAAGGTCACTAGGGGTGAACCTATCCACTAATAATCCCCGGATGTGGCGATGGTGATCCCACATCACAACTACTCCCCGAACTAGAGGGCTCGGGAGGCGGCTCCTGAATTCCTGCTGGGCGAAACTGACGTAGATACTCCTGTCTATTCCCAGTTCTGCGCCTCCTAGGTTCTAATTCGGTCTCTTGGCCACCTATACGCGCTTCATATGAGCGCACATATGCACTCATATCCACATGATGCACTTGACAAATCTTTCTCGCCAGCTTACGACTTGTCTCCAGGATGGCTTGGACTCTATTTGAACTAAAATGCTTAACTTGATGGCGTACGCGACGCTCTCTCTTTATAGTAATAGCGTTCGCATACACTTTAAACCCATCAACTATCTGCCTAACAGTGAGCATAGGGCGATGTTTTTCTTGTCCATAATTTTCCGCTAAGTCCCTAGCTATAGCCGCCCAACTGGAGGGTTTGGTCATCTGGAATTTTAAAGCAAGATAAATTAGCATTAATATAATGCTAGTAGTAATAGAGAAACAATAACTGTGCTACTTTTGCATGGGTCGAATTTATCTCACAATTCTTATATACTTAGCCCTTACAGTTCTTATGAACTAAGTTATTTCTATATTAATCTTTATCATATGGTTCTCATCCTTCAATTAACTGATACCTCATTGATTCATAACAAAAGATACCACTTTATTTATCTCATACTTCTCATATTTACAACAACTGTTACATCCCTTCCACGGACTCCTATCTACTCTATCTCGTCTAAGGTCCTAGCAGCGTAGGCTCTACGCCTATATACCCGAGGGGCTTCGGGCTGAAACTCACAAGTACTACGGGGGTTTATGCCCTTATCGTTAATAAGGCGCGGGCGACTACCTATACAGGACATCCTGGCTCCTCTGGGCACACCAGGCGTAGGTACGTAGGAATCAGGTGGAGAGCGCTGTGCGGATGGGATTTGAGAAGTCCCCTCGCTTAGCACCGTGCGTGGTATTGTACCTCTCGCTACGCACGGGGCCAAGCGGGCCTCCAGAAATGCCATCCGTCGTCGGGTCTCCAACAGTTCCTGCGCTAACTGCACATAGTGCTTATCTAGCTTATTTACAAAATTCAACATAACCCTAAGACCATTATTTCTAACTCTAGTGTGGTCTCTATATACATTATCTCCAACTAGGGGTCTTCCAGGAAAATATCGATAAGCAGGATCCAGATCTGGAATCACATGGCGGAGGTGGATCACGGCCTGGTAAGCAGCTTCATTCATCGAAGCATCTATGGATGATCCATATCCTTCAAAAGTTCTTTCACCCTCATTAAAAGCCGGTCTTGGAGGTATAAAGACCCTAGTAGCATATTCCTTAGTCTCCGAGCTCAAGTATGCATGGAACACTACATATCTCGGGACACTCTCGTAATGACAGTCCTCTAGCAGATGATGTAGTACCCCCATCATTCCACCTAGCTCTGGAGTGATCGACTCATGGCAAGGTACATAACATGCCATCCACAAAATAACAGAAAAGGAGAGATTAATAATAATTATTTATGAATAGCTAAGAGACCACAAATAAGAAAATTAGCATATATGCTAAAGTTCATTATTAGTAGAGAGTAGAGTTTTGTTTGTCCTTCAAATTAAGTTTTCATATTACTAACTAACGACCATTCACCCAAGGCTTCCTACAGTCAGTGTGGCTCGATACCTGTATTTGTGAGACCCCGGTTTTTGCAAACAGGAACCTCCATGTGATTACCGTACTAGTCCCATGATCAGTGGCTAACACTCACATGTTTACAACATTCATATCACAATCACAAGATAAATATCTGACAAGCATATATTACAAGCAGTAATAATTATACAGAGTTAAATTCTTACAACAACGGAAAATAGAGGAAATTAAAACTCCAAAAGCCACGTGGTTTGCCCGCTAACCCTCAGGCAACTGACTTGGCAAACCTAGGGAAACTCATCGCCAAAAGTCCCGCACCCTGCGTGAAAGTAAAAGTCGTCTGGCGCTTGAGTTTCGTCCTCGAGACAATGAGATGCAAGATTGAGTACTTTGGTACTCAAGAAGACTTATAGTGTTTGTGGATGCAATAAAGTAATTATGCGAGCTCATCAAGGCGAGTTAATGGTTATTTTGCGATTGCATAAATATTTAAGGATATGACATAATAAATTGAAACATTGCATTTTCAAATGAGCATTTGAAATATAAAGTGATAAGCAAATATCCAAGTCCTTCAACCCAGTCTACCCGACTGCAAAGATCCCCAGCGTCTGTCCTTTGACCCAAAAAGCTAGTGCAAAACGGTTTCCTTTTCAAACCCAATTTTTCCAGAAAAAGTACCAAAACATTCTAACATTGGAATGACTTCACCAAGCGTCCATAACCGTGGACACGGCTAATCGATTAGATTTACACTCTGCAGAGGTGTACAGCTTTACCCACAAGGAATGATCAACCTCTTTTGCCAGGCCAATTTACACACTTCCTTTGGTGTGTCGGCAAAGAGATCATACAGAGCCGTTACATTATCTAGATGTGGCTTTGAACCAGCCCGGGACGTTTGACCCTCGCCATGAAAACAGAAACACTCACCCAAGACGTGGATCTTTTCACATCACACCCAACACCACGTTTCTGTCCACATCAAGGCGTACACCGTTGCATTGGTAAGTAGACCCCCTACAGAGAGACCAAACCGGAATGCCTATGCAATCTCCCGCCTTCCTTAGATGCAAAGCCACACCTAAACAACTTAATAGGCTAAGACCCGCCCATACAAGCCCTCGTGGTTGTACGAAATTCTTGGATCTATAGCGTCCCATTGCTCGGTCCTTAATCCGACACGGGCGATACTCCACCCTAACTACGTGCAATTCCCTTTGCACCTCCGGCTATTGCCAATAATCGCCCGCATCAAAACCATAGTTTTAGTTTTGGGTTTTTAATCAAAGTACTAGCAACATTTTCCCAAATGAGGATCATACATTCGTTGAAAAGATTGAAAACACGATCAACGACTTAGCGGATATTTTATGCTAGCGGTCATACCCAAAATGACATTAAGCATGTCTAGTTTTCCAACTAAGGCTTACAAGGTTCACATGTTCATCTGATTGAGGCAAACCATAATTTACAGGACTAACTACTGTTTCTAACCCAAATTAGCACTTTTAGGAGAACTATCCGGATGCACCGTACATAAGCAAAAACAACATAGTGTAGGTAAATTATTAGGCTCGACATGTTCAAGGAGGTGCTTGCCTTGCAACTCATTGTCTAACTCGGATCGGATCGGCGATGGCGTCGTCTTCCTCTTCGAGGACGCGTCGGACTCTACACGACGATCAAGCGGAAAAATAATAAATATCCAAATTCAGAAAGGGCGAAAAGAAAACAGACAGTAAGTCAAATAAAGAAAAACTGCAGAAAACAGGGTTATCCTTTTGAGAGTTGAAATATAAATTTTTGAGATTTCACACGGTAAATAATTATACATTTGGAACGTTAATACCTTTTTGTGCAATGAACAACATGGTTCCTTTTACAGATTAATTGTTTGGAGTTTACGAATTCAAGAGGCTAAAATTGTGAATTCTAGTATTTATAACTTCGAATTATAGATGCTAAAATTATTTGAGTTCATAAAATTTAAATCACAAGATAAAGGGTTGATTACACAAAATTTTATTAAACTAGGTTACTAGGTTGTTCATGACTTGAACCAATTAAACTAGATTCTAGCTATTTAATTTCCAATGCACATATATATGCATATATATGTGTGAGTGCATTTGGCACAATAATTACTACATGATTTAAAGTCAATTCAAACCAAAATTCCTACTTCATCAAATTTAACGATGCGACTGCCATCCTATTGTTCATAAATCAAACTTTTGTTTCTTTTATACTTTCCTTAATACTATTATACATATTTGAATTACTAGTGTATTGGAAGCAAAACCTGAATAGAAAATAATTCAAACAAGCATGAAGATTAAATATTTTTATATATTTCGGTTCCTGGAAATGTAAGGATTCTAGAAAAATTAGTTTCATTAATTTCCAAGCTTATTTACAGAAATTTTGTATAGAGCATATCTCTAGCCTTTTAATTCAAATTTAAATTTCAAAATTTCCCAGAGATGGTCTTCAAAAATATTTTTGTATATTCTGAATCTTCGGAATTTTTCATGAATTTAGAAATTGGTTTCACTATTTTTGGCCGGATGGTTCAAAAGTTATGGACATTTGAAATGGTTCGGTTTCTGAAATTCAAAAATACGCTTTCACCGGAAGGAGACGCCTTTCGGCTTTTGGCGCGCACGCGTTTGAATTCGACTCGGTCTGACCGACAGGTCATCCCCACCTATCGGCGACCGAGCCAACACGCGCACAGAAACGGCCTGGGGCTGACGGATGGGCCCCGCTCGTCAGTGACCAAGCCGACTCAAGCGACTGCGCCACTGACAGATTGGACCCACCGGTCAGTGACCCGAAACAGGGCGTTTTGGTCTAAGGCTCGCCGTCGGCGAACTAAGTCCGGCGCGGCGGAATGGGTAGGACCACCAGCACCAGCGTGCCAAGGCGGTCCTAGGGACGCTACCCATTCGCCGGGAAGTGGCCAGAAAATAGGTCGCCACCGTAGAGGGGCGGCGGCGCTACGGCTCGCCGCCGGCTATCTTTCCACCGGGTAAAAGCTCCTAGAGTACCAGTGGACTGAGGGGAAGCTATTTCACCTGCTGGCACGGCTGAAGAACTACCGGAGACGGCTACCAACAGTCACCGGCCACGAGGAAGAAGGACGGTGAAATGGGTTAGCTGCGGGCAAAACCAAGACAAAAACAAGATTGATCAGTACTCTATGGATCACGGCGAAGCTCTGGGACAAGAAAATTTTGGGAATGATTGCTTAGTTGGCTTGATCCACTGGTTTCCCCCCTTTTGCTGGCTTTCGAGAAAAAATGGAGAAGAAGAGGAAATTGGCTTGGTTGCTCAGCTCAGGGAATGAAGGAAGAAATGGATGCCTCAGTGCGACGCCCACACGGTATTTATAGCCTAGAAAAGCAGTGGCTCCAGTGTTTGAATCGGAGAGGAGGCAAGTGGCTGCGCGGTTCGACCGCTCGGCGAGGTGGCGCGAGATCTTTCTGGCGCGAGACAGCAGGGCATGGGCGAGGTGTGGCGTGGGCAGGCTGAGGACGAGCCGTGGCGATGCACGACGTGGGCTCGGCGGGTTTCGCGCTGAGACGTGGAGGGAAGCCGGCGAAGAAACGAGAGAGAGCTCGAGCTCTCCTCGGGCGAGAGAGAAAAGGGAAAAAGAGGGTGAAGGGGGAGGCTGACAAGTGGGTCCGGGGGCCACCAGTCGACGAGTGAACCACTACTCTGTTCCTGCCAGCGCACGGTTACGGAAAAGGGGGCGGGCCCACGAGTTAGAGAGAGAGAGCGAGCCAAGGGAGAAATCTGGCCGGGATAGCCACCATGTGAGCATTAAAACTACCATCAAATCATAGTTTAATTTTCTGAAACTTTTTGATCGATAATCTCTGATAGTTTTTATCTCTTGGTAAAATTTGTAGGTCAAAATATATGATGAATAATTAATTAAAATTCTGACACTGTGAACTAGTACAGGATTTATATCTCAGTATTTTATTTATTTAAAGGTGTAAAACATATTAATTATTTTCCAAAATTTTTATGGAAGTTCATTTTGTTTTATAGATATTTCCGTAAAAATTTCAAGTCACAATATCAAGTGAATATTTTATAAAAATTCTGACATGTAGATTTCTTGTTTTTAATAGTCTCTGTTTTTGAATTTTTAGGAGGATTTTCTGATATGATAAATTCCTGATATTTTTTCCAGATGTAAAAACTGCTCTGAGGGTGCTATGATAATTTTTTGTCTCTTTATAAGTTTCTGTTATTTTAAATAAATTCTGACTTTACTGTTTTTAGTCAAAAAGAGAGAGTTAAGATATTTATTTGCCCCAATTCAGCTCCAAAGATTTTTACTAAGTATTTTTACTGGTTTAACAGATTGGTCATGACCAAATTGTAATTTTTCTAATTTTTACCTTCTTACCATTTTCCATTTGATAATTCTGTTAATTGGACTTTTCATACAAAGCATAAATCCAAGAAAATCCAATAAAAACCAGTAACATCAAGAAAACTCAGAAATAAATATATTTAGATCCAAAATATTCATTTCCATTTTATTATATACTGTTTTTCATTTTCGAGATGTTACAAATTGGCATGTTATTAATCAGACTAACGTAGGGTTAATTTCATGCATAAAATGATATGTTTCCTAATATGAATTGTGTTATTTTTCTCAGCAGCCAATGCTTCTAACATCGCCAATTACATTAGTAGCATTGAGCATTTGACAGGAACTAATTTTCCTGCTTGGAAGGAAAAGCTTGTGATTGTCTTTGGTGTTCTTGAGCTTGATTATGCCTTATGTCACCCTGCTCGTATCGCTCCGTTCTCAACTGAGGAAAATTATGCTGAATTAAATAAGACTTATGATATTAACTGTGAGCGATGGGAGCGGTCTAATCGCATGTCACTTATGATTATGAAGAGCACCATCTCGGTGGGGATTAGGGGAGCAATCCCCGAATCCGATAAGGCTAGGAGCTACTTGGCTGCCATTGAGGAGCAATTCAAGGGCTCCTCAAAGGCTTATGCAAGTACTCTTATTATGAAGATCCTCACCACTAAATTTGATGGCTCTTGCAGCATAAGAGAGCACGTCATGATAATGAATGAGATGGCGGCTAATCTTAAAGGACTTGACATGGTGATTTCTAACGATTTCTTGGTTCACTTCATAATGACATCCCTGCCTTCTGCATACACTCCCTTTAAGATTAATTACAACACGCAGAAGAAGAAGTGGTCCATGAGCGAGCTCATCGCTCAACTTGTCCAGGAGGAGGAAATGATTAAGACTGAAGAAAGGGATCAGGCTCTTATAGTCAGTAATGGAAATGAAAAAGGAAGTCCTCTCATGGGGACCATAAGGCCAAGAAGAAGTTGCATTTCTCCCTTAACCCTAAGGCGAAATCAAGCAAATCCGCGTCTAAAGGGGTGAAATCTCCTACTACTATCACCTGTCACAACCTGTCACTTCTGTCACAAGGAGGGACATGTGCAGGAGGAGTGCGCCGTCTTTTGTCAGTGGCTCGCGAAGAAGGGTAACGATACAATTACTTTTGTTAATGAGTCACTTTATGCAGATTTTCCATATTATTCTTGGTGGATTGACTCTGGTGCTACTGTGCATGTTGCTAATTATATACAAGGATTCAGTTCGTTAAGGACCATAAAAGGGGACCGAAGGCTTAGAGTCGCCAATGGACAGGAGGCTGAAGTTAAGGCTGTTGGGACGCTTCCATTAGGTTTGGGGAGCGGCTTCACCCTCCTGCTAAAAGATGTCCTTTATGTCCCCTCCATGAGGAGGAATTTAATTTATGTTTCCCTATTAGACAATGATGGTTATTATTGTGTGATTGGAGACAATAAATGTTTGATTCAATTTGAATGTAATAATATTGGTCTTGCTACCAAGCATGACATGCTTTATATGTTGTTTATACAACAGTCTCCTTTATTGCTAAATGTGTGTGATGCTTCTATTAAACACAAGCGTAGTATGGATAATGAGACCTCTTCGAAACTATGGCACCGTCGCTTGGGCCATATTTCAAAGGGGAGAATGGAGCGTCTCATTAAGGAAGAGATACTCCACCCATTGGATTTTTCTGACTCTGACGTTTGTATTGATTGTATTAAAGGAAAATACGCTAAACAAATTAAGAAAGGAGCAACACGCGGCTCATGTCCCCTAGAAATAATTCATACTGACATTTGTAGTCCCTTCCCTGTTATGTCAGTAGATGGTTATGATTCCTTTATAACATTTACTGATGATTTTTCACGGTATAGTTATATTTACTCTATCAAGGAACCGTCTGAATCACTAAATAAATTTAAGATATTTAAGGCTGAGGTTGAAAATCAGCATAACTCAAAAATTAAAGTAGTGAGGTCAGACAGGGGAGGAGAGTATTATGAAAAACATACACCTTATGGACAAATTCCTGGCCCTTTCGCTAAGTACCTTGAAGAAAATGGAATAGTAGCTCAATATTCCATGCCTGGTGAACCTCAACAGAATGGAGTGGCTGAAAGGCATAACCGTACACTTATGGATATGGTACGGAGTATGTTGTCTCACTCTAGTTTACCATTTAATTTATAGATGGAGGCCTGAAAGACAGCTGCACACATTTTAAACCAGGTTCCCAGTAAATCGGTGTCATCGACGCCTTATGAATTGGAAGAAAATCAAGTTTAAATTATTTACGCGTGTGGGGCTGTGCAACTGAAGCTAAACTATTTAACCCATATATTGGGAAACTAGATACTAAGATAGTAAGTTGCCACTTTATTATGTACCCAAAAAGGTCAAAGGGGTACCACTTTTACTGTTATGATCGGACTACTAAATTTGTTGAAACCAGGCACGCTGTGTTTCTTGAGAATGATGAAATCAGTGGAAGTTCTGAGGGGAGGAAAATAGATCTTGAGGAAAATCGGGTTTATGTACCTCTACCGATAATTCGAGAGGTTGTTATTCCTGCGTCTCAAATTAATGCATCTCCAGTTGAAGGTCCTGAAGAAGAAAGTAACACTGAGGACTCAGGAAATAATGCAGCAGCTGATAATGAACCTTAGGAACCGGTTGTGACCTCTAATGAACTCTTAAGAAGATCACAACGGGAAAGAAGATCTGCCATCCCAAATGACTATGTTGTGTACATGAATGAAAATGTGCATGATATTGGGAAGGTGGATGACCCCATTTCATTTAAAGAGGTCAAGATGAGGAAGAATTCATCTGAATGGCTTGACGCCCTGAAAGATGAAATTAAATATATGAGCCTGAATGACGTTTGGGACCTAGTAGAGATCCCTGAAGGAGTTAAAAAGGTAGGATGTAAGTGGGTCTACAAAACTAAGCATGACTCCAAGGGAAATATCGAAAGGTTTAAGGCAAGGCTTGTGGCTAAAGGGTTTTCACAAAGAGAAGGGATTGATTATGTTGACACTTTCTCTCCCGTCTCTAAAAAGGACTCTCTAAAAATAGTCATGGCACTTGTGGCCCATTATGATTTGGAGCTACATCAAATGAACGTCAAAATGGCTTTCCTTAATGGCGATCTGCAAGTGGATGTCTACATGGCACAGCCCGAGGGTTTTTTCATGGAAGGCATGGAGCATATGGGATGTCATCTCAAGAAATCAATTTATGGACTGAAGCAGGCGTCCAGACAATGGTACCTTAAATTCGATAATATAATAAGAAAATGTGGATTTAAGGAAAATAAAGTGGATAATTGTATATATTTCAAATCTAAAGATGGCAAATTTAGTATCTTAGTTCTTTATGTGGATGATATCCTATTGGCTAGCAGTGACAGGGATATGCTGCTTGAGATCAAAGTATTTTTATCCTCTAATTTTGATATGAGGGATCTCGGTAATGCTTCTTATGTTTTAGGCATTGAGATACACCGAGACAGGTCCAAAGGGACATTAGGCTTATCTCAAAGAGCATACATTGACAGAGTGCTTAAGAGGTACAAGATGCAAAATTGCTCTGTCACGTCTGCTCCTATTGTCAAAGGCGATAAATTTGGATCATTTCAATGTCCAAGGAATCAATTAAAATCTGATCAGATAAAGTCGATTCCTTATGCTTCAGCTATCGGAAGCATTATGTACGCTCAAGTCTGTACTCGTCTTGATTTGGCGTTTGTTACCGGGATACTTGGCAAATATCAGTCGAATCTAGGACTGGACCATTGGAAGGCTATAAAGAAAGTCTTACGTTACCTTCAAGGTACTAAAGATTACATGTTTACATATGAGAAGTCTGAAAATCTTGAAGTTATTGGTTATTCAGATGCTGATTTTGCCGGGTGTGTTGATAGTAAGAAGTCGACATTAGGTTATATCTTTACCCTCGCGGGAGGAGCCATTTCATGGAAAAGCTCCAAACAAACACTTACGGCATCTTCAACGATGCAAGCTGAATTTGTAGAATGTTATGAAGCTACAGGACAGGCGGTATGGCTAAAGAATTATATCCCGGATTTAAAGGTGGTTGACAGCATTTCTAAACCACTAAAGTTGTACCGCGATAACAAAGCCGCAGTATTCTATTCTAGTAACAACAAGTCGAGTGGTGCTGCCAAACACATTGACATAAAGTATCATGTTGTGAAAGATAAAATCCAAGATCGGACTATTAATGTGCATCATATAAATACTAACTCCATGCTTGCGGATCCACTAACTAAAGGCTTACCACCCATTCTCTTTCAAAAGCATGTTGCCGGCATGGGTTTGAGGGAAAGCTTCTGATTCTGGAATAAGGGGATCATACAGAACGATCTAAACTCCCATTAAAGAAAACGTATGATCCTCACAGGATGGAATGGTGGACTATAGATGATGGAGTTCAGTGACGACAAATAAGCTGTTGTAACACATTACCTTGGTTATTATTATGTTAAGTGTGGACTTATGATAATGCTAATGAGTCCTTCGATTAAGTGGGAGAATATTGGGTTAATCTCAGACTGAGTATGTAACAAACTCACTCCAAACTCTCGCGCCATGATCGGAGGCACCCCAACATACTTTGGGTTGATCCCCCGATCGCACAACGGTATATAAAAGGGGAAGCCAGGACCAAGAGACTGACTGATGTTTTGGTTTTGCATCTTCCCCAAAATCTCTACCAATCCTAACGAACGCGCTGCAAGCGATTGGAAGGGTTTCCCGTCACCACCACGACCACCCTTCCTAGTCAGTGCAGGTGGAGGCCCAAGGGGTGGCGATGCCCGAGGGGTGGCGATACCCGAAGCATCGCCACCGAGCTCATCCTCAGGCACATACCGCGTCGACTCGATCTACATCAACTTGGGCTACTTCACCGACCGAAAAGATCAACGATCCCATGGCTTCCTCATCCAATGCCGATTTGATGCTAATCTCATTCCGCACTAATTTGGTGTTCTTGTTTTAAGCTAAGTTCATCCTTAGAAATCCCGATCAATAACTAACAATATGTACAAGAGGATTAGAGACTATGCTATTTTTTAGCACTAGATTCTTATATAGGTAAGGATCTGAGAGCCCTAAAAGGTTCAAAGGATTGTGAGCGAGCAACAATCCCTTGTACTCTTTTGAGATTATGCTTCAAGAATTTGTGGTCGGCTTTACCAAATCTTTCTCTCGTCGTGGTTGCTCCAATATCATTATTTTGTTCTCTTTATGAGATTCATCTTCTTCGTTTTTAAGAATGTACACGTTTATACCGTATCTTACAAAAAAGGAAGTGAATGATGGTTGGCCGAGAGCATACTGGTCAATTTTGCAGCAGGTAGCAAACACACCTGCGTAGCTGCTGCTGAACTACTGGTAGTAGCAGTCTATATGGTATGAAACCCTGTCTTCGAGCAGGATGAAATTAATAACCCGATCCTATAAGTAAAACCTCATTATAGTCATTACAGGCCTGGTGAATGGATAACTGAAACATAATTCCTTATAACGGATTTTGTACTTGTACTGGCTTCCAGATTATAGCAACAATTCAGAGTATATGGCTAGATTGAGACTCCGCGCAATTGATGTCGACACTTTAGAGTCAGAATTTGGATTGCAAAAGGGCGTCTATGGATTGAGGGTCCTGCTGCTCTGCCTCATGTTTTAGTTAGGCACGCAGCTTGGGGTGTTGCCCCGGTTAGCAAAACCGAATCGGAGTGGAAAATCGTGAGCACGTTGATGCCGAAAATAGATGAAAATCGTGGAAAATCAGGTGGTTTGCGAATTTGAATTCAAAACCGAATTCAAATTGAAAATTGACGAAAATCGATCGAAATGGACAGTCTATCGGCCGGTTTTGGAGAAAATCGAAGAGACTGGAAAATAGAGGGGAAAAAATAAAAAGGGGGGATTCCAGAAAAATGTGGACAATTAGTTGAAGGCCTGAAAAGGCTAAAAAAATCAGAAAAATGTTTGGGATGCATAAAAGATTACGAAAAAAATATGACTAACAAAATTCCGGCATGACCATTTCTATACGTGAAGATCATATCAAATTGTAAAATACATATTTTGCAACAATAGCATAACTATTGAAAAATATAAATAATTTTGAGAACATTTCGGCATGACCTTGCTATATTTTGGACAATGTGAAGTTGTGAAATAGACATGTAGAAGTAATATGTCAAGTTGTCATCAAATAATATTTCATTTCAATAGATACACGCATCAATCGATCAAGCCAACATTTCAGTAGTATAGCAAATGATATTTGAATTGAGCCTTTATTGTTTTTGTATTTTTTTTTCACTTTTCAATTTTCTAATTTCGGTTTTTCCTCACAAATGTCTCATAAATTCATTTTTTCATCTAATTTCGATGTTAGAGGTCACAAAGATATTAGTAATAATTTTAGAAATTTTTAGGATAATTTTTTGTGAATTTTTCATTTTTTTTGAATTTGAATTTGAATTTATCCCTTCGCTTGCTTCAAGATTTATGCAACTTGTACAGAGAGAGAAAGTATTGAAGCACGGCTCAAAATCTTTTTTTTACATGCTCGTCTTCTTACTGAGAAGAACAAATGCAACTCTTTTGCAAGTTATTCATCAAAAAATAAAAGCGCAAGCCGCCTCTATTGTCTTTAACAATACCTGTGCGGCTGTGCCATATCATTCCTGCATGTTATTCTTGCTTATCCTGTTCTTGTTTCTTCTGAATTGCCAAACCATGGAACACCCTACAAACATTGCTGTCTGCTGATCGCTGCTGCTGCGTGTCGATCATTTGTTATAACATCGACGTGCATCGCATTATTTAGCTCTCATTTGCTGATTAATTGATTGTTTGCTGAACCGGACACGACAAATTGTACGCTCTTTTCACCCAAAAAAAACCCCTCTCACGGTTCACAAAACCGACGAAAACCGCTCGAAAATAGCGTATCGCTGAAGTTCGAAATCAAAAACCGTTCGGTAAACCGGTCCATTAATTTCTTAAAAAAAAATTTAAAAAAAATTAGCGCTCGGTTTTTCGCCAAAAACCACGATTTTCGTCAAAAACCGCTCACAAAAATCATTTTGCGATGAACACTCAGTTGGCAGCGGTTTTTCTATTTTTTTGAAATCTTTCAGAAAAAATTTGATTAACGGTTTTCGTGGTTTTCGTACCATGAATTTCGAAATACGGTTTCGTGCTTCTGAACCTGTATCGTTTTTGTATGCACCCAGCAGCAGTCGCGAGAGGATAGCGCTCCGAGGAAGAGAAAGGGAAGAAGGCATCATTACTGGCCTGGTTTCACGATCCCATCAATGATGCACTCTTTTTAAAGCTACCCCTGCTAGGTACTGAATGCTCTGCCACTGCCACTGCCACTGCCAGCTCCCTCCCACGTCAAGCTGAGCTCCTTTGCTTCTCCTTGCCGCCACCATCACAAGCTCACGACTACGCCGCGCCAACTTCAAATCACTCCCCCATCCAGCGTTCCTGCTGCGCTGACAAGACCCCCGCCGCCTCGAGGTACGCGCCCTCCTCCGCTCGAGCTCCCCCTCTCGCCGGCGGCCGCCGTGTCGTTCCGGCGACAAGCCGCGGGGTGAGCATCTCAATTTTCCGTCCTGCCCCTGGGCGTGCCCTTTATTACCCCTCGGGCTCCGGGCCCCATTGGTTTCCGGGCAGAGCGAGGGGCAGAAGGGTCAAAGCGAGCGAGGCCGACGGCGAGGCCGCGGTGAAAATTTACCCTCGTGCCCTCCCTTGCGGGGCCCACAGGTGCTGCGTTTGGTGGAGGCCCCGTCGTATCGCGCAGGGGCAGGAGGGTAAAATCACTGTGCCGCGTTCGCGCGGGAAATCCGGAAGGGCGGGGAGTACTAGTACTACTAGTCTACTACTACCAGTGTGTATCATCGCATCTCCTGTTTTAATGCTGCTGCTTCTTCCCCCTTCCGTTTTAGGGGTTAGGGTTTCGTGTTCGCCCCGCCTCGCTGCAGAGGCGGTGTCGCTGTCTGATCGGATGCTGCCGCTCGCTCGCGCGTCGTCCCTGTTCGAGATCTGAGCGCGCGTCGTCGCCCCGCGGTCCCGATTGGATCGGTGTCGGGGCCTCGACATCGAGCTCTCCGGCCGGCTCGACCGCGCTTGCAGGATGCGATTGGCTCCGAGGTATGTTTTCCCACGCTGCTGTGATGGTTTTGGCCTCGGAATGTTTGTATTCGGGCAAACGTGCGCTTTTTGTGGCTTGGCTGTATCGTGTCGTGATGTTCCGTTATCCTGCTGTTATTCACTGTACTTGTGAAGGTTTCAGTGGCACCTCATTGGGGGGTTTTGTAATGTGTGATGACAGTGGCTGCTTGGGCGGCATTGGAGTTTTTAGGATGGTCCATTTTGATGTTCGTGGGGAGCGCTTCCTCATTGTTTTGTTAGAATGTTGTTGCTGTGATGATTTTTGGCGAGAAGTAACAACTTGAGATGTTCTCTAGGTGGTTTGGACGAAGATGCTAGTCTTTTAGTGATTTCCCTGATGGAGTTGCCGCATCTAGTGGTACAAGAAAATTGTAAATGGACCTTGTTAATCTTGTCAAAGCCTAGAATGAAAAATTTCTATACAAAATGCTAGCATTTATAGTGCTTAAAATTTTCAGTTAGAGAACATCTGTAGGTCATTCATCAGATGAGTTTCAGGGTTTGGTAAGATGTGTTATTTGTTAGTTAGGGATTTAGGTTCTTTGTAAGATTGGACCTAATTAAATAGGCTGAACATGGTAAGCAGGGCCCACATCCTCCTGTGGTGATCTTTCTCTGCTTTTGTTGGAATTTTGCAACATGCACCTTAGAGGTTTATGTTGGGCTGCCAATATTTTACTCTCAGTTTGTTTGAAGTAGTCTCAATTTTAACTTTTTCTTTTTGCGGGTCTTAGGTTTTTGACTGGGCGGTATGTTTGAAATAAAGCTGTAATAGAGATTGTGTTAGGACTGTGGCATTCGAGTGGCATGAGTTTATTTTTGATGTTTGTTGGCCTTAAGTTTTCGATAATTCTGAATATTTGACATGGATCCATAATGATGTTAGTACTGTGGCATTCTGATGGCAACAATCCAAACAACTCTATCCAACTGACATTTCGATATACATGTGTTATATGGAACTTCTGGCATTTCTACTTTAATAGGCCACTCCTTATGTTTATACTGATGGGTAACTCTATTGTTGGTTATGTGTTTGCCTACTCTGATTTCTGAAGTCTGAATTATGCTGTGTTTTATGAATGTAAGGATTCTAGAACACTTTACAGCATCATCTCACCCTAGCTTTGCATCAAATATGGCTGTGTAGTTAACTAGATCTGCAAGGTGGGTTACATTATTGTTTCATGTATGATGGTAGTGGGGTTGCACAAGCTACCATTAAAGTCACATCAGTCCTATATTAGATAAGATGATAGCGTACGATCTTTGGTATGCTTGCCTTCGATAATTTGATGCAGTCAAACATGTTACATGGGACAATTTCTTAGGATTGGATTGCAAATGCATTTATTGTATCGGTCATGGATGTGAGGACAGAACATTCCTGTTGATGCTTCTAAATTCAATTTAGCTATGTTTATTATCGTTGTGTCCAGCTTAAGTTCATGATCCTGTTCTTCTTTCTATGGGGTCTGAGAAGTCAGAACAAATATTTAGCACTCTCAAAACTAAAAGGAAGCAGATTAGAACTTTTGCATCTGGTGCATTTAATTTTTTATTTTACTGGGGGTGTTTGTGATGGTGTTACCCACTTATCCCCCATAGGTGGGTGGTTCTGCATTTTGTTGTGGATTTCATCTCTTGATTGGCACCTTGTAGGTACTTACTATGTTGTTCATGCAGTTTTCAAATGCTGCACTGTGGAATCTTTCCGGTGTCCCTTTTGGATTTGTGTGTTCTGAATAGCACTTGTTGTGTTCAATATGAGACCAATAGGCCATAATATATAGATGTACAAGCGGGTACCAAAGGAAAGCTTATATAAGGCAACACCTAAATAAGGAAAACTTATATAAGGAAAATCTATGTATGGAGAGTCTATATAAGGCAATATCTATACCCTTAACCCCCCCCCCCCCCCCAAAATTCAAGGCATATGCAATAGCATTGCATTTGGAAGGGTTGACACTAAAATAGGACAAATCCATAGTCCTTGTCTCGAATATTCATCGTAGCGTCCAACTCTTGAAAAACTGAGCCGACGAAGGAGCCAAATCGACAAAGAAAAACCGACAAAGCCGACAAAACGAGCCGAGTTGAAACCGGCTGGTATAATGAGCCGAAACCGACAGAGGAAAGTCGACGAAATAAGCCGAGGTAAAACAGCTGAGTTGACGTAATGAGCCGGAAATCGAAGTCGACGGAATGAGCCGAGCCGATAAAAAGAGTTGAGCCGATGAAAGAACCAAGATGCTAAGGACTTGGATAGACGCAACGGAAAAAATAACACTGAGAATAAAAGACTTAAAGGAGAGCTGAGCCGACCAAGAGCAAAGCCGAAGGAGTCGACGACAGTAAGTCGTGCTGACCAAGAGCCGACGAATGTAAGCCGATTAGAAGAGCCAGAGCCGAACATTGTGAAGGTATCTATGGAGGGTCTATGTAAGACAATATTGTGAAGGTATCCCAAAATATCCTTTTAGCAGCTGATAGTATGTTAAATATGTAGTAACTCCTCTTAGCTTCATTGCTGATGAAATCTATACTTCTGGTGTTGTGATTTGTTTTCTGGTTCTTGATTGTTTTGGATTCCCACTTCTTCGCAAGATAGTGTTTGAGCCAATTGTGGTTTTGTAGAGGTCTTTGGTAATGGTAAACATTATAAAACTAGATAATCAGACTTGAGAATTGAATTTTTAAATTCAATAGAAAAAATAACTGGTCTAAAATGTTGGGGAAATTGCCTTAAGCCCTTCCTGTGATTTCCTGTTGTGAAACAGTTAGATGATGTTCATGCTCCATAAGTCGAGTACTCGAGTGAACATATGTTAGTTGATTGATCTAGCTGGCAAATGGAAATATCATTAAACATTAATAGTTAAACCTAAGGTGGCACACACGTCAACGTTTGTTTTTGTATATTTCTATTTTCTACTTTTTTATATTTTGAAAGGTCTGTTAAGGCTTTCATATTTCTGGTGTTAATCATTAGCAGCAATAATCTGATTCAATGTATGTACTTGGTGCACTTATAATTTAAAGTACTATAGTTGGCTAGGATTGCATGCTGAAGGATACTTGCATTAAGCTTGGGCCTGAAAATTCTTGCGGTCAGTCAGGCGGGGACTAATTACCATTGTTTCTCTGCTTTTCTTCTTGTGTCAGTTCTCTTTTGGTTAGGATTATCTCTTAACTTTGATATGATTGTCAGAGTAAAAGTAACTATTAGTACGTCAATCTTGCACCAAGTGATTCATGTTACATACGTGTACCCATCCAACTGCAAACCGAAGTAATAAATGGGTTAATACCATGAACTCCATGAATAATTGTGATGATGGTAGTCATGGCAGATGCACATGATTACCCTTACTTTATTGATGAGATGTTGAACTGCTGTAGTATGACATGGGATCATTCCAAGTTTCATGATGACATGATCAGGGTGAACTGAAACAGTCAAGTTGTCAGGCCATGCTTTTCTCCTGGACCTTGGCTGAGTTTGATGTCATTAGTTGTTACCTCGACCCTTTTAGGATTTTGCAACAGTAGCGGAATCTCTTTGCTGCAGTATGCTGCCTGGCATTTGCAATTGCGGTTACTTCCTTGAGCTTCTTACGGACCTTGTCTGCACTCTGTCCTTGCACCATACAATCCAAGCTAATATGATGCCTTTGAATGTCAGCATAAGAGGCTTCCAAACCTTAGCAAAAAAAATTTTACCCTTGTTTGTGAATCATTTATACCTACTCATGCTTCCTCGTTCCTGGAGCTGCCTATTGCAAATACCATTGCTGGTTATGTTTTTACACTAAGAATTGTTGAAGGCTTTTACCATCAGCACTGTGCTAAGAAATCTGCTCTTACTTTTGCAGGGTAAGGCAATGGAGAATGGAACCAAGGCTGCTGATGTTAGGGAAAGGCAACTCAGGCTCATGGAAGTGTCTCTTGCCGCAACGCTCCCGACCCTTGTACATACCGCTCTCCTCTCGGGCTTGGCGAACATAACCTGAGCCCCCTCAGGCCAAGCCCCAGCGCAGCGACCCCTCGAAAGAGGGGATCTTTGTCTGCACGTGCCCATCAAAAACTCCTGCAACTGTTCTCCACTCGTAAGACTGATGAACTCATCTGGGTGGTACCCTGTCCTTGACGAGCTCTTGTGATACCAAACTAAGTACGATATAGCCATCACTAATCTCCTCCCTCCCTCCCTCTGTTTTCTTTCCTTTTTGCTGGGTTTTATTTTGCTGTGACCTTCACCCAAGGTGTACTACTGTCGTATACTGTTATGTCCAAAAGAAGTGTAGTTGAGGGTTGCTCTGCCTCTGCCTGTTAACTTCTGGTGTGGTCTTGTGCCATTGGTGTGGCTTGCTCCTTTCGGTTGGTTGCGAACCAATTTATAAGCTGGAAATTGGTGGATGGAAGAATACTTGTTGCAATCACCCTGTACAATTTGGTGTTGTCAGATTGTGGGAGGCCGTTGTTATGAATGATTTTTGTTTGCAGTTTTGGTTGCCAGGTAAGGGCCTATTTGAAACGTAGAAATTTTGCAGGAATTTGATACTCCCTCTGGTCCTATGTAGTTGTCGTTTCAGACATCCTTGAAATATAGTTTTGATCATTAATTTCTATTATAATATATTTATAAAAGCCAATAAAATTATAATATTGTGAAGTATTTTTTGAGATAAATCTAAGAATATTTAATTTAAATATTTAAAAAGATATTAACCGTTAAAGTTTCAAAGCTTAAACTATTGGCACCGAAGAGAGTAATAAACAGTTTAATTCTGACAGAAATGGGAAAACTCTCGGGTTCTGCGGATGGATTGATACGCCGGTACTTTCCCTTCGGCAGATAATGTGCCTTATCTGTTTCCTTTTTGCCAGCAGAATTCACAGCTGTGGTCCACCGCGTCTTCTGCAATTACATGTCTGCACTAAATTGAATGATGTGGGTCCAGACGTGTAGTACCATAGTATGGGCCTAGGCCTTTTCAGCCTCTTGCCATTTCTTTTCCTTTCTAGCAAAAAAATAAGATGGAAAAATGCATCGTAAATGCGGACGATGAAAAATTTAAAGCCATCCACTCCGACCAATGCCACATCGCCTCATCCCGCATTCCCGTGCGGTTAGTCAAACGCTTTGCTGTCATTCTTCCTCTTCGTATCGTCGCTCTCGTCGTCTCACGGCTCCGGTCCTTCCGCCGATCGCCCCCCGGCCGGCACACACAGAGCGAGCGGGAGGAGAGGGCGATGAGGTCACAGCTCGACGCCGCCGTCTCGTCGCCGCCGGCCTCCGTCCGGCGAGCTCTCCCCTCCACAACGCCTCGGGTCCTCAGGTACACTAAACACTGTTATGTTACTACGTGTTGGACGATCTAGACCTTCCTCTGATCTGATCCACATCTTAATTTCTGCTCCCGAGAGCATGTATTCTAGGTTTTACGCGTTCCCGGGGCGGTTTCGCATTTGTCGCGGCGGCGGGATTGGAGTTCGCTCCACTGGCCATCTCCCCGGCAAGCGAGGTTCGTGGTAGCAATGCACCCAGCGTTTCCTGTGTGCTATTTAGAGAGCTGTAACTCCCTGAAACGAATTGGCTGCTGCATCATGTTCGGTTTTTGTCATTCTGTACCTTGACCAGGAGTAGGAGTGTTCAATTCGGCGAGGAGGCCGGATGATAAGGATACTACTCCTAATGCAGAAATCCCAATCACTTCGGTAGCACAAAATTCGCTATGCTTTACCGCTCAGGTGATTTTCTCTCTATAGATTGTTCATTGTTGTGATAACAAACACATACATCAATGCATGGGCTTAATCCGATGCTATACATCATTGTTGCCTTATTAGGGTGCTAATGGCTAGTATGTGACCTTTAGGTAGCCAATATATAAATTTTAAGAGAGGTGCTTCCATACTTCTCTTTTTTACAGTTGCACAAATATTAAAGCATGAATAAAGGGTAGATGGTGATTACTTACCCTTTCGCTTGCTTCAAGATTTGTGCAACTTGTATTAGGAAGGAAAGCATTGAAGCATTGCTCAAATTTTAATGATAGATTGCCTCAAAAAAAAACAAAATGAGATTTAACGATAAGTGAATAATTGAATCATCATTTTTTTTAATTTGGCCAGGAAATGGCCATAAAGTATACAAGCAGTCCATCATAGTCCATATATACTTCCCTTTGGCCGCAGCGCTTCGCAATGAATAGTTTATCAATTCACCTTCTGTTTGCTTAATGTTTCATGTTCTTTCAATTTTTTGCAGGGAAACTGCAACATGGTTACTATTGTAAACATCACATTCTTCCTTCTACACAGAATTGTGATAGGCCAGATGCAGTTGATGATGAAATTGCTCCCTTGGATGTCACACAATATTACAAGTTTGCCATTTGCCTGCATATCTGATCCTATCAAAAAACCTGTACCTCTTAAGCTAGATGTGACTTTTCCACCATTGCCTGATGTCAGATGGAGTATTTCTCGCTTGTACTATCTATTCAATACACAGCTTGAACGAAACATTGCCTTGTAAGTTTAACATATCTAGCTCTCACCACCTAGACATATATGTCTAGTATTATGTAATGTTTCTTTTGTCACACTGCTACAGTTACTGGGCTGCCACTTTTCTACACATTCCAAAAGTTTGTCAATTCCTAAGTTACACATAATAACTGAAATTTCTTTCTCATGATAAATTAACTTCCTACTTTGTCTTGACTATTTTCATAGGTCTATTATTACTTTGCTCATCACGTGCTTTTCTCTTGTTGTTATTGGAGGATTCCTGTTCCATAAGTTCAGGTCTGTTACTACTTTCTGATTTATTCTTCTCTGTTTCTCTAGGATGATATCCTATGTCCACTGTAATTGGTACTACTACTAACATAAAAAGATGATGAAATATATTGGTTTCAATTTCAGGAAGAAACAACAGCCTTTAGAGGACTGCTTTTGGGAAGCTTGGGCATGTCTGTGTTCATCATCTACTCATCTAAGAGTAAGTAAGGGCTAGTGAGGTTGTTGCCAATTTCTTTGAGGCTAAAGAACCATATGTTTTACTTAGTTTTACATAACTTTTTTCTTAGATGATAGCTTTGATTAACCATTTTTATAGATATTTACCTTCTATAGAAATACTTTTTAATCTGTTCTTTTGTTTTTTTTTTCGCAGCAAAAGACACGTATTGAGCGTGTCATCGGGTTCTTTCTTGCTATCTGGGGTATATTGTTCTATTCTCGTTTGTTAAGTGCAATGACAGAACAATTTAGAGTGAGTTAAAATTCGACAAATTTGAGGTGACAGTATTTTATGTCAACGTAAGCCTTTAACAAATAGTCATCTGGTTGCGCACAGATCCAGATGCATAAATTAAGGGAAGGGGCACAGTTGCAAGTCATTGAGGATGATCATATCATCATATGTGGAGTCAATAGTCATCTGATGTCCATATTGAATCAATTGAATAAATTCCATGAATCAGCTATTCGCTTAGGTACTGCTACAGCAAGGTAATTGAAGGATAACATAGTTAGTATTTTGGCAATACTGTGTATATATTCTAATACAGCTTATTGGTTTGTTTGAACATTGTCAAGGAAGCAGAGAATTCTCCTTCTTTCTGATCTTCCCAGAAAGCACATTGAGAAGCTTGGAGATAGCATGAGCAAAGATTTAAACCATATTGATGTATTCACCAAGAGGTAAAGGGTGTTATTCATTTCTTCTTGTGTTGCTTTTCTGAATACTTGACAACTCTTCAATCTGTTTACCTTTACAACATATATTTTCCTTGATATGTGAAAACTCACTGTGAATCCACTTTTTAAAACACAGTTGTAGCCTGAGTTTGACAAAATCATTTGAGAGAGCAGCAGCAAACAAAGCGAAGTCTATAATCATCTTGCCAACAAAGAATGAACGGTATGTATATACCAAGCACTTTTCAATTTACACAAGTTAGCATATAGTAAATGTTTGCTGTACTGGAAATCATTTCAGAGAAGAGCAACTTATCTTATTTCTTATAACAACCCTCTATGCTAGTGCATTGATATTTTTTGTAGAGATAATGATAAACAGCAGGACATCCAACTCCTGGAAAATAGCATTGCTATGTGAAATTTATCGTGCTAGCACTGGACAGGACACTTGAAACTTTGCACTCAGAAGGCTTGGAATGACTGACTTGAAACAAACAGCTCTTTTATCAGAATTAAGAAATCCAAGACAAACTCTTTAAAGGAAAAATGGTGCATTTTCTGAAGTCTGAACAATATCTCATCTGCTACTTGTTGAATATAAATGTCGTATGCTAAATTTGGACATATTTTTCCTATTTTGTTTGCACCAGCAGTTATTTGCAAACTAAGTCCTGTTGTTATTTGACTACTTGGTATCACTTTATTATCTCAAACTCATCTTGTTGAATCTGATCAGATATGAAGTGGATACAGATGCATTTATTTCTCTATTGGCTCTGCAACCTCTTCCAAAAATTGCATCGGTTCCTACCATTGTTGAGGTATATGCAAGCTCCACCATTTATACCACGATTTATTTAATCAACATTTAGGCCTTTATGTATTCATGTTGTATCAATGTAGGCTTCTAACTCGACCACCTGCGAACTTCTGAAATCAATCACAGGCTTAAATGTGCAGCCTGTGGAGATGGTTTCCTCTAAGCTGTTTGTTCAGTGCTCTAGACAAAAGGGCCTTCTTAAAATCTACAGACACTTGCTTAATTATCGCAGTACTATTCTAATCTTTCTGATATGTTTGTTGATACGTTCTTTTTTTAAGAAGGGTGCAGTTGGTTATCACAATTATATTCAAGGCTTAGGAACCGAGAGGTAACGGGATCAAATCCCGGGAAATCCATGTGGTTAGTGGTAGTCAAACCATGGCCTTTAGCCACAAGACAGGGATGCCACACTAGTTGGAGTAGCCACCTGTGGGTTTGCTAATACAGCTTTACTTGACATATTTTACAGGCTTTTTGGTCTGTGTACGAAACTTGTTACAGCTCCCAGCCATGGCATGCCGCTCTTTTTGTGCATTGGATTGTCATTCTACAATTTAGCACATAATTTATACAACTGCATCAAAACCAGTCATATATGGCTGCCCAATTTTTGGTTCTGATCTAAATAATAATCTGTGTCATGTACTCCTGTCATAAGAACTTTCTGGCTATTTTTTTTTCCAAATCACTTTTATGGCCACATGCCAGACTTGACTTTGTTTCTCTTTCAATTTATGGTTTACCATAGCATAGTATGCAATTTTACATTTCTGATGTCAATGTTAGTGCAATACCCGATCATCTGTCTGCAAAATTGCTCTGACATTGTCACGTTTCTATGAATTTGTCATTATTGGTTTCTGCTTTGTACATGCTTTTGCCTTTCATTTAATTGGTTTAGCAATGTCCTGCTTGTTTTTGTAGTCTAGACAATAGGACTCATTATCCTACTTAGTTTGTGAGTTATGTTGTATTATTGTTTTATCCTACAGAAAATGTTTTCAACCTTATCAGCTTTCCTGAAGTTGGAGGCATGAAGTATACGGATGTGAGACATATAATCCAAGATGTAATGTTGTTTCAAATAAGTGAAAGCCTAAACTCTGCAGTCTGCATAACTTTTCTGTTGTGACTGATTTCTCCCCTTTATGTTCATGGTCAGGCAGTTGTTTGCGGTATCTTTCGATCCGGAAGGATTCACTTTCACCCAAATGAGGATGAAGTGCTGAAAGAAATAGACAAAGTATGTATTTTCTGGTTGTTGTTTGTCATGATAGGGACAACTAGTAGAAAATTATTTCTCTAGACATAGGATTCCAGGAAAACAGTTTGATTGTCAAAAGCTTAAAGCTCTTGTAACTGGTTATCTAAGCTAAATATCAAAGTGAGCCTATTCTACATTTTTCTGGCAAGTAGATATTGATTAGCAATTTTTATTTCTTCCTTGGCATATGTTGTCATCTCCTTTTAGTTACTAAAGTTAACATAGATGTAAGTATCTGTGAAATTATGAATGTATTCCGAGTATCATAGGACCTTTTTTCATAAAAAAAACCTTTCCGTAGGAACTATTTATGGGAAAACAATAAAAAAAAACTTGTTTGTGGGAGGAAGGGATGGATGTTGTAATTTGCAATTATATCATCAGTCGTGAGAGGATTCTTGACATCTAGTTTTCTAGTTGATGGCCTGATACTCTCCTGATTTCTTTTCTTCACAGTTGCTTCTTATTGCTCCTGTTTGTGGGAGAAGACCACAGTATACAGTTTTAAATGTACCAGGAGGAACACAAAATTCAAGTCATTACTTGGAGTCAAGAGAGGGTCAAAGATCATCTAGTATGGCTACCGAGCTGAAGGAAGCACGGCTAAAGAACATTTTAAAGCGCTCCTCAAAATCGGTCTCTAAGGTAAAGTTCAATCTAATGATGTATCGATGGGAATTCCTCCATCCTCAAATTGCGGGGTTCATCACTGGTTAATTTTATGCAGAGCAGTGATTGTATGCTGGGACCAAGGGAATGTGTACTTATTGTTGGTTGGCGGCCAAAAGTTACTGAGATGATTCAAGAATATGACAATTACCTTGGACCTGGTAGTGTATTGGTATGTATAGGCACAGTGGGAACAAGAAACAAAATTGTGCTTCTCTCACATTTTAATTGTAGCAGAAAGCTCTATGATGCTAGTGCTCCCATCCAAACATTAGGGTGGAACTTGTCTAACAAATTCACTTTAATGTGCAGGAAATATTGTCCGAAACCCCTATCAAAGAGCGGAGCAGTATTGTCAACCCTCTGATTCAGAGCCAACTTAAAAATATTGAAGTTACTCATCAGGTCTCTCTCTTTTTGTTTAGCACTCTCGGACGCACACAGATAGGATGCTTGCACAGACATAAAAGTAACCCTAGTCTTGCTAATTTTTATGTGATAACATACCAATACAGGTGGGGTGTCCTATGGACTATGAAACTTTGAAGGAAGCGATAATGAACATAAGGATATCCGCCAAGTGTGACATAAAAGTTCCACTTTCAATTGTCGTGATATCTGACAAAGACTGGCTCATTGGAGGTATGACTAACATGCCAACAACAGAACTATATTACTATACAATTTCCCCATTATATAAAAAAAGAAGTTTCATTTGTGTATGGTTTCTGCAGATGCAGCACAGGTTGATAAACAGTTGGCATATACCCTTCTCCTTGCTGAAAACATTTGCCAGAAACATGGCATTAAGGTAAGTTCTCACTACATACGCTGTTCAAAATGCACCAAATGAGCCTCTAAGTTCTCATCGAAATGTCCGTATTGCATTGCTTTTGGGGGATATTGATGCATTTTAGCTGTCTAGAAAGACTCACTTGACCCTAAAATCAACAAATCACTCTGTTGTCTTACTAATGGCTCAATAAAATTTAAACGGTTCTTGAAGGCTATTTAATTTCATGCTCCCTTGAGAATGGGACGAGAATTGAATCTGGTGTGGTTCAACTAGTCATCTCATACAATGGTTTTCTTATAAGTACTCCCATGCTAAATGAATATGAATTTCTTGAATGATCTAATTTTCACTTGAATGTGTTCTATAGGTTGAGCATCTTGTATCAGAAATTGTAGACACGAGACTGGGAAAGCAAGTAAGAATTTGTTTGCATGTCGATTGTTCAATTCATCAAAACTATTTAAATTTGGAAGAAAGTTCTTTACCTCTGCATTTTGTACAGATATCTAGAATAAGACCCTCCCTTTCATTTATTGGATCAGAGGAAGTAATGAGCCTTGTGACGGCACAAGGTTGGGTATCTACTTATCTTGGCTAATGGCTATTTTATTTTTCTTTAAAGTGCTCTATCTCATGATAAAAATAAAACTTAGTTGCGGAAAGTAGCGAGCTGAATGAAGTATGGAAGGATATTCTGGATGCTGAAGGAGATGAGATCTACATTAAGGTAATATGGCCTTAATTGGTGTTCCTAACACATTCTTGATTGCCTGTGGTCGTTAAAGCATCTGCCCTGTTGCATGTGTTCATTGTAGGAAATAGGACTGTACATGAAGGAAGGAGAGAAAATATCATTCTCAGAGCTTTCTGAAAGGGCAGTATTGCGTCGTGAAGTTGCGATTGGTTATGTCAAGGACCAGAAGCAGGTTAAGATTCTCTTTGTTGTTTTTTGTTTGTGTGGGAATGATCTCGAAGTACAGAAGGCCTTGTTAAGATTAGGTCCTTTCTAACTTCACTAATAAGAAGCCGTCTAGCTTCAACGGACCTGATTTGTGTAGACATGAGGCTATTTTGGCTTTTGTGAATATCAATAAACATGATTCAGCAGGTGTTAATAATCTATTAATTCATATTTTGTATCACCATTGCAGCATATCAATCCTATGAACAAATTGGAGCCACTCTCTCTTGAAATGACAGATTCGCTCATCGTGATATCTGAGTTTGAAGGTGAACAACCAATTGCGACAGACAGAGAAACTTCCACATAAAAATTTCAGCTCGCTGTTCTACGAATTTTTGGCAGCTCTGCCTACTACAAGGAGATGACATATAGCCTGCTAATCATTCTGCTCTTTCAGATCAAAGGAAAAACAAAATGTAGTCTGAAGGCCATTTGCTTAAATATTATTTGACATGGCTGTTGATTTTTTGGGGGGCAATTTTGTTTATCTGCAGCTCAACTCCAGAATCTTTTTTGTTTATCTGTAAGCATAGTTAAATTCACATAGTCAACTTGTATGATGTAGCAATCTTGAATAAAAAAGGGGAAAGGAAAGTTGATTGGGTATGTGCCTTGCTGTTGCGTTCTGACTGTTGAATAATAATGTATATATAACTTTTCTTCTTGGAGTTAGATTTAATCAACTGGGAGGCAACCTTGCTATTGTCTATGGGAGACAAATTCTTCTCCTCCAGCATAAACCATAGGAAAAGTTTCTTCAGCTTTAGCTTCATCCACCATCACGGCATGGACTATAGGAAATCTTTCTTCAGCTTTAGCTATATGAGATATGTCTTCTCCAGAGCAACCAAGGGGTGAGTAAAACATTCATCTCCTCTTACTTTTCCAGATTCCTTACCTCTAGCTGACTTGCACCTCTACATTTATATTTGCAGGGCATGATATGAGGATGAGAAAAACAATGGCCAATGCAAATGGGGAGACCGAACAAACTTCAGGTCTGATGACTCCCCGGAACCATGGAGTACCGCTGGGTGCTTTGTATGTGACATTATCCGTATCCCTGAGGATGTTCGGTCACGTGACCCGGAAGCTTATGAGCCTAAGGCTGTCTGCATCGGTCCCTACTTCCATTCACTGAGGTACTCACCAAGCTTCAGGCGAATGGAACAACACAAGCGCTGGTGCATCAATAGATTGCTGGAGCGCAGCAATCGCAGCCTTGAACCCTTGGTTGAAGAATTCCCGCTTAGACTGACACAGGCGATCAACAGAAAGCCATTCCGGCAGCTCTACGCAGAGCCAGTTGCTATGACGGAGGAGGAAATCGGTTTGATGCTGCTGTTTGATGGATGCTTCATTGTCCACTTCTTGTTGAGGCATGAAATGCATGATCCGAAGAAAGGGGCAGAGTATGAATACTGGTCAAAGTTGGATGCTGGATGCCTGCATGAAGAATATGAAACACTCCAGTGGGAAAGGCCTTGGGAGTGGGGCTTGGTTGCCATCGACATGCTCCTATTGGAGAACCAGATACCTTTCATCGCTGCCAGGATCTTGTTTGACATTCTGAAGACAGAGCATGACATAGCTGTTGACCTGGCATGCGCAAGGGAGTCAAGGGACATGTTCAACAAGCACCTCCCTGTTGGTATGCACACCTCAACAAACGAAATCTGCATCCGGGACGTGTGCAGCTTCCTGCAGTTGCTCTACCGGTCCCTCCCAAATCAAAAGCCAGGAAATAGATTGATGGAGTCACCGCCAAAGCCACCTAGAACTGGCATTGATCCTGCAATGAAGATTAGGACTGAAGGAGTTGGTATCACCGGAGGCGTCAGTGGTGGCCTTGGAGCACTTTTCAGGAGCCTTTCAGTTTCCTGGACATCATCTTCAGCCATGGCACGGTGCAGATCCCGCAGCTGGAGATCAGCGACGCAAGCATTCAGCTGCTGCAGAACCTCATCGCTTTCGAGAAACACTACCAGGGCACCCCATCCCATGTGATCAACTATGCAGCCTTCATGGACGCCCTGAACGCCGATCACCGTGACACGGAGTTGCTGCGCAGGCGGTGCATTTTCAATGTCCAGTTCAGCACTGCACAACCAGAATCTCCTCCAGAAGGCGGTCCAAGCAGGATGTCGATCCATCGCCAGAGAATTACCTCAGCCGGCCAGAGAATTAACTCCGCCGGCTATGGTGGATGTGGTCTTGTACAATGAGACAAGGGCCAGCAGGAAGAAGACGCAGACGTGGATGCCAGACATGGTGTTCTTCGCAGTGTTGGTTGTATTGTAACGGTTACACTGTTTTGCTGTGCTATTTGTAACAACAACAACAAAAACAAGTGAAGCTGGCATCCCGTTATACGCCTTCAATCATATAGAGCCGTAAGCAATCCGTTTACGTAAACCGGAATGACGTCTTCATAATTAAGTTGCAGGGGCAGTGAGGTCTCAAAATTCGCCTTCGTACAAGAGGAAGACGAATCAAAACAAACTCATCGTCTCCACATATCATCGTGTCGCCTCTCCCCTTCCTCCTGTCCTCCCGCACTCTCGGAAGCAAAGCGGCGGCACTGCGAGAGCTCATAGGGAGGGAGCCATGGCGACGACCGCGACCCTGGCCTTCTCTTGCTCCTCCACCCTCCAAACCCTAACCCACACCCTCTCCACCCGCCACGCCCTCCGCCTCCACCGCCTCCCTTCCCTCTCCGCCTTCCCGAGGTTCCCCCACCCTCCCCGCCTCCGCCGCCCCATCTCGGCGTCCGCCGCGCCCAACGGCTCCTCCTCCGAAGGGGGGTACGACTACGACCTCTTCACCATCGGCGCCGGGAGCGGCGGCGTGCGAGCCTCGCGCTTCGCCTCCACCCTCTACGGCGCCCGCGCCGCCATCTGCGAGATGCCCTTCGCCACCGTCTCCTCGGACGATCTCGGCGGCGTCGGGGGCACGTAAGTGGACGCTTCTCCTGTTCCTATAGTTTGTAGCATATTTTTATCCCTAGGAAGGTTTGGCTAGGTTGTGTATTGCAAATTTGCAACTTAGGTAGCTTCACTGATTGCATGAACCATTTGCGCAAGTTTCAAGTAGTTCCTCGTGGAATAACTTTTATTGGAGTGGCTAGCGAGGAATATGCTGCTCAATTATGTCAGTTGTTGCATTTGATCGTTAGTGATGTTTGATTGGGTGATATTTTTGCGTCAGGAATGGCTAGATTGTTTCTATCGTACTATGTGTGTTGGCTTGTTGAACTGGGTACTTGGAGTGAGAAGATTCCTAATATGCAGTTAGCACTTAGCACTCATCACAATGGTTAGAAACTCCAAGCTGGTGGGGATGTTTGTTTCTTGTGATGATATTGGTAGATGAGTGGTTCTATTACATGATTTCCACATGCACATTTTTTGGCTTCGTAATTTTTGTCGAGTAGCGAAGTAATGTTCATATGTAGTTCTGACGACTGCTCGAAGTTTTGTGATTTCTAGTTTAGTGTTAGTTGAGGAATTTGATTGGATGTATACAACATAATGACTCCCCTGCACAAGTTGCACACTTTTAGGCTTCACCAGCATAATGTAGCCTATTCAGTATTGCCCTGTTATTTACAATTTAGTTCATTATGAATATCGTAACTGAGCCCATGTGTTTGTTGACACCCTCTACTACATTATAGGGTAATTGCCATGATATTAATACAATGATATATAAAAAATGGCCACACGGGAATAAAAAAAAGTGCAGTTGCAGAATTTACAAAATAGCAGGAGAGATATGTCTTTCTGCATTTACTGTCTCTTTTTTGGTTCAATGTGTCAACTGCAGTAAAAAATGATCGAAATTTTGCTATCAATATCTTGTATTTTGTTATATTTGTGTTTTCCAATGATTTCTGTGTTCTACAGTCCACACCAATATCTCATGAACAAGGACTGTTTTGCGCTTAGCAGTCAGCGCCACGTTTAGCCTTAAAAATGTGCATGTGCCTGTTAGTTTTTTTTGGTATATTGAATTCCTGTCACCTTGCTTTAATGTCAGAAGGGCATGCATAAGAGGTAAGAACCGCTATTTGTTTGTATCACAGATGTGTGCTTCGTGGGTGTGTTCCAAAGAAATTGTTGGTGTATGGATCCAAGTACTCTCATGAGTTTGAAGAGTCTCATGGCTTTGGATGGACATACGAGACTGATCCAAAGCATGACTGGAGCACTCTGATAGTGAACAAAAATACAGAGCTGCAGCGCCTAGTTGGTATCTACAAAAATATTTTAAACAACTCAGGAGTCACTCTAATTGAAGGCCGTGGAAAGGTTGGTTGATGTTTATGAATCAGGTTAAAGTTTGGATAGGCTATTTTCCGAAATGAATACTGTAGGTAGGTGCAATTGCTGATGCATTTTTGGTTTACTTAGTACAGGTAGTTGATCCACATACTGTAAGTGTTGATGGCAAGCTCTACACTGCTAAGAATATACTTATAGCTGTTGGTGGTCGACCATCGATGCCGAATATTCCAGGAATAGAGCATGTTATAGATTCTGATGCTGCACTGGATCTGCCTTCAAAACCTGAGAAAATTGCAATAGTGGGAGGTGGATATATCGCTTTGGAGTTTGCTGGCATTTTCAATGGCTTAAAAAGTGAGGTTCATGTGTTTATTCGGCAGAAGAAAGTTTTAAGAGGGTTTGATGAGGAGGTAAGAATAACAAAATAGTATTTACAACAATGAAGTGCCTTGTACTTCTGAGTTATTTTTGTCAGTTGTTGTGAATTTTCAGGTTAGAGATTTCATTGCTGAACAGATGTCTTTAAGGGGTATCATATTTCATACTGAACAAAGTCCTCAAGCAGTAACCAAATCAAATGATGGTTTGCTATCTCTGGAGACAAACAAAGAAACTATCGGTGGGTTCTCACATGTAATGTTTGCAACAGGTCGGAAACCAAATTCGAAGGTTAGTACCATACGAACCTCTTGTTTTTGTTTAGTTACATATTATGCCTCTCTATTTGCCGATGCATGCATGCTAGATTCCTAATATAGTTATCTTTGTAGAACCTTGGGCTAGAAGAGGTTGGGGTCAAAATGGACAAGAATGGGGCCATAATGGTACATGAAATAATGCTTGGACTTTTGAGTTTCTATGGGTTTGGTAATCCCTTTGTAATCTTTGATGCTTTTGTTATAAATTTGTGTTTTCTAGGTTGATGAGTATTCTCGAACCTCGGTTGGTTCAATTTGGGCTGTGGGAGATGTTACTAATAGGGTCAACCTGACGCCAGTTGCACTGATGGAAGGTGGGGCATTTGCGAAAACTGTATTTGGTGATGAACCTACCAAACCAGATTACAGGTATTTATCAAATCACTATCAGGAATCTTGAAGAAGGAATGTTTGTTGTACAAAGGCTGCATATTTCATTGTTTGACAATGAATGGGCACCTCTGGTGCATTTTAGTGGAGGAGGGCTCATCATGAGCTAAGGGAAAACTTAGTTAGTAGTTACTTAGTCATATCCTGACAATAGTTTGCAGGGTCAAGTTTGATGTAGTGTTGATTACAAACACAATCTCTATTTCTTGTTTCCTGTCACCTTGCTGACATTCCTGTGGCATTGTAGACTTATGGTAGTCTACATTTGAACATGTTGAGGAGTAAATACCCCATACTGCCATTTTTCGTATCTGATCCCCAATCAACACAAACAAGTTTTGGGGGATTTTGGGTTAATCCAGGGTTCTCTTGTTATTGGTCATTTTGTTTGTGCCGATGTTTCTTGTTTTGCTAATGCGCCCAGCTCGACAAGCTCCTAAAGCTGACTTTGTACTGAAGTTCATAATATATTTCACTATTTCTTACATATTTTTTGTATTTAAGACTGGATATCATTGTTCTAT
Organism: Otatea glauca; assembly: GCA_036346275.1. NCBI lineage: Eukaryota > Viridiplantae > Streptophyta > Magnoliopsida > Poales > Poaceae > Otatea > Otatea glauca. The sequence goes on along the minus strand of CM070722.1, from coordinate 54,554,381 downwards.
TGAATTATCTTTCATTGAGAATTACACATTTTTGACAGAGCTGTGCCATCTGCTGTTTTCTCCCAACCACCCATTGGACAAGTTGGCCTTACTGAGGAGCAGGTGATAATATATGGCACGCATCTAAATTTCGTAACACACATAGAAAATCGCTTAAATGCATATTTGTGCAGGCTATCGAAGAGTACAGAGATCTTGATGTCTTCGTAGCAAACTTCAGACCTCTCAGGGCCACTCTTTCTGGATTACCTGATCGTGTATTAATGAAGGTTATTGTGTGTGCGACTACGAACAAAGTTGTAGGAGTGCACATGTGTGGTGAAGATGCACCAGAGATAATTCAGGTTTGCATGATTTTGTATTTTTTTCCTCATTATTTCTGCTTCATTCCTGACTGACTTGTCATGTTTGTACAACTTTGACAGGGAATTGCAATTGCTGTTAAAGCTGGGTTGACAAAGCAAGATTTTGATGCCACTGTTGGCATTCACCCAACATCTGCGGAGGAATTTGTCACAATGAGGAATGTAACTAGACAAGTTCGGAGAAGTACTGCAGCTGAGGTCCTCGATGCTACCATTTTAAAATCATCTGTTTTCAACTAGCATAGCCTGTTGTTATTTATATGTTTAACCGTGTTTACACACTACACCTTCTTTCCCTTATTATTTCAGGTAGAATCTAAGGATGAGGTCGTAACTCAGCAGTAGATCTTGCCGTTTTACATAGAAGGTAGGCATGTACATTCTTTTGAACTGGTATTGGAAGCTATGCTTTCTTGTTATCATGTATATTTATCGTGGAGCAATGGTACTCAATAGTCAATACTACTGCCTTGAGCTTGTTTAAATTAACAAGAATAGTTGGTTCTTAGTACAGTTTAATGAACATTGTAGTGGTGATAAGGATAGACTTTCTGGTTGATTAATTTGAGATTTTTGGCCTTTTCACGTGCTACTAACAGGAGTCTGCAGACAAACATCATCTTGGACCAATTGATCTGTTCTTTTGGAAGTTATCATTTGATTCCATCTCTTGTTTGAATACTAGGTACTGTGGTTGTAATGTATGTGGATTTATAATTTGCACCTGCTATTTGTTGATTTGTCTGGCAGAAATATAAAACAACCGCTTTCAGATATCTTCACAGTCAGCAATCAAATATTTCGGCCAGGGATGTCATCATTTCTCTTGGTCTTATTTTCTGCTGCAGGCATTCTTAGAGGAAGTATTCCTGCTGCATGACAAAACCTGAACGAAAATACATGGCCCGTTTTTTGCATTTCTTTCAAGCTTGAGGGAGGCTTGAACACACTTATAGTTAGAATTATTTTCCTTTATCCGCTATTCATGAAATAAATGCTGCAATTGTGGGTATCACAGCCTGGTAGTTTTGGAAGAAAACCAGTGAAGAGTTAATTATTGATCTGAACATTTCCAAGTATATTTTTCATGCAGTAAAAGTATGTTTTTTTTTGTTGTTGTACCTGTATGATGTGCCAGTCGGTCACTGCTTGCTACTCTTGCTTTCATGTTGCTATCAAGATGTAACATCTACTAGAAATTTATGCGCGGCGTGCCACGCCGCGGGCGCCGCTCTCCACGCGAGAAAATCGATAAAACGCGCGATTGACGCTCCATACACGAGTAAATCGAGAAAACGCGCGAAAAGGATCTAAAAATAAGCTTGCGTTTTTCGTAAAAGGGTTTAAACGTAATGCTAGAAAAGCAAAAAAAGGACAAATGTAATGCATTTTTTTAAAAAAAAAAGAACATGAATTTCTTTCTTTAAAAAAGTACCTAAATGTAATTTCGATTTTCCTAAAAAGGACTCGAGCGCTACTTCTAAAAACGCTAAAAAGGGCATGAACGTAATATATAATCTTTTTCGAAAAAAGGATCCAATCGTAATATTTTTTTCTGAAAAGGATCTATCCATAAATTTTTTTAGAAAAGGACCCAAATGTAAAAGTTTTTTGGCCGAGCCACGAGCCGAGCCGGCTCCCTCCCGGCTCAAAACGTTCTTCCAATCATAGTATAGGTATGATATCACTCAACAATATTGCATTTTGAGATTGTTGATAGCATGCCTGGGGAAAGTAGGTGATCTCTTGTTCTACAACATTGTCGGAGTGCAATGCCTTGCACCTCGGTGCTACTCTGAGCGTCAGTCATGCGGTCCTGACACAGGGATCCAAAGTATGCTATTCCAATCGTCGTGCTCTGCAAAACTGGACGTCAGTTTTGTACTTCTGCTTTACTGCTTTTGCACCCTCCAGTAGTTGTTCTGCGTTGTTGTACTCCATGTGATTCAGAAATAAGAACACTTGTATCTAAAGAAACAATCTCGCAGTCGCGGGCAAGATCAAGCAATCCAGTGTTTCGCCAGCCAAAATGAGTACTATCGTGCACGTTGTCGGTACCATGATCTTAGAATTGAATAAGGCGGGAAACTACCCAGATTTCTCCTGCAAGATGAATCCGTGTCACTAGAGTTCCCACGACCAAACTCGTGGTTCGCAGTCTGAAATGGCTTGCAGAAACCAATTCTCTGTACATAGAGCTCTTAATTGAGACCTTAATGGCAATCGGCAACGAAATTCTTGTGCCTGTCCTATTTTTCTTTTCCTTCCAGCTAGTTAGCTTGCCTTAAATAAGGGTTCATGGTGCTGAGCTAAACCTGGAGCTAGACCTGTAAACGAGCCGAGCTTGATCAAGCTTTGAGTTGGGTTCGAGCTTGGATTAAGGCTCAAGCTTGGCTTGATTTAAGCTTGAGTAAGATCGGTAACAGTAAACAATTCAATATATACTATTTTTCCAATAATAAAAAAATGTTTAAGCTTGAGATCGGTTCGAGTAAGCTTGGTAAGAGCTAACATATAGTAAGTACTTTGTAAGTTTACCAGACTCGCGGATTATTTGAGATTGGCTTGGTGAAGCTCGCGAGTTCAAGATCAAGCTCGAGTTTGACTCATTTGGAGCTCGAATCGAGCCTAGAATGACTCGAACTCGAGCAGCTAAGCCTTGAGCTTTTTTAACTACCCTACCTAGAGCTCCATTTTGGAATTTTCCACATAGGATATGTAAAACCAAATTTATTTACTATTTTCTTGCAGGGAAACAAATTAAAATCTTCTTGATTTGATATAATTATGAAATAAAGAGTAATAATTCGTATGGCTTGGTGAATCTGAAAAGTCTACTTCAGTTTCACCCCGTGCCCATAAAATTCCGACCTCAGGTCACATTCCCGGCTTGACCATTCGTTGCCAACTAGCCATGGCATGGTCAGCCGTCAGTCTAAACGATCTGAGAAGTCAGCCTTGAAGGTCAAAGTATCATGCATGTATAATAGTACAACTCTGCTTAGACTCGCTGGGGGTGTTTATAACTAGATTCGTGAGAAGCAAGTATATATGTAGTATGCGTGCTTGTAGTACGTGTGCGTAATGCATGGGTTTGGACATTGAAGTCTTGATTTCTTCTGTCTTGGTTACCAATGGACTGTCAAATTGGAATCAGTCGCAGTCTGATAGATAGCTAGGCCGGGTCTTGTGTTTCGACAAGAACAAGGAATTATAATTAGTATGGACAAGTTCAATGTGTGTATATATATATATATATAGAATTAGCATGCATCCAATTACCAAACGGCGTTTGGTCGATCGATATCTTTTGTGTGTGTGTGTTTTCTTGTGGCGTGCATACATAGTTTTGGAAATTCGATCGATGGAATCAACTGTTGGCCCCGTTTTGAAATCGAAAATTTTTCCAACAAAAATTAAATTGTTTCGTGTGAAATGCACACGTTCCAAACGGGCCAGGCCTAAGTGTGTAAACACGTTTTCTCGTGCAATGCCTAGAGTTTAATGTAAATATTCCTTAAAAATAATTAAATAAATAATGGTCATGTTCAGAGGCTACATATATATAAGCCAGCCCATAATTAATTAGAGCTCTTTTACGGTACACCAAATCTAATATAAACCGTTTATTCTTTTTTATTTAATGGAATGGATTAGCTGGAACTTATTTATACTTCCTTTGGTAGTAGAGTAGTAGAAATACACTTAACAAATCAACGGCTAGATCTGATTTCTACTATCACTGTATACTATCAGTATAATGCAACCAATTTATTGGCTAGTTCGAATTCGTATGTACAGTTCGTATAATTATGATTGTTGAAGCCCAAAATTCAAGTCTCTTGGCTCTTTTCACGCTTTCTCACAAACGGTTTAAGAAATATATTGTATTATTTATTTGTTGAAGTTTGGATAAACATTTGCTTCGTCTGGTGTCTATCACAAGCTAAGGCCCCTAAATGACCACTAAGGGATAAAGGAGGTAGGGTTGCAATTCGCAAAGACAACAGGTTTGCCTAGAAGTAGCCACCCTTTAAAGAGTGCGTAGTAGCTCACTGATCGAGCGCCCTTGCGCTAAAGATGAACGGAGCTAAGCGATATGCCGAAGCTGTGGATGTCAAAATGCATTGGTAGGGGAGCATTGCGCCTTAGAGGGAAGCAAACGTGAAAGCAGGGTCGACGAAGTAGAAGTGAGAATGTCTGTAACAAGTGAGTAGGGCCTAGTAGAACATCCATGAATTTTCTCATCACCTTGATGAATTAATTAATTTTGAGATATAGGACTTCAACCTGCAGGTCAAATTCTACAGCATGTATGAGGACTCTACTTCCTCTTTGTACTATATTACTGTTCCAAGCACAAGAGGAAACATGTGTCTAGGGTTTCTTATGACTGGGAATCTGGGATGCATGAACAGGTCCATTTGTTACACCTCGGTACTGCACGTACTTGTTGAATCTTGTTCACGGTCATCTCTTTGACATCTCTTCACTGGTAGCTAGCTAGATGGACGTACTGAATGTTACAGTCATTCTTCATGTCTGAATTAGATTCCTCAAACTGCGTGAGCAGTCTTGTTCAAAGGAATGCCATGATTTTTTCAATTCAAAATTCAGATTCTTTTTATTCAAAGCAGGTAGGTAGTCAAGTTCTTTTAGCTCGAAATAGTAAATCCACGCTGCTGGCCGGCTACCACCTGAAGCTTTTTTTAAATTTTGCTTAAACATTACGATTAAAAAAAATATTGTTTACTACGACTTAAATCTTTGTGCGTTTTCTTTCTGTTTTTGTTTTTTGTTTTTTGTTTTTTTAGTGCGATTCTTCCATGCAAATTGAATTTTGTGCAGTATCGTTTCCTCAAGAAAAGAAAAGGGACAAATTTGTAATTAGTTAATTAATGAATATGCACTCCTTGTAGAGGTAGTTTTTAGTGCATTAGTATTTAGTAGTAGCTAGACACACGCTATCCACGAGTTAGCATGAGAAACATTTCTAACAAATAAAAAAGAGTTAAATATATATCTTATTGGTCAAAAGAGATCAATCGATCTGAACATTTTGACTTGGAAGGATAGCCAAAATTATGTCTCCACCCAGCGAAACAAGCGTATGAACGTGTTTAAATAAACATGTTTCGGAGTACTTGCGCTGGATAATTGTAACAGCCTAAAAAAAATCATAAAATAAAGAAAAATGAAATAAAAATCTTTTGTGTATTATTTTCGAAATTTCTGAATTTTCTAGATTTTCTGAATATTCTTTTGGCTTTTCTTTAATGCAAGAAGGTGAAACAAAGAATATAATAAATGGAAAATGGTAAAAAGTAAAAATGTTAATTCAACAAAAATTTACCAAAGTTTCCAAAAATATCTAAGGGCTCTCCTCAGCTTGCTTAAGTCGGTGGGTAATCTGAATTAGTAAAAATATTAATTAATCAAAGATAATCATGAGTAAATATCTCAGGGTAAAATGGTAAAACAATTTGGTAAAAATATCTGTAAGTCATCCTGACCCAAAATTTTTATCTTGCCGACATCAGAACAGTATAAACCTTCAGTAAAAATATCAAGAATTTATTAATTCAGTTTATAATTTTAAAAATTCAAAAACAGTGAATAAATAATCTGGAAAACAGTAATGTCAGAATTTTTAAATTTTAAATAATAATAATTAAAGTCTGTAATTTTTACAGAAGGTGTAAAATATCATTTAAAACCGTCATAAAAAGTTTTGTAAAATAATAACTTCGTTTAAATCGCAAATTAAAAGAAAAACCGAATGGGCAATGCAGCAACTGTTGCACTGTCAGAATTTTATAAAAATCTGCATGCATTATAAAATATCTAAAATTTTACTGGAGTATGGTAATTATCTTGCCGACTTCTGGTAAAAATTTTATAAAATTTCACGTCGTTTTGGCCGTCAAAATCCCCGTTCTAATCCCGTTCGGTCGTGAGCCTTCGCCAGAGTTCTTTTTCTGTTTCACTGACATGTGGGCCCGGGCTGTCAGCGAGCCAACTCAGCCGACAGCCACCGCCATCTGGCCCCCGCGTGTCAGCCTCCCAGCCGCGTTCTTCTCCCCCTCTCTCTCTGCCTCTCTCCCAAGACCGACGACCTCTCGGTCTTTCTCGCTGCTTGCCAACCGCCTCTTGAGCCTCTATAAAACCCCTCGTCTCGTCGCAGCCGACCTAGCTACCACCCCGTGCCACCCACTCCGCCGCTACTTTGGTTGTCTTCCCCAATTCCGGCGAAAACCGCAAAGAGGGCAAAACACCGTATCTTCCTCTCCTCGCCATTTCGCCCGAACCACTTCACCAAGCTTCCTTGAGCCTCCAGAACCCGCCCCAAGCCTCGTGAAACCCTTTCTTCCCCGGCGAGCTCCTCCGCCGTGTTCTTCTTCCGCCGCCACCGCGCACGGTGAGAACCCTCCTCGGTCGTTCATTCTTCGAACCAAAGCCAGAAATGGAATCCTTGAAGCTCACCGATGCTCGTGGGGTGATCTTCAAGCTCGGGATAGCTTAGTTTGCGAGTTCGCCACGGCCGTGAGTTCCGCCGCCGCCGCGGTCGCCGACCGCCTTCCGCCACCTCCGGCCACGCGCCACCACCCAAAGGTGCGCCTTTGCTCTTGGTGCCTCGGTGGAATCGATTCCGTCGGTCCGGCTCGGTTCGCCGCTGAAGTTTGAGCCGCGCCGCTCGGGTCACGCGCCAGCGGGCCCACTGTCGGCCGCTTCGCGTCAAAGCGGCCGAGATCGTCGGCCGACCAGCGGGCCGACTGTCGATCTCATGCGCGTCGCGCCGGCGGCCGCCATGGGCCTCGGCCGTCGATCGCTTCTAAGCGTCGTCGTCGGCCGACACGCGGACCCGCTGTCGACCTCGCCGCAGTAAGATCACATGTGAGCCCGTAGCGTCGGTACCAGCCAGCCATGCAGATCGGTCGCTGATCGATGGGCCCGACTGTCGGCGCCTCGTATGTTCCGCCGAAAAGGAAAGCGCGTTTTCTGTGAAAGCGTACTTTCCATTTTCGCGCTTTTCCGATTTTAGTATTTATTCAAAACCTAGATATTCATTTAGCTATAACTTTTGAATCATTTAACCAAATTCGATGAAATAAATTTCTAAATTCATATAAAATTCAGTAGATTCAGAATATGCAAAAATATTTCATAATTGAATTTTATTTGAATTTCGAATTTAAATTCAAAGAAAAGGTTAGAAATATGCCATTCATGAAAATTTTGCAAATAACCTCCAAATTTAGTAAAATAAATTTTATTAGAATCCATGAAATCTTAGAAACCAGAATATGTAAAAATACTTAGGGTGTGTTGTAAGAAAAAGTTAAGTTATAAAATGGGTAGTAAATAATGCCATAATGGTTTAAATAAACTAAATCTTAAATTGTAAATGGGAATAAATAACTCATGTAATCATTCCTGAATTTGTGAAAACATTTTATTTGAATATTTCCATCTGATTTCTTTTTGGCTCTATTAAAATTTGGTATTTGTTATATGTTGCCGTACGACGTGTAGAACCCGACGAATCCGGTACATTCGACGACCAGGAGTTTGAAGTCGAGGATAGTCAACAAGGCAAGCAAACCCCTTGATCATATTGATCCCAGTTTTATAAATGTTTTCATTAAATGTTTTACTGCATACTTTATTTTGTTAAAGTCTGCTATATTTCGGGTAATGGTAATTATACCAGTAGACTTATAGAACTTCCTTGATAAGTAGAAAATTGTGAACCTTGAAAACCCTAGAATAGCTTAGACAATATTTAATGTCAATCTGGATTACTCACATTTAGTGAAATGCTTAGCCAAAGCTAAATGAAGATAAAACTGTGAAATGATTAAAGACTTTGGATATAACATTTAAATGGGTATGACCATTTTTGTGGTTGGTATTTGGTTGGAAAATGAAAACAAAACTATGGTTTAGATGCGGGCGATTATTGGCAATAGCCGGTTGTGCATGTCTTTGCACGTAGTGTAGGGTGGAGATTATTGCCCGTGTCGGATTAAGGACCGAACTATGAGTTGTTTTCAGGCCAAGAATATTCATACAACCACAAGTGCTGGTATGGGACAGCTCTAACTTATTAAGTTGTTTAAAACTAGCTTTGCACTTGGAAGGCCGGAGTAGTACGAGCTGTTTCTTAATGAATTGCTCGACGGACGCCCACACCGAGGTGATCATGGATTAAACGTCTACCAATATAACGGTGTATGCCATACCGTGGGTAGTTCCATCATTTCTATGCTCGAGTTCTTACACCACGAATGGGTTTTCGCCACCGTCTTTGGTGCAAAGTTAGGTTTAAATAATGTAATGATTATAACATGACTCTCTGCGGCACACCAAAGGCGGTGTGCAAATATCTATTGCTCAAAGAGTCAGTCATGTCTTGTGGGAAAGTTGTATACCTCTGCAGAGTGTAAAACTAATCGATTAGTCGCGTCATGATCATGGACACTTGTAAAGTCATCACATAGTTAGCAGTTTTGCTTATTTTCATAAAAAGTGGTTTCTACCACGTGTTGGTCATTTCCGCTGTGTGCGGAAGGAAATGGTTTTGAGTATGATCAGTATACCCAAACATTCGTGATTTATTGATGCTTACATTCTATCACTTTCAATATTAAATTGCTTTTATTTAAATTCCATTTTGCAATCTATTATTCTGTATTTACATTTCAAACCAGCTTTATGCAAATTAACCTTAATAGCCTTTCATTGGAATGGCCTGCATGTATCTTAGGATTTGCATAAGTCTTGCGAGTACGTAAGTACTCAACTTGCCAATGTTGATGTTTTTAGGTGAAGAAACAGATTTCCCCGACGATTCTTACGTTGATGCAGGATACGGGGAATTTATCGATGAATTTATCTAAAGATTTTCCCTTGTCAGTTGCCTGTGGAACAATGGGTTAAAAAGGCATACTACAAGAATTTGTCTCCACTGCAGTTTTACTTTTGGTATTGTAAAAATAATATGTAATCTTACTTCCGTTGTGTAATAAAGTTTGTGTATGACTGTGATATCAATTTGTATTTGTGCGTACTAGCTACTGATCATGGGACTAGTACTGTATGCACATGGTATCCATTTTTGATATTTATTTATCAAAAATGGGGGCCTTACAATAATGTGCTGCACAATTTGAACGGGATGTACTCCGGTCATAAAGTGCGTGAATGAACTGAATGATTTCAAATATGAACCACTGTTATTTGTAATTATAAAACTGTAACAACTTTGTCACGTTGTTTGTCTAATGTTGTCGCCGTACAGCTCGCATATGTTGACCTTTCTATTATTGATCAAGTCCAACTACAAAAAGGACAAGCTGCTACGATACTACCAGACCAGCCAGCATATTGCTATTTGCATGTTAGACAAAAAAAAAACTTTGCTGTTCGTGCCTTATTGCAGTAGCATATGGTTATTACGATTAATATTAGATATATGATTACATTGGTGATAGTGGAGATTTGATCCTGCAAATTTTTCTAGTATCACACGACATGCATGCGCCTGTTATTCGTACTATTTAAATGCGTCATCAACCAAGCCAAACAAAATGGTATAGAAAGATGGGGATATGCATCACAATGTGATGCAAATTCGATCGAGGGAATTTTTTTTACATATATATTTGAAGTAAGAATGAATAGAGAGATCTAAATCCCATTACATTCTAGTTAAATCATCAGTACAACTTGTTTACAAGACGTATGTCAGAGATTGCTTTATTGCAACTAAGATACTAAAACTGACTAATTATGAACAGGCTCCAGTTAGGCTCCGATATATTTTTTCACGGAAGCCCTTACAATCCAAGAATGAACTAAAGGAACAAGATCTCTACGCATATATGTACTGCAGAATGCGTACATCGGTACATGTCAACACCTGCAAAATAAACAAAACCGCGCGCGACCGGAGCGCATGCATGCAGCAGCTGATGGATCGATGCATGGGCATGGTCGATGGATGATCCAAGCCAGCAAGTAGGCGGCCGGCCGGCCGGCCGGCTAGTTATGGCAGCTTCCGCCGGAGGGGTGTTTGGGATCCTTCCAGCAGTTGTGGGTTCCGCCGCCAGACGCCGGGCTGCCCTTTAGGACTTGCGTGATGAGCGCCCCGGCGCCGCCCTGCCTCTGCAGCCACCCGCCACTACTACAGAATCAGTTATCCTTGCCGCTATATCACTGCCGATTCATCAAAAATCGACAGTAATAATATTATCACTGCCGGTTCGAATGAAAAACCGGCAGTAATGGCTTTTCTCTGATGAACCGGCGGTGATAAATCCCTTATCACTGTCGGTTCGTGTCCGAACCGACAGTACTTTTTAATTTGAAGTAGTTTAAATATCCAAATAATGGTATCACTGCCAGTTCGTGTCCGAACCGGCAGTAATATTATCGCTAACCGACAGTGCTGATATTTTTTAAAAAATCATAACTTTTTCATAAGGAGTCGGATGGAGATAAAATTTGTATGAAAATTGTAGCTCTCGACGAGATCTACAACTTTGTAGTTGACAACTTTTTCATTTGAAGTAGTTTAAATATCCAAATAATAGTATCACTGCCGGTTCGTGTCCGAACCGGCGATATCTATCGCTAACCAACGATCTTGATATTTTTCAAAAAATCATAACTTTTTCATAAGAGTCGGATGGAGATAAAATTTATATGAAAATTGTAGCTCTCGACGATATCTATAACTTTGTAGTTGACAACTTTTTCATTTTAAGTAGTTTAAATATCCAAATAATGGTATCACTGCCGGTTCGTGTCCAAACCGGCAGTAATACTATCGCTAACCGACAGTGCTGATATTTTTCAAAAAATCATAACTTTTTCATAAGGATTCGGATGGAGATAAAATTTATATGAAAATTATAGCTCTCGACGAGATCTACAACTTTGTAGTTGACAGCTTTTTCATTTGAAGTAGTTTATATATCCAAATAATAGTATCACTGCCGGTTCGTGTCCGAACCGGCAGTAATACTATCGCTAACAGACAGTGCTGATATTTTTCAAAAAATCATAACTTTTTCATAAGAGTCGGATGGAGATAAAATTTATATAAAAATTGTAGCTCTCGACGATATCTACAACTTTGTAGTTGACAACTTTTTCATTTTAAGTAGTTTAAATATCCAAATAATGGTATCACTGCCGGTTCGTGTCCAAACCGGCAGTAACACTATCGCTAACCGACAGTGCTGATATTTTTTAAAAAATCATAACTTTTTCATACGGAGTCGGATGGAGATAACATTTATATGAAAATTGTAGCTCTCGACGATATCTACAACTTTGTAATTGACAACTGTTTCATTTGAAGTATTTTAAATATCCAAATAATGGTATCACTGCCGGTTGGCGATTCGTATTCCCAACCGGCAGTAATAATGCTACAAACTATTTTTCGAAAAATCATAACTTTTTCATACGGAGTCGGATGGAGATAAAATTTATATGAAAATTGTATCTCTCGACGAGATCTACAACTTTGTAGTTGGCAATCTTTCCATTTGAATTCATCTAGATATCCAAATAATCACCAAAAGTTTCGGAGATAAAGGAACAAAAGGAAAATATATCCTATATTGGTTGAGAATGAGCGATAGGTGAGATGATAAGGTGGGCTCGCGTGAGGTCGCGAGTTCGAGTCCTAGCAACCGCACGCACGTATATTTCGCGCGAAAATCGTGTGACTTGTGACTTTCTAGTACATGGGTTACTTTCACTGAACCTTGCACTCGGTTACTTTCTAGTACATCGTTTCTTGCAATAAGATGGTAGCAACCTAGATCTCGATCGAGCTACTGTTTTTGACAGAACATTTAACTGTTCATTAAGCACCTAATATGAAAGGCTACCTTAATATCGCTTATGACCATGCATATATCAATGATCACCATGCCAATTATTTTGGTAACATCACGCACGATCAGGAATGTTTCTAAAAAATGAGGATATGTCACGCGATGTCACGCCGAATCGATCAAAGGCTTTTATTTATTTGAAGAAAGAACTGTTTGTTATAAGACCTACGTTAAATACGATCAGCTATTCCGCTTCCAAGAATCCATCTTTGCATGGAAGCTCGTAATTACAAATTATGAACAAACCAATTGAATGAACAGTCTCTACACATGTACATGCACATGTCAACGTCTACAAATTAATAAACGAAAACGTGAACCAGATCGCCGCAGCAGTTGATCGCAAGGACGATAGAGAAGCCAAGCCAGCCATAGCAAACTTATAAGCTGCCGCGCGCGTCCGCCGGCGGCTAGCCATGGCAGGTTCCGCCCGAGCCGCCTTGGCCGGGATCCGTCGTGCACGGGTTGGTTTGCCCCGGTCCTGTGCCGCCCTTTAGGACTTGCATGATCAGCGCCCCGGCGGCGCCCTGCCCCTGCAGCCACCCGCCGTCCCCTTCAAGCAGCCTCGCCGCGAGGATCGCGTTGCAGCATTGCATCAACAGCACGGCCACCAGCACCGCCGTCACCATCGTCGCCGTCGACGCCATATCCTTACGCGTGTATACGTGCGGCGGGTTTGCTACTATATATGCCCTAGTCTCCTGAACTAGCTAGCTAGCTATATATAATTGTCGAAATATATTGCAGATGCTACGTACGTCGTCCAATGCCCTAAACTCGTTGTTGGAAGAGCGACAAGATGATCTCCTTTATAGTGCTCCGTTGCGCATGTTTAACCGCCAAAAAAGTATAACAAGGACCAGGTCTATCCAGTAAACTTTCTCAGGTCCAGCGTAGGTAGGCGCCTACGCGGTTTAATTTCAGCGATCCATTCCCCAAGTTTGAATAAATACTAGTAGTATAGATCGATCGATCAAAGCTAGCCATGTAGTACTATACGTATGTACTAAGACGAGACGTACGCGAACTGTCAAAAAAGTATAATAAACAAAGTTCATGTCTAGCCATGAACGAACCTAAGCTCGGGTCACAAATAATTGTCGTTTCGAACATCAACACGGTCCAAAAACTCAACTTTAATCACTAATTTCTATTATAATATATTTAAAATTTTTAATAAAATTATAATATTACGAAAGTACGTTTTGAGACGAATCTACACATAATTTTCATACATCAAATCTAAATATTTAAAAAGATATCAATAGCTAAAGTTTTAAAAGTTTGACTGCACGTATCTCAAACCAGCAAGTTTTTGTGAATCGGAGGGAGTCCATGATGTATACGTTCCATAGGTAATTCCTGAGTCACGACTCCGATCCTGACATATTTGTCTTCAGGATTGTAACCGGTGCATGCCCCCGCTGGAAATGGTTGTGTCGTATGAGTAGAACACTATGACCGCCGTTTGTATAGGTACCGAGTTGTAGACGTTCTTATGTATATGCGTGCCTGGCTTGTTGCTGAGGCCAAGGTCTGTGGATTCTCAGTCCGTCTCTGCTAGCAGGTTGTTATTATTATTATTATTATTATTATTATTATTATTATTATTTTAAAAGGTCTGTACGCGCTAGCAGTTGAACAGATCAGAACTTGGTTGTACGTCAGTTTGGCGAATTTCAAATTTTCAATTTGGTCGTGTTCAATGAGCTAGTCTCCGCGGACGTGCTGATTGATCAAGTTCGTGAGCCGCTGCTGTTCTGACTTATTAATTCTGCCGTTATCAACGTACCTACAGCTTCCGGGAAAGTGGCGGCGATTTCGTTGGTTTTCTCCCTTTTGAGACGGACAAGTTGATTGTTCAATCTGAATGAAACTCACGGCACGTACGGACGGTGAAAAGTTAGTTACATAGTATGCATGGTACCTAACCTTAATTATTCGTTGAGTGCTTTTATGCTCTACCTTCCAGTACATGTTAGGTAAATTTTGAAATAAATGAAGGGATAAATAATCACAATCTACTTTTTATTTATATTTTAATATTTATGCAAATTTCAAAAATAAAATATAGAAGCACATCTCTAATTATACTGTTCATTTACTGGGCTGGCTAGGCTTAAAAATGCCCGGCCTTGAAAGGCAAATCTCAAAGCACATACCGAAGCCGAAAAAAAGCCTAAAATGTTATTTTCGGAATAAAATGTTTATTTCATTTTTGAAATAGAATATTGTTATTTTATTTATTTTGTGGAATAAAATACTATTTTAAAATTAATTTGGTATTTTTGTTTGACTTTTTTGGGCTTTGGGTGGGCCTATGGACTCAGGGTCAAGTCTGGGAAAATTGGACGGGGCCACTACTACAAAAAGATTTATATTAGACGCGTCATCACATACGGTTTTGAAAAACGGTCTGTATTATATATAATCACAGACAGTTTTTGTAAAACTGTCCGTGATAATTGAATATCACAGAAATTTTTTGAAAAAAAACCGTCAATGATGTGAATGAAAGTCATCACTAACGGTTTTTAAATAGAACCGTCTATGATATTATATTATCACAGACGGTTTTTAATAGAATCGTCTGTGATAGCATTCCTTAAGTATATATATTGTTTTAGGTTTTATACTCGCCGCACTCCTCAGCCAAATGAAATTGAAAACCGTTCGCCTCCTTCCTCGCCCGTTTAGCCACACCCCTCAGCGTCCTCCCCCGCGGTGACCTCCCCATCAGCGTCCTCCTCGTCCACACAGCGACCTCCCCGTCGGTGACCTCCTCCTCGGCGACCTCCCCCTCGGTGAGCAAGCATCACCGAACCCTGAAACTACTGGACGCTACACTTATATGGGGGTTTTTGTCAAGACATTATTGAAATCTTAGTATTCATTGATAGGATGGGGTTGGATGCAGGTTTCAATATCTTGGTGGTGATTTGACTTTGATGAGGCTAGTGTGTGTATGCCTATGCATGAATTTTAAGGCCTGTTATTTCTGGTGCACGCAACTCATATAACCATTTGTTGTTGAATATGAAGACTATATCAACATGGTTGTTTTAATGCCTACACATGAGATTTTGTGGCATGTTAATTCAAGTGTGTGATGCACATAGAACCATCTGTTGTTGGATGTGATCATGTGAAGGCTATGTCAACATGTACTGTTGTGTAAGCAATTTGTGGTTGCTTAGCTAACATTATGCTGGCTTCTCCTTTTTTCGTACAACTCATGGGTATGCCACTTAAGAGGTCTAACTCTTTTGTATTACATATCATTACTTAAGTACATGTTGTGTGATGTAATCCCAAAGGCAAGAAAAGCTTAGATCATATACCACGTTTTGTTCATATGATAGTTTTATGTTATATGGCGTATATCCCCTTGTTGTCAGTTACGTTGAGAAACATATGCTTGATAGATGAACGCTAGTTAAAACATCCATATATAGTACTATGCCTAATAGATGAACTGCTCTCCTCTCATAGTATATGTTTGTTGCAGTTGGGTGCTCTCTTTATTCCTATATGTTTCTGATCTAAATTAATTAAAATCTGATTTGGTAAAATAGACGATATGGAAAAATTGTTAGATGCAAAAAAAACTTGAGGTGGAGATAGAACAACTAAAGGGAAAGTCTGAGTTAACCGAAAAGATTTATGAAAAGAAAGAAAAACTGAAAGACAGATAACAAATTACAAGATATTCAATCTCTTAACACGGCATTCATCATTAAGGACCACATGGTGAATGCAGAGCTAGAAGAAGCCAATGCTGAGCTTATAGAGGTAATATAAAGGTTTATAGTATTTAATTTGACATAGTTACTGATAATATACTAACACACCTTTTTTACAACAACATGATCACTTTTGTAGAGATTAAGAGATATAACTGAAAGTCAATCGGTTATTGGTGTCAAACAAATAGGCACTGTATCGGAGTTGTGGAACTTCAGTGAGAATCGACAAGCCTTTGTTGCGAAAGCTATGACACATATGATAGCAGATATGGAAAAGCCCTAAGGTCTTTTTGTGTTGATATATCAAATAATGTTGATTCTCATTGTATGTTTGTTGATATTTATGGTATCATAGCTTATTAATGTATTGTTGCCTGACATTATCCTTAATACATGAATGGTTAGTTTGCTATGATCATGATTGCTAGATAACCATACACTAGAAGAACACTTAGATGCTATTTATAATCTGATTTTGATTGTGCACAATTTAGGAATGTAAGAGTTCAAGGTCTTATTTGCTTGGTTAATTGTCTAGTACAATTTTGATTACATGACCCTGCTGTAGTGGAGGTTGAAAGCATCTAGGCTCCCAATGTTATTTGGTTTTGGTAATTAATGACAATTACAGCTAAAGGACTAACTTTTTCAATATGAGCTTTTGAGAATAGGTTGGTCCAAGTTTCGATGATTATGAAAGCATGAAGTTGATGAATATGAGATCAACACGTCGAGACAAAATGGACAAGGTATAATCATTTACGGATTTTTTATAGCTTTTACCGATCTCGGAGTTTGGAGAAAAGATCGATTGCTAGAATTAGGGCCGTACTATTAAGAGGGGTCTTGACGTTCGCTTTATATTATTTAAGTTCTACGGGCTCAAATTTAAATACTCAAGATCATGCTTTGTGTAAAGTATAAAGTCTCATTGAAAATTCTATGAAGTTAAAGTGAAGTTTCTGGAATCCCGGTGCTACCGCCCATGGTAGGGTGGTGCTACCGGGTGAGCGGTAGCACCAGCCATATGGACGGTGTGAAAATTCTAGAGAGACTCCTTTTGTGCTCTCTGAAAGACCGGTGCTACCGGGTGAGCAGTAGCACCGGTCATATGGGCGGTGTGAAAATTCCAGAGAGCATGTTTTCTTATGCATTTGGACGGTCTGGTGCTACCGCCCATGGTAGCGCGGTGCTACTGGGCGAGCGGTAGCACCGGCCCCTTAGTCCGGTGCTATAATTCCAGAGAGGCTCTTTCTGGCAGAGCAAAAATAAAAAGGTTCTGGTGCTACCGGTCCTAGTTGGGCTTAGCACCAGACCCACTGCACAACGGGCTCTGGCAGTGCATTTAATGCACTGTTCTAACTGTTGGACTTGAGTCCGGTGCTACCGGTCTCACATGGGCGGTAGCACCGAAAATTCTGACTTCAGCCCAATTTGAGTTCCGATGGCTAAAAAAGTTTGTGAGGGCTATAAATACACCCCCACCTGCATTCTAGAGACTCTCTATATTATTTGTGCTTAGCTTTCTACTCGATTCATACTTAAATTGCTAGAGTACTTGATATCCACTAGAGATCTTAGTAGCATAGTTGAAGGAGATTGCAATTCTTGCTTAGTGTTTTAATTATTTGTGTTTAGAATCGAAAAATTTAGAAACCTCCTATTCACCCCCTGTCGGCGTTTTCGAGCGCCGGCAAGTAAATTTGTAAGTCTAAGGGGTCGCGCGTTCCACTCCCTGAATGGTTAGACTCGTGAGTCCAAGATGTATACTAGTTCGGGCTGAAAGTCCCTACTCCAGTTCAGATGGCCGTATTGTATTGCTTTTGCCCTATGTTTTACAGACGAGGCCCCTAAATGACTTAGTCTCCTCGTGTTCTTATGTGTTCCTCCTTCTTTGAATCGTTTAGTCCTGCCTCCTTTTATACAGAAAGAAGGGGCAGGTTACATCGAGAGTCGGGGGGAAGAGCGAGGTGACCTATGCCAGGAGCTCCGGTCCTTCGTCCTATGGACTGGTCGCCACCCGTCTTGCCCATGCTGGGTCGGTAGCCTTGGTGGTCGGGGAGGTTAGGTATTCCCCGGGAAATAGCGTACTTGCCCTCTGTGACCCTTACGAATGCTGACGTTGGGGTGCGTGACGTTGGCGCTGCCTCGGGAGGGAGCGTGCGTTCAATCTTGACGCGATCGGTTGATGGGTGGAAGCTTTGTCTTGGCAGATCACGGACCTTTTTGGGAAGGAGCCACCTGCCCTTGTATAGTCACTCCGATTGACCTCGTTCGTGGGGTACATGGCGGTAGGCTGATGAGGGCCTGACACGCGGCCCTCGGCATCCGTCACCTTGGTTCGGTCGGAGTCGGGAGATCCCGCCCTGCCAAGGGGGTCGGGAGCGCTGTCCGGTCGGAGTCGGGAGATCCCGCTCCGCCAAGGGGTCGGGAGCGCTGTACGGTCGGATTCGCTTCCCCTGGCCGGTCGGGAGCAGATGTCTTGTGTGGTCTCGCAGGCGATTTGGTCGGTGGCGGGCCGGGCGCGGCCTGTTGGGCTGGAGATATGCCTGAGGCCGCTGGCTCGTCGCTTCGGGACGTTGGGGTACCCCTGTTATTAGTATTCGTCAGTAGCCCCCGAACTCCCGAGCGATTTCGACAGATTCGGTTGGGGGTTGAACTTGGATGAGAGTGGTGGCCGGGCCTGGTCGGTCGGTCAGGCCGATCCGGTTAAGCGATTTCCGTCAGGTGTGCCTCGATGGATCCGACGGCTGCCCTGGAGTTTGGCCGGGGGCATTTGAACCGCCGGAGGCTTTTACTTGCCTCGTTGCGCATGCCGAGTATAGTTTGGCGCGCCCCGCCCGCTCGTCTTCTTGACTGCTTCGGGTTCTGGTGAAGGATGCTTCGTTTTCCGGCGCCCGCATTTACTCTGGAGACGCTTAGCCTCCCTTCGTCCGGGTATATATATATATATGTGCGCTGTAGCTTGCTTGAAGGACAACCCTTTTGACGAGAGTTCTTTCTTCTGCTCCTTCAAATGGCTTCGAGACACCCTCTAGTCTTTAGCTTTGGCGATGACATCGCGGGGGAAGAAGAAGATCCTCTGGCCGAGCTTTGGGCTGAGTTCGACCAGGCGATGGCCGAGCTTAGGGAGGAGGAAGCTGCAGCCCGTGATGCTGCTTCTGTTGACGCGCTGCTCGAGGCCGTTCCGAGGCTCGAGGTGGTAAGGGGGGCCCTTCTGGAGGCGATGGCGCAAGGGCGCCGACCGTAGCTGGTGCGGCCGCGTCGATGTCGCTGAACGGCAGCGGAGGCATCGGCGTGTCACTTCGCGGCCGCGGCGGCTGTCCCGTCGACCAGGCAAGGGCCTACCAGCATGCCGTCGGTGCCACCGACGCCGCACGGATGTTTGATAGGTTCTAGGCGTGGGTAAAGTCCTGTCGCGGTGCAGCGTGGCCACTCTTGTGTCTGTCGGCTTGTGTGTAAAGTCGTAAAGTCCGAGCTCGCTGGCCTATAATGAAATCTTCTTTTTCTTTATGAAAATGTCTTCGCGATGAGTTTGCTTTAATTTTAGTCGTCGTGGATAGACCGGGCCTTGATTGGCAGGAACAAACGCGAGAGTGCTCGTTTTACGTCGTAGACGGCGCCTTGGTCGGCAGGGCGACCGGATGCCTCTGTGAGGTTCGGGTGTCCGAGTGCTCGTTTAACGTCGTAGCTAGACAGTGCCTTGGTCGGCAGGGACGACCGGATGCCTCTGTGAGGTTGGTGTCCGATCGCCTTGGTCGGTAGGGACGACCGGATGCCTCTGTGAGGTTGGTGTCCGATCGCCTTGGTCGGCGGGACGACCGGATGCCTCTGTGAGGTTCGGTGTCCGAGCGCCTTGGTCGGCGGGACGACCGGATGCCTCTGTGAGGTTGGTGTCCGAGTGCTCGTTTAACGTCGTAGCTAGACAGTGCCTTGGTCGGCAGGGACGACCGGATGCCTCTGTGAGGTTCTGGTGTCCGAGTGCTCGTTTTAACGTCGTAGCTAGACGTGAGTGCCTTGGTCGGCAGAGACGACCGGATGCCTCTGAGAGGTTTCGGGTGTCCGAGTGCCTTGGTCGGCAGGACGACCGGATGCCTCTGTGAGGTTCAGTGTCCGATCGCCTTGATCGGCGAGGACGACCGGATACCTCTGTGAGGTTCGGTGTCGAGTGCTCATTTAACGTCGTAGCTAGACGGTGCCTTGGTGGGCAGGGACGACCGGATGCCTCTGAGAGGTTCGGGTGTCCAGTGCCTTGGTCGGCAGGGACGACCGGATGCCTCTGTGAGGTTCGGGTGTCCGAGTGCTCGTTTAACGTCGTAGCTAGACAGTGCCTTGGTCGGCAGGGACGACCGGATGCCTCTGAGAGGTTCGGGTGTCCGAGTGCCTTGGTCGGCAGGGACGACCGGTTGCCTCTGAGAGGTTCGGGTGTCCGACTGCCTTGGTCGACAGGACGACCGGATGCCTCTGTGAGGTTCGGGTGTCCGACTGCCTTGATCGGCAGGGAAGACCGGATACCTCTGTGAGGTTCGGGTGTCCGAGTGCTCGTTTAACGTCGTAGCTAGACAGTGCCTTGGTCGGCAGGGACGACCGGATGCCTCTGTGAGGTTGGTGTCCGATCGCCTTGGTCGGCGGGACGGCCGGATGCCTCGAGAGGTTCGGTGTCCGAGTGCCTTGGTCGGTAGGGACGACCGGATGCCTCTGTGAGGTTCGGTGTCCGAGTGCTCGCTTAACGTCGTAGCTAGACGGTGCCTTGGTGGCGGGGACGACCGGATGCCTCTGAGAGGTTCGGTGTCCGAGTGCCTTGGTCGGCAGGGACGGCCGGATGCCTCTGAGAGGTTCGGGTGTCCGAGTGCCTTGGTCGGCAGGGACGACCGGATGCCTCTGTGAGGTTCGGGTGTCCGAGTGCCTTGGTCGGCAGGGACGACCGGATGCCTCTGTGAGGTTCGGTGTCCGAGTGCTCGTTTAACGTCGTAGCTGGACGTGAGTGCTCGTTTACCGTCGTAGCTGGACGTGAGTGCTCGTTTACCGTCGTAGCTGGACGTGGGGCATCCTTCCCGAGTCCTCGTCGGGCGAGGGTAACTGCGAGAAGAATGACCACCGTCTATCCCACATGTATACCCCATCCGCAGGTGTGGGACCTAGAGGGGTTGAGCGACGCACGTTTACATGCGTTGGTTTGAACGCCGTGCTCGTGGAGCCAATAGCGGGTAGTCCGAGTGGGTCCTGGGAGGTCCCGCCCAAGGGGGACCCTTCCGAGCGGACGGTCCCAGAGTAGGGTGTCCTAGCCCTGGCGTGGGCGGCCCATAAAAACCTTTCTACTCAATCCCAGTATGGACCTGGGTCGTCCGCCAACCCGAGCACCGGGCCGTCGCTCATTGATGAGCTCCGGGAGAGTGTGAAGTATGGTCTCGGACGCGAGTAGAGGTGATTAGGCCGTCACCGACCTAACCGAGGGCCCACCGTGGGGCTCACCTCATACCGCCCTTGCTCAAGTTTCTTTGGGCGGCCTTATACCCATCCGTGGGGTAGGCCTTTTGAACCCACATCTCCTCGCTGGGCCTGGCGCAAGCCACAAAGCTTTGCCGTCTTGGGGCCGCAGCTGCCCGATGGGCTTCGCGCGCACCGAGCAACCGCTCCGCCTAAAGCGAAGACCAAGAGGTTCTGAGACACGTTGTTCGGGCGGCGTCTTTATGGCCCTTGTCGCTTTGACATGACAGGATTAAAAGCGGAGTGGTATTGAGGCGGGAGTTACCATCTTTGGCGCAATAGGCGAGGGTGGACGCGACGCCGCTGAGGGGTGCTGCTTGGCGGCGCTTGCTTGTCCTCTATAAATACGCCCGTCGGTGCTCCGGTAGTCACGCTTTCTTGCCTTCTTTGTCTCTGTCTCAAACAAGAAAAGCACTAGAGAGCCAAGGAAAGAAAACCCGACCTTTCTTTCTCACCTTCCGATCGCCTCTTCGTGAAGATGTCGTGGCGGAGTGCTCGCGCAAGATAGCCGGCGCTCGGCAGTGAAGAAGGGCTTCCTCATGCCGCAGACCTTTCCGGTGGAGGGTGCCGGCCAGGGCCGTCACCCGCGCCTGGCGGCGAGGTCGTGGTGCTCGCCTCGTTCTTCGAGCGCGGCTTTGGCCTGCCGCTGCACCCGTTCGTCCAGGGGCTGCTGTCTCACTACAAGGTGGAGGTGCACCATCTCAACCCCAATGGGGTCCTCCACATCGCCATCTTCATCACGTTGTCGCGAGGCCTTCCTGGGATCGAGCCGCGACTGGCGTTGTGGAGGCACTTCTTCGAGCAAGGCTCGGAAAGACAGCCGCCGGACGCCGTGGCGCCTCGGTGGCTCGCCCTCGGCTTCGCCCGGTCGAGCACGGAGTACTGGAGGTAAAGCGCCCTCGTCCAACAAGGGTGGCGTTACAATGGCTCTACGTTCAAAACATCGGCGACAGCGCCCCTCATTTCACCGGGCGAGCTTCCCATGGCGGAGGAGCGGTGGAACTGGGCGCCAAAAGAGGGAGAAGAACAAGCCGCCCCGATCATGGAGCGGATCAGGGCTCAAAGGAGGCGGGGGCTCACCGGGGACGTTGTTGTGCGCGCTTTATGGGGATGCGCGTGCAACCCTTGTGCCTGAGCCGCACCCTTATTCCGGTATGCGGGCCGTCCGACCGGGCGAGGATGGCGTAACCCGAGCTGGCGCGTCGAGGTGGAGGCCTGTGGCGGCCGTATACTGGCGGAGCGCCACAGTGTACACGGTGGCCACCGGAGCCATTCTCGGCGGCTTTCCCGCCAAATCTGGTAAGTCGGTGAAATTCCTTTCTGCTTCTCTTTTCTTTGTCCTTAGTACTTGGTCCGACCGGCATTCCTGCATCCTCTTAGGGGCTCACGGGGATGTCTTCCCGGGCGCCGCTCCCGGGGGATAAGGAGGCGCGGGCGGTCGCCCGGCGAGACAGAGGTCGACTCCTCCGCAAGAAGCGGAAGGAGGAAAGGAGGAAGAAGAAGCATAAGGAACGCGCGGCAAAGCGCGCGCGCGGCGAGGATGTGTCGGAGACCACCGCCGTGGGGACAACTTCCACTGACAGCGGCGGGAGCGCCTCCGGCCATCCCTATGGTGGGTTTTCTCGACCGCCGACCGGCGGCGCCCGAGCGTGGACCGCCGAGGGCGGCATCACGAGCCCGTGGCCGTGGATCCCGTGCGAGGGTGATCTTGCGCTTCATGATGCGTCGCGGCGCCTACCGAGGTGGCCGGGAAGCGACCACCGACTTGCCCCTTGGCGGGGGCGGCAAAGAGAAGCGCGCGTGCGCGTACCGCTTCGGCCTTGTAAGTGTTTCTTTTTATTGGAGTATTTTTCCTTTTGGCAAAGCCGCCCGAGCGACTCTTGAATCTTTGCAACTTGCAGCGCCTACACGGGGGTGACCGGGGGCGCCGCATGATGGTCTCGCAAGTGCTGTGCCGGTGATTTGGCGACTCCGATCGGGTCGGTGGAGGTCGCGTGTCGGCGTCCGAGGGCGCATCGCCGAGGACGGGGCCTCACCCGGAGGTCGTGGCCGAAGAAGAACTTCCGCCGCCTCCGGCGGGGACCCCACCGGACGACGTGATCGTCCTTTCGGAGGATGAGACGATGGTGCCGCCGGCGATCGCGCCAGTCGTGGCGGAGCCGGCAACGGAGGTGCTCGACCCTTGTCCTGTGGGGAGGTGCCGACCGATGCTCCTCAGGTGCAGGTCGCCGAGGGGGTTTCTGAAGGGTTGACCTCATCACCCTTGCCCATGGTGCTTTAGACGGGCGACGTCCCGCCCGAACGGGCGAGCGAGGGCGTGCCGCCGAGTGTAATCCCCGGGTCGGGCGTCATGGGTCGCGGAGGAGAGCGAGTGGGCGCCGCCCGGCAAAGCGCTACCGGACGCTGGCCGAGATAGGCGATCCGTAAAGGTCTGGCTCTTGCTCTGGAGTCTTCCACCAGGGCGCTGGGCACGATGGTCGGGGGAGTCCAGCCAGTCGCCCAGGTAGGTCAGCCGAAAAGTTCTGACTCGTTGCACATTTTTGATAGTTCTTCCGTGCGACTAACGGAGTGTCCACGTTTTTGCAGCACTTGCGGGCTCGCCGGCGCCGAGTTGAGCTCTGCGCAGCTCCGACGATCGTGAGCGGTGCAGTGGAGGAGTGCAGTCGGCTGCGCCTTGAGCTGCGCCTAGCCCAGGAGGCCATTGACATTAGGCGGTCGGAGGCGGTGGAGATCCGCCAGGGGTTTGAAGAGGCCACAAAGGCCCTTTATGATGAGCGCCTAGGAGCCAAGGCCTTGAGGGCGAAAGTGGTGGAACTGAGTCCTCCCAGCGAAGGTCACCGAGGCCAAGGATACCGCCGCTGCCGCGAGGGGATCATGCAGACGCAGCAACACGCCGCGACCGAGCGAAACAAGGCTCGGGGGCCGACCGAAGTTCGTTCCGAGCGGCGATCGCCGAAGGAACTGGCTGAGCTGAGGACTTCATACGAGGCGCTGAAGTCGGAAGCTAGCAATCTGACCAACTCTGCGGCCGGTAAGTGTCTCAATTCTTCAATTAAGTCTGGGGGTGCGACCCACAGGGCGAACTTATCCAAAATCGCCGCAATCTGCAGAGGCGCAGAAGAATCTGAGCGTCACCGTGGAGGCACAGAGAACGGCATCAGATGCTCGCGACGTGGCGATCGTGGCCCGGGACGAGGCCCGGGCGGCGTTGAAGGTTGCGGAGGACGGTCGGGCCAAGATGAGCGCCGAACTGGAGGCCCTCCGCAAGGCCGGTCGGAAGTCTCGCGATCGCATCCTTGAGCCGGCAGCCCGAGTGCCCTTGCCCCGTCTTTGGCCCGAGTGCCGGACCGTAGAAGAGGCGGTGATCACCGGTCTTTGCGCTTGAGCCGTCGGCGCCGGTCAACACCGCCTCGCACTACGACGGCATCGACCTCGCGGTGGTGGGCAGCGGCGTAGCCGGGAACCGGATCGACGAGGAGATCGACCGGTTTGAGCTCCTGGTTGAGCCGCACGCCCGGAGATCGCCACCAGATCCGCCGCAGCCGCCCTCGAGAAGCGAGGCGACCAACTCTCCGTCTCGCCACCGGTCGCCCACCAAGAAGAATAAAAATAGTTAGCTTTATCCTTTTTAGATTGTAAAGACTGCTATGTAAACAATCTTGAATTTATCAAGTTCCAGAATCGCCTCTCACCCTCTTTCGTATTTAGGGTGAGCGTTTGACCGACCATAGCCTTAAGGACCGCAGGGGTCACTTATGCGTAGGTCAGGTCGTTTTGGGAGGAGCGAGGTGGATTGGAGACTTGGCTATGCAGCGGTTAGGCGCACTTGTGAGGGATAGGAGTGTTCTAGACCAGCCAGGGATCCTTCCACTTGGGCACTTCCTTCTTCCGCGAAGTGCTACTTAGCAACCATAGCCGCTGGGGCGTAGGTCGTAACACTTGGGTTGAGAGGGTTACCGCTCGGGATGGACATCATGATCAGTCGGGTCACGTGCCCTCATAAGCGCGTGGGACGGTGAGTTCGTGCGGGAGGAGTGTTCCTGCCGACCCAAAGGTCACTCCACTCGGGTACTTCCTTTTTCGGAAGTGTTAGCAACCATAGCACCGGGCGTAAGTCGTAGCACTTGGGTCGAAGGGTTACCGCCGAGAAGGACCTTGTGGTCGGTTGGGTCATCAACCAGCATAGCGCCGACCGGGAGCAGCTTGAACGGGCGCGAAGGGCAGCCCCAGTCGTCGCATGGCGACGTGTGCTCGGAAGGAAAAAGTAGAGAGCATGCTAGGAAGAGGAAAAGAGTTTAGGATAGAATCGCCTTAACTTTTCTATATTCCATGCATTTGGAAGGATGCGCCGTCGGCGTCCTTGAGCCGAAGGTGCGGTCGGAGGATCTCGCACGACGGTGAAGGGCCTTCGAGCGGCGGTTTGTGCTTATCCTTGCCGGTGCGGACCGACGCAGACCGGTCGCCAAGATCGAAGACCGCCCTCGAACTCGGGCGGTGTGATAACGTCGCGAGCTTGTTGATACCGCCGATCGCAGGGCGGCCACGTCATGCGCCTCGTCGAGGTGGTCGACGGCGTCTTGTTGTGCGGCGAGCCCCGAGCCTCCTCTCGGCTTGCGGTCTTGGGGCGCCATACTCCGTGTGCGTCGGCAAGGCGGCCAAAGACCGTATACCATGAAGAACGGTGTGAACCCGGTCACCCGGGTCGGCGTGGTCCGTAGACTCCAGAGGACGGAGGGTAGCTCGGTCACCCAGCGCCCCGCGAAGTGCTTGAGCCGACTGAAGATCCGCGGCTTGAGCCCTTGAAGGATCATGCCGTTTGCGCGCTCGACCTGGCCGTTGGTCCGCGGATGGGCCACGGCTGCCCAATCGACACGGATGTTGAAGTCATCGCAGAACTCGAGGAACTCCTTCCCCGTGAACTGCGTTCCGTTGTCGGTGATGATAGAGTTTGGGACTCCGAACCGAAAGACTATGTCGCGGAAGAAGATGGCCGCTTGTGCCGACGTGACGCCACGACCGGCTTGGCCTCTATCCACTTGGTGAACTTGTCCACCGCGACGAGCAAGTGGGTAAAGCCCGGCGCTTTCTTGAAAGGCCCGACGGATCGAGTCCCCAACCGCAAAAGGCCACGTGATGGGGATTGTCGCAAGGCTGGTGGCGGATGTGTCCGCTGGCAAAGAATTGGCATCCTTCGCAGGTGCGTACGATGTGCTCGGCGTCGGACATGGCGGTCGGCCAATAGAAACCTTGCCGAAAGGCCTTTCCCACAAGAGATCGGGGCGCAGCGTGGTGACCGCAAATTCCGCTGTGTATGTCGTCCAGCAGTTGTTTCCCTTGATCGGCCAGAATGCAATTTTGGAGGACCCCGGAGGGGCTCCTTTTGTAAAGGTCTGGGCCGACCAGGACGAAAGACTTTGCCCGCCGGGCGAGGCGCCGGGCCTCGGTCGGGTCGGGGGGAAGTGACCCGTCCGTCAAACGATCCATGAAGGGCTTTCTCCAGTCGGACTCGGTCGCTAGCACGCTGCGGCTCGACCCGGCCAAGTCTACGCCCGACCGCGCGGCGGTTGGGGCGACCGTGCTAGGTAGGTCGGGGGACCGTTCGGCCACCGGGCCCAGCTGGATGGAAGGCCGCAGGAGGTCGCAGACGAAGATCCCGGGCGGGATCGGCTCTCTGCTGGAGGCCAGATTGGCTAGGTAGTCGGCGTCGCTATTGTAGCATCGGTAGCTATGGTGAAGCTCGAAGCCCTTGAACCGCACTTCGAGCCCGCGCACTTCTCGACAGTACGCGGCCATACGGGCGTCTCGGGGCTCCGCGGCCTTCATGACTTGGTCGACGACAAGCTTGGAGTCCCCGCGGACGTGGAGTCGGCGAGCACCGAGGTCGGCAGTGATTCGGAGACCGTTGACGAGGGCCTCGTACTCGGCGACGTTGTTGGTGGCGTCAAGCGCACCGATGGCGTCATCGAAGCTTGTTCCCGGCGGGAGATGATGGCGACTCGGCGCCGCGCCATTCTTGTTGTAAGACCCATCGAAGTACATTGTCCGATGCTCGGGTCTTCGATCACCAGTGGTGCACAGGTTTCGTCCACTCGGCGGCGAAATCGGCTAGGGCTGCGACTTGATCGCCGTCCGAGGGACGTATGTGATGTCGTGGCCGCTGAGCTCGAGCGCCCACTTGGCTATCCTTCCCGAGGCGTCGCGGTTGCGGACGATCTCGCCTAGCGGGGACGTGGTCACCACGGTGATGTTGTGCTGATCGAAGTAGTGGACGAGCTTTCTCTTCGCAATGAGCACCGCGTAGAGTAGCTTCTGCACCAGTGTGTACCGAGCCTTGGACTCGGAAAGGACCTCGCTAATGAAGTAAACTCGCCGTTGTACCTTAAGTTCGCGGCCTTCTTCCGCTCGCTCCACCACGAGGGCCGGCGACGACTTGGGTAGTGGGCGATGTAGAGAAGCAATGGCTCCCGGTGCCGGGCGACCAGATCGAGGCGAGGACAGAAGGCCTTCAGCGGGTGAGGGCCTCCGAGCTTCGGGTCCAGCTAAAGCGGTCGGATCTCTTGAGTAGCTCAGAGTGGCATTCGCTCGCCGAGGCGAGACACGAAAGCGGCTCAAAGGCGCTAGGCATCCGGTCGACCTCTGGACCCCTTGAGGTTCTTGATTGGGCCCATCCTTGCAATTGCCGATATCTTCTCTGGTTGGCCTCGATGCCTCGCTCGGAGACAATGAAGCCAAGGAGCTTCCTTTGGGGACCCGAAGGCGCATTCTCGTGATTGAGCTTTATGCGGAATCGTCGAAGGTTATAAAGGTCTCTTTCAGTGTCGGGATAAGGTCGTCGGCCTTCTTGGTTTTACGACAATATCGTCGACGTACACCTCAAGCGTTACGGCCGATCCGGTCATTGAAGCACGTTTGCATACATATTTGGTATGTAGCGCGCGTTCTTTAGGCGAACGGCATTGTAACGAGCGAATGAGCGAACGGGTGATAAAGGAAGTCGCGAGTGGTCGAACTCCCTTAGCGCAATCGGTGGTAGCCCAGTAGGCATCCGAGAAAGAGAGGGACTCACACCTGCGGTGGAGTCGATGACTTGGTCGATGCGAGGCAAAGGAACGGATCCTTGGGACATGCTTTGTTGAGACTCGTATAGTCAACGCACATCCTCCATTGCCCATTTTTCTTTTTACAAGTACAGGTTGGCTAGCCACTCGGGGTGGCGCACCTCTTTACTGAACCTGCGGCGTAAGTTTGGCGATCTCCTCCCTATGATCCTGCGCTTCTCCTCGTCGAGCGGCGCGGCGTTGGGCGACCGGCTTTGAGCCCGGTCGGATGCTCAAGGAGTGCTCGGCGACTTCCTTGGATTCCGGCATGTCGGAGGACCTCCATGCGAAGACGTCTTTGTTGGTGCGGAGGAGTCGACGCGCGCTTTCCTATTTGGCGGGGCGTGGCTCGATCCGCACGGTCTTGGTCGGATCACGAGGATCGATCGCGACCTCCTTCATGTCCTCGGCGGACTTGAAGGATCCGCCCCGACTTGCTGGACTCGGGCGGATTCGAGGCTTCCTCCCGAGGTTGTCGAGCTCGGCAGACGCGATGATCGCCGAGGCAAGCTCACAGCTGCTGCGCCGCGATTGTAGGCAAGTGGAAAGATGATGCTACGGTGATGACTCCCGTGGCCTGGCATCTTCGACTTGAGGTAGGCGAGTGGGGACCGCCATGAACTTGGCGTAACATGGCCTTCGAGGATGGCATGGTAAGAACCGGGAAATCCACGACCTCAAGCGAGGGTTTGGTGCGGAAGTTTCCGGTTCCCCAAAGGTAACAGGCGGTCGATCCGCCGAGTGAATGGGCTCTTGGCCGTGGATGACGCCATGGAAAGGCGCCTTCTTTGGGTCGGAGGGTCGAGCGCGGGACCCCATAGCGTCGAGCGCTCTCGTAGAGGATGTTGAGGCCGCCGCCTCGTCCATAAGCACCTTTGAAAGGCGCTTCTTCCCCACGACGGGGCTGACCACCAGGGGGTATCTCCCCGGCTGTGGAACGTGGTCGGGGTGATCGGTCCGATCAAAGGTGATCGGGAACTCTGACCACCGGAGGTATTGGGGGACGCATGTCGCGACGGTATGGACCTCGCGATAAGCGAGCTTGAGCCGGCGCTTGTCGGCATAGCAGGCCGGTCCTCCAAAGATCATGAGGCAGCCGTCGGGTTCAGGGAACTCGTCGTCTGCCTTTTTCTCTGCGGCCCGCGGGGCCGCAGCAGGCTTCTTCCCCTTGCCACGCGGCGTTGCGGGACGCGGAGAGGTAACGCCTCGAGGACCTCGCGATCCGATACTTGTGCTTGACGGAGAACCCGTGGTTTGGGCACGGGCGTCCATCAACTTCTCGAAGTGGTCGGGCGCGACGGTCGGTCGCACTCGCCGCTGGCGGGGCGGTCGACGGTGGCGACCACTTGGGTCTCGCGGATCTGCTTCCCGTGCCGCTTCCGTTTGTCGGAGCGGTCAGAAGGGGTCCCGATGTGGACGCCGGGTTCTAGCTGGGCCTTTCCTCCCTCGAAGATGGCCCCCACAGCCTCCTCGCCGGAGGCGTGGTTGGTGGCGATATCGAGGAGCTCCTTGGTAGTTCTGGGCTTGAGGCAACCTAGTTTGTGTACCAAGGCCTTGCAGGAGGTGCCGTAGATGAATGCTCCCACGACATCGGCGTCGGAGATGTCGGGGAGCTCGTTGCACTGACGGGAAAACCGCCGGATGTAGTCCCAGAGCGTTTCCCTTGGCTGCTGTTTGCAGCCCTTCAGGTCCCAGGAGTTTCCAGGGCGCTTGTAAATGCCCTGGAAGTTGCCGACGAAGAGGGCCTTCAAGTCGGTCCAGTTCCTGATGGTTTTGGCGGGCAAGTACTCGAGCCAAGCTCGGGCCGAGTCCGCGAGGTAGATGGGAAGGTACTGGATGATGAAGAGGTCATCCGTTGCTCCTCCCGCCCGGCATGCGAGCCGGTAATCTTCGAGCAGACACACAGGTTTGTGGCCCCGGTGTATTTGGCAATGTTGGTAGGCGTCCGGAATCTGGCAGGGAAGTCCGCCTGGCGGATCCCCTGGCAGAATGCTCGCGGTCCAGGACCGTCGGGGCTCGGGCTGCGGTGGTGGTGCCCGCCACCCGCAATTCGTGAGTGGGCGGCCTCCTCCGCCATCTTTCTTCGCGCCTCAAGGGTAGCGCGAATGTCGAGGCATCACCGAGGCGTTGGCGACCGGCGCGCGAGGCTGGTGTGGCTCGCGATGCGGCGACGCTGTGCCGGACCAACCGGCTCTCCAGACGGTGGTGCGGGCCCGTGGCGTGAGGTGGCTCGAGCGATAGGAGCCGGGCGTGCATGTCTTGACGGCCGCGTGCTCTACCACCCGGAGGTTTTGGTAAGTGGCCTTGGCCTCGGGTCGATCGGCTCGGGAGGCCTCGGCAAGATTGCGCCGCGCCACGTTTTGGTGGCGTGGGGAAGAAGCGAGGACCGTCGGACTCTTCGCTTCTTTGGGGTGTGCTGGCGACGACGCGTGCGCTGCTGGTCGCCAGCACATGCGGGGTCCCGAGCTCCTCCTGCTCCAGGTTGGCCTGGAGCTGGTTGAGCTCAGCTCTTCGTTCCTCCAACTCTTTGCTCTGTTGTTGGAGCTCGGCGCGGCTGGCTGGCGAAAGCGTTCAAGACGCTGCGGTTGGTACTCCTCCTCCTGCGCTGAGTCGCCGGATAGGAGGTCCCGCAGCCGCGAGGGCCACGGTCAAATCGACCGTGCCCGCCATGTTGCACTCGCGAGAGTGCCGCCTGCGGGCAGGGTACTCCGTGTCGGAGCTGGAGTCATGGCTGGAAGAGTCTTCCAACAGCTCGTGGATGGAGGCCGGCAGGTAGCCAGCCATCGCCACAAGTCGCGAGCCTACGGGGGGTGACATGGTCACCTGCCCGGGCCTACGGGAGTTTTCGCCAGCCGTGGCGGAGCACTCCTCGGGTCCGGCCGGGGCTGCAGGTGCCCCAAGCCGAGCTTAGCGGTCGCCGGAGAGGACGCCGAGCTCTCGGCGGCGCTGTCCCGGAGGTGGCGGGACGAGCGTGAGCCCTCCGTCGGGGTGACGCGCGGTCGAGGAGCCGGCGGATCCGGTTCCCTGCCGATCATCCGTCGCGATGGGTGGATGCCATCGAGGAGATAAACGGAATCGGAGATGCCGACGAAGACGCGCGAAGGCCCCTACGGCGCCAAGCGCCGGCGTTTTGAGCGCGGCAAGTAAATTTGTAAGTCTAAGGGGTCGCGCGTTCCACTCCCTGAATGGTTAGACTCGTGAGTCCAAGATGTATACTGGTTCGGGCTGAAAGTCCCTACTCCAGTTCAGATGGCCGTATTGTATTGCTTTTGCCCTATGTTTTACAGACGAGGCCCCTAAATGACTTAGTCTCCTCGTGTTCTTATGTGTTCCTCCTTCTTTGAATTGTTTAGTCCTGCCTCTTTTTATACAGAAAGAAGGGGCAGGTTACATCGAGAGTCGGGGGGAAGAGCGAGGTGACCTATGCCAGGAGCTCGGTCCTTCGTCCTATGGTGAGTCGCCACCCGTCTTGCCCATCTTTGGGTCGGTAGCCTTGGTGGTCGGGAGGTTAGGTATTCCCCGGGAAATAGCGTACTTGCCCTCTGTGACCCTTACAAATGCCGACGTTGGGGTGCGTGACGTTGGCGCTGCCTCGGGAGGGAGCGTGCGTTAAATCTTGTCTGTGGCCCGTTGATGGAAATTTGGAAGCTTTGTCTTGGCGATCACGGACCTTCTTGGGAAGGAGCCACCTGGCCTTGTATAGTCACTCCGATTGACCTCGTTCGTGGGGTACGTGGCGGTAGGCTGATGAGGGCCTGACACGCGGCCCTCGGCGTCCGTCACCTTGGTTCGGTCGGAGTCGGGAGATCCCGCCCCGCCAAGGGGGTCGGGAGCGCTGTCCGGTCGGAGTCGGGAGATCCGCTCCGCCAAAAGTCGGAGCGCTGTCGGTCGGATTCGCTTCCCCTGGCCGGTCGGGAGCGGATGTCTTGTGTGGTCTCGCAGGCGATTCGGTCGGTGGCGGGCGGGCGCGCTGTGCTGGGTGGAGATATGCCCGAGGCGCGGCTCGCCGCCGGGACGTTGGGGTACCCCTGTTATTAGTATTCGTCACCCCCCCTCTAGTCAGTTATCCTTGATCCTACAAGTGGTATCAGAGCTCGGACTCTCTTTTGGGGCTTTACCGCCTAGAGTAAGGATGGCTAGCGATGGGGTGTCAATTGGTAAGACGCCATTTTTCGACGGCACAAATTATGCTTATTGAAAAATTCGCATGACCGTTTATCTAAAGGCCATGAGTCCAAGTATATGGAGAATTGTAGTTGAGGGTTTCGCTCCGGGAGTTAATCCCACCCTCACAATGGAACAAGAAGAGCGAAATACTCATCTCAACGCTCAAGCTATTAACGCTTTCTTTCGTGCTTTGAACGCGGATGAGTTCAATCGAGTGAGCAACCTTGAAACCGCTCATGAGATTTGGACAACCCACTCAGAAATTCATGAGGGGACATCCTCGGTCAAAGAAGCCAAATTGCATATGATTCGGATCAAATATGATAGTTTTATTATATTGCCCCATAAAAACATAAATTAGATGTATTCACGGTTGAACAACATAGTAAATGATCTCAAGGGCCTTGGGGCGTCACTAACCAATTTCGATGTTGTTTATAAGATGCTTATGGCTCTTCCGGACAAATATGAGGCTTTGGTGACGTTGTTTCTCAACTCACCGGAGTTGCCAATGATGACGCCAACGGGACTTCTTGGAAATCTCATTACAAATGAGCTCTACAAGAAGGACAAGGAAGAACTTTTGGAGCAAAGCTCTTCGAAGAAGAAGAATATCGCCTTCAAGGCAAAAGCGGAGTCAAGCGATGAGGCGCCTGACGACTCCGACAATGATGAAGACACCGAGGAGGAAATGACCCTCCTTGTAAGAAGAATGAGGAGATTCATGAAGAGGCACTCAAGCACAAGTGCTCCTCAAAAGTTCAAGAATGGACAATACTCAAGCACCAACCGATATGCAAATATCCGGTGCTATGAGTGTGATGAGAAGGGACATATTGCTTCTAAATGTCCCAAGAAAAGGGATGACAAGAACAAGTCACCCATGAAGAAGAAGTTCTTTCATGGAAAGAAGCTCTTTAAAAAGCTTAATAAAGACGGAAAAGGTGAGGCTCACATTGGAGAGTGGAATTCCAAAGAAGAATATTCGGATTCTGACTCTTCCGAGGATGATACACCTTCAAAGAAGAAGGGTCTTGCCGGCATCGCTATCAAGGAGGCCTCCTCATCATTCGTCACTCCTTTGTGTCTCATGGCAAAAGGAGATTTTAAGGTGAAATCAAATGACGATGATGGACCTTTTTATGATGAGCTCATGGACATGCTTGAGGACTTAAATAAGTATCTCGGTAAAGAAAAGTCTAAACATAAAGATTTGAAAAAAGAATATCTTTCTCTCAAAGACTCTTATTAGGAGCTAAAGGAAGCTCATGAGACTCTTCTTACCAAGGGCCATTCAAAGCCTCAAAATGATGTTGGCATTAGTTGCAATGTTACGAATGATATGCCTAGCATAGAAATTGACTCATGTTGTATATCAAAAACTAGCATATCTACTTCTTGTGATGATTTGCTTGATATGTCTTCAATTTCATGTGTTAGCTTAAATTCTTGCCATACAAATTTAATGGTAGAAAATAATGAACTTAAAGAACAAGTGGATAAACTTAGCAAAAGTTTGGATAGATGCTTTAAGGGTAAGGACACTCTTAACAAAATTTTAAATAGTCAAAGATGTTCTTATAATAAAGACGGTCTTGGGTCATTCTTAAGAAGGGTAAGAAAATTAGTAACAAAGCTCCTAAATTTGTTAAATCAAATGGGAAGCTTTGTTATAAATGTCATGATGTAGGACATTTAGTCAATGATTGTCCCTTAGGCAAGGCACCCAAAAACAATGTTTATGATTCATGCTATGTGCTTAAGAAAGATAGCTTTGGTAAAATTATTGCTAAGTTTGTTGTCACTCCTATACTTGTCGTAGAAAGAATGCCATTTGAGTGCCCAAAACTTTGGTTACTAACCTCTAAGGACCCAAACAAATTTGTGTACTTAAAAGGGCAAAATCTAATTCCATCCACAGTTCGTCCTGAAAGTTGTCATGCTCTGATTTATCGCTTTCACTTTATCTTCATCCCCGAATGAGAATACCATAGGCAGCCTATTTTCACTCTAGTCTTGTGCAGAGTGATCCTGTTCCTGTATAAGCCCAGAGTGAAAAAGGTTGCATATGGTATATATTCGCGGTGTGCGGGGGTCGAGCTCTCTGCTCGTGTTCATGCGATGGTGTGGAACGCTGGTGTCGATGCGGCAGTGCGGTAGCCGTCTGGGACTGGCGCCTATAGGCCGAAGGTGGGCTACCAGCTACATGCAAGACTGCAAGCAAAGGGGACTATGGGAAAAGGAGGGTAAATCTCATTCCCAGATTTGAGCTTCTCACTGATTTTCTTTTGTCCTTTGTGAATGTGTCAAACTAGCCAGGGTCACGCGCTATGCTGCACCGTGCGAAATTCGGTTGTGCGACCTTGCGTCGTGTGAAATTTGGTCCGATGATTATTTCTAGGAAAAATGGGTCTGAGGACGTAAACGTGAATTCGTTTTTTTTGTTTTCTAAAAAATACGCTAGCTAGGAGTCATCGGCGAATTTGCGGCACTACGGGTCATCTTTTTGTGGTGCGGAACCGCTAGGAGTCGTTGTCAAATCTGTGAAAACGTGGTTTTTTTTGCGTAATTTCGTTCTTGTTGGGTTTTTTCTAAAAAAAATAGGCTACTAGGAGCCATCGGTGAACCTGCTGATTGCTAGGAGCCATCGACGAATAAGTGGAACCGCGGTTCCCTTTTCTTGGGAAAAACGGGAAAAAACACGTGTATTCCTTTTTTTGCGCAATTTCGGTTTTCTTAGGCTCATACTTAGAAAAACGTGTTGGTGGACCGCTATGAGTCGTCGGTGAATCTGTGGATTTTTGCGAAAAAAACGCGGAGGGATATAAACGTAATTTCATTTTTTTGGATCAATCCAGCTAAAAAATGTCTTTTAGGACCTAAACGTAATTTCATTTTTTCCATCGTCGAATCCGTGGACCGCTATGAGCCGTCGGCGAATACATGGACTCTTCTGAAAAAACAGCGGAGGGATATAAACATGATTTCGTTTTTCGGGTCAATTCAGCAAAAAAACGTTTTTTGGGACCTGAACGTATATTTGTATTTTCTTGAGTCTATTCTGTTAAAAACTGACGTGAGGACTTGAACGCAAACCGTGGAGGGATCTAAATGTAATTTTGTTTTATCGGGTCAATTTTATTAAAAAACTAACGAAAGGACATAAATGCAATTTCCAATTTTTCAGAGTCCTTTTCACGAGGCCGATTACGTGACGTCGCTCAGGAGCCACCGATCTCGCTCGCTTTATTAGAAAGTATACAATGAGTGAATAGACAATATCAAATTTGTCTGATCTGTGGTGTTGACTTTGTTTTCTTTCTATATATCTATATACGTATAATTTGGATGACAAAAGACTTATATACATATATATCTTTCATACGATGTTTTATGTTAGCTTTGACACAAAGCATCACTTCTATTTTACTTAACTATTTTTTTCAGAAAAATATTTTTCCAATTTTTTAAATATATATAATTTTTAGATTTAAAAATCTTTTTAGAGGTTGTTTTGTTCCTTTTTTAGGTATTTCAGAAAAATATATGTTTTTGTTCCTTTTTTTAGGTATTGCAGAAAAATATTTCCTCTCTCTGTTAAAAATCTCTGCCTATCTCGATGTATTCCAGAAAAATATATATTTTTTGTTCCTTTTCTGGAGTTATTCCAGAAAAATATTTCTCTCTCGGTTAAAATATCTGTCTACCTCGATAATTCTTTCCGTCTGCAGCAACGTACGGATATGATGTGCATCTAGTTAACTAGATTATGCAGTGTAGCACACAAATGCAAACTAGCGCTAGACACGTACCTACTACGATAATTTTAAGAAAAATCTAGATAAAAGCCACTTCAGATATGTTGCAGTTTTGAAAAATGCTATTGGACGTCTCACTGACATGGACTCATAGCCGCCAGTTGCATTTTTCCAATTGTCCTTTTCCTTTTCTTTTATCTTAGTGCAAACTAAAACCACGCAGCCGAACTGGTGGATGGAACTCGCCCGTGAGCCGATCGGGAACTTCATCGGGAAGCGAGAATTTCGCCATTTTAAAAGGAGAGCAACAGTGGAGTTCTAAACGTATAGCTACATTCACACGCATATATGTACTGACGTACTTGGCTGCGGTAAGCACCCAAGCCAAACGCAAGGTTCGAATCTAGGCCGGCAGGTTGCATCACTGCCGGCCTTGCCATCCGAGTGGGCAAACTACACTCGGCCCGAGGTTTTGGCCACACGGGTAATGAATGTCGCTTTTATTCCCTTTAGGAAGTAGGAACTGTCTTTTGTGCGAGCGATACTATAAAATTCTTGTGTTTCGAATCAGGTCTAACATGCAATACGTATATGATCTAATTATCACACAGCTAGCAAACACGGTGCCACGCACTACTCGATCGATCTTATAAAAAATCTGACCGAAGTTTTGAGTTCATGTCTGGGGAAAAAGAACGTGGGCATACAACCGTACGTGAGCGTAAACCGCACTTTTGTCTTGTAAGACTTTGCGTATGTACCCTGAAAACAAAACCACTTAATTTGTCTAAACCATGCATGTATCCAATTGGTTACATGACCTGGAGTACATATTCGATGCAGTAACAACGATTAGGGGGTGCATGCAGCTTCCTGCAGGACTCAATTAGTCTTGCATATGGAAGGCCTTCAAAGTTCAAAGTACTACTAATTAAACAAATCAAATATGAATAATCTCTACGCATTTACAAGTTAACATATACAGATAAATAAGACGGCGACCATAGCACAGCAGATGCCGGGCGGACAGCCGATCGACAAGCCAAGCCATATTGCAGATTAAGCTGCCAGCCGCTAGTTGCGGTTTCTGTATAAGAAATTTTACGGTGCATTCTCATGTGGCTCATCACCTCTATCGCTAGTTGCGGCGATCATGGTGTGGGTGATTGGGATCTTGCCAGCAGCACGGGTTGGTTCCTCCCCCACTCGCCGGGCTTCCCTTATCTAGGACCTGCACGATCAGCGTCCCGGCGGCCTGGCCCAGCCACCCGCCGTCCCCAACATCCAACAACGGCCTCGCCGCGAGGATCACATTGCAGCATTGCATCAACAACACGGCCACCACCACCGCCCTCACCATCGTCGCCGGCGTCGATGCCATATCAATCCTTACGTCGGGCTTGCTAGCTGTTACGTTTTTGAGCTGGTTAGCTAGACGAATGGCCGAAAATCAAGTGCTAGCAGCGATATTTTTACGTACTTGCACGGCGAACGCACAGGCCGCTTCTTTGCTGCGCTAGCTATTATTATATATATGTTTGATTGTTGGGTATAGCTAAGGCGCACACACACACACACACAAGGACTGGGTCTATTCTTCAGTTTGTACTTTTAGTTCCCGCGCTGGCACGCAAGTGTACGCGGTCCATTTCCTAAGTTTGAATACTTGAAGATCGATCAAAAGGCAAGCACGTGCGAGGACGTACTCTACATACGGTAAGAGCGTATCACGAACTCGATCACGATATGAAGCAAGTAACCATGCAGTCCATGGCCGACCGGCACAGCAGTACGTTCATGCATGTTACAGAAACAGATTTACTGGCGTGCGTGTATGTATGTACGTAGGCGTAGCTACTACTGACTCGATCGTACGTATGCTCCTGTACGCGTGCGTTGGAACTTAGAAGCCGTGAGCCCCGCGAAGAATTGATTATTCTCGGCTCGGTTCTACTCTACTCTTGTGATCATGGACTAGTTTGGTCCTATTCAATGAGCCGTACGTCGCGGGCTGATCGACCAAATAATATCGATGGGAATTGTAGCCAGGAACAAAACTGTCCAGGCCCGTTGCAGGTCTGAATCTGATTTCACATGACGATGCCTTTGCCAGTCACATCTTGTTGCATTACAAGTGCGAATGTGCGAGATAATCCGCGGCCTAGTTCGCAGGCCGTCGCGTCAAAATCCCCCGGAGGTGGGCCTGTGCGTGCGTTACATCCATCAGCCGGCGTTGGACTTGGCTGAGCGACGGATGTATTTTTAGCATGAGTACTCCTACCCAACCCAATGCTATACCGTTGTAAGTACTACTAACGGTATAATAAAGTTTCAGCGAGTTTCAAACCAACGTTTGAAAAATTTTATATTTCAGTGAGTTCCACGTGTCCAGAAATTTCTAGAAGATTCCAAACCAAAGTTTCACCTAGTTTCAGATTTTGGATCTCAAGTTTCACAAAACAAGTTTCAACAAATTTCAGTAAGTTTCAATCAAAATCTTCAAGAAGTTTTAACAAGTTTCAGCAAGTTTTAACATGTTTCAATAGGTTTCAAACAAGTTTCAAAATCCAAAACAATTTTTTGTGTTTTAAGTCTCAACAAATTTTAGGACTCAAGACAAGTTCCAAAATTCTAGAATTCAAGACCCAAGTTTCAGCAAGTTTTAGGATTTAAGACAAGTTCCAAAGCTTCAAGCTTCTAGACACAAATTTTTGTGTTTGAAGTCTCAACAAGTTTCAAGATTCAAAACAAGTTCCAAAGTTACAGACTTCAAGGCCCAAGTTTCAGATTCGATGTTCCCAAAGTTTAGCCGAGTTGTAGGCTTAAAGTTTCATACTCCAAAACTCAAGTTTCAAAAAGTTTCAGGTTTGATGTTTTGAAATTTTAACGGCTTCAAGACCCATGTTTCAGATTCGATGTTCCCAAAGTTTAGCCGAGTTGTAGGCTTAAAGTTTTAGACTCCAAAACTCAAGTTTCAAAAGGTTTCAGGTTTGATGTTTCAAAAGTTTTAACAAGTTTAAGGCTTCAACATTCTTTACAATTCAATTTTTAGGTTTGGTGTTTTGAAAGTTTCAACTAGTTCTACGATTCTTTTAAAGTTAAACCTTCTGTATTCTAGTTTCAACAGGTTTCATATTTCATATTTTGAGACCATCAACAAATTTCGAACTTTACACAGCAAAAGATTAGAAGCCCAGTACTTGCAAAATCAGACCATAAATCACCCAAAAAATCAAATCACCCAAAAAATCAAATCAACCAATACAAAACCTCCAAATTAAAATTGAATCACGGATCACCTCTAATCATCCCCCACCTCTTTGCTGGTAGTGCGCTTGTCCTTGCTACATCACGTCTTCCCCACCAAGCGCTCATCCTTGTTGCCGCCATCGCGTCTTCGCCGCCGCACCCCCTGGCCATGGCAGAAGGGCGAGGCTCCTTAGGCTGCTCTCATCCAAGCCATGGCGGACACGTTGTCATTTCCCATCTAGTTGCCGATGGAGGTGAACCAAGTAGAGAGAGATGCTATCGAGAGTAGCTGCCAGCTATTACGTACTCCCCATCACTCGCTGCAATGTGGACGAATTGGCTAGCGGAGGAGGACATGGAATCAGAGAGAGAGGAATGGGGAATGGGAGAGAGGTGTAATGTTTCTAGGCCAGGAAAGACAGAGTAGTGGGCCGGAGAGATGAAGTCATTGGATAAAGGGACTGAACGGTTAGACACTATCTTGTTGGTTTAGTGAAAAACGGCACACCGTAGAGTAGTTTTTCTCTTTTAGTATAGGCGCGCGTTACATTTATTCTTTGGTTTGTACGTTGAGTATAGTTGGTGGATAGCCAAAATTTAGAGTATAGATGGGGATTTGCAATTTTAGGAAAGTATAGGTGGCAACGGTACGATTTTCTCTATTTTTTTTATAAAACAAATCTAAGTACATTTACGATGTGCGATCTATAGAAATTAAAAAAGTTTGAACGCAAACTTTATAAAACATTGAACAAGCGTTATGATCACACACCTAATTAACAAAACACGTCACGCTCCCATGCAAAGTTTTATTTAAAGAAAAAAGATCAAAACGGTGCCATGCATGCGCTTATTTGGAGATCAATAATGAATTCCGCCGACTGAGTGAAAACCACACCTTAATTTTCTATAACTAGCCGAATGTTGTGCTTAGTTACATATAAAAATCATACTACTCAACATGTTAAGCTATTATCGTTAGACTTATTATTTGTGTCATGCTCTCAGCTCAGCCGTAGTGCCTGGTCGAGCTTACCCAGCCTCTATGTTGAGTTTGGCCTATACCACGCCTTTAGCTTCACCACCGTTGTTTGTATCGTACTAGATCCGCCGCACTCAATAAATAGAGGGAATGTAGGTTGTCGAGATAAGTATTATATTTCCTAGCAGTTAATTTGTTTGTTATATGGTATTTTTTTTGTTGGAGATTTTTTAAGGGTGTGAGAGAGATGTGGCAAGAGATGAATGAGGGTTAGGAAGGTGTAGAACATATGGCCACTCACCACTATTTTTTTAAAAGTATTAAAGATTAGCATAGTAACACTTAAAAGAAGACAAAAACCCTAACTTATTTGAACATATAATGTCCAACTTAACTAGCTACAGGACATACATATGTCAGAGGCTGACTTATTGCACTGCGTACGTGCACAGTGCACTGCACTAAGCCACTAGCAATGGCAAATGAATAGCTTTCCAATAATGGACTTAATTACATTCTTAAGCCACTCAAAGTATAATCAAAACAAACGAACAACCAACCGATCGATCTGATCTACACATGTACGTAAATGTGTATACATGTTAACGCCACAAATATTGTAAATAAAACCTCAACCGATCGAAACGCACGGCAGATCGATCGACAGGCCAAGGTAGCTAATTATTAAGCTGCCCGCCGGCTAGGCGCCCGCCATGGCAGTTTCCGCCGGAGCCGGATTGACCGGAAGGTCCGGCCGGGGGAACCTGCTTGCACTGGTTGGTTTGTCCACCCGTCGACGGGCTGCCCTTGTCTAGGACCTGCACGATCAGCGTCGCGGCGGCGGCGCCCTCCCCCAGCCACCCGCCGTCCTGGCCAGCATCCAACAACGGTCTCGCCGCGAGGATCACATTGCAGCATTGCATCAACAGCACGGCCGCCACCGCCGCCCTCACCATCGTCGCCGATGCCATATCAATCCTTACGTCGGGCTTGTCGTTACTAGCTAGCTACTGGAGTGTAATTAGCTTTGCTCTAGCTCGATCAACTTGATTGGCTACAAAATGCTAGCACGTAGTATATATATACGTAACGTTCACTTACACGTCGAAAAGGCCTGTTTGAGTAATTGTCAGGTAGCAAGACAAGGGGTTGTCGGTTTCCTTTTATAGATTGTTGAGTACTTGTGTGTGTTTATACAGCCAGTAGTAGGTTATAACAAAATCTACGTACAGACCGACCGGTCGAGTCGATCGTCTATTCTTCAGTTTCGAACTTAGATTTCTCAGGTCTAACGTTAGGCCGTTAGCGTGTACGCGATGTCGCACGTTCCAATTTCTATGTTTGAATAATTGAATATTGATCAAAACTCGCTCAAAGATATTCGTCACATATACGCTGATGCATGCTAACCTAATTAGAGTCACATTTGAACCAAACATAGCCACACGCACGTAAATGTACGTATATGAATGGTTACGCATGCAGTCCATGCATGGCCGGTGTATAGTGTGCATCCACAGGAACCAAACGCGCGAGTCGATATATGCACGCGTTCTTTCTGGGGAACTAAGGCTTGGGAAGAATTCTCGGTCCGTTCGTTAATTGTGATGGACTGACTTCGTATGTCTGGTCAGTTTATTAGTCCTCTTCAAACATGAGTCGTCATCGAGGACTGATTGATCGGGTTAATTGTTTCGATTTCCTATTCAATTCTGCTAGCTTGTGAGAAAGAGGAAGCGACTCAATTGAGTCAAAGATCTCCGTCAAAAAGTTATGGAGAAACAACAATATAATTAGAGACAGATTTAATATAGAAAAACCCTTGCGAGAGAAAATCTACGAAAAATAATCCACTATAATGCTTCAAAAATTACAAGTACATGGGTTGACTTATATAGCTAAAGAGTCCTAGTTATTGACGACTTGGACTAACAACCTATTTAGATAGAACCAAAAGATATGATAGTTAGACATATTTGAGTTATCTCCGACATTATGTGTTGAAGTACAAGTAAATGATCTATTTTTCCTTATTAGCTTAAGCTTTTGGATGAAGTGATTGGTGCATGCAACTTAAATATAGTATCAGAGCCAAGGGATCTTGAATCCAAAACCCGGTTAACACAATTAAAAATATAATAATTGCAGTCTACTTCTATTCCATCTCTTAGATCGCGTTGGGAGACAGAAGGGTTGAGAGGAAAGATAGATATGTGCCCCGGAGGATTCACTTCGTTTCCTCTAAAAGATAAGCTCTTTTTTTTAGAAACGAGGTGCTCCTGCGAAGTTAAAACAACAATTCACTACGAGATAATCCTGCGTAAATCATAATCTATCGTGGGAGGTCCTTGCTTGATCTTTTCGTTGAAGTTTGTGCTTGTGGCACTCACTTGGCTACAAGAGACATTCCCAAATAATATGAACCATTAAGTTAGAATATAGCATGGAACGAGATTCGTGCTGCCTTTTGGTCACTGCTTTTAGCATATCACAATTTGATAGCAAAAAAGCAATACCGCGATGCGAAAGGTGTATATTCCCGATCTGGAGAAAGCTATGAGCGCCTCAAAAGTCCTCCAGTTCTCTCCCAACACTCCAAATCTCTAAATCCATCTATTGCATTATTAAAAGCGATAGAAAAAAGCACACCCTTAAGAGCTAGAAATTCCCGTCTTAATCGATAGAAAAAAGAGAAAGATCAATATCTACACAGTCAATTATGATAGTACAGATCATAACGATCTAGTCCATGTCTAAGTACAATCTAGAAATAACTAAAGTTCATAATAAAGAAAAAACAATATGATTTCTATACGAATTCCTAAGTAAAATCCATAAATAAATATAATTTCGAATAAAAATTAAGAAGAAATAGAATTGGATTTGTACATG
Source organism: Otatea glauca (assembly GCA_036346275.1). Taxonomy (NCBI): domain Eukaryota; kingdom Viridiplantae; phylum Streptophyta; class Magnoliopsida; order Poales; family Poaceae; genus Otatea; species Otatea glauca. The sequence goes on along the minus strand of CM070722.1, from coordinate 54,510,726 downwards.
AACTTCAACAAAAAATAACTGAAATTCAAAATAACAAATAAAATAAAATTAGCAATTCGACTTCAATATGCATTCTAAAGTACTTTAGAATACAAATAAAAAATAGCAATTGCATGTATACGAATTCTAACAAAAAATAATTGAAATTCAGAAAGAAAAATAAAATAATTTTTTTAATTTGATTTACATACTAATTCCTAAGTAAAATCCCTAAATAAATATAATTCAGAATAAAAACTAAACAAAAATAACAATTGGATTTGTATACGATTTCCAATAGAAAATAACTAAAATTATAAATAAAAAAATAAATTAAATTAACAATTTGATTTTGATATGAATTTCAAAGTAAAATCCCTAAATAATTATAGTTCAGAATAAAATTTAAAGAAAAACTAGCAATTAGATTTGTATATGAATTCTAACCAAACATAATTGAAATTTGGAATAAAAAATAAAAGAGTTACAAAGCAAAATCCCTAAACAACTAAAATTTAGATGAATAAAAGTAAAAGTTATAACTAGGATAGCACGAATGATGTGGGAGGAGACCATCAAAGAGTGTAGTTAGCATCGATCTATCCTACAAGAAGACATTGACCAACGGGGAAGCGAATGAAACATCCCAAAAATTTCAAAAATGGAAGAAATTAAAATTAAAATTAAATTGAATAAAAATTTAAATTGGAATCAAGGTTTTAATTTAAAATATCATATTTTTCCTCATTTTCTTGAATTTCAACCTTAAGTAAAGAATAAGATGCAATATTAAATATTTTTCTTAAATGAATAAACTATAAAAATAAGTTTGAAATATGATATTAATTTTAATTTGTATTTTCTGAATTTTCTGGTATTATTGTTTTTTCTTGAAGTTTTTGCTCTAAAAGAAAGTCAAATTTATTGAAATGGTAAAAAGGTAAAAGTAAAAAGGTAAAAACAAAATATTAACAAAGATCTACAAAAATTATATAAATCTCCAGAAACCTTATCATGCTGCCAAAGGTAATATAAACTCATTAATTGAAGATAAGATATGTGAAATCATGAAGATTTGATAGTGCATTGTCAATTTTTTTGTAAATATCTTCAAGATTTATCTCAAGCTGAACTTTTTACCATAGCTATCTTAGATCAATTCTTACCTCTCATAAAAATATAGAAAAATAATAAATACATTACAGCGTTTTAAAATTCAAAAATAGAAAATAATAAAATCTAAAATCTCAATGTTAGAATTTTTATAATTTAAATATGTACAAAATAAAATTCTGCAAATTTTACAAAAGATAAATTGGATCATTATAAACCTTAACAAAAAATCATAGAAAACATTGATCTCATTTCAATCCTTAATTAAATGAAAAACAAAATTGTTTAATTTAAACATCACACATTGTTAGAATTATATAAAATTTTTATTGAATAACAAATATTATCTTTTCGACATACAAAAAAAATTCATAAAAATTGGACTTGATTATATAGCTCAATTAATTAGTAGATCTTGAGGTGTCAAAAAATCTAGCCAATTTTCCTTCCTCTTTTCACTGGCCAGTGGGCCCGTGCCTTAGCTGGACCCTGCGCCAAAACTCTTCCCCTCTCTATGCCAACCTCCCCTACTTGCCAAAACCATCTCTTCTCTTCTTCATCTTTCTTCTTTTCTTTGCGCTGCTTGCCGAGCTGCTGCCACGGCAATGTTTTTGGCGCCAAAATGCTGGCGTGGCACGGCTGGGCAGAAGAATGCAGCGCTAGCTTGACTACCTTCTCTCTGCCTCAGTGCTGCCTCGACAGCCAATCTGTCCCCCTCACCTCTGTCTCACGCGCAGAGAAGCAGCCGGCCAAATTGCCTCTCTCCCTTGTCCTATTCTCAGGTCAGCGCCGCAATTGCGCAGACCGAGGCCGAGCACACGTCACCGCCACTCCTCTGACACCCAAGCTGCCACCACCTTACCTTGAGCCAGCGAGAATCCTGGCTGTTTCAAGATTGAACAGGAAATACAACGCCGTCGATTTTCCCCCCGTTCAAACACTGGTGAACCGCCCTATTTCATCTATATAAGACCGTCTAGTGCCTCCAGTGCAATCGCATCACCCCCCTCACTTCTCGCCCCACTGCTTAGCTCCACCCAAAGCGATCCGCTCCTCCATTCCTACTACAAACCCAAAAAAGGGGAAATCAACAATTGAAGCCCCGCGGTGAACAATCTTCCAAGTTGTTGAGCACAGAGCACACTAAAGAAGCCTTAAACTCACCCCCACCGGGATTACAGCTCCCTTCGCCTCTAGCACCCACGCCACAGTGAGCTTCTTCTTCAACTTTGGCGAACGGTGGCAGCAATCTCTGGTCAAGCTTCGATGACTTCAACTGGTAAAATGGGTTTCCTGGTATCCTTGATGCTTCCTAGGGTGAAAATGAGCATGGGTGAGCCCTAAAACTCCCCTCTGCCGGTCGGCCATGGTCGCCGCTACCCCTCACGGTGTCGCACCGATTTCGGCCACCATTGATCGCCCAAAACCTTCCATAGATGCGCACGGGTCTGTTGATGCTAGCCGTGCAACCCATTCGTCGTCTCCGACGGTAGTTCGCCGCTAGCAAGCCCGAAACCGTTGTCCCCTTCTTTCTTTTGCTACGTAGAGAGATTGGTCAGTCAACCTCAAAGAACCACACACCCTCACTGACAACTAGGCCCGGATGACAGCCGCACAAGTCTGCACTACCCACGGGCCCCACACGTCAGCCTTTGGCGCTGAACCAGCTGACTGACAGGCGGGTCCCTTTCGGCAATTACCTCACACGCGCACATTTGTCTCTGCCCTTTCGGCCCCACCGGGTCAGTTAGCATAGGTGCAAGCCAAAAACGAAAAGGCGTATTTGAAGTTCAAAAGCGCACTTTCCTTAAATGACAATTTTTTATTTTTCAGCCTTTTCCAAACCCTAGAATATTCCTTAGCCTATAGTTTTTGAATTTCAAGTCCAAATAAAATGAAACAAATTTATATATTCATCTAAAATCATGTAGTTTTTGAATATGTAAAATATTTTATTTTTATCATAGTTTGAACTATTTGAAATCAAATTTAAGTAATACCCTAAAATGGTCCTTATACAAAAGCTGTGTACCATAAACCCTAAAATAATAAAATAATTTATATATTCTCCTGAGACCCTAAGAAACCCGTTTATACAAAAATATTTAATTTTGAAACTAATTTTAAATTATTTGAATTTGAAATTCAAACAAACCCTAATATGGTTACTATTACAAATATATAAACCATAACTCTTTAAATCATGAAATAAATTTTAAATCTTTTTTTAGAATATTAGTGTTTCAAATATGCAAAAATATTTAGATTTTAAAATAGATTGCTTTTTAATGTATAGAAATCAAAATAGTTGCAACTAGTGCAAATAAATTTAACTCTTGTTTATGTAAAAATATTTCATATTTAATTTTGAATCAAGTTTGTAGTTCACCTTGATTTAAATATATATATAATATAAATAAAATCCATAAATAACTGCAAATATAAGAGAAACTAATCTATAAATGTGTTATAGATCTAGCTTAACTAATCTTGTAAAGGTATCTATATTTGTCTTAGATTAAACCTAGTTCCTAAATGGTGTTGCTTTCTGCATGCGAAAGATTAATATATACATAACTATCATCAATGAGTACTAATACAAGTAAAACTAGTTCATATATGCTCTATAACTCAAGACCATCCTATTATGTAGAAGTAATTCTGTTTCAACATGCTTTGCATCTGAATCTTGTTAAAAGCCTAGCCCTGCGTAGTATAAACCCTAGAATTCGTAACACAAGTAAACGAACTAAAGTAATAAGAAAACAGTAATCAAAGCATTTGTATCACCATAATCTTCTTAAAATCATGAATATATGTCCTATAACCATCAATCTAAACCTAGACCTTTCTCGCATTAGTCGGTTAAATATCAAGTACCTTGTAGCCTATATAAGTTAACCATTCATGAACTAATGTTTTAATCCTATTAATTCAAATAAGTTTAGCCTCTTGAATTCGTAAAACAAGAATAGATAATCTATAGAAAGAACTGTATCATCTCTCGACCTAAAGCTGCTAATAATATATATAAGATCAACTCGAACAAATAGTACACAAAATCATTCAACCCTAACCCTAAACTACACTTGTTTTGTATAGTTTGTTTCTATTTGGTTTTTTCCATCTGATTTCTTTTTCCCTTATTGAAAACTTGTTATTTGTTATTTGCTATATTTTCGTTGAACGACGTGTAGAACCCGATGTTCCTAATTCTGTTATTGACAACGTCGGCCACGACCTCGACTTCATCATAAATAACAATCAGCAAGGCAAGCACCCCCTTTGATCATATTGATCCATATGTTTTGATTTTTATTTTGTTTTATCAAACCTATTTATGCATACGTGTATTTTCAGTAAATCTGCTATATTGTGAAACTGGTACTTATAACCTTATCTCATGGATCTTCCTTAATAAATATTGATCTGTAAACCTTGATAAATCTAAAATTAAGGTTAGACATTATATAATATCAATTTGGGTATATGCAATGATTAATAATCATGCTTAGCTCTGCTTTAGATTTGGGATGAACAATTTGGATAAACTGATTAGATAAAACTTTGAGATACTGAGATATGATGATGATTACTTGTTTTTTGGTATAAAAACTCAAAATAAAACTATGGTTTAGACGCGAACGATTATTGGCAATAGCCAGAGGTGCAGATGTTGCATGTAGTGTAGGGGAGATTATTGCCCAAGTCGGATTAAGGACCGAACTATAGGTTGTTTTCAGGCCAAGAAACACGTATAACCACAAGTGCTGGTATGGGACAGCCTTAAACCAATTAAGTTATCTAGTTTAACTTTGCGCATTGGAAGGCAGAATTAGTACATATATTCTAGTATAATTTTGCTCGGAGGGGCACTCACACCAAGGTGTTGGGAATAACGTTTGCTGATACAATGGTGTATGCCTTGCTATGGGGAGAAACGTGTGTGGCAGGGATGGACTGCCTGTGTTGTTGTGTAAATGACAGGGGTGAACTGTTATGTCATGGGCGTGTGTTTCTACCACCATAGCGAGAGTTTGTCGTTACCGGGCTGGTGCAAAGTTAACCTAGGTAATGTAAAGGTTTTTGTCATGAACATTCTGACCACAACGTCAAAGGTGCGTGAAACATGTGGCAAAAAGAAAATGTCATGACTTGTGGATAAAGTTGTACACCTCTGTGGAGTGTAAATCTTTTTGAAAAGCCGCGCCCACGGTCAAGTGCACTTGGTAAAGTCATCACATAGTTAGAAGTTTTATTGTTTTCAAAATGGCTTGGTTTCATCTGTTATACCTCGTGCTAGCAAAGAATGGTGTTGGCAGGAATTGAACGTCTCAATGCTCGCGTCATAGAAGACTGTGAGTTATTACTTTATACTCTACATACTTATTACTTTCATATCAATTAAACTTGCTTTTACAAATTCTGTTTTGCAAATTTACATCTTATTTTACAAGGTTTAAATTCGCTTTATGCAAATTAACCGTAGAAGCCTCCTTTGACATGGTCTACATTTCTGCATTTGCAAATACCACCTTAAGTCTTGTTGAGTACGAAAGTACTCACCCTTGCTTATTTGTTGTTTTTAGGTGAAGGATCATATTAGCCCGATAAAACTTATTTTGACATAGGATTCGGGGATGTTAACGATGAGCTTTTCTAGGGATTATGCCTTGTTAGTTGTCTGAGGGTTGGATGAGAACACTACAAAACTTTTGCTTCTCTTTGTTGCATTTCATTCTATTTGTAAGACCTTATTGTATAAATTACCATTATCATATGTAATAAAGAGTATGGATGTGATATCAATTGTTGTAAATGTGCGTGCTAGCCACTGATCATGGGACTAGTACTACATGCACATAGATTCTCATTTTAACATTTTATGGCAAAAATGAGGGTTGCTTCAGCGAACAGCCTAGGTAGCGGTGGAGATGAGGACAATATCATGTTGCTTGCTAGAGCCATTGAAGATAAAGTCCAGAGTCGAAGGAACCAAGGGCTGCAACGACGAGTGGAAAGTGTTTGGATTGTTGAAGAAGTTAGTGGCATAAAAATCTCGATGATGGGAAAGCCCTAGTATTAGAGGAAATGAAGCTTTGCATTGAAGACGAGCTATAAATGATATAGGGCTATTAAGTAGTTAGGAGCGTGCCATCGCTAGTGAGAGCATGATGTAACCGTTGATGGTTAGAAGATTCTCCATATCGTTAAACGACTAAAACAAACATGACAACATTAGTGAAGATGGGAGATCGCCACAGTTAGTAAGGAAGCCACATGACTGAGTTGGACAATATCGAAGAAGAAAGCATTGAGTTGGCTAACATCGAAAAAGAGGGGGTGTCTGACACAGGAGAAGAGGACATGAGCACATATAACATCATGCAAGTGTGTGTGTGCATCCGTATGAATGGAAACACGGGCGTCCAGAAGCATATGAGCAAAGAGCTCAGAGTAGAGATGTCACAGCCGTAGGGAATAAGCTCGGGGCCACCCGGAGAGAGCGTGATAGGTATCCTAGTAGGGATTAGCAACGGTTGCACATGTATGTATGTCGATGTCACAACGGTCAGTATTAAGCAATAATTGGATATAAGTATTAGATAACAATGTGGTAAAGTATTACATTGGAAGAGGTAGTAGCCTTGAGGGATAAATCAAGTATTGGGGTTACTGATGGAGGTTGAAGCAGAAAAGTTGTGGCAGCAAAAAGAAATAGAAAGAAACCAGTGTATGAGGAAAGATAAGTTCAAAGTGGGTCTCCTAGGTTGTATTGGTATATGCATGAGCAAAGTGCTTTAATACTATGTAAACTAATAAGATAATTTGCCACACACATAATCAATGTGTTGCTTAAGATTAAAAAGAGGTACATATACATGCATACTTTTTGAAAAAGAGTAGCTAATAGAGGAAGAATAGGGCATGCAACTATATAATGTATGCATGATGGAGAGTTGTTAGGTTTCTAAGAACAATAATTTATTATGACAAATGATTTTCTTCCATTAGAACGCATAACTTCAATTATGTTCCTCAGGCAATATTTTTTTGAAGTTTCTATTGTTATTTCCAATGGTTGTGATGTCTTGAAAAGCTAAATAACACAACATATAATATTATCAAACGTTAAAGTATATCATTTAATACTACAAACTTTAAAATAAATTTATCTGCGCAAATACACGGACAACCTTGCTAGTATTTATTGAATCCAAATTACTAAATCAGCATGGAACATCAAAGGCAAGTTGTGGCTGATATTATCATCCAAAGAGCAGTTAAATAAATAGTCAAAAATTAGCATGAGAACACAAATATTTATCTTTTCGAGAAGACGCAACACTTACATACCATTTTATTAATCTGATCCATGCTGCAATTTTTAGAATAATAGAAGGGCAACAAACCCTCTGGATTTATATTATCATAAACCACAAAAGTCCACTACAGAAAAGTAAAAACAAAAAAATAAAGTAGAAACACAGCTCTCTGCTTCACCCTATCTTATAAAGTCAGTCAGCTAGAGCAAGGTTCATTTCTAAACAAATGCACAGTTCAAAAGTAGAAGGTAAATGAACTAAACCTATTACAGTGCCATTCATAAACACAAATAGGGATCGTTTTGTCCTATTTCTTCTAAACCAACACAAAAACTTTATTTTCCTCTCCAACTTTTTGTATTTTAGACGTTAGCAATCCTAGCAACCGTTGGTATCTATCCTCAGTGCGCTTTAAGCACCTTAGTAACCACTTTTTCCAGCAATTTGTCTCTTCAAAACATGGCTTCTCTGTCTTTCTTCTTTATCCGCAAAACATTCTAAATATTGAGCCATCTATGCTGCAATTACTTTAAATAATCGAATAGATTCGGCTTGAAAGACAACGAAGAAAGTGTTCCACGTTATGCAACTTTCAGCTGTTTCATATTATATACATGAACATGAATGAATACACGATCGCATCGGCATTCGGCTATTCGGCTCAACACATCCTCTACAGTTTTGCGGTTCCTCCCACACCCCCCCCCCCCCCCCAACCCCCCAACCTCTGTCCCTTCCCCTCTCCAATGGCTCTCCAAACCCTAAACCCGCACCCCGCCTCCGTCTCCCGCACCCCGCTCCCGCTCCCACGGAGCCACCCGCCGCAGCTCCTCATCCACCTCCCTCCGCGCCGCCGCCTCGCCGGCGGGGCCCGGCCGCTCGCCGTCTCCGTCTCCGTCGCCGGCGCCGTCAACGAGTCCAGGAGGCGGCCGCCGTCGGAGGGCGGGGAGGGGAAGGAGACGGACCTCGCCACGCTCGGCAACCTCTGTGTCGACGTCGTGCTCAGCGTGCCTCGCCTCCCGCCGGCGCAGCGTGAGGAGCGGAAGGACTACATGGAGCGCCTCGCTGCCTCGCCACCCGACCAGGTCGAGGTCGACTCCATTTACTTGTTGGGGTGCGGGAGGCTCTGGTTTGCTCCCAAATTGTTGTGCCGTGATTGGAAATTTGGGCCAAATTGATTGGCTTTAGCATTAGATACGGTGGAGCCGGAGAAATGTGGGAGCTTGAGCTTTAGGGTCACTGTTTTGGTTCTAAATGCTTGTGCAACAGTTGGAAAATAAACAGCCTTTTTGCTTTACGCGGGTGTTTCTTAGTTGTATTATCAGTAGACTGGGTGGATGGAGGAAAGGTTGCTTTCTGTGAGAACTGAAATATGAGATGTAGAATTGTAGGCATTCCATCAGTGGCTGTGTTTGTTGTGTTGTGACGAAAATAGGAACTTGCGATGACAATTTGGTGTGGATGAGTAACTGGAAGTCTGGAATGAAACCAGATGTGAATAGCTGAAGACGGAGCAGAAATCGATAACTTATGCGGTCTGTTTGGTCGGTGTGGAGAATCGGGCTAATATTATATGATAAATTGATAATACTACGATTGACTATTGATGTTTCATCATTAGTAATAACATCCTGTTGTTAGCTGTTCTGAACATTTTGTCTTTCTATCACTTGAATAGACATTTTGGGAGGCTGGTGGGAACTGCAACTTGGCCTTTGCTGCAGCTAGGCTTGGGCTTCGCTGTTCCACACTGGGGCATGTAGGAGAGGAGGTTTATGGAAAGTTTCTTCTTGATGTGCTTGAGGCGGAGGGCATTAATGTTGTTGGGGTGCTTGAAAATACTGATGGTAGTGCATGTCGACAAGCCTATGAGACGCTTCTATGTTGGGTTCTTGTAGACCCATTTCAGAGACATGGATTTTGCAGGTTAGAATTTTACAGTTCTCATGCACTTCTTATTCTCTTCATGCTTTCATTATGATATTAAAATTTCGACTAGCTAATATTATTGTTGATGTGATCTGCATTATTATTTATCAGTGTTTCCTTTGCAATGTCAGCCGTGCGGACTTTAGTGAAGAGCCAGCTTTCAATTGGATACGAAAACTTCCAGCAGAAACCAAGACAGCTATTCATCACTCCAAAATATTGTTTTGCAATGGCTATGCTTTTGATGAAATTTTCCCTGATGTGATCACATCTGCTATTGATTGTGCGGTTGATGCGGGAACAGCAGTATTCTTTGATCCTGGGCCACGTGGAAAATCTCTGTTACACGGGGCCGTGGATGAACAGAGAGCACTTGAGCACACTCTGAAGCTCAGTGATGTTCTCCTTTTGACATCAGATGAGGTTAGTTGACCTACATTCAAGCCCTATAGTTGGATGGGTTTGCAGGATTTTGTCTGACTTACCTTTTTGTTATCTATACCACTTGGCCACCTTTTGTATATTCTAGTTCTGTGCTGATTTGTTTGCCATTATAGACGTTTGAGACTGAACTGACCTTGTTCCTTGAAAAATCGCATGTAACTTCTGTTACAGAAGAATGATAATATTTTCACATATTCAGTGCATTAGATTTCTTGTAGTCTTATTCTCTTTTGCTTGACGCGACGGGCTTCACTAGTAAAAGCAAATGAACTATAAATTGCATACTTTTCATGATATCCTTTTTGGGGTTGGTAGGGTTCCAGATTTTCTTACTCATGTTTATAATTCCCTGTGCAACCCTATTGTTGATGATCAATAATACATAAGCTGTGCATGTCTTTCTAAAAATAATGATATTCTTGTTGGCAGATCTCGAATTTTCCGTATGTAGTTTTGCTTTTCCCAATTATTAGATAAAATATACAAACATTTATCCCAAAATAAGATTAAATGGTACCGCACTGCCGAACACAAATGTGTTTTTTGTAAATATTTTATTTGTTGAATCTGTGCTGACTTAGTGCACAGTGGCATCAGTGTTTATTTATTCTTGGGTTTTGCCTCATTTCTCTAATATTGCTGTGTATTGGTTTGACAGGCTGAGTCCCTAACGAATATCAGAAACCCAATTCAGGCAGGTCAAGAGTTGCTAAAGAGGGGGGTCCGCACAAAGTGGGTTGTCATCAAAATGGGTTCAAAAGGATCAATCATGATCACTGGAAGTGCTGTTTCCTGTGCACCTTCTTTTAAGGTACTTACTATGCTGATAAAGGATCTTTGTTTGTGAAGTGCATCAAAAGTAATTAAAGTTATTTGCCGGAATTGTTACATCTTAGTATTCACTATGCTCTGTATCTGCATTAGATTGACGTTGTGGACACGGTTGGATGTGGAGATAGCTTTACTGCTGCGATAGCTTTCGGGTTCCTCCACAACTTGCCGGTGATTAGCACATTAGCACTAGCAAATGCGGTGGGTGCTGCGACTGCAACTGGCTGTGGAGCAGGTAGGAATGTTGCTCACCTAGATAAAGTATTACAACTCTTGCGGGAATCCAATCTCAACGAGGAAGAAGCAGCATGGAGCGAGTTGATCGAAGGAAGCTCAGTCTGTCCTGAAGTTTCAGTCCTCTCCAAGACAGCAATTAACGGTTCCAATGACCGCCTTGTGAATGTTCCTATTTGCAGTGTGGTTTCCCACCTTCTGTCTATTTTCGAAGCAGTGTCAGCGCGAAGCACTGTCCAGGCATAATCCCATATTGAATAGTAGATGGCTGTACTTTTTGTCATTCGTATAGATTCTTTTACGAGATCATCAGGCTGTTTTCGGGTGATGAATGGTAGCTGGGGGCTGGTCTCCAGGGAAAGCTAATTTTTTATGTGGTTTTGGAAGCTATTGATAATAACTGTACAGCGGCGGTCTCGCATGGAACATCTGAATTTTTGTTCTAACTTGAGAAAGATTTGATGCTACAGAGTCTCCCCTTGACCAGCCACGTTATTTTCAATTCGTCGTTGAGGTTTTTGTCTGTTTACCTACTAGTGTGCTGACACCGAACTTGGTTTTGTTGTGGACATGAGGTCTTTCGTTTAGTTGCAGCAGTAGCGTTAGCAGCCTGCAATAAGTCGTGGGGTTGCGATGATCTGTAGGTTCTTCGCCCTGCCCTAAGCAGATCTGCTCGTGCCAATGGAAGTCAACTCGAAGCGAGAGCTATTGGCCGGGACAGTGGAGTGGGTGCGGGACAGGGTTCAAAAAATAGTTTCCAAGAAAATCGCTCGAAATTCGAAAATATCAAGCCAAAAATCGACCGAAAATCGTAGAGTTTTAAAATCAAATATTTTGAATTTTTTTATAAATTCGGTGGGTTAGTTGAATTTTTTTTTTGCGGTCGATTTTTTTGAGCGATTTTCACCTATTTTCGATCGGTTTATGTCGCATAAATTTTTTTCATTTTTTTTTTGAATTTGACCGAATTATCGAGCAGTTTTTGAAACCGGGCCGCACTGATACGGCCGAAAATCACGATTTTCGTCGAATTTGCTACCCTGGTGTGGGCTATGTGGCCAGCCGCGGCGCTGCAGCTTGCGAACTCGTTTTGATTCGCGCGCGATATTTCCATGCTGATAAGCGGCGAGTTCGGTCGACCAGCGGCGGTATGGGTATTGGTATTGGGCAGTGCCGCTCGTCCGACTTCGTGCAGCTGTGGTGTTGGTCTTGTCGGACGCGCTCGCGATCAGCATACATGTAGCAGCTTGTCATGGAGATTTCAGGATCTGAAGCGATCTGTTCTGGCCAGGCGCCGAATAGGTTCCCTCTATTTCACATTTTTGTAAAAATGGTGAAACTGGATGGGCTGCAAAACATGCATCCCAGGTGCAGTAACAAGAGTGAAGGCTGAGCTCATTTGACCGAATCACTAATCTAACAATAGCTGGTTTACTAGTTCAACTCCTGACCTCGGCAAGGGCCGGAAACTCTAATTACATCGACGAACTTGCTCCTAACAACAACAACAACCAGATTGGTGTATAGGATCCCCGTAGTTAACTACGCCCCGAGACATCGCCGTTTAAGTAAGGAACGAAGCGGCGGGGGCCGGCGCGGTTGATGGTCTGTCAAAATCTCCAAGCTGGACCGTCATGCCGCCATAACGGTTCTGTAACAATCAACAGCAGCAACTGAGAAAGAGATTGGATCAGAATCTCTAGACTGTAAAACATAACATGTCAATAAACAACATGACACATGAGGCCTTTGATTATTTCATAACTAGCAAATAATAACTGTTGTCAGACAATAAGCTACAGTACACTTCTACATATTCCATTGGGATATGGTACAGAAATTCAGATTAAGAATAAAGGTGATTTTGGAACATATACAGCAAAGAGAGTGTGTAGATTCAAAGAATTGTGCTGATTCGATATAGTTTATGAGAGTTTTTACTGTAGATTGGAAAGAAAACAATCAAAAAATAACCAGCATCCAATGATACAGCAGCAGGTGACTGAAAAATACACCCCTCTGATAATTTGGTGAGCTGTGTCCTGTGTGAGATCAATGGTTCTGAAGCTAGCTTGATGGAAAATCAATCTAAGGCTACAGTTTCAGCAGATATTTGAAATACATTTGGAGGACCTCTTGCAATGCATAAGGCCTCCTGAGCATCAACCTATATTGATATGCATCATGTTAGCTATACTATACATTTTCGTTTTACACATGTACTCAAACGTTCAAGTAACTACTCTTTGCAAACAGATGAACTACAACTATGTTCTATTATTACCTTCAGAATAATGCTGAATAATTTTGAGCTCATAAAACTGTCATCTCTCTTTGTTCAGTAATAATTCTTCTTAGCTCTCGCAAATGGCTAGTTATCTCCTGAACACATTGTACTCCATCATTGCTACATTTAAGAGAACTTAATATCTGCCTGAGGAACTTCTGATCTGCTTCAAGTGCCTTAAATCTACTATTAAGAAGTGAAATTTCATGTTTAACATTTCTCATAGCACTGATTTTATCCTCATCTAAGTGGGAACATGAACCAAAAATTATTTTGTTCCCAATGGATTGATCTTCATTATTTCGCTCAAAAGAAACTGATTCACAATTCAAGTGTTCACAAGGCAATAGTGAGCTCCCACATTCTATCTCTGGATTTTCCATATATTGCCCACCGCCCCTTGAGTGATCTCTTATTGACCCGTTCTGTAGATCATCTTTTTCGCCACCCAAATCAAGTCTGTTTGTCGGGGACATGCCGAGTGTTTCCTCCAATCTGCTTAAAGACTCCAAAATTTTTGCCCTTTCATCTTCAAAATCAAACATGGTGTTCCTCATGAAATCTGAACCATCCAAGACTTCAAATGCCATATCTCCGTCAACAGCATTAAATTTTCCGACATTAAATGGTTCATTGCGAAGCATGCTGCGATAATTCTCAAGTTCAGCTTCCAGATCAAGCATTTCTTTCTCCCTTTCTGTAAGCAAGTCATTTAGCTTTTCAATTGCTTCTTGGTCATGATCAGCCTGCTCTTCCATCATCCTGAGGTACTGCAGTGCCTCCATGTGCATTGCAGCCTTTTCTTCCTGCAACCTGTTGATCATAGCCATCGCTTCGCTTGCCGCCACCGCTGAAGCACTCCGTTCTGCCTCAAGCTCCTTAAAAAGGATACTCATTTTTTTCTTGTCAAGCTCAACCTTCTCCTTCAAGCACTCAAGGGATATTTCACCTTCATCTTCACTAGTGACATGGACATCAAATGGTTCCAGATTGGAGTTGTTCCTCTCAAGGAACTGTCTGCTGCCAGTGGCATCATATTGTTTGTACTCATCAATATGAATGCTGATTCTGGGGCTAGTAGTCACCTCACTCCAAGGAACATCAAAGCCTCGTGCAGAAGACAACTGGGTCAGGAATGTCTTCACTTCTTCCTGAGTTCTTGAATTGGTATCCTTGGCAGATATTATTTCAGACCAACGAGGAGATCGAAGGTTGCCTCTACCACCAGAAGAATTCTTCATGCTGTTGTCGTGGTTGATATGAGCATCTGAAGTTAAACTGGTTCCCGCATATGTGGGAGCAGAAAAACCCTTTGTACCTTCCTCATCAGGGCTTCCTGAAACACCCTCTGAATCTCCAATTTCCTCAATACCAACCAGAAAAGCTACAGTAAAAATTTCACATGCTCAGAAATAGTTAAAGCTAGATAAGGATTATAGCATTTTGGATAATGATACATACTTTTCTCCCTTGGAAGCTCTGCACAAACTTGTTCAGGCACAGCCCTCGACTGCACGTCATGATTGCTGTTAATCACATTGACCTGACTCCAATTGATTTCCTCCAAACCATGCCCAATAGCAGGATCTGAAGATTTTGCAATATTTCCAAGCTCGGTGCCACTAGGCTGATTGTCAGTACCTGTTGCAGTATTCAATGGCAATAGAGGAGTGGTATCCATCGGCTTTGCCAGAACAGCACTCTTAGAAGGATGCGTGGACAAGGAGTTGGCACTGGTGATCATAGGTTGCTGCTGCACACCATGACATGAGATGTCTTTGGTTCGCTGTCTAGATTCATGAGGCATTGCATTGCCATCATCGTCGTCATCTGAGACATGGATCTCAGGCTTGGAATCACCGCGGACCTTTAGCTTTCTGTAACCTCCATAAGGCAAGTGATCAAATCCTTCATCTGAAGAATGGCCAGCACTTGCCATGGCTACGCTTCTCTCCTTTACTTTGCTCACGTCATCATCTGGAACCCTGTCATTTACATGCTCAGATAGCCTATGTACATTGAGTGCCTTCTTGAACGACTCTGAACAACAAGAACATAGTTGTGCATGCTTACACCTCGACCGAGCATTCACCTTCTCCTTAACGCTCACGTTTGTCAGGTTACCAGGTTTACCAACAAATCCAGCACATGAATGGAGGCACCTTTCACATAGATCATCAGAGTGCGCGAGCTTTTTGTGACTCTGGCAATATGACAAATGCGAGATTTCCAATCTGTGTGTAGCACATAACAGTTCCTCAGAGAACCAGGCCTTGCCATGTAGGTCCCGATCCAATCTTGAGCACAGCATGCATGGTGACCGGAGCCTGCAGATGCGTGCGAACTTTGTCGCCGTATACGACACCACGGCACTGGCAAAGAGCATTATGATCAGGCAGAACTCGCTGAAGGCATGGCACAGTACGGACCAGAATTGCCGCGAAAAGTCCCGCGACCTTGCACGAGCTTTCGCAGCCATGAAAGATCAGTGCACCCCCAATTTGCATGTAGGTCGCTTAAAAATCCGATCTTTCCTATGAAGTTCCCATTAGTGCGGCACAAAGATACTCAAATCACACCACATTGTTATTGTGGAACTGGAAACAACAATCGTACAGTCTTGGTCACTCATGCTAGAGTTTGGTTCAAGACGACGAATCTTTTACTCAAGAAAATTTCACCAATGCGGCAAGAGTCTGCAACTACCACGTTGCTCTCAGCCAAGATCAAGACAGGATTGCACATGCCAATGTCCGTACAGATAGATCGCAAGAACTCAATCTATCTATCAATTGGAGCACAGGATCCAATCTTTCCTGCAAAAGAATTACACCGATATAACATTACGGGTTTCATATGCGCACCAGGTTGTTCAGATTCGAAGAAGAACGTATTTAGCATACCAATACTTCAAATCTTCAATCAAGAAGTTGTGATTCTCTAAATCACCAAATTGGGATAATACTGGAGACGTAAAGAAGAAAACCTGTATAGGGGGATCAACAAAAAGACCGAGAAATGTGAAGGGAAAAAAATCCCCCAAAAGTTGGGAAAAAAAATGGTTCTTTGCTGCAAAGAGTAGGCAAAATGGCTCCCTCCCTCTCTCTGTAGAATTGGAGAGGCGAGAGAGGGAACAGATGTCCGCCGTCTCTTCCCTAAACACCGCATTTCTCTCTCTAACCTTTGCATGTGATGTGAAGTTGAGAGATTTAAGCATAGCCTCACGTTTGGAAACCTTGGAGAAGTTGTCTTTCAAAAGCTGAAATGAGACGAGAAAAATGTCGTCTTCGCTTTCTTTTTTTCTTTTTTCTTTTTTTGTCTGATAAACCGATTCTAGCAGTGAGGATAAAAAACTTATGCACCCTACAAATCATTTCCCGAAAATTTCAGACTATGAACCAAAGGCACTGCTACATGACATATTCTGCAAACGTACAAGCTACCGGTACTATTATCCAAGAAAAAGAACTCCCAGTGCTGGCTTCTCGCTGCTATATGGAGCATAAAATAAAATAAAATCCCAAAGATCGTAATATTGATCAAATATTAAGCTAGGCAATTTCTAATGCTCCATACCCTAAATTACCAAATCCATGGGGGTCAGTACACCAGAATGTGAAGCATGTACATATTTGTAGGGTATGTACACAAAAAATATCGTGCGGTTTAGCAAAAAAAATTTATTTTTAAGTACGAGTACCCGCATATTTGTTTTTAAAGCTAAGTCACTGGAGCCAACAATTTTTTTATGTAATTTAAAGTTGAAATTTGATGCATTTTGTCAGAATAGGTGGTACACTTATGTCATATTGGCAAAGAAGTCTATTATCGCTTGTACATGAAGGATAGTTAGACTCGGCAACTCTCGTAAGATTGCCTCATCTAGGATCTTTGGGAAAGATAATCAAGTTGCTCTTGCGAACAACTTAATGCACTATCCCCCGTCAACTCTTTTGAGTGAAATATGGAAGCAGGGAAGAGAATCTACGGACCAACCCTATTGTCTTCACACCATAGGAATTGCATCTAATGGTCACATACCAATCATATATCTGTTAAATATATGCAGTACAGCTTGAGTTGGATAATCACTCATTTTAAAATAGAAAATTCCATCTACAACACAAAAGTTTGGCCATGACCAATAAAACACCACAAAATTCCAAGGGTACCAATTAATACCATAACTTGTAGCAAAAACTTTCATCTATACCACTTGAACACTTTTACCCTTCTTCTTTTCCACATCTACTCCTCTTTTCCTATCAACTAAGCCCAACAATGGCCATTGTTGATGATCGTCTATGGCGACACGTCCTCCCCCTACTACCTCCTCCACACGTTCTCGTCCCCAGCTACTTTCTCCCACCCATGCTTGCACCCTTGAGCTCTCCCGCACATTGACAATGACGCTTGACGGGAGCTAGAGCAGGACACCGATGAGGACATGCGGAAGGGACCTATGGTTGCACAAGCTCATGTGTCTCACACTCTTCTCTGGGTAGATCCACCGGACTGAGCTCCTCTACATGAAGAGCTACCATCTCCCCTCTATTTATTGTCGTGGTCGTCGCTCTCCTCTTCTACTGTAGCACAGTAGGAAGTTGGCAAGATGTGTGATGGAGGATAGGAGGGAGGATGGTGGCGACAACCATGGGAGTGGGTGGAGGAGGTGGCGAATGAGAGGAAGAAGATAGAGGCAACGTGGTTGGTGACCAGTGGTAAAAGCAAGGGAAGAGATGGGGCTTTGAGCAACAACTACTAGTGATCGGCGGCGGCAACGAGGCAAAAGGTGGGGCTTTGAGCAACAACTACTAGTGATCGGCGGCGGCAACGAGGCAAAAGGTGGGGCTTTGAACAACGATTATGGATGACTGGTGGCAGCAAACTTTGTTGCAGGATGTGAAAGTGAGAAAACCAAGGGTAAAGGTGAAATTTAGGGGGAAGTGAATTTAGAAAAGGAGTTTTTTGTTAGAGAAAAGTGACTTCTGTGGTCTAGACGATAAGTTTTGCCAAAGTTTGTGATATTAACTGGTGCCCTGAAAATTTTATAGTATTAATTGGTACTGGTCAAACTTTTGTGTTATAGATAGAATATTCTCTTTTTTAAACCATCATTCTCAAATTTAAGATCAAAGAGTTCATTCTTAAAACCATTGTTCTTAAGTTTAAGATCGAATTCGGCCGAAAAAAAAGGAGCTTCACAGCAACATGGTTCTGACTGTCCAACAAAAAACCGAGACTATATAGGCTAATCACCGTAATATCTGTACCACTGCACCACAGTGCTATCTTTTTTTTTCCAAGAACATTTCTCATATCCTGTTGAGTTTGTGTGTAATACGAATTCATTTTTTACTCCAACTCAAAGTTCCAATCCAACACGAAGAGTCCTTTATATACCCCTTTAAATATGTACATGTAATCGATAGGATAGAGCCAGCCAAGAAAAGAGGAAAAAAGTCTCATTGCAAACATTTCCTCATATAGTGATATTTGCCTTTATGCGTCCGTTATTTTTCCAAAAAAGGTTTTGCAGTAAAATTCGTGTCACTCGTTCCTATTTTTCTATGCATTATTTGTAACATATCCTTACTAGTGATTGTCCTACCAACCTTGATATGAGCTTGTTGAAACCATTTTCTAATGTGGATATCCATTTTGTATGTGTCCTCGAAAAAGATATCAATTTCGTATGAACTCCATTTGTGTCTTAGCTGCCCACTCGTCTTGAAAGCCAGATTGTTCCGGAGCTCGACCGTGTGGTCCGGTCAATTGCAAATCAATCATCTTTATCCTTCCCAGACATAGATGTGCATATTTTAGCTCAGCACCCATACAGAATATAGCATATGTAATATGTTCCTCTCTACAAACTTCCAATGGAAATTCCTGCCCTGCATTTATCAAGAACTCTCCCATGAGTGCCTGTCATAAAAAGTGGCAGCTAAAGCCTGGCGTTACTATTCCATCATTCACACGGCCAAGATCTCCTGCAAAAACAAAAGCAAGAAGAAGCAGTGGCGGAGCCAGCTCCCGGGCAGGGGGGGCGCCTGCCCGGGCTCACCAGCGTCGTACAGGGGACCTCTGGTCACCGCCGGCAGCGATGAAGACGCCAGTTCTGGACTCCTCCGGGGCAAACCAACGTGACGAGTGGGCTACGGTTGCATGCCAACGAGCCATTACAAACGCGATGGACGTAGAACCATGACAGAAATATCATGCACAAACATCTTATTTCTGTGATAAAAATGAAACTAATTTCTTTTTTGAGAACACATGTGTGGCAATTAGAAAATTCACCATTGCATATTTGTATCGTCAGCTGCTCAGCTTTAATCATGGGCCAAAGTGCCAAAGCCCACAAACCCGCTCGATCTGAAATCCTCATTCGGCCATCTCCAAATCCCCAAATCGCAATTCCCTCACATCCCTAAAATCCCCGGTCTTGCTCCTGCGATCCCGTCGGCGTCGATCTCTCCCCTAAATCACCAACCCGGGCGGCAAATCGGCAATCTCGTACCTGTGGCGGCTCGCAGCAGAAGCGGCTGGGCTAGCTCGTCGAGGAGGTCAAGCAGGCCATAGGCGCTCCATGCGGCCGCGCGAGGCCGCAAGCTGCAGGAGTAGGTGGCCATGGCGCCTGCCGCTTGGGACTAGATCTGGGAGCCTTGGCGTCGCGCCATCGCCGGCTTGGCCGCGTGGAGGAAGCTGGCCTGTGCTGAGGAAGTAAGGATTGAGGAAGGAAGGAGTGCACGCCACTCGGCTGCTGTGCGCAGTGTGACTGTGCAGTCGTGTTGCTGTGCTAAGGAGTAAGGATTGAGGAAGCCAGGAAGGAGCGCTCGGCTGTTGTGTGGTTGTGCCCATGTGCTGAGGAAGGACCGAGCTACTGTGTGCGCGTGTGTTGCTTCCTGGTTGGTTGGGGAGGTAATCAGGTAATGGACTAGCAGCACAAACTCAATGGGAGATAATCAATGGCGGAGCCAGAAAATTTTAGGAGCCTGGGCAAGCGTGACTATAGCCATAAACACGAACAAGTCTATATATATATCACAAAAGCAAAATTAAGAACTGCAAAAGTTTTTTACTAAAAGCATAGTCCAATACACATGTGAACATTTATGAATGAAAACAAAGAAAGATGTGACAAGTACCTTATTACGACACTAACAACTCTTCGACGATTCACTAACAAAGATCCAACCACACACTAAAAGAGACTTTGCAAGATAAAAAAAAACGTTGATTAGTGCATCATGTAACATAAAAAACAATTCATATTGAAGTATTGAATTAGTGCATCACGTACCATTAATGTGCTAATCACGCCTAGTACGAGGCAAATTCATTTTCCGAGTCTTCATACTTTGGAACCGTCGCATAATGGTAACATCATCAAGTGATTTAAATATGTCCTGCTTAGTATAGCAAACCATCAAGTAATTGAACCAATCATCACTAATCTTGCTGCGCAATTTAGACTTGATAATTTTCATTGTTGAAAAGGCTCTTTCGACAAATTCGTTAATACTGGCAATAACAATGCCAACTCAATGAGTTTGTAAACCAATGGGAAAACCATATGTTTTTTAGTTTCAACCATCTTTTTGTAGCCAAACTTGCAAGATCTTTATCAGTAGCAATGGCACCATATCTTCTCACATGAAGAATGTAAGTTTCAAGTTGATGCTAGTTGCTGCTAGTCCATTATCTAGTTCATTATCTACCATTGAGCTTGTGCTGCTAGTCCATTACCTGATTACCTCCCCAACCAACCAGGAAGCAACACACGCGCACACAGTAGCTCGGTCCTTCCTCAGCACATGGGCACAACCGCACAACAGCCGAGCGCTCCTTCCTGGCTTCCTCAATCCTTACTCCTTAGCACAGCAACACGACTGCACAGTCGCACCGCAAACAGCAGCCGAGTGGCGTGCACTCCTTCCTTCCTCAATCCTTACTTCCTCAGCATAGGCCAGCTGCCTCCACACGGCCAAGCCGGCGATGGCGCGACGCCAAGGCTCCCAGATCTAGTCCCAAGCGGCAGGCGCCATGGCCACCTACTCCTGCAGCCTGCGGCCTCGCGTGGCCGCATGGAGCGCCTACGGCCTGCTCGACCTCCTCGACGAGCCAGTCCAGCCGCTTCTGCTGCGAGCCGCCACAGGTACGAGATTGCCGATTTGCCGCCCGGGTTGGTGATTTAGGGGAGAGATCGACGCCGACGGGATCGCAGGAGCAAGACCGGGGATTTTAGGGATGTGGGGGAATTGCGATTTGGGGATTTGAAGATGGCCGAATGGGGATTTCAGATCGAGCGGGTTTGTGGGCTTTGGCACTTTGGCCCATGATTAAAGCTGAGCAGCTGACGATACAAACATGCAATGGTGAATTTTCTAATTGCCACACATGTGTTCTCAAAAAAGAAATTAGTTTCATTTTTATCACAGAAATAAGATGTTTGTGCATGATATTTCTGTCATGATTCTACGTCCATCGCGTTTGTAATGGCTCGTTGGCATGCGACCGTAGCCCACTCGTCACGTTGGTTTGCCCAGGAGGAGTCCGTAACAGTGTCTTCATCATCACGGCGGTGACCGGAGGTCCCATGACGATGTTGGTGAGCACAGGCGGCGCCGCTTCGAGAGTCGGCTTCGCCACTGGAGATAATGAACTAGATAATGGACTAGCAGCAACTAGCATCAACTTGAAACTTACATTCTTCATGTGAGAAGATATGGTGCCATTGCTACTGATAAAGATCTTGCAAGTTTGGCTACAAAAAGATGGTTGAAACTAAAAAACATATGATTTTTCCATTGGTTTACAAACTCATTGAGTTGGCATTGTTATTGCCAGTATTAACGAATTTGTCGAAAGAGACTTTTCAACAATGAAAATTATCAAGTCTAAATTGCGCAGCAAGATTAGTGATGATTGGTTCAATTACTTGATGGTTTGCTATACTAAGCAGGACATATTTAAATCACTTGATGATGTTACCATTATGCGACGGTTCCAAAGTATGAAGACTCGGAAAATGAATTTGCCTCGTACTAGGCGTGATTAGCACATTAATGGTACGTGATGCACTAATTCAATACTTCAATATGAATTGTTTTTTATGTTACATGATGCACTAATCAACGTTTTTTTATCTTGCACAGTCTCTTTTAGTGTGTGGTTGGATCTTTGTTAGTGAATCGTCGAAGAGTTGTTAGTGTCGTAATAAGGTACTTGTCACATCTTTCTTTGCTTTCATTCATAAATGTTCACATGTGTATTGGACTATGTTTTTAGTAAAAAAAACTTGTTGCAGTTCTTAATTTTGCTTGTGTGATATATATATATAGACTTGTTCGTGTTTATGGCTATAGTCACGCTTACCCAGACTCCTAAAATTTTCTGGCTTCGCCATTGAGAAAGGAAGCCTAAAAAAGAGGCAACTAAGGAAACCTGAAAAAGAGGCAACTAAGTAGCTGAAAGGAAAAGATCAGTAGAGTTTACACCTCACAGAACCAACACCTGGGTTCAGTCACTTGGTTATTTTTTTGAACCGCCACCCCGGCCACCACCCTTTCGCCCTCTGTTTCACATGCCCACAAAAAAAGGCTCTCTTTGTTGTTGCAGAGCTGCAGGTTGCCGCATGGCAAGTTTCGTGAGTGCTAAGCTTGGAATCAGAACAACTTGGCAACGCAATGCGGTACGTGCAAAGCAAAAGAAATCCTTTGCTTGGGAATAAAACCATATACCATGCATGCAATGTCACAGTGCTAGCTGGTAGCTAGGGCTTCTGAAAGAAAGGAAGCTTTGCTTATTCAGGGCTCTTCAATAAGCAAACTGCCTAGTTTTTCAGCAGCTTAACCTCATATTGCATCCGCTTGGTTTGGTTAATCATGGACAGGACTATGCCTAATGATGACTGAATCTAGTACTCTCTCCATCGTATTTTTGAATGGTTTTGTTTATAAATATAGAACGTATTTCATGTTCCAGTGTAAATTAGTGTGATGTTCCCTTTATAGCCCTAATAAATATCTAGATTTATTTGATATTATCTACATACATGCATTGTATTAGTACTTAGAGATAATAACTAGGGGTAATCTAGCCATTTTTAATATCTCCTTAGTCTATGTATAAAAAAAATACACACTATAAACTTAGATGGAAGGAGTACAGTTTGTCTAATTTAGAGGCAGCAGCTAATAATTCAGTGGCTGTCCTTAATGGCGGCTTAGAATATCAGTAAGCTTAGTACTCATTATCAACTCATGAAAGCTCTGACGTGTGTTCACGTTGGAAATACACATGGCTATGGCACGTCGTGCGAGATGAGCTTGTTTGACTTGGATTAAACAACATCATCACTCATGAGTGTACTGATTAAGAAGGAGTACGGTTTAGGTTTGATCGTCCTTGCAAGATGTAGTGTGAAAGCAACAACGGCGAAAGAAGCATCTGGACCTGTATGCCATACGGCTGTGCCATTTGCCGCGCGTTTAACAAGCTGCCCTTCTTGCATATAAGGAGAACACCTCAAAACACGCACACACTCTCTCTCTCTCTCTCTTTCAAATGGCAGTTGAGGGGAATGTTGTCTGGTCCGAGACCTAACACGACGGACGGCCGGCCGCTGCACGGTGGGCGGTTTCGGACCAGGCTTCATTCCCCCCAACTCAACCGTTAACTTCGCTTCCGGAATCGGCCGGGGACGCTGGCGACCTCAAGCTCTGAACTTATGATGTTCGAACCACCATCTCTTCTTTAAGTAAGAGCTTTCCTTGTTCGATCATAGCCATAAACTCCGTTGCAAATGTAGCTAGACCAAGCGATCGATTCCAATGGCCACTGCAATGCTTCCATGGTTTTCCGATAACTTCCTCAGCTTGGATTCACTTATTCTTTGGTAAGCTGCGTGCCTCAACTCTTGATGCTTTTTTTACTGTGTTCGAAGTTTGGCAGAGTTTCAAAGACAACCCTCCTTCGTTAATCATCTTTCTGTTAGCAGTTTAGCACATTGCTGGTCTCTTTTGGCAAACATAAGCAGCTTATAGCAACATGCAGAGGAATGTAGAGTAGCAAGTAGCAGATGCAGCATCATATATGCTACTAGTACTAGATGGGCGTGGGCTATGATGATCACAAAGGCTTGATCGGTTCGAGTCGTCCTCGTTACGAATCTTTCCGATCATGGAAAGATCGCTTCCAAGATTTTTGCAGTAGCCCTCATGTGTGAGTGACAACTGAAGCATCTCTCTGCAAAGCTATATGCCGTTGCCGACACCGTTAGGTGGAACCCAAGCACCAACGCATGACATGTAAAGCCTCTCACCCTTCCTTTATGTTCTAGTCTCACTCACCAGTTAAAGCAAAAGATTAGTTTCATTTAAGGGAAAACCCTCTTTTATTTTCTTCTTTAAAAAAGATAGAGACGTTATTGGCCATTCAAATTGTTCAAGCAGGTGAGATCGACTACATCAGAATGATCACAAAGTGCAACAAACGGTTCGAGCAAGCAGCATTTGAACAATCTGATCAACTGGAAGCCCATTGCTTTTTGACCGCTGGCTTTGTTCTTGCGAGTGATGATCCAACGTATGCGTGTACTGCGCAAGTAGTTTAGTGTCATGTTGTGATGCACAGTAAGCAAGGAGTAGATAAACATAGCATGTAGTGAATGCTCTAGTCCTATATCAAGAAAGCGACCTGACGAAAAGAGTGGCTTGATGATAATAGGGCAAGGAAAAGGGTGGTAGCATGATCCAATTTTTCCACTTAACTTTTTGACTAAAGATTTTGGGTGGATGACAGAATTCCTCAGAAGCAATGAGGGTTGCAATTGTTGGAGGAACTTTACAAGGATGCGTACGTGCACCGCGGCTCACCGTGGGGACATTTCGAAGGTACCATCATTTGATCATCTCATGAAAGCATTCTGTTTGTGACATTTTTCAACTTGAAGCTTGAGCAAGTGCCTTTCTCTCTCGCATTATGATCCCCAGCACGTGTTTGCAAGTCTTGGTGCAGGTCCTGAATTGACATTGGCTTACGCCTTTATGGGTGTGCAGTCTATTTCACCTGACAGTTTCGCGAGCAGTACTGTCACATGTTCTGAATTGACATCAGTCTAATACCCAAATTTTTGGGGAGTTATCTAGAAAATCACTAACATGCTTTACCATAAACTAGCCATAATGCACCTATTTGCCTCGTACGTACTAATGCATATATTGATCTAAAAAAAAGTACTAACAACGATGAAGCATACCTTGCCAACGCTGCCAATCAAGGTTAAAAAATTCGGCGAAATTCGGTGAAATTTTGCCGAAATTTCGAATTTCGGACCCCCCGAGTTTGGATATACCGGATGAATTTAAAATTTTTCAAAAAAATTCGAAATGCTACAGTAATTTCGGGAATTTCGGCGAAATTTCGGGATTTAGAACCGGTTTTGCTTGTTTTGTGGCCGGATTTGACCGGAATGGCATCAATAACCTGTAAGAAAGTGATCTTCAATGATAATTTGTCCAAAAAGTTAATTTTTGAGACATTTTAAAGTTTGGACAGAAACACTGTCGGAATTGTATAAAATTGAGGAAGTCTTTTCATGATATGAAAAATTTATGGTACCATAATAAGACACCTAAGATCATACAGAAAAATTTTGAAAATATTTTAACTTCGTTTGTTATATTTTAAAAATAAAAAACAGAATTAGCATTAACAAGGCAGTAAGAGTGTTAGAATTTTATAAATTTATTAATGTCTGATCATCACCTCAAATTTTTATGAGAAGTTATTAATTATCTGATAACCCTTCTGTAAAATTTTTAGAAAATTTGAACCTGTTTTGGCTACTCAATTAAAATGTATAAACGGTATGAACACGCGCTCTGAAGTCCGAAAACTGGGAAGTAACATATTCACATTTGTTGGGAATTTTTTCTTTTTTGATCATGATCTCAAAATTTTATGAGAATATCATCTATGCGTTCCAACTATGTACAAATTTTTTTATAATTTTTGCATGCTCGAAACTATTTCAAAAAAATGTAATGTCAAGTAGCATTTCCATATATTTTGAGATTTTTTTATGGCTGATCATGATGTCAAAATTTTATGAGAATATGATCAATGCTTTAAGAACATCCAAAAAAATTTACATAATTTTTTCGTACTTATAACTATGAGAAACAAAATTTCAAAGAAAACCTAATGGCAAAGATAATTGATCTTTGCTTTACAGCACGTTTTCTTGGCTTCACAAAAGACAGACAGACCTCAATAATTGGCCCTTGCTTTATAGAAGACAGGCAGCTCGTTTCACATGCATGCACTGTGCACTCATTTTCACTTTCCTCTACTTCCCGCCTCTCCAAGCCGGCGACCTCCCTCTCTCGATCCGCCCAAAATCCGCCAATCCGCATTTCCTACCGTCTGCAGCGAGATTTTGGGCATAAGTAGCGTAAATTTCGGGCCTCAAGCGAAATTTCGGGTTGGTTTAGCGAAATTTCGATCGAATCATCAAATCGCCAAGAGTCAGTTTTTCCGAGCAAACTTGTTTAATTTTCGGTTTAATTCATGTATTCTAGTCTCAGATCTGAGAATGAAGATGATCCAAAGAAAAATGTAAGAGATTAACCACCAAAAACATGAAGATGATCCAGTAGAAAAACAGAAGAGATTAACCAACAAAAACATGAAGATGATCCAGTAGAAAAACAGAAGAGATTAACCAACAAAAATATGAAGATGATCCAGTAGAAAAACAGAAAAGATTAACCAATAAAAACATGAAGATGATCCAGTAGAAAAACATAAATGCTTAACCAAATAGGATCCAGTGTAATGCCTAGGTCAAAAACGTTCCATACCGTGGGGGGGCTTGCGGGAGCACGGAGAGCATTACAAGATGTTCTTGCAAGTCTTGGAAAAGAGGTTTACCGAAATAAGGGAAACCACATTCGTGCAAGCAGGTCAGTAAAATTAATATGTTCAATTCTCTTATGGTAACTAGGCAATGTAGGGATTTGTTATGCTCACTACACAATGATTTGTGCATCGCAGTCGCCGTGCTTGACCCACGATCTCGGTTCTCCTACAACATATGCAAGACTGCAAAGACATGGGAGCACTCTCTACAAAGACTAGAGATTATGGTCGATAATCCACCATATCTGCGGTGCAGCCATACGGAACTTGATGTATACCATCTTAAAGGGACGGTTTGCCACCCACTTGCACACCCAAAGGTCCGTCGATGAGCGCATGACAGCAGGTAAATACGTAATTTCAATTATTTCCACGATGTTGTTTACAACTTAATGGTGATCTTTTTTTAATTGTATTACCTGCAGCTCAATGGTGGATGGCGTTTGGAAATGAGACGCCAGCTTTGCAGAAGTTCGCATTGCGGTTAGTGTCACAGTGCGCGTCGTCAAGTGGATGCGAGCGCAATTGGAGCACATTTGCCTTAGTGCACACGCAGCTGAGGAACCGATTGAGTTATGCAAAGCTGCAACAGCTCGTGTTCGTGCACTACAACCTGCGACTTCGCTTACGGGACTACGAATCAACCCGTGATGCTCAGGACGAAGACCCAATTGATAGACTCATTGATAGTGCGATGCATCCTGGTACTGACCCTATGGCAGAGTGGTTCGACTTGTGCAGGTCTGGTGCAGAGCCCCTGTTGGACGAGGACACTGAGATTGATCCACCTCTCCCAGCGAGGTTCGTGGTAGACTCCATCCCGCCAGAAGAGATGAATAAGGCCACAGGTAACTAACATAATTATTTTCTATTCTACTTGTGCATCATGTATATTGAAACCTCACAACGTTGTTAATATTACTTTCAATTGGCCATAGGCGGGAAGAATCTCTCAGTTGGGCCGAGGTCGTATTTCGGTGACACGCACAAAGGAAGAGAAAGCGTGCTAGCAACACCGACGACGACCACGCACTAGCGGAGCTTTACGCGGTTTGGAGAAGTTATCGGGGAGCCATCCTGCCAAGGGAAAAGGAATAGAGCTAGCTGATGATGAGCATGCTGTCGGTAGCGATGAAGAAACAAAAACTCCTGATAATGAGCAGAGCCTCAGTAGTGGTTCAACGACAAAGTCAGACTCTCCTAGCGATGAAGGAACAAAAACTGACCAGTATGAAATGCACTTCCGTTCACAGCCAGCATCTCCACCAACATCACAACATGGGGTTAGCCTCTCCAGGAGGGGCTCACAGAGGCAGACCCGTAGTAAGGGGAAAGGCACGTCGAGTGGTGGGGGTGAGCGACAGGGAACACAACCACAGGATGACACAACCTCATGGTATAGCAGTCAGTCTTCCAACCATTTGGGGTTCTCAACTGAGTATAGTGGGTATGGTTCAATACCATATGGAGGAGATCAGGGTGCGTATGGTTATAGACAAAGAGTTGATGGATCTAGCATGACTTCGCTATTTGACTACACTGATCCATACGTCGATCCGTACGCACGGCACTCATCTGTTAGTGTTAGTTATCTTTTTCAGTCCGAGAAACCTAGTGTCTGGGAGTCTCATTATGAACATTAGAAGTCTGCCTGGCTACCACGAGACATGACCTGTGAAGAATACAAGCAACAACATGAGCGGAGGTATCACAAGGTCATTGTTGACAACGCGGAGGTGGAGTTTCAACCACAGTCCTACTACTACTCGTAGGTACGTCATGCAAATATATATTAATTTCATTCTCATATGCAGTGGTCTCTCAAAGGCTTAGCATTTATTGCTACACTTGAAGAATTAATTAGACCATTTTTGTTTGAAGGTTAGAGTGACCAAAATTTGATCATGTTGCCTAGACTTGGCATGCATATGGTGGCCATATAGCACTCTTACCCAGAAGCATTACAACAAGCACTTGCCTCGCATGGCCCATGGTAGTCGTACGCATTGTAATGCAAACATGCAATAAATTCTCATATGTATCGATTTTATTTCGTGTCTATTAATTTTCATGCAAATATATATTGATTGTGTTGAATTGTGACTCCCAAACTCCGAATTTTAGTCAACATGCTGCCGAAATTTATAACTTCACAAGATTTTTAAAAATTCTTTAAGTTTGATCAACACCTCAAAATTTTATACAAACATTAATATTACATCAATACCATCTACCAAAATTTTCAAAAAATTCTAACGTCGTTACAACAATTTTTTATTTTTTTCCAATGTGTCGGTAAGCCTTTTAACAAGATAGTACCACTGTTCGAATTTTAAAAAAATCATCAAGCTTCATAATCATCTGAAATTTTTGTGAGAACATTAATTATGGATCATAACCATGCACAAAAAAATTCAACAGTTTCTAACTTCATTTGTACCATTTTCCATTCGGATCAAACTTGTCGGTCAGTGTTCTATCAGGACAGCGTCACTCTCCGAATTTTTAAAAATTCCTCACATGTGATAATCAGTTGAAATCTTTATGAGAACACTAGTTATGGATCATAACCACGCACAAAAAATTTCAACTGTTTATAACTTGATTTGTATTATTTTTCATTCGGATCAAACTTGTCGGTTAGTGTTTTATCAGGACAGTACCACTCTCTGAATTTTTAAAAATTCCTCAAATGTGATAATCAGCTGAAATTTTTTTGAGAACATCATCAATGTGTCAGGAACCTACAAAAAAAATTTCAAAATTTTTCGTTAAAGTTTCGACCTCTTTTCAGCCGGTGCAAAAAAACCCGAAATTTCGGTAATTTCGCCCAAAATTTCGGGTTTTTCGCCCAAATTTTGGATTTTAATTTCCAGAATAGACCGGATTTGAATTTTTAAATTCAAATTTTGTCCAAATATTTCCAAAATCTAAAAATTTCGCCGAAATTTCGCCGTCCGGTCTGGGCCGAAATTTATTCCAAAACCGAAATTTTGAACCTTGCTGCCAATCTGTAAAATCGTCGCGAACGATTCGGTAATAATAACTATCTCCCGTGGTTCGGGCAGGCATTGGCGAAGTGGGAAGGGTCGCCGCAGATGAAGCAGCAGCCGTGCACGGGCTCGCCCGTCGCTGAAACGAACATCATGCCATCGGTGTTGGCGTTCCGGCCCCTGCCCCTCCTGCCTCGCCCTTGCCCGCCGCCTCCCCGCCCTGCAGATGCAGATGCTTGCCTGCTGCTACCTCGCCCGCCACGCCCACGGCCCCTCGGCACCACATTCTCCAACTCGTCTTCCCATCTGCATTGCACAGTCTCAGGTAAAAGAAAGAAAAATGTATAGACTACTAACACAAATCCCTAGACTACACAACTTCTCTTTTCTCATCGAATTCCTCGGCTGTTTAACTTGATGCAAGCCTTCTCATCTGCTGACCATTAACATAAGTGACGGAGGATAGCAACTATCAATTTATTAACTCATGCGAGTTACAGATGTTCCATTAATAATAATAATAATGACGTGAAAACCCCAAATAAATGTGAAAAAAAAATTACTCTCTTGTTTAAAATTGGAAAGCTATTCGTTCAGGATCACAAATGCAAAGAAGCTTTGTCCAAGTAGTAATTACCCTTATTGAACTAGCTGTATAAGTAGAGATATCCCACATGCATCCACGGTTTCAAGTAGAGTAGATAGATCAACTAATTTTATTTTTGGAAGTTTCTAACAGGAGCAAATGCATGCTGCAAACAAAACATTGTACAATAAAGGGGTTAAAAATATCACATACGCAAAGAAGCCGCATGACGTATCTTGACATTTATAAAATTTCCTCCCCCTGTTAGCCTCTGTATTGGCAATTCGTGATATGGAGGGTTCTCCACATGTAGTGCACAGTACTTGGCCTGCATCTGAAAATAACTAAGATTAAGTCACCAGCTTTGCATATGAATAGGGAGTGAGTAATTCAGATACCTGATGCATTTCTTGAGTTTTGGGTATGGGTCGATCGGAAACCTTGGGGATTCACAACAGGTGTGTGCCCGTCAGTAAATTGCCCCGCTGGACGAAAACCAGTATGTAAATCCTGCCCTGAAGCCCCCTGCCTCACACCACTTGGGGTCTGGCTCTGGCCTCTTGCTGTGAAGTAATATGATCTTAAAATAAGTCTCTTTTATGAAATGGACATTACGGCCATGTGTTTAGTAAGCGAAACATGGAGACAAAATGAGGTAGGGGTGTAGGGCCGACAAAACAGGCCTGTTTAAGATTTTAATTTTTGAGGGAAAAGCCTGTTAACAAACTAAGCAAAAGATTGCAATAACCCCCACGTATTATATTCTTATCCAAAACTATAAAAAGATAGAGCATAATATTTGGCCCATACATGAAATAGAGAACAAGGACAAGCATCCAATACCTGGTGTTGTAGTCTGGTTATGACTTCCAAATCTACTTATCTCTGTAAGCTCTTTGAGTACATCATCACATCCACCAATGCAACCTATCAGAGTAAAGGAAATATATCTCATGAGAATGACCTTAAGCACTGATAAGTTATGACATTAATGATGTATATTGACGAAAATACTACTAGATACACCTTGCAGCATAGAGGACAGCGGGATTGTTGGTCATAGAAGTGCCAAAAGAATAACTAAAATGACTATGGAACTACAATTGAAATTAAGAGAGTGTACCTAGGTGATCAACTTCAAAATTTGGTGGAATATCCCTTCGGCGAAACTTAAATTGAACCTTATAAACAGGACCTGTAAATTTGATAGATTCTCGTATTATTTGAGGGGAAAAAAGGAAAGGAATGTTCTAGCCATAAAACACATAGGTCAGACTGGTGGCGCAATATCAACATATGAGAAACTAAATGGCCACCTGGAGCGCAGATAGGACAAACTTGATTAGTCACAGCAGCTTCTGAAAGAGATCCTGGGAGCCAAACTACATTTCTACACTGAAAATTGACCAGGAGTATTAATAATTTAATATCAAAATTATCATCAACGTTGAAGTATTGTGACCAACTGACCATAGATATATGTCTATATGCCCTTTTCTAGCAAGATAATTAATGAGTTCTATCTTGTTTCTTTTTTCATTTAAAAACCTGATAATTAAGGAAAGATCGCACGTTACTCACTTGAGGAAAGCTCCGACAGCCAACCATAAAATCACCACTCTATGCGAAGAACAGCAAAGCTCAAGCATGAACATAGTGACACTTCCAAATTCCTTAAAACATGAAAAGGGGCATGGAGAGACAATTTACCGGCCTTCGCTTCAGCACCATTTCAGACTCGTTGCATGCACCACATGGCCTCACAACTTCTATAGGATTATGTGTCTCATTCGTAGGCCTTCTTGACCTAGATAAAATAGTCAAAGTGAAGCTAAAAATTTGTAGCAAGAAAAGAAGAAAACCAAAGGGATCCAATCAAACCTAGCAAAGAATGTTCCCATTGCATCAAGGAGCTTCACTTTGTTTGCCCTTGCCTGCATTACACCAATAATCACAATGTGGTTAACTTACAAAATATAATTTCAGATCAATTCATTGGAACTGCAGCTAATTCAATACTCCCTCCAGTCACAAAAGAGTTACGCCCTAGAACACGTGCAGTCAAAACTAATTAATTTTGACCAAATATATCATCAAAACGAAAATGATGCGTAAATTTATCATGAAAAATACTTTCATAATATTTTAATTTCCTAAATTTTTCTGAATATATGGTAACAAAATTTAGTGGTCAAAGTAGCATCCTGTTGACTTTGAAAAGTAAAAAACATCACTCTTTTGTGACTAGAGGGATTAAATCTGTATATGACAAAGAACCTTTGCTTTGCTTCTTTTTTCTGTGACTTGATATCACTATTTTTTCTATTTCTATAACATGACATACAGGAAAATACAACTTACATCAAGAAAACAAGCCTTCATCTGCTGCAAACAACTCTCAAGTACTTCCAATTTACTCTTTGTACCCATGCTAACTGATTTCATATCAGCTTCCATCATTGATCTTAAATAAGGCTTCCAGAGCTCATACCTAAAATTTGTGAGTTTGTTTTGAGCAACAAAGTATAATTCATCCTATATGGATTCAATAAGTGCAGAGATTTAAGAATTAACTCACCCCATTTCATCATAACCCATTACCAATGCCTCACCCTGCATTTGCAAAAAAAAAGACACAATAGTGATGTGAGTGGAACTGTACTTTTTGTACACTGGAGAAAAAGCTATCTTGCAACCCACTCTTAATTACAAATTGAAACTAAACTGGCTCATCAGAACTTGTTGGATAGAAGTCTTAGAAGCTAAATGAAAAGGAAATAGAACAGAATATATGCCATTTGCAGTAATATGAATTAGATTGACACTTTCAGTTATTTACTCAAGAAGTATGCACGTGTTATATAAGCAAAAGTGCAAAAGCATCTTACTTTCAAACATCAAACAACAGAGCCCTCATTATGGTAAGGTTAGTTTTTTTTTTTTACAAAAGCAATGGAGCTACCACGGTAATGCATGCATCTGGACGACATGTTACCTATTCGAAAGGAGAATTATGTGTATTTTCTCTTTTGAGTTTTGAATATATCTTCAAAGGAAAATAATTGCACTGTGGCTAAAGGGACATATCACAAAATGTGGATGAATACTTTCATGCATACTTCTTATGGGTTATCAAACATATTATATTCTAGGAAGATTATAAACACTAGCTAAAGATCCACCAGGTCCTACATCATAAGCACACACACTGACATACAACTAATTGTAACCAAATCCATCATTCAAACAGCATAATCATGCTATAAATGAAATTTTTCATCTGGCATGAAACACACAAGATTTGTTGGGGAGAAACGCATATTTTCATCTTTGGTTGCATAACAACGGTCAAGTAACTTCTTTATGTGATCATGCATGGTTGCATCAGTGCCAATTCCTGCCTGGAAATAGAACCAAAAGGAGTCAAATATTTGCACAACTCAGCAATTTTAGATACATAGGATATTGCCATGGAAAAGATTATAACATAGATGACAAGAAGAACTGAAGAAGTGGTGTACTTTATCCATACAGCTAAGGAGGTCAGCTTCAGCAAGAAGAGGCGGTGGTCGAGTGACTCCAGAATCAAGCGTTAAAGTTGTCGGAACAAACTGCAAGGTTTTAAATTGTTGTTCAGATTAATTTTGTGTTAGATAAAAAGGATTAAAAAAATAAGGTAATAATCATTTTCACAAAAAATCTGAGCAACTGATCCATATATATTGTAATTGACAAATATCGAACAACTAAATAACTAATCCATACATATTGTGCAGACTGATACGCTGACACACATATTGCAAACTTTGGCTATACATCATCAATACTTAGTACTTACGATTAAAAGGATCAAGTTTTCAATTCAAAATATGAATTTTGTTAAGTGTGTAGTAGATGTAATATAGGCCCATCTAGTGTAGTAAGCTCATTTTGGCCCATGTAAAGCTGTATATACTCTAACATTACCAACGAATATACTAGCTCTTTTGCTCAATTCACAAATTTATCATGGTCATTAAACTGGCTGAGTTTTAGAAGAACTGTTCGCAGTGGTATTTCTTATCTTTGACTGCACAGAAGGCACAATAGCATCATAACAAGAAAAAAGGTTTCAACAAATAAATATGGAGGATGGATGCAGCAAACCTGCTGTTCGACAGTGTATGTTGGAAGTAATGCACCGCCCCATGAGTCAAAGCGATAAACATCCAAATAATTTTTCTACAGAGAAAGTATATAGCATTTTTTTATTAAAAATGGAAAAATTCCCAATCCCAGATGTAGAAGAGAATGAAAGACTCTTATTGCACCAGAAATCATGGTGATACTATAATAAAAAGAATAATCTAGTAATCTACTAAAGTAAAGAAATTTTCTTGCCCGCATTCCATGGATACAACATTTCTCCTGTAAGAGCAGAAGCCTGGTTTGCTAATACGCTACCTAAGTACCAACCAATGTCAGGGGGCAACAATTATTTGTCACACATTTACTATTGATTTACATGTCTGATCCACTTTCTACGCATATGCTCCCCCTCCCTTTTCAACAAATACTAAAGCAGTTTTAGTGCACCATAATTGCCAAAATGAAATCTATCATGGATTCATGGGTTTTCCCAGCTTCATGCTCATATATTAAAAATAACTACCCGTGTCTTTTATTGCAGCTTCAACATCAAGGAAGTCAGGAAATGCTCATCACCTTTGTACATTAGGTATAGTTGCTTCATTACCAATTATATACCTTATCCAACTCATGTTTCCCATATGTATCAGTGTAACTAATTTTCTAATAGAACTCTAGAACATGCAGGACCAGATAATTAGGAGATAACACAGCCACAGCTTCATGTTTCTTGAAGTATGGATAGTAGTCTATTAAATGTAAGCCACAACAGAAGATTACTACAACATTTGATGATGCTCACAGCAAGTACAACACGCCCTGATGCATTGAACTGTTCACCAGCAATGCCAATTTCCACAGTTGTTTCAGCTCCAACTGCAGGTTGGGAGCAACAGGCAAGAAAATGGCGAACAACAAGCTCATACAATTTCTGGAGACCAGAAAACAGATATGCAAAACTTTGTTAGATTTGTAGAGCATAAAAAACAATGGAATTGAAAAAGGTATTATTAAACTGATATGATGCCTGAGTAATATTTCTATGCTATTTAGGAATGCAACATACATGATGGTCTGGGGACATGTTGGAGTCACCAGCCAAATTTTTTGTTGGATGGATAGGAGGATGTGCCTTGTCATCATGACCACCGTTGCTGGGGTTTCTCCAGAGTCTTGCTTCAGGATCCAAAAGTCGCTGAGCATATGTTCCCCAAACAGGATGAGCCACTTGTTCACGTACAATTGTCTAAGTCAAAGGGAGTCAAACATGTAAGGCATGAAGAGAAACTGAAAACACAAATAAAGGGAGAAAAAAAAAAGGTATAATCATCGCAATTATGAATTGGATTGTAGGATGTTTTTTTACATTTCTTCGAGTTGTGTTTTGTCGACGACACATGGAAAAAAATTAATGAATTAAATGCAATGAAGATCATCAAGGGTTACCATATTCATGTCAAATGGAAACAAAAAGGAGGAACATGTTGCTATGACTACCAAGAGTTTTAACAACTTAAATTCACAATAGACAATTGTTTGACAACATGTTCTTTTTCACTTGTCACTTTGTCAAATAAATTATGGGCCTGTTCGGGGGAGTTGTAGCTTTTTTGAAAAGTTGTTTTTTGGTTTCTTGGGCTGAAAAACAGCTGTAGCTTTTTATAAGAGACCGTTTGACAATAGCTAATTTCCCTCAGCAATAAGCTACAAAAACAGATCCAATCTAGCTTTCAGCTTTTGCTAGTTTTATATGGCTTCTAGTTTATGTCAAAAGCCGCTTGAAAGCTGAGTTGCCCCCCCCCCCCCCCTCTCCAAAGGGCCTATATAATGTGGCTTCTCTCACAGAACAACATGGTATCATTTAAACCATGTAAAGATCTAAAACTATATATGCAATTCTAAAAAAAAGTGTGATCAGAAACATCAAGACCAGAAATAAGAACATGGACAAGACACACTAGTAAATTTCAAAACTGACATGTAGGTCAGTGTTTGGAGAGAAATTATCGGTTTCTGTTCTGGGATAACTAATGAATCCAGCTTGATACAGTTCTTCAGCCACCTAATATGGACATCACAAGAAACCAACAAAGTAAACATCAGGACACCAAGCTATGCCATTATTAGCTAGCAAAACTGTTAAGGAAAAATAAGACTCTAAAAATATTTTTTTCAATACCTTCATAGTGTGCTCTGAACTCATTCTGAAGTACCTAGAAGCACGTTTCTGAAGCTCCACAGTACTTAGTGGATATGGGGGGTATTTTAGTTTCTCCTGATTCCTGACATTTTGTACCTGCAGGAAACAAAATAAAACAACTTAAAACTCCTTCAATCTGTCATTAAAGATGTCCATCATTATTAATTTTGTAACTACTAGTATTGAAATAAAAGATGTGTAGGGCTCACTGTTGCCATTGGTTCTTCAACACACATTTCATAGATCACAACAGCAGACGAGTAATCAAACAAATGTCCACGTCTGCCAAACAAGAAAATGTCACATGACTTTCGTAAGGAAAGTATCAGGACAACTTCTAAAGTGCATCTTACATCCAACCAAAAGATGCAGTGCCTTCAACTGATGTATGAGAACAATTTATTGTCCAGAACTCTTCAGGTTCATGAGCTTGTACCTCCCAGAAACGCTCAACAATAAATCCTAGGGTTGGAAACTAGAATGAAAAGAATATATTAGACCTAAATGATAAATAAGCACACATTCAGTATCTTCTGTTCATACTCTATAGTGAAGTACCTGACAAGGACCATAGCTCAGAATTACATTCCTGTCATCCCCAGTGACATCAAGGACAAATGCATCTCTTAGCAACATTGTCTGAAACCTAGTGAAGGAGGCACCTATGCGAAGGTCTATTTCCTGTACAAAATTTCTTATTATTTGCATGAGCTTTTCAAGAAAGTCAGAAGGTGCAAGCAAATGCATATTCATTTGATGAGAATAATATAAGCAGGAACAAAATGTACTAGCATCTCTGCTGCTTTTAGGTTTATTCAATTCCAATAGCAGTACAAAGCAACAGTGTTAGTCGAAATATGTGGCAGAATATTTTCATGGATATCACTTTGCTAGAGTTGAAGTAGTATTTTAGTTCAGTTGATAGTTGCAACACAAGAATATGAAACACCAACTACAAATTCAAAGGTCGGAGTGCTAACTGAAATAACCTGTCTTGCATCCACAGCATCAGCAAAGAGCTTGTTGGGTCTGCCAAGATGTTGCACAGCGTCATGTATTTCCCTGTGGTTTCATTGTTTAAGACAAATTAACAGGAGATGGATATTACATCTTTGCAATAGAGGGCAAACAGAAAGTCCATAGCAACCAATACCTGTCAATCAAAGCAGAGAAACGAGCTCTCCAAATGTTGAGATGACTGTTGGCACCTGTGCAAATCTCAACCACTTCATATGCGATATTCTCACCCTCTCTATCACAATCAAGCCATAGCACAAGCCACTGACACTTCCTAGCTTCCTCTTCCAATGTTCTTTTTATGTCCTGCTTATCCTGCACTTTAAGAAACAAAATTCATGAATAGATCCCA
Source organism: Otatea glauca (assembly GCA_036346275.1). Classification (NCBI taxonomy): domain Eukaryota; kingdom Viridiplantae; phylum Streptophyta; class Magnoliopsida; order Poales; family Poaceae; genus Otatea; species Otatea glauca. Next base: position 54,472,378 of record CM070722.1, on the reverse strand, counting down.
ACTGCAATAAACTGAGCAGTTACACTAACATCATGACCATGCCACCGATATACATATGCACAAAAATACAAAGTAATCTCACTATGCGCCAATGTGCTGGAAAAATATAGAAAATTGAACATTGCCAGTCAAGTCAACCCATGCTTGCATGTTCCTCAACTAATTCATCCAGAAAGGAAGAGAGAAGCAGAATCCAAGAAAAAAAAATACATAAATAATCGACTGGATCAATGAAGAGCACCAAGCAAAGGATGCTCTCAGCATCCAAGTTTCACTTAGCCATAAACTTACTTTCCTTTTTTATGGAAAACAGCGTCAAACCATATCGACCAGCAAGCTTAAGCTATTGCTGCTGTGCATGCCAACCAAGAGGCAGTATCCAACTTCTTGATGCTGGAATGGAAGAACGAAGAACAAGCTGGAGGAGAGGAATTGAGGATACCCAGATGACCTGTGTGAATCATTGAAATTCATGTTTCTGGTTGGTTTCTTTACTCCCCGTAGCTTCCAAATTTTGCTGTATGTGTTGTAGTTCTTTTAGTTATGAAAGTATTGCTCTAATGCCCTGTAAGGGCTGGGGCCTGGGAGTTAAAAGATGCTGTAGAATAAACTTTTATTTCCTTGTGACAAGTGTACGACTGTCGACTGTGCAACTAACCTGCTTTGCCTGCAATCAAAGGTTCAGCCTAAGTGTTCCCCACCTAACGTCATAATAGCTTCAAATACCACAACTCCTACAGTGCATCGCGAACATATGTAAGATTAGAAACAGTTTGCTGCTGCGCAAGTGACCAGCATTGTTAATGAGTCCCACTTCAATACCAAGTTGCAGCCATGCAATGCCAGTACACGAGCTCCTGATGGGCACTTCAAATATTTTATTAAGAACAATCGCCCAAACAAAACTAGCAGAGCCATTCATTGCCACTACAAATCAGGCCCCCTCAGTTATAGCATGCCCGCCAACTGCTTACGGGAATCAAGGTATAAACGGTCCACCACAACACCACGAACATCAACTGTTCGACGAAATTTCCATGAGGCACGTTTCACCATGTGTTGAGCGCAACCAACTCCATAGACGCGGACACTCAGATACCACGAAACCATTACAACAAAAAGCATCAACCAATCATAATCAACGCGAGAGACCACCGTTCACAGGCCACGGTGCCTCGCGCACAACTGTTCGGCGAAATGCGCGAGCGGGGGCAGAGAGCGATACCTGGGGGACGACCTTGCGGACGGGAGCGTGGAAGAGGTCGGCAGGGTCGCAGGAGTGCCAGCGGCGGAACCGGTCGTCGAAGTCGAGCTCCATAAGGTGGCCCGTGACGGAGGTGACGAGCATGCGGCAGGCGCGGCCGCCGATGGCGTAGTCGAACTCGAAGACGCGGTTGTACCGCGACCGGCCCGACCGCGACCGCATCCCCCCCGAGGAGCGCGACAGGATCTCCGCCACGGACTTCGCCACCGACGGCTTCTCCGCCACGTTCAGCACGCAGATCGCGCCGCCGCCGCCCGGATGCATCGCAAGAGGAGGGGCTCGAGAGGCGGGGAACGGAGAAGGGGCGGGAGGTTTTGGCCTTTCGGGATTGTTTTTGAATTTTTTGGTTCGGACACATTCAGAGGGAGGCCAAGAGCGGGAATTGGTTTTTTTTTTTAGAAGAGAGCCGGGGGCTTTTATAGAAGCAGGATGGACTAAAGTTTCACGTTTCACTGCCCAGGTGGATATGGGCTTCATGCGTGGCCCAATAAGTAATATGGGCGGTTTCTCTCCTTACGGCCCGACCAGTGACCACGTAAACGTAACACGCGGCTCCAGTCACACTGAAATACATATTTTTAGGACTTAAAGGGTCTTTCGATTCTGAATTCTGGCATCAAAACCAAAATCAAAATCAAATAACCCGATATTAGAAATCGATTCTCACAATCTATCCCACTCATATATACAATCTACTTCATGTGATTTTAGATTCTAGCTTTTGAAGAATCAACTTCTCTAATCCAGAATCAGTTTTTAAAGAATTCAAAGCAAAAACAAACAGACCCTTAGAGCCGTCACCCTAAATTTGGCAACGCCTATCAGGCTGCAAACATATATTTGTTTAAACGTAATCACGATCCATCCACCGAACCTTGGAGGGCACGGAACAACATATAAACAAAGAAGAGAAGAAAATAGCAGGACTTTTGCTGCTGCTTTGGACTTGCAAAAACCCGTGCATGAATTTTCTCCAGGAGCACAAACAGTAAGGAAATAACTCATTTGTCGAACTCGAAATATGTTTTTAGCCGAGAATGAAACTTGTATACCGTAAAGGGGATCCTTGTGTGAACTCTGCCACGACGACTCTTACGCAATGGTCAAGCTTACAAGTATTCCACTCCACATGACGACCGGTCTTCTAGCTGACCGCGTTCAGTAGGCGAGAAGCTTGAACCTCAAGGAAACCACACGCTGACACGCAGTGTATACTAGTTTATACTCCATGTAGTTGCATTTGCAGCAGTATATAAATATGAGCCTGGCCTTCGCACCTCATTGGATACAGCAGTTCATAAGATAACAGAATGTCAACTATTTGTTCCAAAGATCAGGTTCTGCCCCTGGTTCTCGTTTTCATGCTGATCTTGGGCACACAAGCCACCACCATCGTTGCATCCAGATTGCTGGGAGAGAGATCGCGGACACGACAGGAAAGCTCGATGTTTTAAACTTCCTCGGAGCCTGGTGCATCCGGCTGCACCAACGATCCTAATAATACTGGAGGAACATGTCGACCGCCATGAGAGTTTTGTCTTTTGAGGAGTGTACATGAGCAACATTCCTTTTCTTTCTTGAGCAGTCAATATATACCCTCCACGAGCTAACACTGAAGGGGCATATTTATACCCTCCACAGTCAATTTCATTTCTTTTTTTGTAATTTGTACAACAGTTTAGGTTGCCCTGCATGTAAAGTGATAGTGTTAGTTTGTGCATTGTACATATGATATTCTCTTGAGAATAATTGTAAATACGACAGATGAAAGATAATTATACCTTTTTATATACACTGTTCTTTTCTTCTGATTAACCCTGGCTTTGCGTGATATCCTCCAGGTTTACAGTTGATGTTCATTCAGCAGCACCTGATCGAGAGGGTGTGATTTTAACTCATGGTTTTTTAGAAGCACTAAAGCAGTGGAAATCAACATTTGTTAATTTTTGCAATGTTGTTCTGTTAATTGTGCCTCCTTAACAAGCAGTACCGCCTGTATTGCTATTCGTTTGCCCTAAAAGAAACATCTTTAGATTGAGCTTCTCAAGCAGAGCAATCAGCCACATCCAAGGCTTAGGCTCAGTCAATTAATCAACATCTAATAGGGAACACATAAGCACCAGATTTTGAGGGGATATTCCTTTTATTTCTATCCTAAACTTTTGTTTCCTTGACCCCCATTTATTCTGTATTGTTCTTATACAGAGGGTTCAACTGAAAAGATAAGATTCAGTGATAACAAGTACCATCACGAATCATAACCTAGCAATGTGTTTTGTAACCGCATTATGGAATCTGCAGACTGTAGGTGTCTCAGACATTACAATACTTTGTGTAAAATCTTTCACCTAGTAAGAGTTTCAGTGATCTTCCAATTATTCAGGTCCCTTGAACAGGAACAATCAATTAAACTGTAGATAAGGCTGTAGTAACTATAACAATAGATGGTGTCAAAAACGCACTTGACTAGCACTACAACTATTCAACAACTGTAGAAAAGTTTTATCAAATTGAGTCCTCACACACTGATCTTAAAAGTGGTTCTAATCACCAAGTTCAAGGACTAGACACTTTACTACCACAGCACCAAGACCTTTCTAAAAATGCACTTCCATTGGTAGAAGATAGAAAATACTCCCCTACTGTTTCCCATCAAAAAAAGAAAAGAAAAGAAAATATGGGGAAGAAACAAAGTACCTGAGAAATTCAAGACACACTAGATTCCTCCAGTGCACAGCAAACAAAAGCACACCTCCTAACAGAATATTCCTGGAATTTGGTGAAAGCAGTCTAAAAAAGGTCATTTATGTGGAACTTTTTATTTCCCTTGGAGGCTTGGCTAGCCGATGGCGAAACTTCTACAAAATTTAACCAGATGCCTACAGAAAATTACAACAGACAGTGTGTGGTGCCAAATCACAAACCATATAGAGGGATAAAATGCATAATGTAGCAAAAGAATCTGAATCAAGCACTATTCATATCAGGGGAACAGATACTTGTACAGAATAGAAATTTTGTTGGTTGGTCAGACAAAGGATAAGTGATTAACATTCATCTTACCAAGTCATACTCTAACTAGTAAAGTAGGCATCATATATGATGGCTGATTCCACTATGTCAATGAGTAGAATGGTGGTGTGCATAAGATAGATGATGTTTTAACGCTGAATGGTAAATTTTCTCATACTCACCTTCAAGTCCAAAAAATATTTGTTAGAGTGAGAATTCCAAAATGCTGACAAACTGCACAATGCAGTATTTCTCTCTCTTAAAGTAAACACGGCATCCATAATATCCAACATGGCAGAAAATAATAACCCTCAGAATTTGTCGTCAGGAGCAAACCCTCTTTGAAGCATCTCATCGTGAAGCTGAAATGCCTCCTTCGAGTTACCAGCTGCAACATGACCATTTATCATGGACATGTATGTATATCTATCTGGTTCAATTCCTCTAGCAGCCATTTTCTTGAAAACCCAACCAGCTTCTTGCATGTTACCTTGTACAGAAAACCCATTTATGAGCATATTATACGTGACAATATCTGGTTGGACCTTTTCCTTCTCCATTATGTTAAGAAAAGTAAAAGCTTCATGCATCTTTTCTTCTTTAACATAACCATGTAATAGGGTGTTGTGGGTAATTAAATCAGGCAGCACCTTGTCATGCCTCATCTTTTGCAAAAACTGTTGCCCCTTTGATACATTTCCAGACCGGCAATAACCCTTAATGATGGAATTATAAGTCATGATATTTGGCAAAATGCCCTTATTTACCATTTCATCGAAAAAACCAAATGCATGTTGCACTTGTCCCTTCTCACAGTAGCTGTCTATCAGGATGCTGTAGGTAACATGATTGGGGAAGATTTCTCGAGAATGCATATCATCCCATAGCTCATTAGCTTTGCCCAGATCACCTTGTCTGCACATTCCATCAATCAAAGTGTTGTATGTCACAATGTCTGGCCTCAAACGCTGGTGCAACATACTATCAAAAATCTGTGATGCCTTCTCTACGTTACCCTCCCTACAATATCCATGAATTAAAGTTGTGAATGTGCATAAATCCGGCGGAACCCCTCTCTCCCTCATCTCATTCAAGAGCTCCTCTGCATCGAATAACCTGCGCTCTTTACAAAGCCCGTTCAACAATGTATTGTAAGTTACCACATCTGGCAAACATCCAGAGCCAACCATCTCATCCCTAACTCTCAGAGCCTCAGCCATTAACCCAGCCCTACAAAACCCACCTATGACCATTGTGTAAATCACACCGTCAGGCATCAACCCAAACCCCCTCATCTCCCTCAAGTACGCAGCCACATGGTCCATCTTCCCCCTCCTTGCGAACAACCCAATCAAGCAACTAAAGCTCACCACATCTGGTGTAAGTCCACGCCGCCGCATCTCCTTGTAAAACTTCACCGCCTCCTCAACCTCCCCAACCCTACAAAATCCCCCAATCAAAATATTAAAGCTCCGAACGTCCGGCGCCACCCCACACTCGTCCATTGCCCCGAACACCTCCCTCCCTTTATCCCACCTTCCATTCCTACACATCCCCTTCAACACCGAATTATACGTCACAATACCAGGCTTTAGCCCCTTGTTAACCATTGAGTCGACCAATGCCATCGCTGCCTCAACATCACCGGCGCGGAATCTGGCATCAACCATCACATTATGTGTAACCACGTCCGGAAAAACACATCTCTTCTCCATTTCGGAGATGACAATGTCAACCTTATCAAACTCCAGGGTTTTACAGTAGTTGTGGACCATGATGTTAAGCGTGTAGCTGTTTACCTCATAGTTGGAGGACAGGACGAGGCGGTAGGCGTCCACGGTGAGGTGGGGCCATCCGGCGCGAGAGAGGGCGGCGAGGAGGGCGTTGGACGCGGAGGCGGGGATGGGAACGCGGTGGTCGAGGAGGAGGCGGAAGGCCTCGAAGGCCTCACGGGGCTTGCGGGACTGGGTGTAGGTGCGGATGAGGAGGTCGAACACCTGCGGCTGCGGGGTGGGGGACGAGGCGAGGAGGGAGGTTACGATATCTCGGCGGGAGGCGCCGCGGCGGCGCGACATGCGGAGGAGGAGGGACTGGCATTCGGAGGTGCGGCCCGCGGCGGCGGCGGCCGTCGCGGCGGCAGCCAGGACGGCCGTTGAGGGCCTTGCGCCGCTCCAGCCGAGGGCGACGGCGAGGGTTGCGATCGAAAGTTTGGTGGTTGCCGTGGCGGCGGGAAGGGGAGTGAGGCGACGAGGAATCGCCATCAGTGACGGCGAGCGACGGTGGATTCGAGTGTATTTCCGTTTTCGAGCGACTCCTTCGAGCTGGAAGGAACTGCAAACCCAGAAACCCATATTCAGGCCAGGGTTACGTAAACATGTAGATTAGAGCTTCTACGTTTTCCCCTCGATAAGTAACACAAATTTTGAAACAAATAAAAAGATAAATGATCACTATCTATTATGTATTTATATTTTAATATTTATAAAATTGAAAAAAAATACATAGAAACGCATCTCGACATATAAGCAACAACGTAACTTGGCTGCTCAAACTTTGTCAAGAAAAAAAAAACTTGGCTACTCAAACGTGCTACTGTATACGTGAATATCATGTTATGATAAACAGGCAAGCAACAAAGTAACTTGCTACTCAAAAGTACGAATTTTTTAAATAATATATCTTTAATGAAAAATTACATAAATAATATGTCAAAAAAAATAACAGTTTTACCCCTGTTATACGTTCAATTGCGATAATATCTCTATCGCGATTTGGAATTGCGACAGAGAGCTGTCGCAAGTGTCTCTGTCGCAGTTTGGTCGCGCGACTGAGTTAAAAACTATTCGAAAAAATATTGGTAGTTGCTAGAATTTTACAGCTCAAATTAGGTTCAGTAAATTTAGAAAAATTCATATTTGTCGATAATAATTCATGTAGTATTTGACAAAATTATTTGTCAGTTAAATTTTTTTACAGAAAAAATCAAAATTTGTTGTTCGTCATTCTCTTTCGGTGTGCGAAAAATTTCCAAATTTGACGATAAATCATAGTAAAATATTAAAAATATTGAATAAGACCTGACATTGATATTACAAAGTGCAGGACTAACTCACAAACTGTGATAGAACATAGGTACATACCTTGGGGGAATTCATAAAACTGGAATACAACATAGGTACATACATACCTTAGAGAATTCATAAAGCTGAGATACAACATATTTCATAGGTACATACCTCTAGTGAAGGACTAAGTCACAAAACTATACATTCTATGGCTATGGTTGTCAGAATAGGACATGGTAAAATGGTTGGTTGTTGACGGGGTACTACGTTTGGATACCTAATAGGGTTTAATGTAATATCATCGTCAGGATTCCGAGGACTCCGAGGACTCAAGGTTCGTTGTCTAGGTGGTATGAAATCATCATTGTCATTTGTACGGTTAGGAGGTACCTCTCCTTCAGTGCTGGTTGAACGTCCTCTTGCATTGTTACTTGAACGGCATATTGTAGTAGTGCTTCAACGTCGAGGTCTAAGTGGCATGAAATCATCATCACCATCGTCATTGTCATTTGCGTAGTTAGGAGCAAGCCCCCATTCGGCGGTGGTTGAACGTTGTCTTGAACTTGCTGCTACAACAGTACTGAGTAGACCTCTACCCCTCCAGTTAGATCCTCTTTTGCGTCTTCTGCGCGAATCAGGCATCACACCATCGCCGAAGAGCATATACATCGCCGCGAATTTTAGGATATCTTTGTTCAGCAACTCTTTATCCTCCAGGAATGACTAACACACAAGACGAGCATACAAATTAATGAACTTATAGATAATGCTAAAAATATTAGTAGGATGAATAAATATAAAATAACTAACCTTAATATGCTCTGCATACTGATCGAGCAGTATCAGTACCCTATAAGATTTCGTAGAGAAACCTGTAACTCGGCTAGTTCGCACACCCTTAAATACCTTTGACGCCACCTTTGCAAGTGCGCCTTGAGATCGTCGGAGTGACCAAGGATCGCACCCGTGGGCTACTGGTAAGGATATACAAAGAAGTCCAAGTCGACGACGTCGAGCGGCGAGAAGTTAGCCGAGGTGCTCGCACTCTGGTCAGGTGCTGGATCAACCGTTGTTGACAAAGTTTTCATGTTAGTACAACACATAATATGAAGAACATAATAGATGAAAGGAGACCACGTGGTATACCTGTAGTCATGGGGACGTACGGCGCAGAACGCTGTCAACTAGATCCCCCCAGCATGTCCAAAGGGGGGCCATCTACGTGCGTCATGTCCCGGTTGTGGCCTGGGGCGCGTGTCGACCCCATATAGCTGAGGCACATCTGTGAACCTGTAGGACATCGTCGTCCCTAGGCCTCCTACAAGACGTAAGCTGGACGATGCGAGCGGCCTTCTGGCGTACACGCTGCAACGCCCCTCTCAGGAAGTCCGTCATGACCTCGAGCCTGTCGTCCAGCCTACTCGTGCTAGTAGTGCGTCCATCTCCTCCAGGTCTCCCTGGCAAGGTCGCTCTGCGCACGCATTGAAAGACTAGTTAGTTCGTACAATTGCAGTAACAATACATTACATGGCATGTCAAAAAAGTACTAACTGAGCGATGAAACGCCGAATCTGACTGTGTGGGGTAGGTGTCCACTATGGAGGGAACGTGCCTCGGAGGTGAGTCAACGACACGCACAACGCGAACGCGTGTGCGCGGACTGAACCACCAGATATACTCGTCGTACGTGCCAGGGTCGTACGGGCAGCCTCCTCGTGAATGTCCGCCAACGCTTGCGCCCACTGCTGAGCATGAGGCAACATGCGTGCCGTCCAGCTCACGCCACCAACGAAACCCTTCCGTGTAAGCCTACATGAGAACAAGAGCACTGACGTTAGTAGCAAGAACATCGCAAAAAATAATGCAATTGGAATTGACGTAGAAGAGCACTCACGTGTGCACGCTCGGTGGGACAACCTCACCAGTGGGGATGGGGAAGACCTGACGGAGGCCGAACTGCCTCATAACACGGTGCACGACGTATGTCTCCACGTAGACATCGAACACCAGGTGGCGCCGTGTCAACTAGGAGACGACGTCACGGGTGCACTGTAGGGAGAGGCATGAGGTGCTCGCGCGCCTACCAGCTCTGGGAGGTAAGGACGCCAGATGACGCGATCATCCGTCAACTAGTCGAACATCGCTACGTACTCGGGGTACGAAGCGTATGACGTGGCAGGTGTGAAAGTCGGCTGCAAAAAAGGAATATTCTAAAGTTAGACAAAAAAATTTCAAAATTATTGCACAATTCAAGGTAAAGGTTATTTTACTAACCCATCGGTGACACCACAACGTCCCCATGGTAGGACGATCGACGTCATCCCCGAGGGTGCCGTAGAAGCCTGCTCCGTATTGTTCCAAATCCATCTGCGATCGGCCGATCTTGAACCTCTCGAAAAACCAAAACTGAAGTAGTAGAGGACACCCCACGAGAATGGACCAGTCCCCCACACGACGACAACCGTCGCAAAGACCTTGGTACGTGACTCTAAATCTAGGTTGCCACAATCTTCCCATACATTGCATTTGCAACAAAACCTGAAGACATGTTTCTATGCGATTGGGCAAACTCCGTCAGCACGCATGTGTGTGGGACTACTATAGAACACTTCCAAATGGTATCCCAATTAGGCTGGTACGCATGCACACACCATGGGCAACCCTCTATCTGGCATCTAGCATCATACACCTACTGGTCTGACTTCGTAACCTTAAAGGTTCTACGAAGCGACACTACTCATACTGTCACTGCTTCCTAAACCTCAAACTTATTCTTGTAAATAGTACATTTGCTCACCTCATTTCGATCCGACTGATATACGAAGTGTTCACCCTCATTGACCACCAATCTATCGAACTGATATGCATCCCACTCCGTAGGGAAATGCTCTTCATCGACTTCGTCGTTACTCAAATTCTCATATTCCTGGCTCTCTGCCTCCATCGCTTCAACTAATGATTCAATGTTTTCTCCCTCGTCTGCCACGCCCAATAATACCTGAACATCTGGATTTTGAACATCAGCTTACTTGCCTTGCACACCCTCATGACTCGAGCTGACATCCTGCCTCACTAAGCAATCTCCGGTTCGGCTGCTCTCCCCAACTTCCTCCGGTTCATCACCACCAAGCTCCTCCTGCGTCGTATGGCCAACATTGATTTTCTCAAATACTTGCACCAACAACACTAATGCCCAACCATTCTCAGTTGCTAATCTTACTTACGAGCTTCAGGACTTCGGCACCTTCAGTTCTACTAACTCCCAGTACGTGTAATCCCGTCTCCGAGACCCTACTCCGTACAGGTTGAGGTCATGCAATTTACCATCCAACGAGAATATGTGGTACAACTATCTGTTAACCGTGCCCCATGAACGCTCATCAACACGTGACATACCAGTTATGACACTTAGAAAATGACTAAATTCCACCCCTTGTACACCCATCTGCGGAACCCCTTCTCCGTAGTGTATTTTAAATTATACTCGTTCGTCCATACCTGTCAAATATTTCATAAATTTTTTATGATCGCACGACATAACGCTACTACCTTTCAAGTATTAATCTACCCATACGACGACATACTCTACACTAATTCAAACAACTGCTGCAGCCCTACAAGAATTAATTTTTTGTATCATATTGTATCTCGCGTAATTCTTGCACACATTGTATCTCTCATAATTCTTGCAGTTTTCTATATCCATAACTATTATAACTCCATACAACTAAATAATTAAAAACCTATATAATCCGATCACTAAATTGCAATTTAAATAAACTATTGCCAGTCTACATAGCTAATTAATTACAACCTTAATTAATCTCATCCCTATATCGTCTTTCTAAATATTTATTGCTTTATAAACCTAATTACTTACCAATCTATTTTATTTGATCACTAAATTCTAAATTAAAACAATGAAACAAGATTTACCTCAACATGCGACGAATCTCCCCTCCTCCTTTTCTTCTTCCTCCCCTCCCCCTCCCCCTTTTCTTCGTCCTCCCCTCCTCCTCCTATTTTTCTTCCTCTCCCCTCTCCTCTCTTTTTTCTCCGGCGCACGCGCTCTCGGCTGTGTGCTTCACTCGGTGAAAATGAGGCTGAAGGCCAGGCGGCGGAGGTTTTGACACTCTTTGTCGCAATTCCAAATCACGACAGAAAGCTGAACAGTTAGCAACAGCTCTCTGTCGCAATTTGGAATTGTGACAGAGAGATTATCGCAATTCGGAATTGCGACATAATATTTGTCACAATTTGGACGTGCGACAGGTGGGTAAAACTGTTATTTTTCGGCATATTATTTCTGTAATTTTTTATTAAACATATATTATTTTAAAAAATCATCAAGCAAGTATGGCAACACTTCCAAATGGTTTGATAGTTAAGTAGTGCCATTTATACCTTTACTCTTGATATTGGTCCCTTTTTTTGGCTTTAACCAGAGAAACCATAAAAAAACCTCCCAAATCAAATAATGACCAAACTAATAGAAGAAATTAAGATATGGTAAGATTATTGTAACTTAGTTAATATGATGACCTAATCATGCCTTTCCTTCCATGCTCTACACATCAACAAATGCCTAGACTGAACTTTATTGTCTTGAACTGACTAAGAGACGTGGAAGACCGCATACACACTTTTTCACAATAGAGACATGGTACTTGAACCCATAGGTATTTGGCATACTTTTTCACCAGTTGGTCATGACTTAGCTCAAATGGGTAGATGAAAGTATAACCTCTTGCCGAAAACAAAGTGAGGAACTGAGGATGTGGAGAACTTAGAGTTGTTCTTTGAAGCCTCAGTTTTTGTGAACATCGACAATGATAGTACGTTCTTAGAGAATAGAGTACAACAATGACGTAGTTAAAATCTTACCATTTCATGCCGTAACTTATCACGTTTCTTGATGGTAGTTATCGTCTCTTCCCTCAGTTTTATGATAAAATTTTCACCCTACAAAAAGGGACAACGCAACAATGTAGTGATTCTGAAAGTGTCATCATAATTGAACCAATAATGCCTCAACTTAAACATATTGGTGTTATTTTTTTTCTTACCTTTTCTAGTTCTACTTCAAGATTATTAAGTTTTGACTTCAGATTCTAAACATCTTCAGTTACCTAGAACAAATAATGAATAAAGTTAACCACCGGGCTGCAAAGTTCACAGCTGTTGAAAGCTAATCAAGTGACTGTATTTACTATTTCTAGTCAAGAGAAAGATAAAATGCAATTTGGAGGGAAGAAGTAATTTGTAAGTTTTAAGCACATTTTATCTCACTTGATATTTACAATTTTATATAACAAATAAAAATGTGTAAATAAAATAATAAAAGGTTAAATACCACAAATGGAAATTGTTTTAAAATAAGCTAAACAGAGGAAATAGGATATCCAAAATACTTGATAACCGGAAACTTACATGAGATAGATGAAGATTCCCTGCATTGACAAGTCCATCACTTAAGATAGCAACTTCTTTTAGAGCAAACGTATCTTCTAAGTGGGGGAGGAGATCCTTCTAAGGCCACACTTGTTTCTGTTGAAGAAAAATGAGATTCTACAGAAACAGTAGAAGTTTATTCCAAAAGGAGAGCAGATTCTGTTGAAGTAGCTAGAGCTTCTTTTGATGGGATTGGAAAATCGCTCAGAACAACAAGAGTTTTTTTTTCATGGAAGGGAATTTTACTTAGAATTGCTAGAGTTTCTCTTAGAGGGGGAAAGCTTACTCTCAGAGGATGAGGAACTTCATTCACCACACTTGACTTATTCCTAAAGCAGCAGCAAACAGAGAGCTCATCCTAATGGACCATGCTCGAAGCACCACCATCACGCGCATCATCATCGTCTTCCTTCCTTAGCTGCCCACAAACATTGCATTCGAATACATGGGATAGCTCACTATTCCGCAAGGGTGGCAGCAGTGCAAGCATGCCATAGCAGTCCTCATGATCACACAGATACCTCACAAAGAATTAGGCATGGAGATCATCTCATGTAGCGCCTCGGGTGCGACGGCGAGGCTGTCGCCGAAGAGCCCAGAGCAAAGGAGGTGCGGGTGGGAGGCGGTGGCGCAGGTTGGGGAGCAGAAGGTGGTGGCGCGGCAGGAGGGCCAGGGGCGTGGGGAGGCGAGGAAGGGAGGGAGCGGAAGCAGGTAGAGCAGAAGGAGGGGAGCGAGGTAGGGAAGCCGGGTAGAGGAGGAGCGATGGCTCGAAGAGGAGCACCTCGCCCTCGCGGATGTCGCCGACGGCGATGAGTGCGCAGTCGCGGCCCAGGTGGTCGGCCACGCAGAGGGCGTCGCCAACCATGGTGGGATTTTGCTGCGCACTCGCCATCTCGGTGGTGGCGGAGAGGAGGAAGGCAGAATGTTGGGTTAGGGGAGAGGAGTGGTGGGTGGTTGGGTTAGGGGCGCATCTGTGGGAAGGGAGCAGTTGCGGAGGGAGCGAACCGACTCGCTGCTGGGTGGAACGATGGTCCAACACTAACGTGGGTTTTGATCGTTTTTTATGCGGCAAGCGGTTTTTTTGCACGATGGCAGAGAGTGCGCGTGACGTGGGCAACGCAAGATGATGTACAAACTCTACTTTTATATTAGTAGGGATACAGAAAGTGATCTTATAAATGTTTTTACTTTTTAAAATTTAGAGAAATGTATATATATTTGCAATAACAAAATAAGCATATAATTCATCTCCTTTCATGCATGTAGAATAGAACTACTAGTCTATCAACAATTGCCTACAGCATAATATAATGAAAAAAAATGATATGATGTTTTTGAGAGGTACAAGGGCGCGCACACGCACACACACTCCACACGCGTGTGCATCCTACACATGCAGGAAATTTTGTAGAGACCCCAGAGCCTCTAACTAACTATCTTACTGAAGCACACGCGTGTATGTACCCTATCTATGTTAATGCAATTAAAAATCATAATTAAATGAAAAACAACTTAAGTGGCAATAAAAAGCAAAGCTAGCATTCATTTCATGTATATTATAATGTTCCATGTCATACGGTAATATTGTAACTTTACCTAAATAAATGGCTCGATAAAATGGGACTGTTAAATGTTAACGATCGTTAAACGGAATAAACAGTCCGATAAAACGAACAAATCATGAAATGTTCATAAACCTAACGGATATAGAACATTTACTGTTTTAACGGCTTTTATTTAGAACATTGCCCAAATCTATCTCATTTGCTAATACTCCAGTTAGGGTATATTTTCTCTTAGCAAGTAGAGCAAAAAGATATTGAAAATAACCTCTAAACACTATATTTAATACATACATACATACATATATATATATATATATATATATATATATATATATATATATATATATATATAGAAAATATCAATTAAATCTAGATATCACACCGATGCATTGAAATATAAACTATGCTTACTCATGAACAAGGCCGTTTAAAAAAATCGCAATATAAATAGATGGAGGCAGGGGCGGAGCCAGCCCAGACTCAAGCCTCGGGCCGGCCTGAACTGATCCAAAAATTCTTAGCTTGCCATTTAAAGTTAATAGAGGTGTTGCATAAACCATTTGGGCCACCCGGGCCTGGCTCCGCCCTGGATGGAGTACCATGCACTACATTAAATCATCCCACCCAACGATTCGCATTCCTACCCCACGTATCCCAGAGTCCAAGCGCCACCCCAATGTTCACTTCGTAGAAATGAATAGAACGTGCAAGACTCCAGGCAAATCGTTCAGATCTTCCCAGGTCAGCTCGACTAGTCCACTCTTATTTAGTCATACCCGCTTAATTCCTCAATGACGTACATGGCCTACCAAAGTGGGTTCCGGTTAACTGGTCGTACTGGTATATGTAAGAGTTATGTTGAAAAAGTTCAGTGAGATCACCACTCAACATTTGTGCTTGAGAAGGAACACAAGCGCCTCTTGGCTCTTGCAGTCTCCCATGCGAGAAACACGAACCACCAGGCCAAGAAGTAACTCTCCCCCTAGCAATTATCAGGAGGCTCTTCAGAGTTCAGACTCCTCTGTTTCTCCTCAAGTATTTTTTTTCTTGCCCTCTTCTGTCGCGCATCTATTATTTTTTATGGTCGTTTCGGTTTACGCATTTCCTTGTCTATGCATTGTTCTGTGCTGTTCTTGGGGTTGGGGTTTTGGAACGGCGCCATTGGGGCCGATCAATGTAATTTCTTTTTGGGTAGAATTCTGTCTCTGGCAACCATACCGGGACGGTTTCTTAGTTCTTGGGTCCAATTTGACTGGTTTCGTGAGGTGTGAGTTGGGAAAATCGCATCAAGGTCGAGTTTTATTGTAGCTTTGTTGCCCCTAGGTCGAATCGCTAGGTTTTGGTGTACAAAATGGGTCACTGCGGGTGCTTCTGGGAGTTGCGAGCAGCTGCATTTCGAGACGATGTCATGCTCCCTTTCCATTTGTTGTTTCTTGGTTTGAGATGGCTGCATTTGGCTGAGCTTTTTCCTGATGGCGTTCTTTTCTGAAGGAAAATAAATACCTTTTTTTTTATGTTTACCATTGTGATGTATGAACTGCAAATCAGAATAGCTGGTTTATAGCGGAAAAAAGTGGGATGTTTGTACTTAATTTGTGATGAAATTGTCTATTTGTTTCTTGAATTTGCACAGGAATGTTCGTTTGCTTTATTTGTTATTAATGATAATTTTCTTCACGAGTGCAAAAGTGAACGTGACTTAAAAATGGTTATATGTAACATGTACAGAGTGGTTGTGAAAACCGAAAAGTATGATATTTCCCATTCGCTTTATATACTAGATGAGGGGACAATTCAAAATTCTTCTTCCACCAGCTCAAATGTTTTTTTAATTTTTTTTGAGCTTATACATGCATTATGTGCGTCTTATTCATTGAATGGTTATTTCCTTTTGTTCTGAAGGATGTATCCTGCTAGCTGCAAAAGGCAGAAGCATGAAAATGGGCATGATAGCTCGCCAAGCACCCAGTCCCAGTCAAGCATCATTGGTCATAACAGATGTGTCCGTCTTCAGTTTCTTGAGCAATTCAATGACTTGAAGTATGGGAGTGCCACTAAAGATTGCAAGGCAATCAATATCAAGAGGCATGAACTTGTCAGCACCCTAGAAAAATTGCAAAAAGTACCTATCCAGCTGCCCTATCGCTACGCCAGTCCAGTGCTCAAGTCGTCAGATGCAAGATTACATAGTGCTGGACAAAATGGGAGCAATTTTGGTTCTGATAATTTCATCGACTTGGATGCGTACAATGTTGGAGATCATGCCAATCCTAATGTAGACAATATTGGGGCTGACGCAACAGTTTTTTCAGTTGATTCTGATGACGAGGACAGAATTAAATCATTTGGGGATGAAAATTCATCTGGTTCTAAGCAAAATGCCAATTATATCCAAGAATGCTTGCTCCCTGAGCCGCCTGGTCAACACCAGGAAATCATCATATTGGATAATACGAATAGCAGTTCTGAAGCACAACCTGTTGTTAAGCATGGACATAACAGCTTGACCATTGACAATGAGGTTTGGCAACTCATCATGAAAAATCTCTGTTTCTCAATGCATTTAAGATTTAAGGTATTTTATGCATATTGTTTTTACTGGAAAGTGGAAAAAGTAGATAGCTAATAAGTAATAAGAGAAGAGGTCAATGTGAATTCTTATTTCCATGGTCAGCTAATAGCTTATATGAGCTTTAGCAGTATCAAGTTTGTCTAAACTTATGCTAGTGTGATTTTATTATGTTGTCTTAAATTTACTTTTCACCGACTAGCTGTCAACTGTGTTTCAAGCCCAAGGAAACTGCTTTACTTGATGGCCGTAATACTTCAGAGCCGCAACAACTGATCAAGCAAGGACATCACAACATAAACATTAACAATGAGCTCTGCTTGGCTATTAGCTTTAGAAATGTTAATCAATATGGTTTAATGATCTTTTGTCTTTATTGCTCGATTAGAAAACTAGTGACAATCACTGAGCATTTTCATATTTATGCCTAATTTCCCAATCGGTATCCTTATCTCGCTAGTCTCGATAGTCCTTATCCGAGGAATGCATGTATTGGTATGATAATGTCGTATTGCGCTTTACAGCAACTGAAGGATGTCTCTTAAAGAAATTTGTAATCTGATCTGTTACAGGAATAAATTTGTAATATTTGAATATCCTGGTTTTGTTTTATTGAGATAGAAAGAATTTTAGTTTTAGTTTCAACATTTTTTTCATACACTATTCCTACTCAATTCTTTTAATCACAATGTTCAGGTTGATGTTTGCAATTGTTTCTACCAGTAATGTTCATTCTCTTGCATTTGAACAGAGTCATCATGAGGAGAAAGGAAAAAAAGGAAAAGGTGAAAATGTCCAAAGAAAAGGAACTGCTGAGAAAGACAACATCTCCGTTGTCGATCCTTATGAAGTATCTTGCGAAGTTATACAAAGTGAGTCACCAATGAATGGAAATAATAATCAATGTGACAATGGTAGCCCAGTTGATGAGCTGGAAGATCTTTGGAGGGACATGTCGGTTGCATTGGCATGTTCTAAGGTATTCAATTCGCCTGTTTTATTATAATTGTCTCTTGATATCTTCTTTTTGTTGTTTCTTAGATCAATTTAGAAATCAATATTTGTATGATGGCAGGCTACTTTAGCGCCTAGCTCCCTTATTTTCTTTGATTAACTATTTCATGATAATTTGATGATGATTTTCATGCCTGCACTGAGATGGTTCTCACTGGATAAGCCCCATACAATAGAATAGTTATTGTACAGGCCTACAATTGAGTACCCTTTCTGTCTATTTTCTGTATTGTAAAAAAAATGGTTTTGATCGTTGTCTTCTGCATATTAGTCAGAGGTCAGTTATGTGCCTTTTTTGCATTTTAATGCTTAAAAGCCTAAAGTTAGAGCGCATGATCTGCCAATCTGGTTGTCTTAAAACAAGTTTTGCATTTGTTCCCAATTCTTTTTCATTCCCTGACACATAAATTTTGATGCTTTACCATCATCCTACTACTGAATTCTTTTTAACAATGTTCCTTTACTCCTTTTGTTTGTTTATGTTATGCCATTACTTGCTTCTTGTTGTGAGTCTCACGAACTTAATTTACTTCACCAGACCATTGGAAGTGATCATAGTATTGTTCCATCAGAGAAGAATAGTTGTGAAGAAGCAGAGAATGAATGTCATCATGACTTCCTGATGAGAGATGATTTGGGCATTGTGTGCCGTGTTTGTGGTCTGATCCAGCAACATATTGAGAATATTCTTGAGTGCCAGTGGAAAAAGGTATGGTATTTCTGATCTAAATTAGTTTAGAGAAGTGTATTGGTTATAGTAGACAACTCCATTTGGCATCACAATTTCAACTAGTTATAGTACTTCCTGCCAATCACCTTGTTGCTGATTAATGTTGAATGCAACAGTTCCTAATTTTATTCAGCAGTTATTATGTCCTTAGTGGCCTAAAGATGAAACAGATTTTCCTATACTCCATTGGAATCTTTTTTTATATGTGTTTTAATGAATGCAGTTGATTGTTGTTTTTGAACTGCAATTTCTACTTCCTGTTTGGACGAGGAGGATTTTGTTGGGATCTAGTTCAAATTTGAACTAAATAAATCCTATCCAAATCCTTCTCATCCAAACAGGTAAATTGTAAAAAGAACATTTCCTTCCTTTTATTTTCCAAATTGGTGGAACCACATTTCTCATTTTCTCTTGCATGCATCAGCGCAAGCAATTGTACAGAACTTACCGCTCAGAACACAAAAACTCTACTGATCTGGATGCAGCTGCCAATCCTTTAGGAGCTATTCTGGAAGTGGTCCCTGATTCTCTATCAATTCACCCTCAGCATTCACAACAAATGAAACCTCACCAAGTGGAAGGTTTCAATTTCTTGATCAAGAACTTGGCAGATGAGAACAGCCCTGGAGGCTGTATTCTAGCACATGCACCAGGTTCTGGAAAGACCTTTATGCTAATTAGTTTCGTTCACAGCTTCTTGGCCAGATACCCTGCTGGAAGGCCATTGATTATTCTTCCAAAGGGCATTCTGGCAACATGGAGAACCGAATTTCTCCGTTGGCAAGTTGAAGACATTCCTTTGTATGACTTCTACTCCTCCAAAGCTGATAACCGGTCTGAACAACTCAAAGTTTTGAACTTGTGGGAAGACAACAGAAGCATATTGTTGCTGGGCTACCAGCAATTTGCATGCATAGTTTCTGACCACAATTCTGATACAGAAGCCCTCATGTGCCAAGACAAGTTGCTGAAGGTCCCAAGCCTTGTCATACTAGATGAAGGCCACACTCCGAGAAATGAGGAAACTGACTTGCTCACTTCACTTGCAAATATCCAAACTCCTCGAAAAGTGGTGCTCTCAGGAACCTTGTTTCAGAATCATGTAAGTGAGGTTTTCAACATTTTGAACCTTGTCCGACCCAAATTCTTGAAGATGGAGAGATCTCGTGCTATTGTGAAGCGCATACTAAGCAAGGTGGACATGTTGGGGAAGAGTTCACGGTCAAAGAAGACCTCGCATAAGTACTTCTATGATTTGGTTGAAGAAAACCTTCAGAAGGATGCAAATGATAAAATGAGAATGATGATTATCCAGAATCTACGCGAGCTAACTGCGAATGTACTTCACTATTACCAAGGTGAGCTTTTGGAGGAGCTACCTGGACTTGTGGACTACGCAGTTTTTCTGAATTCGAGTACTAAGCAGGAAGAAATCATTAAGGGTTTGGTTGGACTAAATAAATTTGAGAAACGTTCAAAATGCAATGCTGTTTCTCTTCATCCATGCTTAAAAGATGTCAAGAACATTTGTGAGAAAAATGGAAATGTTGCCGATAGGAAGATTGGTTCCATCATATGCGGAATTGATATCAACGACGGGGTGAAGGCAAAGTTCGTACACAATCTGTTGTCTCTTTCAGAAGCTGCAGGAGAGAAGGTACTCGTGTTCAGCCAGTACGTGCGTTCTCTGCGATTCTTGGAAATGCTGGTCACAAGAATGAAAGGATGGAAATCAGAGGTGCACACTTTCAAGATACACGGTGGTTCAACTCAAGATCAGCGAGAGCAAGCAGTCCAGAGATTCAACAACTCACCAGATGCTAAAGTATTCTTTGGTTCCATCAAGGCATGTGGCGAGGGTATCTCCCTTGTTGGTGCATCACGAATTGTCATTTTGGATGTCCATGAGAATCCCTCTGTAATGCGCCAGGCAATCGGACGTGCATTTCGACCAGGGCAGTCTAAAATGGTGTATTGTTACCGTCTCGTTGCTGCTGACTCACCAGAGGAGGAGGATCACCACACAGCCTTTAGGAAAGAACGGGTGTCCAAGCTGTGGTTCGAGTGGAACGAGCTTCGCAGCAACGAGGATTTTGAGCTCGCCAAGGTGGATCTTTCAGACAGTGAGGACAGGTTTCTCGAAAGTCCTGCATTGCAACAAGATCTCAAATCCTTATACAAGAGGTATATCTTAATGATGAATATGAATCTGATTGGACCTTTTGTTTTCTGCTAAGAGGTTTGACACATTGATGAGGACGCCTTCCTTTGTTTTGTTTGCAGGTGAATACCATCGTTGAATGCTGACCAGTGACCATACAGGACCGCAGACTAGGCTAAGTGCTGGACATAGCCACATAGGTTGTGCGTGTGACAATGTACTTGGAAAGGAACTGAAGCAAGTTTTTATGTGCCTCTCTGCAGTGTTCGGCAGATCGTTTGCATTAAGTTAAGAGTATAACGGGGGTACAAGTGTCTAGTAGTACAAGCACTTCCTCTCTCAAATGTAAAAAGTGGATGCTTTTGATTGACCTTTTGTGTTTCGTTGAAACGTGATGATAAACTTCTGGACATCGCCATATATATTCGTGCAGTCAAGTATCCTATGCTGCCAGTATATGGTAATGAACATTCGAATAGCCATTAAAAAGTTTTCTTAGTCTCACAAACTAAGAGCAGATCCTCCAATCAATCAAAGATGAGGCTGCCAATTGGATTTTCACATGAACGACACATCTTGGGCAGGCCAGGCTTTCTTCCTTCTCGGGTGCAGTCTCTGCACCATTATATCTTGTAGTCTGCTTTTCCCTTCTAATATAATCACATCTTGCCGTTTCAAAAAAACAAAGTTTTCTTAGTCTCAGTCTTTGCTGTCTTGTGGAACCAATTGTGTGCTATTCTCAGTCAGGTGAACAGAGGTTGCTAGTCTTTAACTGTCCAAGAGCTATTATTACTCGGTCAGAAGCCACTCTGCATGTTACGGCCAGCGTTTCGAATTTTGCCAAAATTTAGTTCTTTCGGTGGGTCCCAAAATACACTTGTATTGGTTACATTTCGGTGAGTTTATTTGAATTTTGTCCAAAAAATCAAATTTTGCATAAAATTTGTCAAAAAAATCATATTTTTGATCAACTGTTTCGTCTTGAAATTGCACAAAAATTTCCGAAAATAACCGAATTTCGGTGGGTGCCAAAAAAAATTAAAGCGAAATTCGAAACCCTGGTTAGGGCTGCCTAAATCAGATGATTCTATTCCTGTACATGAAATGAGATGTACTAGGACATTCATTTGCAAGTGTCTCAACCAAAGCACCTTCACCTGCTCAACACGGCTAATATAGCGTTGGTGCCAAAGAAACTTGATGCCTCCAGAATTGCTGATTATAGACCTATTAGTCTCGTACACAGTGTGGATAAGATATTCTCTAAGCTGGCAGACAGGTTGGTGCCATTGTTACATGAAATAGTACCTAACGTCCAAACCGCTTTCGTCAAGAACATATCGATACACTACAACTTCCTTTATGTTAAGAATCTAGTCACGAACCTTCACACGAAAAGAACCCCGACGCTATTCATAAAGTTGGACATAGCCAAGGCTTTTGATTCAGTCAGTTGGGAGTTCTTGTTGGAACTGTTAAATCATATTGGATTTGGGCGTCGATGGACGGAATGGATTGCGATGATCCTTGCATCCACCTCCTCTCGAGTACTTCTCAATGGCATTCCTGGGCAGCCGATTCAGCATAGGAGAGGACTTCGGCAGAGAGACCCCCTGTCGCCGATGCTTTTCATTATTGCCATGGACCCTCTATAGAGACTGATTTGTAAAGCAATCCGAGAAAACTTCTTACCACAAATTCCATCCAGGTACACTATAATGAGGATTTCCCTATATGCCGACGACGTTGCCATCTTTGCAAACCTCGACAAAGACGAGTTGAAGATGATTCACGAGGTGCTGACTATCTTTGGCGGGGCAACAGGTTTGCAGACTAACCTCCAAAAGAGCGAGGTTTTCCCCATAAGATGTGACACCATCGACATGGCGACTGTCTTACAGGAATTCCCAGCACACCTTCAATTCTTCCCATGCAAGTACTTAAGACTTCCATTGCGTCCTACAAAATTGAAACGTTCTGATCTACAGTCGATCATTGACAAAGTTCGAACCCGCCTGGCAGGTTGGAAAGGGAAGATGCTCTCTAGGGCAGCCAGATTGGTTCTTACCAATTCGGTCCTCACTCTGCTCATAGTCTACCACTTAACAGCTTATCCTCTCAACAGATGTGTAACAAAGAAAATTAACCGGTTCCAAAGAAACTTCATTTGGAAAGGAGAACAGGAATGCAATGGAGAACATTGCCTAGTGAACTGAAAGAAAGTTTGCAGGCCCAAGTCTTTGGGAGGACTAGGGGTAAAGGACCTAGACAGGTTCAGACAGGCGCTCCGCATTCGATGGCTTTGGTACGGCTGTAAAGAGCAGCAAAGACCATGGACTGGAACACCAGTACCATGTGACCGCATCGATCTGGCTTTATTCAACATGAGTACCAAGCTATCTCTTGGAGACAGCAAAAGAGCAAAGTTCTGAGAATCAAATTGGCTCCATGGGGTCTCCCCAAGCAGCTTGGCCCTAGCCTGTTTCCAGCTATCTCAGAGGAGAGGACGTACAGTTCACGAGGAGCTTTAGGTGGATATTGGCTTAGGCCGCTCCGGAGAATTACTTTCCAGGTGCAGCTTGACGAATTTGTTCGTTTATGGCGCTATTTAGCATATACACTTGCAAACAAACGTGCACGACAACATTGCATGGAAATGGACGCAGAATGGGGAATACTCGGCCAAAACGGTGTACAGGATACAATTCTATGGGTCTGCCCCGGACCACAACTATAATATCATCTGGAAGGCAAGCACCGAGGGAAGATGTAAGTTCTTCACGTGGCTTTTTGTACAGGACATGATTCTTACAGCAAACAAACTGGCAGCTAGGTGCTGGCCGCACAACGTGTTCTGTGCTCTATGTGGATCGGAGCCTGAGTCGGCATGCCATTTGCTCTTTGTTTGTCCCTTTGCCCAGCAGGCATGGACGGAGGTTTTCCGTTTGATGCAAATCAATCATCCGGCTCCGCAGCTGACCTCAATCCTTCTCGACATCGACGGATGGTGGCGAAAAGTCCGCGCTATTACTGACAAGCATCGGCGGAAGGAAGTGGATGATATTCTAATATACGCCTTCTGGAACCTTTGGAAAGAAAGAAATAGCAGGATCTTCAACAGCACTTTCTTTATACCGACGCGGCTGTCTAACAGTGTGGTCCAGGATGTGCAGAACCGTAGAAATGCATTTGCCCTTGCGTGATGGCCTCTTTTCTTGTGCCATGTCTGGCCCCTTCTGCTCTTTCTAAAATCCGGTCGTTGTAAAGGGCTATGTAGTGCTTTCTGTTTTTTTTTCTTTCCAGTTGTTGCGGCCAACTTTTAATTGTTTCTCTCTACCTCTCTACTGATGAGCCTGTACCCATTGCTTTTCTTCCTTAATGCATGGCAATGCTCCTGCCTTTCAGTTCAAAATAAAAAGATTTAAAATTCCGAATATTCAGTCCTACATTTGTTAACATGACTGAATTTTGTGTTTGCTTCTTAGGTTCTTCAGTAAGTCTGATGGTATGTTCTTTTTCCAAACCGCTTTGCAGACAGTATATCTGTGTCACTTATCTCCACAAGTTCATATCATGAACTTTTTTTGAATATATATATATTATTCTACAGCTGCGTGTAAAATAGCATATTCTACACACCGGTCGGTTTTGCAGTCTGACGATCGAGCCCGCGCATGGCTTCAATTAGTGCAACGAACATGTTTGAACATGAATGACTAATAAATGCTACTTAGTGCTTATACATGAATCTATCTCTTTTTTGATTTAGCCATAACTTTCAAATAAGAATGATTTTGGTCTTCAAATTTTTTAGGATTGTAGAATCTCACATCCTCTACATATGGTAATTTTTTGAGAATTTTTCAAAATATGTACATGTGTTTTTTATAAACTTTAGAAAACACTGGATATGTTGCCTTTTTACTATTCAAACAAATAACATGTTACGAGCTATTAAACCAGATGTTACCATACTGAAACAAAGTATTAGATATCAGCTTTACACAGGATATAGTAACAACTTGAGTAATATGAAGTAAAATGTTATTTTCTTGACAGTAAAAGATAATACGTGCTGTTGTTTGGCACTTTGTTATTTTCATATCTCTCAAATCCGATTGAGTTTGGTCTTCAAATTTACAGAGTTATAGAATCTCAATTCCCCTACGTATGGTAATTTTTTGAGAATTTTTTACAGTAAAATGTTATTTTTTTACATTAAAAGATAGTATATGCTGTTGTTTGACACTTTGTTATTTTCATATCTCTCAAATCCAATTGAGTTTGGTCTTCAAATTTTACGGGGTCATAGAAGCTCACCTACCCTATGTATGGTATTTTTTTTGATATTTTTTGAAAAATTGTACATATAATTTTCATAAATTTTACACTATAAAACTGTTGTATACACCATATAGTAACACATTGAGTAATAGGCACCGAGATGTATTTTTCTTGACAGTAAAAGTTAGTATAGGCTGATGTTTAGCACTTTGTTATTTTTATATATCTTAAATCCGATTGAGTTTGGCCTTCAAATTTTACAGGGTTGTAGAATATCACATCCTTTACGTGTGGTAATGTTTTGAGAATTTTTATAGTAAAATATTTTTTTTACAGTAAAATCTATGTATACGAATATTAAATCTGATTCATACGGTTTTTATTGGAGAGACTTACATCATTACGTTTCTCTCGTCGTCAATAAGCTAATAGTAAAAATCGTTCGTGAATTGAAGCTGCTAATAAAAAATTATGGCTAAACAACCAAAAAACATGTTCATGTACAAACTAGAAACTCATTTACTAGTTGCTCTGATTACATATGTAATTAGCTTAGCCAACACACGTCACGCGGGCGTACGTGGGATGTTTTATGGGTTGTATGCTTATTACGACATATATAGGCACTATGGGTTCACGCTATGCGCAGGAGTAGAATAACGCTACCACATATATAGGCAACATATCAAGTGAAAACCCCTTTACCTTGAAAGCTCCGTAAAATCCATGTGTACAAGTTTTTAAAAATTCTCAAAAAAATTACCATATGTAGAGGAGGTGGGGTTCTACAATTCTGCCAAATTGGAAAACAAAACTCAATCGCATTTGAAAGATATGAAAAAGACAAATTCATATTGAATAGTGATTTTTTACTGTTAAGTACTATTCATCTGGCTGTTTGTCTTTTTCATATCTTTCAAATGCGATTGAGTTTGGTTTTTTTTTTAGATTATAGAAACTCACCTCCCTACATACGGTAATTTTTTGGGAATTTTTGAAAACTTGTACATGTGGGTATCACGGAGTTTTCATGATAAGAGGGGTTTTCACTAGATATGTTGCTATATATATATATATATCCAGTGAAACCTATTTGTACAATTTTTGAAAATTTCTTAAAAAAAATACCATACATAGTGGAGGTAAGCTTCTACAATCTTGCAAAATTTGAAGACCAAAATCAATCGTATTTGAAAGATACGAAAAAGACAAATTCAACCTAAATAGTGAGTTTTCACTGTTTAGCACTATTTATCTCGCTGTTTGTCTTTTTCGTATCTTTCAAATGTGATTGATTTTGGTCTTCAAATTTTACAGGATTGTAGAAGCTCACCTTCTCTATGTATGGTAAGTTTTTGAGAATTTTTCAAAATTTGTACATGTGGGTTTCACGGTGTTTTCGTGGTAAGAGAGGTTTTCATATATATTGGGAAGGAAGTTCAGATCATGAACTTGTATTGGAATACATGTGAACCATTACAGAAGCCATACACCGCCTTGTATCTGCATTGCTTAGAGCTGAACAACTAGTACAAAACATGAAACATCTGTGTCTACAGTTCCAAGAAACCCAAAGAGTACTAAGTCTAATTGGACCAACACATCACATCAGGACATGATCATTCATCAATCAGTAGAGAAATCTGCAAGCTAGCAAAAACACCAATCGATCTTTACAGCAAGCTACACCCCACATTATACACAGTTATAAACCACTCGCCCTACTTCACTTACCAATTACCACACCAGTGTATATACTTTGATTAAAACCGTGTACCATGCACTGTATGCCCGCGGCGGCGCCGGCCGGCCGGCCCAGGCTTCTGACGCCGCCTGCGTTATTCCGCGCTGCGTCGCGCATCCCGACTCACGTCACAAAATCGTGCAGCAGCTGCGACGAGCCAAACCGCTGCCGGTCGTCGGAGCCGTTCATGAACTCGAAGTCGCCGGCTCTGCCGTACAGCAAGCCCTGCTGCTCGGTCGGCACGTGGCCGGCGTTGTTGCAGTGCTGTAGGCCCAACGTCAGCGACACGCTGCCGCCATCGTAGCCGCTAAGGTCGGCCATGTCGTCGTATGCCACGAACCTCGCGTCGCCGCCGTGGTGCGTGAGCGCGTCCTGCAAGAGGTTGCTGCTGCCGCGGGCGCCCGACCCGTGGTGGTTCAGGTTGTGGCCTGTCCCGTACGTGCCCATGGCACCGACGTCGAGGCTGGACAGGCCGACGCAGCCGGCTTCCATGCCGGCCATCTCCTCCGACTTGAAAGGGTTGAGCTGGCTCGCGCCGACGTGCTTCGCGGCGCTCGACAGGCTCTGGAACTCGTCACGGTCCTCCGATGATACCGCCTCGTCCTTGCCCTTGCCCGCGTTCTCCGACGACGAGTTGGAGTCCATCTCCGTGCCGAATTCCTCCTTGTACATCTCCTCGATCATCGGCTTCCACAGTCGAACCCGCGCGTTGATGAACCAGTTCGATACCTACGTACGTGAAAGTGAGCAGCTTAATATACAAGGACCTGGAATTCTTTTCTTGAAGCAGTATGGAATCATGGAAGTTCATGCATGACGAGCTAGCTCATGCATCAGTCTCACCTGTCCCCTGGACAAGCCGGTCTGCCTTGCAAGCATCAGCTTCTCCGAATCTTTCGGATACCTGTATCATGGATTCATGGCGCAGTGGTGAGGAGTAGAGTGATATATGGTTGGTTGTGCAAGATTGCAAGAAGGTGTTTGGTTCTTACGGGTGGAGGAAATGCTCGAAGAGCCAGGCGCGGAGGACGGAGACGGCTGACTCCGGGAGGCCGCGCTGGGGGCGCCAGGCGTGCTGCGGCTGCTGCATCATGCCGAACTGGTGCATGGCGCGCTGCTGCCGCAGCTGCTGGTCGATGTAGCGCAGCCGGGAGAGCCCGCCGCCTTGGGGGGAGGCGTCCTGCTCGCCGAGGCTCTGGCGCGCGAACTGCACCTGTGCGCCGATGGCGTCCCGCAGCGACCGGAAGTGGCGGGAGATAGTCTGCAGAGCGAGCGCCGTGTAAGGCTTCGCTGCGCCGACGCCGGCCACCGCATCGAAGGACGACATGACGATCTGCATCTGGTGGTAGTAGTGCCTGTACCTCCGATCAACCTGGCGCCAAAACGCAACCTCCATTTATGTCAAGTCCATGTCCTTAAACCCGTCTTAGTTCTAGGTTCACAGCATGCACCATGTAACCATCAAATTCAGTGACGCAATGGCAAGCGAGATGAGCAGACATGCATTACCTGATCGAGCATGGCCATCAGCGCGGTCACTTTGTTCTGAAGATCTTGCCTCTCCGACGGCGAAAGCTCGGCGGACGAATTGCCCTGCTGCTCCTGCTGGCTCGGCCCTGCCTTGTCCTTGCTCTTCTCGGTGTCGACCTTGCACTCGCCGGAGTCCTTGCCCTGGTTCTTGTCTGCCTTCCTCTTTATCGCGTCGCGGACATTGACCACCTCATCCAGCAGCTCCCGGGCCGCCTTCAGATACCTGGAATTCTGAACGTACACATTGGTTTGCGCGTGTCTGTTCGTCATCATCGCTTGGCTCGGGCTCAGCAAGGAGGCAGCAGCCATGCCTGCCGGGCGGTACTGGTAAAGAGACACTGGCACTTGCGTGCCGAGGCTAAGTGACAGCCCCTGGTGCTGTTGCGTTTCCGAGGCGTTTGCTTGGCCGTTTGCCATGAGCAGCTGCGTCTGAAGGCCCATTTCGGCGTTGTCCGTCGGTCCTTCCCTCGCTCTCATGAACGCGGTCGGCTCGTCTCTGCCGTCGCCTTGAGCAATGTGACTCTGCGACGCGATGGTTGCAGGGAGGGGGATCAGACCGCTGGTTGATGAGTCCGGGTAGGGATTATACGGGGGAGGGTAGTGGTGGAACGACATGTCGCCGCCGGCGGTGAGGTCCCTCCGGTTGGTGGAGGTGGAGAAGAATGTGGCCATCCTCTTCAGAAGCAGCAGAAGAGGCCGGCCGATGGATCATTACAAGGACGAGGGGAGGTAGTATTGGAGTCTGTCATCAGAAGAGTATTATCAAAGCTGGAAAAGTTCAATATCTATCTTCAAAATTCGAACTGGCTGCAAAAAGTAAACGAGCAATTCAAAACTGTTACCAAATCGTCTTTACCGCTTTATCATCAGAAGATGACTTCAGGTTGCAGAAGTACTGGAATCTAATTATAGTTAGGTATCATATAACTTCATATAATTGGTGCTAAGGAAACGATTATTTCTTCGCAAATACAACGAATTGCCATCTAGAACTTTGATGCTAGAGTCATCCATTTCAATGAAAAAAAGGAAAGAAAATTGGGGTAAAACATCTCGTGCATCAGCATACTGTACTGAATTCTTCAGAAACGTGATAAGTCCAGTAGTCAACAACAACAGCAAATTTAGCCAGGAAGTTATAAGAGAAGTGAAGAATTACTTCTACAGGGCGAGTAAAGTTATGACAAATGGAGCAAATCGGATTCTCGAAAGAAAAAAAAATCTGAAGTCAATTAGAAAAAGGATAGAATGAATCCAATAGGATTCAAGGGTGTCTATCTACCTGGGACAGGAAACTTCATATTACTGCACTTTCTGCAACACAGTTCCCAAGGCTTTCGCAGTACCTGCATATAGAAAGAAATCGAAGCCTTTCAGAGTTTCAGTCATTCGATGAACTCAGCATCTAATTTGAGGAAAACAGCAGTCCAAATCAGTAACTATGAAAGGAAAAAAAAAGCCTAACTTTCTGCGGTAAATTACATGGGTAAACACATCCAGAAATATCAGACTCAAGACTTAACTTCAGAGAAATTAAGCCCAATTTCGAAGAACACTCACTACTCACTACTGCTTGAGCAATTCGGAAACCAAATCAAACAAGAATCAACTAAAAAAAGAAGCAATCTATTCAGTTGGTGCACCCACCAACCACAAGGAGCTAACTAGAAACAGAAAGCTCAACAAGCAAGAAGCTAATACCAAGAGTTTATCGAGACACCAAGAAAGCTAGAAGAAACCTGTTGTTCACAGAATCAGAGACAAATCGATGGAAGCAAAGAACAACGTAAGTTTGATAAGATAAGTCTATACCTCTTCAAGAACTGACTTTGAGACCTGCAAGCAAGAGCAAGAGCAAGAGTTCTTGATGTTATGTTCTGAAAGAAACCACCCAGAACGGGGACAGAGGCGATCCCTAGGATTCTAAAAAGAATTAGCAAGAAGAGAGAAGATTAGAATAATAAGAACTGAACTGTATCTATTCTTTTTGTTATTTTCCTCTTTTGGCTCCCTCTCTAGGCTAGAGTTGTTCCAACTCCTCACTGCTTCCTTGAGCAATAATATACTCCTGCCACCAATAAGGTCTGCCTAACATTATCTCCCTACAAATCCTAAAGAAACCCCACCACCATTTTGTTTGTTTCCTTTCTCTTATTCCTCTCTATCTCTCTCTTATTCATTTTCTCACATAGGTAAAACAGGTTTCATCTCGTGGATCCATTGGAATTTTTCATCGACTGCAGCACAAGCTCAGGCAGCAGGAAATTGGACGGCTGAGATTGAGTGAGTGCAAAAGTTGCAATTTCTTGTTATCGACCAAGGCTCAGTCTCATCTATCAGCATTAATACTGATAGTAAGCTGTCTATACATGCAACACGTGAACTTTAGTTTATACATGTGTTGATTGTTAATCCAAATTCAAAAGAAAGCAAAACTTCTGACGGAGCGTAGCGGAAGCAGAAGTTGACCCATCAAGTCGCGCCGCCCCTAGGGACGCCCGGGGATGCGGGGGGCGAAGCCCCCCGCGGTATGGATCGTTTTTTTGACTTAGGTCATCGCCGCCTATACATATTCCCTCTTGTAAGCTGTACGGGCGATTCGTCCCCTGCGTTTGTAACTCTCCAGAAAATAGTGAATTTCTGCCGTCGGCACCCGTGGTTTTTCCCCGAAAGGGTTTTCCACGTTAAATCTTGTGTCTCTTGTTCTCTTTGTGGTTTGATCTTCTTCATATTTTGTTCGTCATTATTATAACAACATGAAACTATATAAGATCTTGTACTTGCAATTTTACTATCTCTGCAGTAGATGCTTTTAGAGCAATGGTTTCTATTTTTGTTTTAACTGAACAATTGGATAATGTTAATCGGTCAATGGATTAGGTGAGTTCATCCATTTAGAACAGCATAAAACAACAGTCGTTCTACAAAACTCTCATGTTTACGCTTCTTTAGAAATGTAGATTCTTGCCATTTTGAATGACCTTGCACACTATACTTGTTGAGCAGCTCAGTTATTTCACTCAGTGCACAGAAAAGTAGGTCCATTTCAGTTCTCACTTGCTTGGTGTCGTTTTTACCTGAAACGTTCCCAACTTGCCATTTTTAGGTGATTCTCCCGGAGGTCCTGATTGCTAGGAGGTCGATCACTCGGAGTTGGTGATGGCATCTGTTAAGATGTATTAGTCTCCTAACAACCAGTTGGTAGACCTAAAATATCTTTCCCTTCTGAAATCTGAACCCCCTC
This sequence comes from Otatea glauca, assembly GCA_036346275.1. Classification (NCBI taxonomy): domain Eukaryota; kingdom Viridiplantae; phylum Streptophyta; class Magnoliopsida; order Poales; family Poaceae; genus Otatea; species Otatea glauca. The sequence continues at coordinate 54,440,745 of CM070722.1, read as the reverse complement.
CCATATCTCTCAACTGATCATCAGATGCTCCTAAGCAAGTGCATAGGGAAGGATGCTGACATCTCACAAAACGAAGTGCAACCTACATGTACAACACAAATGTATATATTTTCATTCCGAGGAGTCTCCCAGGATCAGTTGGTTAGTACCACGGATGGTGGGCTAGCCAACCCAAGTCTTACATACATACATACATACATACATACATACATACATACATACATACAGGCACCATGGTGCTTGGGCACCATAATTTCAAATGCGTGAATCCAAGCCATATTCGATTATATTTTTCAAAAATTTCAATTTTAGGTATATACCCATCTATAACAATTCAAATGAAATACATACCTTTAAAAAAATATACTTGAATTCAAATATTTTAAACGAGTTTGGATCACATGCTTTGCTGTTTTATATACAAAATTAGCACATACGTATAACCAAACTATCATAAAAAAGGGAAACTCTAGTTTGAATTTCAGTTCAAACTTGTTTGAACTAGTTAGTAAACTAGTTAAACTCAGCATCTTAAAAATTTCAAAAAAATTCACATAAAAATACATAGAGAAAATATTCTTTTTAAATCATGGTGCCTAGGCACCATGGTACCCTAGGTACCATCGTACCCTAGGTAATTAATATATATATATATATATATTTTGCATGCCCAAATCTCCTTTCTTTTCGTTTCCAGTTAAAAGTGCACTGGAGGCCCTTAACACCACGTAACTAACGCTCCTGTTAATTTCAGTTTGGTGGCAACGCTTGCTTTTGAAATTGGGCATGTGGTAGTGATGTGCAAGGACAAGTGTCTTCATTGTCCCCTCCAATCATGAATATGACCCTCCAACTCCTTGCCATTGCTTTGCGGGTCGGCTCACTGACACACGGGCCAATTTCGAGGTGGCGAAAATTCGAGGAATAGTTGAGTATATTTGATAATCAATGCATATGCTCCTATCTATGTTCCTAATATCAAATAGCTAAATTTAATGTGTGTCTCAAGATTGTGAATGTTCATAGTTTTGAGTGAATGTGTCACAGCTATATTGAGAGAATTCCAAATAATTTTTAGTAATCTCAGCTGCTTCGTGTGGTTTGATTTCTTTCAAGCTATTAGAAAATTATGATGAATGTCATCATGCCTTCATTATCAAGAAACATAGGTGATATCCCTTTTATTTTTTAAAACAAAATCTGCTTGCATAACCAAGAATTCTAGTTACTATAGGTTGGAGTATCAAACTTAAGAGTCTTCAATGGATTACAACTTTATTCAATGTGATGAGTGTGATGTACATATGTTTGAGTGATCTGTTGCCAGTGATTGCAAAGAAATTTAATGTGACATTTTGTCCAATTTTAGGATTTAGGATTTGTTCTTTCTCCTACGAGCTTACAGCCTTACAGTTAGGAAGAGAAGATATGACAGCATTGTTTAGTACTCTCTACTCTGTTTTAGAGGCCAATCCATGAGAGACAGAAATTTGAAGCTCACAATCCTTATGTTTCAAGAAACATAGGTCATATCACATTTTGATTAATCATTCCTAACTGTATTCTAGGATATGTAAGACACTGTGTACTCTATTTTAGAGGGCAGACCATAAGAGATAGAGATGTGAAGTTCACATCCCTTATTTTTCAAGAAACATAAGTCATATCACATTTAGTTATAGGCATCCCATCAGATTGGATCACCTACAGCTAGTAGATATGCCGGTTCTTAAAATGGAGAAGCTTCAGATCGGCTGCAGCGCATCTCGTTCAGACGGACCTGTGCCACCGAACGCCATTGTAGGCTCCAGTAGAAGTTTATAATGATTTGAGAAATCCTGTAGGATAATTGAGAAGAAACTCCCGATACTTTCAGAGTGTTCAAGACCAGTCCACAGAACAGAGGCTGTTCAGGGCCATTGAAAGACCATGTGGAAACTTATCCTTGTTAGTGATGAGTTATTGACTGTGTTTAAGCATGTTGTGCTCGAGTTTGAGTTTGTTTTGTATTCTATTTTGAATTTGAAGCAATTTGATATGCTGTCAGTGTTGGATGGCACTACCAGCCTTGTAGTGACAGTAGTGCTGACCGGGCAGCACTACCGGTTTGGGATGGCGGTAGTGCCGGCCCTGCGGATCTACCGGCCTCCAATAGGTGATAGTTATTTACCAAAGCGAGGTATCTCGGGAGTTTCAGGGCAACTGGCACTACCGACGGTCAAGGCGCGATAGTACTGGACTTGCGGTACTACCGGCCTATGGTTGGCGGTAGTGCCGACTTTATGAACGATATCATATTTATTTTGAGCAATTGTTGATTAATTGCATATCTTTTTGGACATTGCTATGTGATTTGTTTCCTTATTTTTGATGGCTGCAGGATGACGGTACTAGGTCATGATGAGGCGAAGGATGATCGGAACTAGACGAGGTGCGCCGAAGATCCAGACGGTCGAGGATCGCTGGAGGATGACCGGAGATAATCGCTGCGAGCTTAGAAGACAAGGGAACGGCTGAGATACTAGCTTGAAGCTGCTTGGATCAAGGAGAGCCGTAGGATTACAATTTAGAGGATAGAGTAGCTGTCAAGTTAGCTTGCTTTGAGAAGCGTGCAAAATCCTTTATGTTATTGGGTTACGAGTTAGCCTATGTATGAGTAAGGGAGTGAATCTCAACCCTTGATGAGGTTTCTTAAGGGTTAAGAAGGTCATACAATAATGGAGATTGCTCTGAGGTTACTATAAATAGAGTGGGAGAGGGGCGTCTCTCCCTCGAAGGTTTTGTGTGCTCCTTTGAGCTTTAACCACTTTTTTGTAAGGCTTTGTAAATCTTCCTTCTAAGAAATAAAAGTTTTATTTTCTTACATCTGAATTTACTTTTAGTATTTACATTATGCTTTAAATTCAGTATTTACATTCCGCAATTTAAATTCTTACAATTTACTTTCCTCATATTTGGATTTGCCTCTCTTCCTTCTAAATGCTTGTGGATTTTATGCCAAGCATGAATGATTGATGCATGAATCTTCTTCAGATCATATTCTCATCATCTAGGTAATATTTTGCAAGAACTCGGTCTTTTTGCTCAATTTCTGAGAAATCGTTGTAGATCGCGTTTGAGGCTTTTGTTTCTTGTGTTCTTGCTTGCTGTGACAAGTGAAAGGATATCCAAGATCACTTTGATCATCAAAACCCCATGAGCAAGTCTAAGACCAATACTTTGATTTTTGCTCGGTTTTAGTGCACTGTTCCTTTGAATTGAAAAATGTCGAAACTTTGACATCAATCCTTTGGATTGAAGGATGGAATAGGTTCCTAACCTCTATAAGAAGATGCATACAAAGTTTCATAGGTGTTGCTCCAGTCGATCTAAAGTTTCATCTGTTTTGGTTTTGAGATCGGGCTATTTTGCCCACTGTTCTTGAAGCCGGCACTACCGCCTAAATCGAGCGTTAGTACTGACCTCTGGCACTACCACCCCTGTGTTGCGTTAGTACCGGCCAGAGCAAGTTTTCTCTAATTTGCTCTTTTGCACTTGAGTGTTTCAAATGAGGTTTGGTTGGATCTATTGAGTGGGAGAAAAATTTATTTATGATCATTCACCCTCTCTAATCGCCATTTCGGTCCTTCAGCCATTGATGAGAGTGACCAATCATAGGCGCAAACATGAAACTGTCATATCGAACGAAAAGATAAAAAAGGAAGTAAGGAGATATCTTTTTTTTTTTTGAGAGAGAGAGAGGATGCAAGACGAGCATTGTGTCTGACATGTTTAATTAACTAGCAAGAGTGCCCATGCATAGAGTTGGGCGTGGTGCCGTGCTGGGCTGGTCTGGCATGAGCCCATCGTGCTTCATGCCAGAACCGAACCAGGTTGCGATGATCCGTCGTGCCCACCGTGCCGTGCCGTACCGGTCCGGCTCGCCTTCGACGAGCCGAGACACGGCCCATTTGCACTTTGTGCCTACTTCGTGCCGTGCCAGCCCAGGCCCGACCCATTTGCACTATTGCGACAAGAGGAAAGGAGCCGAAGATGCATAGAGTTGAGGCAATGGACACAAATATTATGAGAAAAAGAACTAAAATTTATTTATTCTTAAACAGTTACAGAGAACGAACACGGGCGAGAGAGGGGCAATGAGCGAGAAAGAGAGTGAGAGAGACATGCGAGAGAGATTGGGAGAGACGGGCGAGAGAGGGAGAGATTGAGAGAGAGAGCTGAGAGAGATTGAGAGAGACGGGCCAGAGAGATAGAGTAGCTTCTTGCACTGTCTCTCAATTTCTCTAAGGTCTCTCTCCCCTCTTTCCCGTCTCTCTCAGGTGTCAGCGGTGGGGTGATGTCTATGCTGCTGGGCACGTCCGTAGCGCTCATGCTCTGCGGGTCCATGACCTTCATACTGGGCTTCTTCCTCATGCCTTGGGTCATCGAGCCCGGTACGGCCATGCTATAGTGTCGTGCCGGCATGGCACGGCCCACTTCGTGCTGGACCGGGCTTTAGATTGGGTTGTGCCCGTCGTGCCTCGGGCTGGCTCAAAAAAACCCGACCTGAGTGCCCACCTCTACCCGTGCAGCTACGTGGAGTTAGATTTATTTGTAGCTTGTTTGTTGAAAAATATAATTAAGTTTGACCTTTATAATAAGATAGTACAATCAAACCTTTTATTTTGACAAGTACTATATTTTTGAATATCTTATGTTCCATGGGCACATACACTTCATAATTTCACCGGTTCTCACTGTTATTCACCGTTAGTTCGATGTGGCACCATGCACGTCTTCGTTATATATCTCTTTATGTTCCATATGTATAACAGTATAAGCACATAGGTTGAACTATTACTCCTTTCCATAACAAATTCTTCTTATTGTGGGGAGAGTACAGTCAAACTTATTATATTAGCAAATAATATTTTTTAATATTTATGTTCAATGTGAACATGCGCCTTCACCGCTGGTTCAATATGTCGAGGCACCATATGCGTCTTTGTTCTGTATCTCTTTTGTGTTTCGTACTATCTCTAGCTGAGAATTTCTAGCCTTGGAAGCTAAAGAAATAGTTCATTCTTATCGTGATATTTAATTCATTTGTAATTTCAAATGGCTTGCTCTAAATGGTCCATATGACAAGTTATAGACAATTCGTAAAAAAAACAAAATAACTAGACATAGGAGGAAAAAATAAAAAAGGAAAATAAAAAGGACTTGAACACAAAACGGAGGCTAGTGGCAACATCTATTATCTGACACACAAGGAGGTGGATTTTTTTTAAAGTAGTATAATTGTAAATAATATTTACAGAACTAATATGTCAAAATAAAAAATAACAAAAATACCCCTCTATAGCCATTTGAATCGGCGATAGAGTCTAAATGGTGATAGAGAGCTGTTGCCAACGGTTGAACTCTCTGTCGCCATTTGAAATAGCAATAAAGGCATGTTATAAATCTGGTCGAGCGCTGCTCGACCGCATGCTCGGCTAGAAACCCAACCGCCCGAGAAAAAATAGAGGGAGAGGGAGAAGAGAAGAAAGAGAAGGGAAATGGGAGAAGAAGAAGAAGAAGAAGAAGAAGAAGAAGAAGAAGAAGAAGAAGAAGAAGAAGGGGAGGAGGAGGTAGTTTGCAACATCGTAGGTATGATTTTTTATATCAAATTATGTTTTGAAACATGACTTAGCGACCAGATTAATTACATTAGTAAGTAATTAGCTGTGTAGAGTAACGATAGTACTGTAGATACATGACTTAGCGACCAAATTAATTAGATTTGTAAGTAATTAGATGTATAGAGTAGTAATAGTTTTGTAGATACATGACTTAGTGATCAGATTGATTATATTTGTAAGTAATTAGATGTATTCATATGTAGGTAGTTGCGTATAGTAGTAATAGTTTTGTACATATACAGGTCTCTATAGATTGTAGTACTATTGTTATGGTTTAGGATGGATCAGATATTTGTTAGATTGTATCGGATCGAATATTTATCTGATTGCATTAGATCGAAAACTTCATAGTAATGTTGGATCATTACATGTTAGTCATGAATGTCCAATTTTTTATGTTTACGTTTGTGTGTAAGAAATCATTTTGTATGTCATTATTAGTTACGGTTTGGAATGTTCAATTTGTATATCTCCGTTTTGTAGCTATGAACTCATTTTTTTGTTGTACTAATAGTAAATGCTTGAATTGCATGTATGGCGGGGGACAAGGCATGTGTGTAGCCGCAGTACGAGTTGCTAGACCCAGCGACAGACGTGTCACACCGCAGCCGCTTGTCCACCTCGGCCTCGATGAAGGGTTAGCCGCCGATTGAGATTGGCTCCCTCCGCTTGCACACCCTGATGAGGTAATGGCGGATCGATGTGCGATGGATCCTAAGGTGGGTGCACTTGATACATAGTTGCGTTAGGACGTACCGTAAGTATCGCACGAGCGTATCAACAATATATTTGTGTAGGTTGAGAGCAGTAGGGTTGCTTTCTTTTGCACGGATGGTGGAGACGACCAGCGCTGACACACAAGACAGGCATGGTACCTCCAGGAGGTTTTCGTATGATAGGTGCCTTCTGATAGCTCTCGTCGATCGCTGGCGATTGAAGACACATATGTTTCACCTCCTGTGCGGGGAGATGGCCCCGACACTTGAGGACATCAGTTACTTGTTGGGCCTTCCATGCACTGGGGACGCAGTTGTGCTTCAGGACGTCAACCTGAACTGGCATACTGAGCTCCTCGGTAGGTTCAACGGAGTGCTACTCGAGGAGGCAGCCTATGCACCGTTCTCTAGTGTGCATGGTTCGACGTAGAAGTGGCTCACGCAGTTCTACGTAAGTATGAATTCATTTGTACATTTCTATTTTGTTTTGCGTTTCTGTTATCGAACTGACAATTACATTTTGCAGCCAGAGAGGATGGCAGACAGAACGATGGACTACATCGTTTGTCGTCACTTGGAGGCGTACTTGCTTTTTGTCGGCGTTTCGAGCACCAGCGAGTGAATTTTTAAGTCTAAGGGGCCGCGCGTTACCTCTCCTTGAATGGTTAGACTCAGGAGCCCAAGATGTATACTGGTTCGGGCCGAATGTCCCTACTCCAATTCGTGCGGTGGTGCTATATTGCTTCGGGTGCAGATGTCTGCACGGTTTTTACATGCAGGAGCTGAGGGCTCGAATGGGTGAGAGCGAAAACAGCCTATTCGTGAAGACCGAGAGGAGGGAGTCATGCCTCTCCCAGAGGATCTTGCCTCCCTTTATATAGCCGGAGGGGGCAGGTTACATGAGAAGTTGGGAGAGGAAAGGGTGAGGTGATCTATGCTAGGAGCTCTGGTCCTTCGTCTTGGTGATTGGTCAGCGTCCGCTTCCCCCCACGTCAGGTTGGTGGACTCACTGAGCAGAGCAGTTTGCCGTTTCACCGGGAAATAGCGCACCTGCCCTCTGCAAGCCTGTCAGGCGCTGACGTTGCCTCGGGAGGGAGCGCGTCCTCATGCCGTGCGTGTCTGGACGATGAGACCGGAGCTTGACTTCGGTAACCTCCTCGCCACCTTGGGAAGGAGCCACCTGACCCCGCACAGTCACTCTGAGCTGTCGTGTCCGTAGGGCACGTGGCTAATGGCCGGCGGAGGCCCGACACTTGGCGCTCGGTGGAGCTCGCCTCGGCTTGGTCGGAGCTCGTGGGGAGTCCGACCTGTGGCGGGGGTCGGACGCCCCATTGGGTCGGGGACGAGCTTGGGGCAGCTCGTTAGGTCGGGGTCGATCGTCCTTCGTGGCACCGCGGGGCCTTTGGTCAGAGCCGGGCTTGGGGCAGCCCGTTCGTCACTCCGGGCCGTTGGGGTACCCATGGTATGAGTACTCGTCACTTTTGTTCTTCACCTGAGTCATGTTCCGCTCGTGCCATGAGGACAGTGTGGACAAACACATGATCTAGTATGCGAGGACGATAGCAAACACGGAGCTGGAGGAGATCCCGCAGCTAGTTTGGGGCCTAGTTGTACTGCGTGTACGTACTGTGCCCTTTGCGACGGGTGTTCACATGAGGCGAACGACTCTATTCTCGCCGGATGCCCCCTACTTCTTCAGCTCTGGTCGTTCGAGTGCTTTTAGATCGGATAGCCACATATCAAGTTATCACCTTACAAGTCAGTCCTCTACAGGCCTCTTAGGGATAATATGGACCATCCTACCTTGGGGACGTTGTGGTGTCGCTGTCAGGTTAGTACTTTCATATTTATGGTCAATTGTACATTAGTTTGCCATCTTCCGTACTATTTTTCACCTATTTTGCTTTTTTTGCACCCGACTTTCACTCTAGTTACGTCGCACACATTGTACCCCGAGTATGTCGCAATGTTCGACCAGTCGATGGATGATCATGTCATCTGGAGGCCGTACATCCCAGAGGTTGTCGCCACACGAGCATCTTACGACCTCTCCGTGCAGTACACCCGTGATGCCGCCTTCTGACTCACTCGTCGTCACCTGGTGTACAATGTCTACATCGAGACCTACACTATACACCGTTTGATGTGGCAATTCAGTTTCTAGTAGGTTTTCCTTGTCCCCACTGCTATCGTCATCCCGCCGATCATCCACACGTGAGTTCTCTGGCACTTCAGTTTCAATTGCAACACACTTTGTACGTCCTTACTAATGCGGCCATCTTATTCTGCAGGCAACACGGAAGGGTTTCGTTTGACATGGGGGCTGGGCAGCATGCATGCTACCTCACACGCAGCAGTGGGCGCATGCGTTGGTGGATGTACACTAGGATGCCCCTTACGACCACGCGACATGTGACAAGTACATCTGGTGGTATAGCCCATGTACACGTGCTCGAGTCGTGCGTGTCGTGGACGATCCTCCGAGGCACGTCCCCTCTACGGTGGATACCTACCCCACGCAACTGGACTCCTCTTTTCATTGCTCGGTTAGTATTTACGTTCACATGTCATATAATGCACCGTTCATGCAATTCTTACAGCTAACAACCCTTTCAATGTGCGCGCAAAGTGACCTTGCTAGGGAGGCTTACGAGGAGGTCGCCTTACTTAGTGACCGAGTTGGCATGGAGAACAGGTTGGAGGTGACTATGGACTATCTCAGAGGGGCGTTGCAATGTGTGAAGGAGAAGACATTGTGCATCGTCCACCTTACGTCCTGCTAGAGGCCTAGGGAGAATGGTTTGGTACAGTTCCATGGTCGTTCCTCCGTCGTACATGGTCGACATACGTGAAAGCATCTATGCCCTTAATTTGATTTGGTTTTGGTAATTAATGACAATTGCGAGTAAATGACTAACATTTTCAATTTGAGCATCTTGAGAATAGGTTGGTCCGATATTCGACGAACATACAAGTATAAAAGCATAAAATGGATGAAGAAGAAAAGCAAGCGTCGATGTCAAGATGGCTAAGGTATAAAATTTAAGAATCTTTCATAGTCTTTTGCCGATCTAGGTGTTTGGAGGAAAAAGATCGGATTGTTAGGATAGGCGTCGTACTATTAAGAGGGGTCTTTGTCGTTTCTTTGATGTCGGAAAATGATTTGAGGCTCAATACTTATGCATTTAAATATTTATGTGGCTTGCATAAAAAATATCTTTTGAGAAGAAAAGAAATGAAATTACATGTTTTGGGTGGAGTAGGCCGGTATGACCGGGCCCCCACCAGTCATACCGACCATCGGTATAACCCGAGACCACCCGGTGTGGAAATAACAGAAGGGAGCGATACTGGCATTTTAGGGGCCGGTATGACCGGAGCCCTCCCAGTGCGTTTTTTCCGGAGGCATTATTTTTCGACTCAAAGGAGGGCGGTATGACTGAACCCTCTCCGGTCATAGCGGCCATGTGACCAACGGTCACTGACAGTGCATTTAATTCACTGTAGCAACCGTTGGCTACTGAGGGGCGGTAATACCGACCCAAGGGCGGTATGACCGGCCTCTCAGGATGTTTTTGGTCAACTTTTGGCCAACGGCTATATTTGGTTGATGGGGGTTATAAATACCCATCACCTGCATTCTAGAGTAAGTTTTGGACCTCATTGATCATCCTTGAGCTCTAGAAAGTCTCCTACTCATTTGTGGGCTTTAAATTCTCGTTTGGTGAGAGTAAGGAGCAAAATTGAGTTGTGCATTTAGTGTTGAGCCTCTAGACACTCAATTCGACCTCAAGCAAGCGTCAATACCTATTACTCTTGGAGGTTGCCGCCTTCTAGACGGCTTGGAGGCATGTGACATCGGTGATCTTCTCAAAGAAGCTTGTGAGAAGTCCCGATCGATTGTGAAGGCAAAGAGCTCGTCTAACCGGAGTGGTGAAGAGCTACCACGAGTGATTGAGGAAGGCTCAAGCGGGTGGAGCCGGTTTGAAGTTGTTCAAGTCACCTTAACGTGGAGTAGGGGATATTGGCAAGTCTCCGAGACCACGGGATAAAATTCTTGTCTCTCATTCTTTTGTGATTTGCTTTTATCATTCTTGTGCTCAATTTCTTTTCTAGCAAAATTGAGTAGATTATTTGTGCTTAGAATTATGTATTGCTCTACTTGAATTGCTAAAGTGTTTGGTGATCCCTAGAGATTATAATTAAAAATTTGCAATTATTTTTTCTATAACTTAGTGATTTAATTAAATTGCAAATTAGAATCAAAAAATTTAGAAACCTCATATTCACCCCCCTCTAGTCGGTTATCCTTGATCCTACAATACGTCGCACACCACAACCGGACATCACGAGCGCAGAAAGCCCCTCCTCCTCACGTGCCGGGGGCTTCAGTTGGCAGCATTTGGCACCATATGTCTACATGTTTTCAGGTAAACCTTCACGGTATCACCTCTTTTGTTATATTCGATACATTCTATTGTGCACTAATATAAAAAGTTCTTCACCAGGTGACGATGCACCACAGGAGGACACCACGACCCACTCTGGTGGCCCAAACTACGCCAACCACCTAGTGGACGATTAGCTCGTCAACATCACGCATCAGTCATCGGTCGTCGTACTTGGTTCCTCGCAGCTTCCTGGTTACTATTTGTTTGTCATTTATTTTTAACATAGTGGCGATGTGGTCAATTTTTTTCATTTCTCATTTCTCACTTGCTCTACCACACCGAAGCGACATCACGCTACCACAATCCCACCGTCAATTGATAAAACCGTTAGGGATTTTTTAAATGTTTTTTTAACGTTGTCGATATCCTCATCTATTGCATTGTACGTGAATAATTTCATACAAATTACTACTTCAAAAAAAAAAACAGTCTCTCTGCATTTTAAATGGGACAACAATAAAATTTAAATAAATAATATGTCCACAATTCTGAGCACAAGAAATTTGCAGCAAAAAAATTACAAAAATACATGTCGCTATTTCTTTCTTCTAATATTTTCTAGCATATTTCTCTTTTTTTTAATAATATCAAATGGATGCTATAGTTTAAATTTAATTAGGATCCGTCTAACAATGGCAGGATGTTTTTCTTTTTTGTGAGAACTTCTAGGGTATTTCTCTTTTTTTTCTTAGCAGTTGTAGAATGAGTGTCATGAGCTTTTAATATATAATAGATAGATAGATGTTCTTAGGCAAATGATTGTAATTGCAATGCAACTAGCTCAACGGTACTAACAACATTGTTAAGCCTAGGTGGGTATAACAAGGAGCATGAACCTCTTATTATTAGAGCTCTTTTACGTTACACTAAATTCAATATGAATCATTTTTTTTCGATCCAATGAATCAGATTACTTAGAATTTATTTATACGTCCTTTAGTAGTATAGTAGTAGAAATACACTTAATAAATTAATGGCTAGATCTGATTTTTACTACTCACTATATAATAGATGGCAGACTGAATCGATTAATAATAAGAAAAACAAATCATAATAGCAACAAGGATTTGACTGCTGATCTTTAAAAGAAATTAAACTGTGTCTTGTAGCGTACAATGACGACCAAAAAATTGTCTTCCATTGCGTTCGGAAACGGTTCTCTACCAAACAAGGATAAAGCAGAATTTTCTTGTCAAGTCACGTGAAACGCGCGCGGGTAATGCCATGAGCTGATGATCAAGCGCATTACCTAACCTGCCTGGAATGTCATCGCCACAGCTTTTAGTTGCATTGTTTTCCTTATCTTTTTCTGACTTGTTCCGAGGCAGTCTGCAGTTGGAAGATGCTAATGGGGACCAACCGAGTTTCAGCAACGTTGTATCTGTGTATCATCGTTCGTCAGTCGCCACTGATTGTATTCATGCGCCGCAGTGTATTCAGATGGTAAAATAGGCAGATAAGTACTGAACATATATAGCAGAAAGGTCCAATTGATCCTGCCCCAAAGTGGCGACATAACTGGGGTACTGTGCGAGGTTTGGCGAGGGCAGTGTTTTGGATTTCGGTTTCGGATAAAATACCGCTTATGCCCGGAAAACGAAATTTCGGCGAAATTCGGTAATTTCGGACAAATCTCGTCCGGAAATTCAAATCCAAATTTTGAATCCGGTTTTTTTTCTACCGGGAAATGCCGAATTTCGGAGAGAATTGGCGAGATCTCGCCGAGAAATGGCGAAATTTCGGCCAGATTGACAAGCCCAAAAATTGGTCCAAAAGATGGAGAAAAATTTCGAATTTTTTTTTGGAGAGTTCTGATGTATTATTAATGTTGTCATAAAAATTTTAGATTTTTTTGAATCATGTAAATTTTTTTAAAATTGAAACATTGTTACTGTCGTAATGAAACGCTCGCCGGCAATTTTGAACTGAATGAAAAATGGGACAAAGCATGTTATAAATATTTGAAATTTTAATAGCATGATTCTGACATGTGAATAATATTGCCATAAAATTTTCAGTAGTTACTGAAGCTCGAGGAATTTTTAAAAATTGGAGAATTCGGGTATACGTGCGTGAAGTATGAAATTTCGGCAGCATTTTGACTGAAAATCGAAGATTGAAAGTCACAATTCGAAACAATTAATGTATATTGGCATGACAATTATTAAGAATGTAATAAAATCGATACACACAACAAGTCTTCACATATTTGCATATGACAACTAAATGAATGTATGTTTGCATCACATACCTATGAGTAGTAAAGCGCCCCTGGTGCAAACTCCACCTCCGCGTTGTAATAGGAATCTTTAAATGAAGAAGTTTATGACTCCGTGACCTACTAATCTTATTGTATATGGAAATCTTATTGTATATTGAAATCTTATTCATATGACCTACATTGATCCTACTTGTGTTTTGAAAAGGTTTTATCAAAATATCACATTTAGGGGGAGTCAAGTTTGCTACATGTGCAAATTTCGTCCTGTTTCTTCTATATGTTTTCTTGAAAAGGTTCATCGAAAATGTCTTATAACCGTTAGAATTAAATTTCTCATAATTTCTATTTGGACCACTTGAATTCTTTGTCCGAAGTTTTACTTCTACGCCGGACTAGTTAGCGATACTAGTCAGTTCACGCCGGACCACTTGAAAGTGGTCTGGCGTGAACGAAAGTTTCTTAGGACCACTTCCAAGTGGTCCGGCGTGAACTGATGTTTATCATATTTCTGATTTTTATTTTTAAAACATAACAAATGATGTTAAAATATTTTCATAAATTTTATGTATTATCCTACATATCTTATGATACTCCCATAAATTTTTCATAGCATAAAAATGCATTCTCAATTTTTTAAAATTCAGAGAGTGTTTCTGCCGAAATGCCAAAAAGTCTAAAAAATAAACTTTTTCAAACATTATCATTGAAGATCACTTCGAGAACTTATTGATATAATTCGGTCAGATCCGGTCAAAAAATTCAAATTCCGGTTTAAAATTCCGAAATCTCGGCGGTTTTTGCCGAAATCTCGCCGAAAAAATAAAAAATCCGAAATATACTGTAGCAATTTCAAAAAAAATTCGGATTTTTACATCCGGCCGGTCTATGCAACCTCGCTGGGGTCCGAAATCCGAGATTTCGGTGAGATTTCGCCGAATTTCGGCGGTTTTTGTAACCTTGGGCGAGGGAGCCGTAGAGCTCTAGCCGGTCGGGGGTTGATCTCTGGGTCGAACCTCCTGACTCCTGAGTCTCATCGTAATAAAATTTAAAAACGAGAACACACACGCGTTCACGTGTGAAGTATATGTGATGTGAGTGTATTGTATGCGTCTTTGTACCCCCTAAGAAAAAACTGGGGTGTTGTGCTCACTTGGACTTCACTAGCTTGCCATTGTTTCAGTTCTGTACGTACACGGCTAGCTCATGTGCAAGCGAACTGTTTCTCATGCAGGTAGCAACAGTCTGAGTCTTGCAGTTCCACAGTCTTCCTAGTACCCGAGTACAACCGGACAAGCGATGAGTAGATGAGCAGACGTGTAGTGAGTATAGATGATTGCGAAAATAAAAGTAAAATTTTAGACTACGAGATATTTTTCGCTCCGTGATCTTTTGATGCCACGTTCTATTGCTTGGACTAGTACAGTGCACTATCTTCCGGTTTTCTTTTCCCATATATGATCTTTTCCTTTTCTAGAACTTTTGTTTCCTTTTCCTTAATTCCAGGATATTTGTTTCCTTTTCTTTGAGATGATGCTGGAGGTGGGGGGAGATCTGTTGTGGGCCACAGGGATGAGTTAGACACATTAAATAATGGCCATCGGATGTGGGTGAGTAAAGCTGAGGAAAGATCTGAGAGGTTAATTTTGATGGAGGCAAGTTTCTAGGGACGTTTCGCTGGGTGCATGGAGGTTGGGCCATCTCTAATGGGGTGCATTATTTGGGGTGGACGTAGAAAAGAATGTTTAGGTGCATTATAAAAGGGTATAGATGGCCCTGAGCTTCGGATCAACCAAATCCTTCTGGTGCCGATGGCTATGCTAGGTGAAGCCTTACTTTTTTTAGTCCACTTTTATAAAAAAAATTCAAATATGATTTTTTTATAAATACATTTATAAAAAAAGCCTTCCTCCGACTATGGAAGACGTGACGGATGACACGTGTATATACCACGTCTAAGGGGCTTGTTAGCTTTCCGACAGACTAGCTAACCGGAGCAGCAGTACCGAGCTCACTTTGATACCATGCTTCCTCAGATTGAAAGGAAGCTATTTTTATAAAATTATTTGGAAGAAAGACAGATTTGTAAAATAATTATCTGGACACTCTTTGTTCTGGCATCCAGCATCCTCCCCAGTCCCCACCCCCTTTTCCCCGTTTTTCCCCGCGCTTTCTATCAAGATTTCGTACTTTCCATAAAGCGTCGGCACGCATCGCTTCGCCTGCCGGCCGGTGGAGTTTGGAAAGATCTCACGCTCAGCTCAACACGCGTCCGTCGCTGCGTCGGACGAACAGTTGTGCACGCTGCTGCGGCCAGTCACCCTCTCCTTCCTTCGCCCTGAATTCCTCAGGGAAACAGCAGGCGCTTGCTCGCTGTTTGGAAGAAACGGCGCATGCATGAACTTGAAAGCAACCAATGAGCAGGAGCAGCGAGTACAAATCTACTATAGATTGTTCATTGAAATCACTCGCTCACCAACAATTTCGCCGTCGGCCTCTCTTGTCTGGAATCTGGATCGGCCGCGTTCCCGTCGTCACCCGCGCGGCCGGATGAGAGGAGACGGCAGCGCCGCTAGCTCGATCGGTTGGGTAGTGCGCAGTGGAGTCCATCAAAACCAAATCAAGCCCAAACACGGCCCATATGCGCTTCAAATATTGGACCCAACAACGGAACATAACCAAGAAAGGCAAAATGGGCTAAAGCCGGCAGGGGCTGGATTGTCCATAAACGCATGAACATTTCTAGACCAAGAAATAGTGACACTCCACTCTAAAAAAAAAATTAGAGAACGCAATGAGAAATAGTGACATCGACTATCTGACACGGTGACACCAGCCTCCAAATAGCAACTGCGCACGAAGCATAGTAGACACTAGACAGTAGATCTGTGGGAGTTAAGAGGATACATTATCTGTGTTTAGAGTTTTTTTTGCACTCGGACATATTTCTTTTTGCAAATATAGTCCTCAAACGAATTTTTAGAGCTTTTTTTTGCACTCGGACATATTTCTTTTTGCAAATATGGTCCTCAAACGAATTTCTAGAGCTTTTTTTGCACTCGGACATATTTCTTTTTCAAATATATCCTCAAATGAATTTACAAACTAGTCCTATCCTCGAGACCGCGGAAGTAGCGGCATGCAACATGTGACACCTGTCGTGCTCCCGTACCGTAGCAAGTTATCGGCGCCGCGGTAGCACTGTCCATCATGATAGGTACGCGCGAGCCCACCGTGGCAGAAGAGCTGTCGCATATGCGGGCCTCGATAGCACAGGTGTTGTGGACCAAAAGTTCGGCATGTCCCTGTTGAGCACTGCTGCCTCGGGAGTTTGCAAGATAATTAGAAGACCTAGGACGTGGAATGGGCTGTAATTATTATTTTTTAATTGTTCGAACCGGGTCTTGAACTCAATACCTCTTGACTCTCATACCATATTGAGTTGCATGCACCAGCTAATTCATCGAAAAGCTTAAGCTGATGAGAAAAGATGAGCACTTCACTTATACTTCAACATGAGGTATTAAGAGATTGATTAATTAAGGTAGGTGATTAATTAGTTGGGAGTGATTGGCAAACACTCTTGCAGTCTTGCGGTTCTATAGCAGGGCAGGCCAGTGGTCCCGTCTTATCGCGCTACCTATCGCGCTACCGATGACTTGTTGTGGTACGAGAGTGCGACACTTATCTCTTTCTATTTCTTTCGTAGTCGGAAACGATACTAATTTTACAAATTCATTGGCAGGAACAATAGATTTGCGGAAAAAAAATATGTCGGAGGGAGAAAAAAAAAAGTTCCAAACTCAGTTATCTCCAGCACAATGCATCAAACAAGGGTCCCTACTCACACTTCGAGAAAAGGACGAGGGTATAAAATGTGTGCTTGCGAGTGGCCGCTTCTTTAGGATAGGATTCCCATCCGGAGATCAGACAGCATAGACGTTGGTAACCGTAATCGCATCCCAGTCCAGTCCAGCCAAGACGAGGAGCCAAAGAGGGGAGCACATCGTCAAAAAGACACTCGTTTTATTATTGCATTTGCACTGCAGATTTGCAGCATAGAAAATGGCGCACCCTACGCCAGCCTTCTGTCAGGATGTTTGTCATCACTCATCACCAGCTTTGCGCTTAGACTTTTTTTCATTAGGATACTGCATTTTTTTTTTCTTGCATTTTATACTGTTCTTGCGTAGATGCCAAACCAGTATTCAGAGCATTCAACGCATGGTGGTGTTTGGTCGCTTCGGTGAGTATATACTGCTTGCCTCTGTAAGTCTAGTCCATCATGTTGGATTTAACACTACCTTGCTGGATGGTTGCTGCCAGGTGAGGTACACCCACTACTGCATCCAGCTCTTGACGCATGCATGTTTCTTTGCCTCGTCGTTTTGACGTTTATGTTAATTCTTCAGCATAATTATTTAGCTGCGCTATCGCTGCTGACGCTGCATGCCTACATGCTCGCTCTCCAGAGTCAATAATTCCACGATCATTAGGTCCGGTAGGACCGTAGGAGCAAGCTCCATGTTACGCACCGATTTCTGCAAGATTGGTGGCTGAATTGATGACAGTATCCAATGCACATTTCTTCAGACAGGAGACTACGAATAAAACAGCGATATGATTACTATGTTCCTGACTTTTTATACGATCAGAACTCATATGCCCACTCCTTTTCACCGATGAAGCCATTTTACTGTGCTTTATCACTACACTGCATAAATATCATTCAGGCTTCAGCACATGAATCATATGGTTGGTTTATCAGAAAAGATAAGTTGACAACCATTTTTTCCACCTTGAGAATATAACTCGAGAGCAAGTGACCAGCGGCATATTCATGCGCACTGCACAATTAAACGGTTCCTCGTACCACCAGTAGTTCAACACAAGGGTACAAGCACAATTAAACCAGCATCTTTCTTCCTTTCAAGAAAGATGAGAAAGCACGCATACTGACACAAGCAAAAGAATGCATCAATCTTTTGCCTTTACTCGCCCTACACTCCATTCCAGGACCAACTTCAATTAGCAATTGGTCGCTTTGAACAATTCAAGGAGATGCGGTAGAGTAGGAATCCTAATCTGAAATCTGACGAACGAATGCTAGAAATGACCTAATCCTCCAGCCACATATACGTGAAGTCGATAGTTTACAATTGAACTCTCCTCTGCATTTGTCTGTGCTTGATCAAGCACAAGGCTGGTTTTGACGCTTTGAATTAGTCTGGTCGAAGAAGTTGCCTATGCACCTGAAGAACATACCGCCTCAACTGCCACCCTTTTCATCACATTTGGGCAGGGATCTCCACCAAAGTTGTTGGGGGAGATGGCGACGACACATCTTTGTTGCCCAATGCATGTCTGTTCAAATAAAATCAAGAAAAATCAGTGAGTAGCATAACGATGTGAACAAAGAAATTTCGTAGAATTCCTCTGGGAACTATACAGTTTCATGCAAAATCCTGTGAAATTCCTGTGTCCCAAACAGTGCGAGTATTATTTTACAGGATGAAAATTCAAGTTGTCTGAAATGACCAAAATGATAAACTAACCTTCTCAAGAACAGTGTGTGAGTTAGCTGAATGGCAATCCCCTTGCTGGAAATTTCCGCAGGTACCCAGAGGTGTCCCAAAGCTTGCAAATTTGATCGCAGAAATAGATTGCCCAGGAGCACATCTTAAATGCACCTTCGGCCTGTGAAACTCAGACTCCCCGTAACTCTCAATCTGCCAGTTCTTGATATTTGGATGATACTCGGATACATCAGCGCAGACACTTGAGACAGACCTCTTCGCAAGGGCAATCTTCGAAGAATCCCCACCAAGTTCCTCGAAAACTACTAATAGATTTCTAGTTGGTTGCAACCAGGATCTTGGCACATGATACCTGCATATAACAGTATAAACCTTTTTGTTAATGTAGTAGTTACCAACATTTCTCTAACAAGAGCGTAGGACCACAATTTTTAATGGAGGGAAAAAGGAGACAAATACCAAGCAGTACAGTATGACTTTGAATACTACAAAAGAGAAGGCAAGAGGTGGTGATCATGATATTAATTTTTGTTGCAAATGTTCTTACCAACGTTGTGTGGGTTGACCGCAACCTGCTTGACACTTGGGTGCCCGGAATGTCCCAGTGTAACTGCAAGCTTTGCAGTCCCCATTTGCATATGCTGTCCAGTACCGTCCAATGCTTTGTCCATTTATCCATATTTGGCCCTTACCCATGCTACCCATATCCAGAGCCAGTGGCTCGTCACCACTGGGAGCATCAAAGTATGCCTATGAAAATGAACTACTGTAAGATTGGGATTCAAAATATAGTGATCAGCTAAATTTTTATGGGAAGATTACTTTTCCATACCCTATACCATGCCAATGGCTGTTGGTTTTGTGCTAACAATGATCCTTGCATCCATTCAACTGAGCTCGCCCCTTCTAAGGAGTTCAGATTCATCTGTTCACCTTTCAGGCCAATCTAGCATGGAGAAAGGAGCATTTACTTTCTTTCTTACTTTATTAGTTCATCAACAAAGTTACTGGACGCTGAATATACCTGATATGACCAAGTCTGCCAAGTTAGATCTCGCGAACCTTCGTCCAACCTGTGAAGCACAACAGGACCAACGACACCAGTATTCCAGGTCTCATAATGCACTCCGACATTCTATATAACAGGACAAGAATAATCATAGTCATATGGTAGATTATTAGCTGTAAGCCTATATAAATCCATGCAGGATGAGGGGACGAACCGGCAGTCCACAAGCAACACTCAACAGTGCAATTTTGTTAGTACCGGCACGAAGGTTAGCATTGCCATTATATTTTATTCTCCGATCTTCCCTGGATCCATAAGCAGAACCTACAACAGAAGTAAAATTATTTTATTCACTACCCAGTTTCCACAACACTAATTTTGTATAAACAGGAGAGCCTTTTCAAGTAGAAGACCTTGGAGTTGTCCATTGATAAAGATATGCAATGCATGGCCAGCGGACTGCACGGCAAGAGATAGAGGCTTGCCACCATGTAGAAACTTTTCCGATGGATTTACATCCACACTATAAATGGTAATAGAAGCTTTTTAGATATGATAATTACTTTTATGCAAATCGAGATTTAGCACGATAGATGTCACCCGATTTGTCATAAACAGAAAACAGATGCAAAGTTTTACAAGAAAAGGGACCCAATATCCCACATAATTAAACTTTGTGCATATTGAAATTTAAAAATCTGCAACTTATTGACATGGCATTACCTGGTGATGTACCAGAGATAATCACTGGTGTCCCTCGTGACATTAAGCTGCTCAAGTAGGCCAGTTGTGGTGAGCAACGGAGCAGCTGCCAATGAATCAACCTCCTCATCATACCTCTCCCACATCATTGAAGAGGCCCCATCTGCCCACATTTGCATTTGAGATGTCTGAACGCCGACCTGTGGAGATGATAACAGTTTGAACCAGCAAAGTAATCATATAGTGGATCAAAAAAAGACCAGAGAATGACATCATGCCATACTGAGACAAGCAGATATCAAACTTACCGTTGCAGTATTAAAAACAACATTTCTGCAATCAGGAAGGATGCTGATTGACCAAGGTGGAAGGCTGTAATGCTCATTGTTGAAGACAACTTTTGCATAAGAGTTAGGATTGTAGTTCGCAAGGAAAGCCGCACAACCAGATGGAGATCGGAAGACATGGGCCTAAAGTATATGCAGTATATGTAAATGACACATCAAGCCATATATGATATATACTTCATTAAGTGAAAAATACAATCAATACAGACCTCTTGCATATTTCCAAGGGAAGTCACAGCAGGATCAACAGAAACCAACGCCTGCTCACATAACTTAACAGCTCTGTGAAGTTCTTTAAGATGTCCATACTTTGGTTCCCTTACAAGTCCTGAATAGTAACGAAGATAGTTTGAGTAAGAATGGAGCCAACTTGATAAAAAAAATCCAATCTTTATGTCCGAATTATGAAAAGTCACTATTATGTTTAAAATATAAACAAATAATAGAGACAGAAGTGGATTATAGTGATAACAACACTTATAGATCATGCTCTACACAAAAAGATGCTAATTTTTTTCCTTCTAAACTTACCATATTCATCAAGTGGAGCATCATAGTCATAGCTTGTGGTGATGAAGGGACCTCCAGCGGTGCGCCCAAAATTTGTTCCTCCATGATACTTGTTGAGAAAAAACCAATAGACCACCAACCATGAATATTTGTTGAGAAAAAACCAATAGACCACCAACCATGAATATCTCCCCTGAGGAACCTTTTAGACAACTGATTATAAGCATATATGTAACTTTTTTTCCGTCATACCATGTAGTAGTTGATAAAAGAACCACCCTTCTGAACGAAGCGAGCAACACCAAATGCAAGATCTTCAACTGGTCGTTGACGGATGGTCCCACCAAATTCAGTAAACCTGAATTATTGTGCATATTAAAGAAATTGTACTGACAACCACTAAGAATCAACAGAATCTGAATAATAAAGATGTTAACCACACCAATGAAAATTGTAGCTGCAATATTTTGACAAGAAATTGGATCTTCTCCACCAAAAAAAATCTTACCAACCACTCCAAGCTTCAGTCCACATCATAGGCTTGTAAGGCTTGTTAGGAGAAAATGCATCACAGTAGAAACCATTGCATGCATTTAACTGTTGAAAGAACAAAAGGTAAATGTATTCAATAATTTGTTCTACGAAAGAGATGAGATATAGCATATACCATGATAGTCATTTAACACAACAAAAATTAATATCATTGGAATTGATTTGATTATTTTCGTTATGAAACAACTGTATTATATTCTTATACAAGCAGGAACCAAATACGCTAGATGCCTAGAACACTAAACGGAATCCCTTACTATTATATCCCGCAGTGAACCCACAGAAATATGCACCAACAAACTTGTTACAAGTTATACAACTAACTAAATGAACATATTTATCAAAAAAATTACTATCTATAAGAAGACGATGCAAAAATAATCAGCAATTTATCCCATCGGACACCCGTTGACCATAAGTCAATATGGGGCAAGATTATCATACCACTGGATCTGGTGCATCCTCCTCCTTGCACATCACCCATGGAACACCGGTGTCTAACCCCACTGCCATCTTAGCCGCCCAGCTGATATATGACTGGCCAGCAGCCCCAAACTCTTTTCCTTCTGGCCCATACTCATTCTCAATCTGCACTCCAAATAACAACAGCCAACACCATGAGCTACCGGGAAAAATGCAGAGATTAAGATGAATCGTTTTAATAAGTTTCAATCATTGTGCCTTAATCTAGCTAGATATCACTATCCACCCGATAATAGATTGCTATTTTCAGTTTTGTATCAGGATTAAAAACAAAAATAAGCAGAACACTTGCGAGAAAGAAATGAATAGTTTTGCATGTGATGAAAGAACAATTTCTTGAAGCATTTTAACATGTTGTGCAAGGCACATATCCCCATACACAGTAAACAACATATCATGAAAACTTCTGCATCCAACGTGAAGAAAATGTTTACACTTGCCTGAGAGAGGATAATAGGGCCACCTTGGGAAGCAAAGAGTTCTTCACTCTTCATCATCTCCACAATTTTCTCGGTGAAACCCTGCATTGCCATCTGCAAAGCAAAAGGCAATGTCACAAACATAAAAAAAAACTGCATCTATAATAAGATCAATAAATGCTGTAGACTTCCACAAACCTTGAAAGGTTCATTGTCTGTCCTGAAGCTGATGCCTGGTACATACTTCAACCAAACAGGAAAGCCTCTACAAAATTGCATGGCAACAGAAATCAATAGACGTAAGTAAAACAAGTACATACACCAAACTGGAAATAGTAAAAGATGAGTAAATAATACTAGTCCATTTTTACTATGGTGATTAAAAGAAGTGAGGTATACCCAAAATTCCACTCCCCACAGATGTATGGACCGATGCGGAGATGTACAAACAGCCCGGCCTTTTGGACGGTCTTAATGAACCTGACCAAATCGTACCTCTCCTTAAAATTGTACTGCACGAAGCGAGGAAATACCGTTGAAATTCTTATATGCCATAACAGTTAAGAATAGGGTAAACAGAAGAGGGCTAAGTGTAAATCTTTTACATTTCCAGGGGTTGGTTCATGGCCATTCCAAAAGACATATGTCTGGATCACATCCAAGCCTCCATCTTTAGCCTTCTGAATGAGCCCTTCCCACATCTGATGAATAAGCACCAAGAGACAGTCAGTAACTCAGTACAATACCAAAAGATTCGACAAGATATGACAGGAAACCTAAATAACTTTTTTTTTTGCCCAAACATCTTAAAAACAACAACACGTCCCTGATGCAGAGCAACAAAAATCCCAAAAATGGTAGCAGGAGAAGAACGAAAATAACAGCATTTCAAGGAAATTTCATGAAGACTTCCCTTTTTTTTCAGGAAAAGAAAGTGTCGAGAAAAACGACTCCGAAAGAAAAACTTATATCTAAGTAAGAAGCATTTCACTTTTCATGGCATTTCCACCAAGAAACCGCCAACCACACCAAAAACCACCCAAAGAAACTCCCCATGAAAGAAGGGGGGGGGGGAGAAGACATTTTTGAAGAATGCGGTTACATCAGGGGTACTCCTGGGGTAATGTATGGATCCGGAGAAGAGAATCCTCCTCTGCCCGTTGATCAGCACCGCCTTCCTGTCGTACGTCACCGCGCATTCCACGGCGACCGCCAACACAGCCGCCACCACCGCCCAGCCCAGCAAGGCAGCCGGCCACCGCCAACCCATCACCCCCCACTCCAAGAAGGTGGTAGAAGAAGAAGACCACACAGGCGCGCGCGCGCGCGCACACACAAGTGTGCTGTGCCTTGAGCTAATGTGTGTTGCGTGGTCTTCACTGGTCTTCCCCTCCACCACCTCCTCCTCCTCCGGTCCTCCCCCTCCCCCTCCCCTGGGAATGCCTTTCTTGGATTCTAGGATTCTTTGGCTAGGTTCTTGGGATGAGTGACAGTGAGGGTGTGGAGCTTTTGGCCTATGGCGTTATTATACTGGTTACTCTCTCTCCCTCTCGCACCGGAGACACTAGAGAGGACTGTAGCCGTGTGTATGTGTGGGTGCGGGGGCCGTGGGGACTGGGGAGTAGGGGAAGTAGGAACAGTACAGAGATGGCAGCTCATCATGGTGGCCTCCCACCCTCCCCTCCCTCTCCCTGTGATGTTGATGATCTTGAGGTGCTCAATTCTGACAGGAGGTATCGTCTTTCCGTCATAATTCGTACCGCCCACCCTGTTAAAATGCTCTCTTCCCAGTGCTCACGCCTCAACACGTATTTTTACTACGTACTAAACATGATTTCTGGCAAGTAAAATTCTACCGTTGTACACCTATTTTCATGGAGATTTTGCTCAGAACGTAGCAACGCTGTTCTTCTAGTAGGTACCATCCGTGTATTTTCGAAATGTCATTGATACTAATCGCTGCCATTGCACCTCTGCACTTGAATTCCACGTAATTTGTTGGAGTTACAACTTGATTATGGTTTTCTAACCTTATAATCCGCGATAGTATGACGTACATATACCGTAAATTAGCTTAAACGGACGAAGGCGTTCGCCAAAGGAGAAAAACAGAGCAGAGATGTCCTCACATTTAGCTTTTAAGTCCTTTGGTACATACACACCTGCCCATTTTTAAGCTGTCGGCGTAGCGAGGGGCAAGTGCAAAGATACAAATCGAGCAGGGCAGGCAAGCATGGAAAGACGCAACTGCATCTTAGGAGCTAAGCATCCTATAGTGGTCTGCATACGTGTTTCTTGTTATTCCTAAATAATGTGTTCAAATAACAGAACAAAAGAACACATCAATTTGAAGTTTAGATGGGTCGGAAATCTGATGTTTTGACCTTCATGCAGGACATAAGTGGGCCTATGTAGTTCGTAGCCAAACTTTGCTAGGTCTTAGTTAGATAAGTTTGGCTGAGTTAGACCTCTGTTTGGTTTACAGTCATACTTATGATAAAATTACATCTTACCATTCAGGTTCCACACGTCATTAACTCAAAAAAAGTGTAGCGAATTTTTTTTTCTTAGTCTAAGTGTGACTTTAATTTTAATAACCTAACTTTAGACAATTTTTGACAAAAAAAAACTATAACTAAACATAACAATTTTAGTATATGAATCCAGCAATTCCCGTAATATCAACTTGTCATGTGCAGTCTCAGTAAGTGTCATATTTAGGTGTGGTCTCTCTCTGCGTTGGGAAGGCTGACAAGTTGGTTATTCCTTACCTGGACGATACATGATACGGCGAGGCCTCTGGACAAGCACATGGGAAGAGCACAGCCGGTTGTTGGAGGAATGGAGCAAGCCTAGTACTACCACTGCTCGGTTAGATTTGGATGAAAGGATCACCGGTCCGTAATCCTGTGTGGTAGCCATGGCCTAGAAGTGGTTAGTTGACAGGGCATTCAATTCAGTTGGCATGAAACCCAATCTGAAATGCACTTGAGGTTATCCCCGATTTTGTCGAGGACTAGCTCCGTTCAGAAATATATGTATATACCTTGAAGAAAAAAGTTATGTATATAATATTTTGAATTTTGCTCAAAAATTCGTCTAACATCTTAAATTTTGAAACAGGTTATCTAGCATCCTAAACTTTCTAATCTCTTTCGTTTAATACCCTAAGTTAGTTTTGTAGGGAAAATATTTGTATAACATCCTGTACTTTGCTCAAAAGTCCATCCGACATCCTAAACTTTGAAACCCGTTATCTGGTACCCTAAACTTTCCAATCCCGTTCGTTTAACACTGGGCAGGATTAGAAAATTCGGGTGCTAGATAACCGTTTTAAAGTTTAGAATGTCAGACGGACTTTTGAGCAAAGTTCAGGATGTTATATAGACTTTTTTTATATAAAATCAGCTTAGGGTATTAAACAAAGTAGACTATGTTGTATTTAGGCGTCAGTGGCTACAATCACAGGATGCATTGAATCAGCACCACGTATCCCGCTAACGAAAGCACCAGCAAGGCAGCAAGTAGAGCACAAGGAGACATTTGTAAAAGCTAGGTGAAAAAAGAAGCGATTCCTCGTGGGAAATGGACTCGTAGGTGGCGGGACCAAGCGAGCATTGCACTCGCGAAGGATTCAAATTATAGGTATTTCGGATAAATCTCATTCAAAATTCAAAAACGAAAATTCAAATCCGGTTCGTTTTCTACCGAAAAAATAAAATTTCGCCGAAAAATCCCGAAATGTCGGGCGAAATTCCCGAAATTTCGATATATTCGCACCTGCTGAAAAGTGAATCAAACAACGACGAAAAATTTTGAATTTTTTTTTGAGGTTCCTTACATATTAGTGATGTTCCCATAAAAAAATCAGATGATTATCACATTTGAGAAATTTTTAATTTGAAAAATTTTGTGAATGGTCCTGATATAACATTAATGTTTCTATAAAATTTATAGATAATGATCGTGCATAAATAATTTTAAAAAATTCTGACAGTGCTAGATCTTGATAAAAGTCTAATGATCAATACATAAATTTGCTTTAGCAATTAAAAAAGGTTTAAAATTTTTGAAAATTTTACATAAGGGTTATAAGGAAATGCTTAAGATTATATAAAATTTTTGAATCATGATCACACTCCAGTGAATTTATAAAATTATTATAAGGCACAGTACCATTTATGTTCTTCCTCTTTTTGAGTTTTGAAATATAATATAACAAATGAAGTTCAATGCTTACATAGATTTGATTGACCAAACAAAAAAATGAAATTTTTTGACAATTTTATAGAATGGTACTGAGAAAATTCTTAATCTCTCATAAAAATTTTAGATCATGATTGACGAATACTTATAACAGGTACCCTAACTACCAAGGTGACCAACCAATGACCTCAAGCCTGACTCAAGCCCAACAGGCCGCTTTCAGCCCACTACCAATCGAGACACCTGCAAAGCCACACGGGACTTCCCTTCCCGACCGACCAAGGAGAATGTCTCCGACCGAGCTAAGCTCCCGACCTCCTCAGCGAGACGGCCCCGGCTCGACCAGCAGGCTCCCGACCGCAGCGGCGGTCGGAATCCCGACCGATCGTGCCAAGACCACCGCCAAGGGCCGCGTGTCGAAGCCTCTACCGGACAACCGCCACGCACCCTACGAACGGGTCAATCAAAGTGACTATACAAGGCGGTGGCTCCTTCCCGGAGGGTTTAAATGATCGACCAAGTCATGCTCCCGATCCCATCACCGGCCGCGATACAAGACGAAGACACGCCTCTCCCGAGGCAAGACCCACGCCAGCGCAAAGAATGTCAACACCGTAAGGTTCGCAGAGGCGTGTACGCCGCTTCCGGAAATACCTAACCGCCCGACCGACGGCTACCGACCCAAGATGGGCAAGGCGAGCGATGATCGGTCCAGTGAGAAGGACCAAGCTCCTAGGGTAGGTCGTCTCGCCCTCTCCCAATTCTCGATGTAACCTGCCCCTTCCTTTCGTATAAAAGGAGGCAGGAACTCCCTTAAAGAAAGAGAGAGGGGAGAGCGCCATCAAACCCATCTCGCTAAGTCATTGGCACTCTCGCTTGTAAACTTTGTGCAGTCATCTGTACTGAAGAGAATACAACGCCACCACACGAACTAGAGTAGGGATCTTCGGCCCGAACCAGTATACATCTTGGACTTCTGAGTCTAACCATTCAGGGAGTGGAACGCGCGACCCCTTAGACTTACAAATTTACTTGCCGGTGCTCGAAACGCCGACAATGATCACACTCGAGAAAACTTATAAAATTCTGACAAGGTTATTGTCCCAATTATGTTCATTCTGTTTTTGATTTTTTAAAGATAACAAATGAAGTTAAATTATTTAAAAAAATTATGTATTATCCTACACTACTAAATATAGTACAATAAAATTTTTAGATCATTATCAAGCTTGTACAATTATATAAAAATCTGACAGTGTTTCTGCCAAAATTTTAAATTGTCTAAAAAATTCGGTTTTTCTACAAAATTTCATAGAATATGACTTTGGACCAAATCCGGCCCTAAAAGTTTGAATACCGGCAAAAAATCACGAAATTTCACCCCGAGAAAACGAAATTTTGGTTTACTGTAGTAATTTCAAAAAAATCTATTTTTTATCCGGCTGGTAGTTTGGATTTCGTGGTGGCCCGGAATCCGAAATTTCGCCGAATTTGTATCCCTGGCACTCGCAGTGCTCCCACGTTGGAACCCTCGGCTTTTCAAGCTTCTCAAAAAAATTTTATAAATTTATCGTTCTACCAAATAAATTTAAAAATAGATCCCTACATGCTAGGTGATATGTTTCACTTAGGTGTTCGGAAAACTCGATAGCTTTTTATGCCCACATCAACAATGCCAAGCCTATCACGCTTGTGTGCTTCCCTAGCTCGAAAGGAGCTCGCGTGGCCCCACGCTCAGCAGGCTCCTACTGAGCCACTGATTGCTTGTTAGCAGTCCTACTTATCTCTCTATGCTCAACAACGGCCCAGAAAGTTACCGAGCTCTCTGGACAAGATAGGTGACACGTGTCACCTAATGCGCTTTCCACGGTCGATGAGAGAATCATTTTTACAAATCTATTCAGAAGGAAACTAATTTTGTGAAACATACCCGTGATAAGAATTATTTTTAAAAATAATGTATTTTTAAAATAATTTTACAAAAAAAAATGTGCCGAATCAAAATTTTACAAAAAAATACACCTCTAGTACCAACTGAAATGGCTTTGTCGCTATTTGAAATGGCGGTAAAGCCGGTCTGTTTAGTCACGGTTTGCATTGGTCGACGGATTATTTTGTCGTGAATTCATTTGGTTGACAAGGCTAAGACTTCTGTCGCTATTTGAACCATATCACCAATTTAAATGGCGATATTCTATCGCCATTTCATTTTCCGAGAAAGATACATTTTTGTAAAATTTTGATTCGGTATATATATATTTTTTAATTATTTAAAAATGTATTGTGTAAAAAAAAATCCGTATGATAAGGCTAGAAAAGCCAATGACTACACATTTGTAGCCGTTTTTGCTCCCAAACCAGCCAGCCAAACCAAGCGTCCGAGCCCCGTGATCCGAGCGAAGCCTGCCCAACCATGAACCATCTGTCGTCTGTTGTGTACGTCATTTGCGAGTGACTACACGAGACCGCCTGCGGCTGCGATGCGTTATGCATACGTCGTGTTATTTGGTAGTACTGGCTTGCAACAGGACGAGTCGAGATGTGCCGTCATGCAGCCAGATATAACAATGGATCTTATCGCGATGTATATCAGGACCGATGCTGGACCACGCAGCTGATCATTCGTAAGCATTTTGGCCCATGCAATGCGTGACCTAGCAAACTAAAAAGAGCTCATGGCCACACCATACGTGATGTACCGTGTCACTGAAGTAGTAATTTGACCAAAAGGCACTCGAATCCTGACTGGACTGGAGTGGTGAGTGAGATACGGTAAAACATCTGACTAATAAGCAGCATGCATGTAAATAGGACAAGCCAGGAAAAGGGGGTCGCACTGTCACAGTACCCATCCGTGTTCCGCGCATGCTGCGATCGAGTGAGCCTGAGCTTTTTGATCGCCACATGGCCGTGCAGAACAGAGGAGTCCCCGGATGGGTCGGACTCGGACAGGTGGCCCCAGGCCGTGCATGCACGTGGCCATTCACAGGGTTAACACTGTAACAGACGCTTGTACTCTACTCGTCCCGTCTCGTCTCGTGCATTGTTACATGCAATGCACCAGCTATACCGGTGTTTGTTTCGATGTCGTATTCTAGAACGGCAGATCTTTTGTTTTTGATTTTAAAAGCAATCATGCATGCACCGGCTAAACTCACATGCATGAAAAGCGCAGCAGCAGATTGCATAGCAAATGGTCAAATCTCAAGTGTACCAGACAGAACCACTGGTCGCATGCATGGCCCAGTGTTTTTGGAGAGCAGAGCTCATCACATTGTGACGCACGCATTCACATAATCGCGTGTATATATGTGTCAAGTAAACGGTGCATGCCGATCGAGAGAATGAGATGTGGATGCCAACCTAAACGCCTCGTATCTCGTCAGCTCGGCTGCCGTTTCTGAAGAGTGGGATGAGATGATCGAGATCCACGCAATGCCGCGCTTGTCGGCGCTCACTTTTTTTTTTGTAGGTCTCAACAGGTTTGGTCGCAAATATTTGTTTTGCTTATCATATCCTTACGTACTGCAGAGTAATTTCCAAAAGAAAAAGAAAGCAAACGAAGAGATGCATAATACAGCGCGGCAATTATTTGGCGCGAGGATGTGGCAAAAGCTAGCACTTGTATTACATCAATCTGGAAAAAAAAGGGGGCAGTTAATTGCTTCTCACACATGTCTGCCTCTCGGGTGCCGTTAGCTACCAGTAGTATTAAGGTCTTGTTTGAGATGATTTCGGCTTTAATTTCGCTCATCTGAATGTCAAAAGCTGTTTCAAATAGCTGGATTTTCTGCGGTTAGAAACCAAAAGCCAATAAATCATTTATACTAGGAGAAACTGAAAGCTGGTCTGAGATAACTTTCTACGACTTCGGTGGGTTGGAGTTCTGACTTTACCACTAGAGTTAAAGAAATTTATCCCCTCCTACCAAATATAAAATCCCAAACCGCATCCCTCTCACCCTCATTCCCGGCCTACCTCCCTCACATCTAAAAGCTATACCAAAAGCAAGATTGCCAAACATAAAATCTCTTCAGCCCAGCCGTTCAACCATACAGATCAGCCGAAAGCTATTTTTTAGAAAAGATAAGCCATACCAAATATGGCTCCTACCACAGTAGTACAAGTACGTGTCCTCTGATGAGAAATTAATCTCCAGTTTTTCACATGTCTTCTTCTCACCGGTAAGCTAGGCAAGTGCACGCGCTATAACAATATCTGCTCAGCTGCATATGTTTATGCCTCGCCGGCCACTTGCTTGGGCTGGAGACAAGACGATCGATACAAAAGTAGGATTTGTACTTCACAAAATGAAGGGTACTCCCACGCAGTACGTGCATTACGGCACATCCATTTATCGGCCGGGCTGGTAACTAAACCCTCTCCTCTTCGCCGGTAGGCGCAGCAAATGAGAAAGGCAGGCAGGCAGTAATCGGTGCCAACAAGAGAAGGTCGGGGACCTGGCGAGAGAGAGAGACAGAGAGAGCATAATCGACGGCAGGGAGCACGGGCGCTGGTATTGCGTGTTGCCCGAGTAGGCGGATTAGCGGGCGCCGGACAATGCGTCGGCTCCATAAAAAGTTTGAAAAATACGAGGAGATTATTTTTTTTAATAGATCAAATTTATTTATTGATTAAATTGGTTTAGCATCAGTAAGATCTTAGAACTATTTGTACAATATTTTTAGCAATTTAAACTATTGTATAAAACTGTAGAGTTATATGCAAGCACCACTATTAAAAAATTTCAAGATCACCACTGCTCGGTGCTTGCTGTTTATTCGCCGGAGTATGTATTATCTCGTGGCGATTGCGTCGGTGGAGGGCAACGGCGAAGGAAGGGGTGAGTTAACATTTGTTTTCCTTGGATCTCTTGTTTGTGCTTCAAGGAAGAGGGGCGCGGGACATTGATACCTAGCTTTGGTTGCAATGTTAATGCGACCGAGGCGACGCCGCGTATGGATCTGGATCTCGGGAGCGTTTGGTTTGATCGTGTTTGATTTTATGGGTAGCTCAGATCAAGAGCTAGCAGCTGTACCGTACGAGCCTGTGATCACGCCATTTCGGGCAGTGCGCATGCCCAGTGCCCCAATGCACAGTAAAATGTTTTTGGGTTTGAAGAAAAGCAGTGGCTCTGTCGATAGGCCGGATTTAGTACAGCCCATTTCGTAAGAGGGGAAGGAGAGACCCTGCCCACCCGTAGACAGATCATAGCCACCATTGCTAACCCATGTGTTTTAATCCAAGGCCTTTCGCAGCCCGCTGGGCTCCCAACAACAGCCACGGAATCAGCGTAATGCGCCGCCACGCCGCGCGCGCGCAGGCACCTTGCACGCCCGCAATCAGTACTCCGCCGGCCGGCCGGCCGCGCGTAGCTCGGTCCACGTGAACGTTGGAAACTCGTCGTCCTTACGCTCCACGAGTAGCCCGGTGCGCCGCGCTGTGCGGCGGCTCACGTACGCGCACGCCGTGCCGTGCCGTGTTCGCCCCCAGTCGCCAAACCATCACCGCGCGCGATCAGCTTGCACACGGCTGCGCACCGTTCCGCCGACCGCATGCACGCGCGCGACGTTGCTCGGGTTCGGAAAGAGTTAACGATCTCGTTCCTTCCGGGCGTATGGCCTGAGGTTGAAGCATCACAGCACACGGTATAATCGATGTTGCTGAATCCACAGTGAATCGCAAACACAAGAAGAACGTGCCTTTTTCCTGAGTTAATTTTCCTCGAGGCTGAGCTTTTTCTAGCCTATTTGTATCTTTTCTTTTGCAAATCTAATCCTCATCTAAATGCAATGGTAAAAATAGCTCTCCTCTCGACCGTGGAAGTGTCCGCAGGTGACACGTGTCACCTGTCGTGCTTGTGTACCGTGACAGGTATAGTCATGCTAGGGTAGTGCGGTAGGTGCAAGCCGTGATTCTGGATCTCTGCCAGGCGCTTCCGCAGTCTTAAAAATGTAGGAGGACGCTAGAAAAGCTAAGGACTGCATTTTTTTCGAGTAAGCATCGGCCGGCCGGCAGGCATACTGAGTCATTTTCACGGCTACATCTGCCGTGCTTATGTACCGTGGCAAGTATAGTTATGCTAGGGTAGCGCGGTAGGAATCTACCGCTGTAGGCAGTGGCGGACCCGGGATATAAATTTAGGATGTGCTAAATCAGCCTCTAAGTTTCAATCTTCTGACCAGTTTCTATGGCAACAACATGATGACGCCCTACGGTGAAAAGGGGTGCTACGGAGAGTACCCATAGTGTGGTCGGGTGTAGAGGGTGCCCTACCCCCTGACCCTCTGGTCGTTACGCCCCTGGATGTAGGTGCAAGCCGTGATTCTAGATCTCTACCACGCGCTTCGGCGGTCTTAGAAATGTAGGAGGACGCTAGAAAAGCTAAGGACTGCACTTTTCTGAGTCGAAGCATAGGTTGAAACTACGCATTGAAACATAACTTCAGTGCTACCGATTCCGCATTGTCCCCAAAGTAAAATTCGCTGGAGGCTTGGAGTTAGGTGTTCGAGTGCATATGCACAGGAAACCACATGACAAACTAAACCGTAAACAGCTGGAGGACCGTCTGTGATTTCTTCACATACTAGATGCACAAGCCCACAAATTTAACACATTTCACAGCTACTCTCATCACATTAGGATGGCAGTCAGGCTCAGAAGCAGCCAATGCGGCGACGCACCACGTAGGCAAACTAATCGATCTCAGAATTCAGAAGAAGCTCCTGCTGACGAGTGATAACCCGTAACAGACGAAAATATCATTAGATTACGAGCGAGTTGTCTGACATACAAGATAATTAAACAGATAAACACAAACACTACAGCTACATATGCCAATAAATAAGGAAACTAAGCGTGGTCTAATCAACCTATCACCGGCGAGGAGGAAAGGAGCGGCCCCGGAGAGACTCCCAGAAGACGGGCCAGTTGCGGCGCGCCTCGTTCCATCCGAGCAGGGAGCCCCCCCTGGCGGGGTCCCAGCTGGCGGAGACGATGCCGTAGCTGACGCCGGCCAGCGCTGCGCCGAAGAAGACGAAGGACACGCCGAAGGGGATCCAGGTCGGCACGTCCACCTTCGCCACCGCCTTGAGGTAGTAGAACACCGGGAAGAAGCCCACTCCCAGCGCCAGCGGCAAGCCCACCGACAGCCCCACCCGCCGCATCATCCGGTTCGTCACCACCTCCGGGATCGCCGCGTCCCTCTCGTCTTCTTCTTCGTCCTCGTCCTCGTCCTCGTCCTCGTCGTCTTCTTGGTCCGCAGGGAGCTGCTGCCGCTTCTTGTTGCGGCGGCGCCTGCTCTTCCCGGGGCGGCCGATGGTGATGACTTTGGGCTCCGTGGCGCCGCCCTCGTCGCTCCTGTAGTTCTTATTCCTGCGGGCGAGGAGCGGGCGCGCCCGGCTGTCGGGAGCGACCGGAGGGGAGTGGAGTCGAAAGGTAGGACTGGAGCTGCAGGAGAAGGCGGCGTGCGCGTGCGGAGGAGAGCGCGGCAAGAGCTCCATGGAGAGAGCCCCGTTTCGAGCCAAGTCACTTGCAAGGGGACGACATCTTATCTCCAACACTAACGGCGACAGACATGAGACACCCTATACGCGGTACTACGACGCCTACATTTTCTTATCTTTTCTTTCTGGTTAAAAACATGTGTGCACGAAAGGTAGCCAGCGACATAATTGTAAGGCGAGATTGCAGAAACCGTTAGAAATTGGCGCTCATTTTATTTAGAAATTTGAAAATCATGTTGCTTAGCCAAGTAAAAGGAATAAAATTTATAAGATGAAGTCTTTTCTCACTCTTTGAAATAATGTTATATGTGGCATGGAGATAGCACGAGGTAGACTTTAGCTAAACACCTACGCACGTATTTGCGTATTTTCGCATGAGAAATCATGGTCCGCGACGTAGAGCGTCTCCTAGCACGTTCAATCCACTTTTTTTTTTTTGGTGAATCATGCAATTCTCTCTATACATTTTGTTTAAAGTTATTTAAACGCATGTTTCATTTCGGTTTAATTGAGATAATATTGTCAGTTACTAGTGAGTAATTTCTACACATCTATGTAAGACTCTAGAGACGTCCATACCATAAGACATCAAATTTCCTCTCTATTCTTCTTCCTCCTCTCTAGATACCTGTATTGTGGTGTTGAGCAGCTGAACTGCGCCGACCTTCCTCCTCGACATGCATCAGGAAAGAAGGTGAGCGGTATCTCCGAGCAGTTGCCACTGAAACCACC
Organism: Otatea glauca; assembly: GCA_036346275.1. Lineage (NCBI taxonomy): Eukaryota > Viridiplantae > Streptophyta > Magnoliopsida > Poales > Poaceae > Otatea > Otatea glauca. The sequence goes on along the minus strand of CM070722.1, from coordinate 54,405,695 downwards.
TACACAAGGTGACAATAATATTTATGAGCAGCACATCTACGCAACCGCTTGGCTTCTTATTCAACCTTGATTGTTTCTACGGCCACATCTACTCTGAGTCCAGCTGTAAATCATTCGTATGACCGACTATTATTTTCAACTGTTGGGCATATTTTAAAGTATAGTATATTGTCTGTTAATTTATAAATCACTAGATTTTATATTATTTGCCTTGCAATAAAATCTGAAATTAAAATACTGCACATATTTCCATCAGAAACTACATGAGATTTAGTTCGAGAGAAAGTCGCGTGCTAGTAAAGGAGAACAAAAACGTACAGACGTGCTAGGGTCAGCCGACAGGTAAGGCTTCGTTAGTCATTCCTCCTTGAATTAACCCCTGGCCCCGATAGCGTACGAGTAAACAAAATATCTCAGACGCCCGCCTTTCCAAAGGCAGGACGGAGCCAAAAGAAGAGCAGGGAAATTAACAGCAACGAAAGCATTTTTTTGACGCAAGACAAACGAGAAAACCAGAAGCGAGAGAACTTTCTGCATTTATCATCAACACACGGTGAGTTTTGGATGCTTTACAACTTTCTGGAAATAATATATCTTTTCAATGTCGGCTCCGTATTCCAAATGACATACTTCCTAACATTTTTCATCGACTACAACCAGCGTGCGTCGCATCATTTCCTTTTAAGTAGACACAGCCAACACTCGTATAGCGGCCTTCACATTGTAAGCACAAAAACTCCGTACATCGTTGATGCGTATGGATGAGCTTCCAACATACATTCAGCAACACTTTTAATGGCTGCGATCCCCTCAATGGCAGCACATGATGGAATAAGGCCACCCTCCCACTTCTGAGGCAAAAATCTTATTGACAGCATTTAGATCAGAACTATACCAAAGTTCAAAAGGAAAAAAAAACAGTTTTTCTCTTTGTAGTATGCTCAGATGACCATTTATTTAAGATGGGGCTCAACAAAACTGACAGATCAGTGCAACTGCTCAATTACCGCTTTATCCCCCACAGCTCAAAACGAATTTGGTATTCTATTTCTAATCTTCACAACCACAGGGAAAAACCTATATCTGAAAGATATGTTAACAACGGCACGGCACTCTTTGACTTTGAAGACTAATTAATTTGCAGCTTCAAATAAGAACACTTGAGGTTGTAAATGACCTTTCTCACACATAACGAGCACATCAGCCCAACTACCAATAACCTGCACAAACCAGGACGAACCAAAGCCAGACCATGCTAAGCTAGGGTAGGAAAATGAGAAAAGAGTGTTTAGTAGGGTTTATATCTGGTTACCTTAACAGTCTGGTCATCATACATGACCCACTGCTCATCCTCGAAAGCAAAGCAATGATAGTGCTGCCCATAGTAACAAACCTGAATGCGTAAAAACAACAAAATAAAAATTATACTGGATGCTTTAATTTACAGGTTTCTGTACTCTTGGATAACTAGATTTAGGTGCAAGATCAGGTAATACAGTGAAAAATAATGTTGCTAAATTGCAACCAAATAATGTGCCCTCCAAGCAAATACCAGTATATAGTGAATGCTCTATTTGAAATATAACTAGAAAACATTAGGCTATATCACTGGACACAAAATAGTAGTTTGAACCAACTTTTTTTGCAACAGTATATGGATGTCACAGTTGGCTACCATAGGTAATGTAACACATCTCAACACATTAGCTCATAAAGTCATGGAAAAAGTCCATATAACGTCTTGAACTTCGTTCAAAAGTCCGTCAACACCCTGAACTTTGAAACCGGCTATCTAGCACCCCGAACTTTCTAATCCCGTTCGTTTAACACCCTACAAAACCAAACTTTTGAGCAAAATTCGGAGTGCGAGGGTTTCAAATTTTGGGGTGTCGGACGGACTTTTGAGCAAAGTTGAAAGTGTTATATGGACTTTTTCCTAAAGTCATTGATTTGTCCAATATGCATTTTGTAATTGCAAGAGAAATATGCTGTCACTGCTTGCTCTTTTGTAACCTCGGCAACAGTATAGCCTAGAGCCAACAATATCACTTCAGTAATACCTACTTCACATCCTATCAGTAGATAAAACCATTGGGGTTGTTCAAGTGCAAACTCCTCAATAAAGCCTATTGTACTATTGCTGATACAGCGAAATCTGTGAAAAAAACCAAAATAGCAACCCAAACAGGAGGCCATATCTTATTCTACTATTTCTGTAACTTAAGTCAATTTTGTAGTTTCCATATCAACCTAGTACCAACATAATAAAAGCCCTGAAGAAGATAATGTGCATGGTTTTGCTGCTACATGGCATGCCTGAATATTTCACAAGCCGAACACATTAACTAAAGGTTTAAGAAAGAAGCTACTAATAGTACTGTACTACCGTCAGATATCCATTAAAAAATGTGAAAAAACAAAAAAGGGGTTGTAGCCATACCACTGACACCAGAGAATGTTTGCTTCCTTGATCTAGACCACGGTAGAAAACACTAATGTCTATCTCAGTTGAAACACCAGCCAAAGTTGCAGATATGTCATCCACACTCTCTTTGTTGTTCTGCCATCCCAAAACTAAAATAGAATTTAACGGGTAAGGAGAGCCATGTCAATAAATTATCTCATTGCACACACAACATGCAAGCACTCATGCCCATGGGCACTCGCACAAAAGTGGATAACAAATGTAGACAATATCATGCAGGAAGCAGATTTAATAGCAGTTGCTTGATTAAAAATGGTTAACTCAGAGTGAAGCAGGCAATCCTACACCACTATGCAAACAAGCACTACACAAATGCATTTTAAGAGAGTACTGCAAGATCAAATATTTGTTAGAACCCCTGGACTGGAAATGACTAATTGCATGCACATATATATCCAAGAGAAAGAAGTTTACCAAGCGTAAAAACATGAGGGGGACTAGAAAGAATGTGGTGTGTATGATTTGGTTTTCCACAACCGCCAACATCCGGATCACACGCTAGCTGGTCATTCATTATCACGGTCTTCAAAAGATCATCGAATGAATGATCTGGACACATCATCTGTAGCATGGAATAAGTCATAATCCCGATTTCAATATATCAGAAACCATATAAAACAGAAAACAAGGAAACAATACAACTAATACATATCATGAGCTTCAACCCAAGGAAGACAACTAACCTTTGCAGTTCGAAGTGAACTAGCATTGATATTGTGGAAAAATGAGGTATATTTAAGTCGTCTAGACTCTAATCCACAATTGTGGCAGTTCATCCGTTCATAGACATCCATTCCAAAAAGACAGTGTACTATACAAGAACTGTTAGCACAATCCCATGAGCCGATAGAACTGCTCTCGTGAGATTTAGCATGGCAGTCAGCATGAGAAGTGTACGACTTATGCAAGCACTCGAAGATCACCCCCAATACCTCAGATGCATCATTCATTTGTCCCTGCCATGAAAATATATTGATCAGGGTCAACTAACATGGATATCAGATTGCCAAAAGGGCCGTGGTAGATGACAAGTGACCATTCTTATTATCTGTAGAAAGGAGCCTAAAGCCCCTTAACTATAGGATAGAAGACAGTAATATACCTCCTGAAAGAATTTGCTGTTAGGGTAGGATTTGCTCAAAGCGATCCTCAAAGAAGTAGGTGCAACAGCTTCTCCTTGCCCCTCGGATGCTTTGCTCAAGTCAATGAAGATATCGTATAATGCACAGACAGCACAAGGATCTTCAACATGCTTATGCAGTGACGATGTTTTAAGAAACTCATCTCGAAACCGCCTCAAATGCCATAATGACTGCATATAGAGGAACATCATGTGAAAAAACGAAGCACAATTGCAGAAGCATAACACGTCTAGACAAGTACCTGGATAACCACATTCAAGAAACAATTGTATTCACCAGCAGCATTTTTAAGGCCGGCCCCATGCACTTCTTTCACATTTGAAGTGACTGCCATATCAGTAGTAGAAAGATCAGAACATTAAAATAGGATTTAAGTTACAATCGATCAAGATAACACAGATCTAAATGATCCCATTAACATAACACTTGTAGCTAGAAACTGACATAGAGATTAGATAGAATTAACATCATAGCATCATGGTTATATAAATAAATGATTATGTAAAACCTCATGTATCAGCAACCAGTATATAATATATAAATCTACAGTAACTGCGAAGCAATAGAAAGAACAAAAAGCATACTCTCCAGTCCTAACAAAGCATCATTCTTTGTACAAGACTCTGAGGTCAAACTATAGACAATATTTCAGTATTTATAGATAATATGCAATAGCCTTGTAAATTGCAGCTTTTATCAGCTTCACTAGAAACTGGTCATATTATAGTTACACTCCATAACTAAATGGCTTAAAATTGGCAATATCTTGAAGATAATGTTCTGTATTTTTCTAACTTGAAGCTAATGTTCCATTTTTTTTAAAGCACCTAGACCTTTTGGTGATAGTCAAATTATTCTTCATTATGGCAATAGGACATGAACATGCAAATGCTCAGCATAAGGAACTCAAATTTCGCAGTTGACGTAACGAAAGCATGTTGTGTAATCTAAATCACAACTGCGCATCCGTAGCAACTAACAAACACCTTAATACAAGAGTTATTTATGATGCTAACTAGTTGTTGAATAGAAATATCCGCGGCTGTTCAAGGCCCAAGATATGAGTTTGTTGAGAAGAGAGAAGAAAGCAGTACGAAGGCTTTGGTGAACAGCTTTTAAGAGGTCTGCATGGAACACTTTCTCATAATCATGCTTGCTGCATACAGTTGCTGAGGGTTTTGCGCCACTGTCAACTGGATATGGAAGGAAAAGGTTTAAAGATGTTAAAATCAAAAGAGCAATGAGGAAATGTGTAACATGCTGCCCATCTATAACAAGCTCATCTTTAGATATAATGCATGGTTAGAGAAAACAAAGAAACAATAGGAAGTAATATGTGGGCATGGCTATAGTAAACAAGAAAAGATACAAGTGGCTTGGTCAAGGACTTACTTAAGCATACTTCAATAACTATTATATGATAAGGGGCAAGGATGTCATGCATGACAATCCTCTGTAATGGTTTGATAACACTAGTCAGAATAACTATGAGAGTGGATCTTCAATCTATTTTTAGTGCTTCACAAACTTTTAGCTGATTTCTTAGTAGCTTATTTGTGATCACATTATCAAATGAAATTCACTATCTGGAAAGTGTTTATATATCACAGTAGAGCAAGAAAACATATTACCAATTTGTTTGAGTTAAATGGTGTGTACTCCGGCACTACTTAACATTAATGTACAACAAAGTACACACAGATACAAAGGTTAGGATCATTGTGAATTTGTCATGCTGGTGCAATTTGATATGGACCGGTACACTTAGAAGGAACCCGTGTGTACATAAGCTAGTCTAATATGTAAAGTTTTGTGCTACATGGATTTCAAGAGCTCCTCAACATCTATGACCAGCATTTAAAACAAACCAAGATCAGGTTACACAAATAAACTCAAGGATAAGATTGAACTACAACTACCTTTCTCATGATTCGAATTCTCTATTCCAGCAGAGCGAGCTTTATGCACATTCTGTGGATCATCCGAAGAGAGCATATGTAGCTCATTTTGTCTTGCATCTTGATAGCTGTGATTGGTGAAGTCAGCAACTTTACCAGAACTGTTCCATCGTGGAGCTGGTGTACCATATTGTCGACTAGATGCCCTATCATCATCATGAATAGCGCCTGGCATACCTGCAACAACAAACAGATAAATATTGCAGTTACATACGGAATTAAAACAAAAGGTCTAATTTGGACAAGTCATAACCAACAACCTTGGATGTATTTCTTATGTTGTTGGCTGGTACTTTTCTTAGACCTTTGGATAATGGGACTAGTTGGAAGTTTTGTATTTTGTGCATTTTTCCAAACTCCATTCATTTTCAATGTTGGCTTACTAAGGTCCACATCACTGCTGGTTAATGCATGTGCACCAGGAGAACCCAATCCATTATGTTTCTCCCTACCATTGTTCTCCGTGCTTTGCAGCAGGTCCATACCACAGAATCTAGAACTAGAATGTTCTTCCAGCAAAGAAACTTTAGAAAAGCGAAAATCACCAAACTTTATGCCTTCAAGATAAGCAGGTGAGAAGTTATCGGGTCCACTTTGATGGTTATCCTGGTCCCTGTTTAAATTAACATCAATCGAATAACCAGTTCTCCCAATATCTGAAGATGCCGAAGTACTTCTACATTGTTCTGCGAGATGCTTCTGCTTTGCCTCCTCCTCTATCCATCTTTGGTATTCCAAAGTTTCCTCCAGCTTTCTTTCCTCTGCTTCAAGTTGTACTCTATGCCTAAGTTCTTCCTCTTGTTTATTTAAGTAATCATCACTTGTTGAAAGTTTGCAGTCAAAGTCATCACAATCAACAAGAGACTGACTGCAAAAGTTTAACATGATCAAAAAATAAATAAAGTCATACAAACATGAAAGTTCCAAAGTCAAAAGAAAACCAATGATGCTGATGAAAATGATGATTCTATTGCTGCCTCTTTTTGTTCATGTTGCACATAATAAAAAAAAACTAACACAAAAACTTACGAAATTTAGAAGCCTTCTGCAATATATTCCAATGAGAAGACCATGAAAGGTACGAACAATGATCTCAAGAAGCAGAAGCCCATGAGATGAACAATTATTTCAGGCACTGCTAGAGAACACTAAATGTATCTGGAGATGCATGCATAAACAAAGCATGCACCAGATATGATGGTTGGCACCTCAAGATAGAAGACAGTATATTAAAGGGTCCACAAGTTTCTAAATTTCCTTGTGACTAGTTAATTGTCAACTACATTCAACAGGGAAACAACATCATTCAAAGCTCAAAACAGATCTTGTAATTCTGCAACCAAATATATTTCCCAAAGTAAATTCCCCAGACTAAATCTTACTGTCTAACCAAACATCCATATGCTGACTGGGATTATATTAGTAGTACTGAGTAACTACAGCTAACACACAGAAAAAAAGAAAAGAAAGCATTCCAATCACTTATCTGAAAAATCAGGTCCAGTGCATTGTATACAGTTAAGAAAGAAGTAATTTGAGTACATGTGTACCTCAGAAAGGGTACTTTCGCAAGTAGAGAACATGTGAATTTCTCAGAACATGGAGGAGTACAAGCATTACTTACGATTGCTCTGATGTCTCCTCATCTGCACTGTCCCGGTGGACAATCAATTGATCACTCCAGCTCAAATCCTACAAAGCATTTAGAAGCAATATAGCAAGAAAATAAATTTCTTTTTGTGAACAACAAGAGCATACAATATTACAATATGATCAAACTCAAAAGCACAGCTACCTTGAGATCCTTAGATCTCCGAGAATCCTTCGTTTTCTTCTTGTCCTTTGATTTCTCATGGGATTGCTTTGTGTCACCCCCTCTGTTTGCATTCTTCTTAGCATCTAAAGCAAGTTCAGCCAAGAAGGCTTCACTTGCAGCATCAGATCTCTCTCTGGCATCCTTGTCCACCAGCTCTTCCAAATGGCTCTAAATTACCACACCATAACCACAATTAAGAAATGGACAAGAGCACAAAGCATTAAAACAACTGAGTGTGTATAGAGATGCAGTATACAGACTCGCAAGAAGGATTTCAAAAGGGGAAGGAGAATTGTTCGATAATCAAGGACAGAAGCAGGTCCAAGCTTGAGTTCCAGTTGCTGCATCACAGCTAGACTTCGCATAATCCTAGCGTCTGTCTTGCTAAGCTGTAAGTGAAACAGTCAAGAGAACAGATATTGTTATTGCATGTTAAGAGAACAGATATAACTTCTGCTGATAAATAGAATGCCAGAAGAACTGACCTCCAAAGTAATTTGTTCCTTCAGCTTTGAAACAACCATCTGTACCACAGAATCGTTTGGATGTACAAAGTCATGCAACCTCCAATCATCTTTTTCTGCCCCATCGAAGGTCATGCCAGAAAAGGCTTCATCATACCCAAAATGTGACGTGTGAACTTCCTTCAAAATAGTAGATATTGCATCTAATTCAGATCTGCAACCGTTATACAGCCCCTCAGCATTGCTCTCTAACAACTCCTCCTGCCGCTTCTTTAGGAGCTCCTCATGTCCTTGAAATGCATACCGCCCCACATGGCCCCTTCGCCTTTGCTCTTCAAATAAAAGAGTATCTACAGCAAGCACACCCTCCTCATTGCTCAATTGTTCATGCTTCCGTTCACACCAGTCTTGCAATATAGAGAACTCCTTCTCAAGCATCTGAAGAATCTGCATGCCCTGATTTGACCTCTCATCAAGCATACGATTCCAGTCCAATAGCTGCTCACCAATTGAAGATCTAGCATACAACCATGAAAGGAATGCATCAGTGTCAACATTCTCAGGATCAGACTTCCCAAAAAATGCCCGGCCATCAAGGATCAACGTTGATGAATCAGAATCTAGTGTAACCTTCTCCAGGATATTGTGATTTTTTGGGAAACTATCCCCATCACCCAGTTCCCCATCCTTCTGTGAGGACCTATTAAGTCCACAGCACTGTGTTAGGTCCTGCAAGAACTTGAGCACCTTCTGCAGCGATGATGAATCCAAGAAGCATATGCAGAGCGGCGACTCATCTAGCGAGTGGTTAAGCAGCAGTGAGCCAGAAGGCATCCCCCTGAGTTCCTCCATAGCAAAATGTATCACCCTATTCAGATGGCTCACTGAAAGATTCTTGTACTTCACAAGGATTTGGAACAACGAATGAATCCTCTCCAAAACCTTCGCTCTTTCCTCATCATCAGACAGCGGCCACTTCCGGTCACCTTCCCTCATCACCACTCCAAACCTATCACACTCTTCATTGTGTGGCGAGGCTGAGGATTCCGATGTGTCCGATTTGTCTTTAGTACTCCAATTATCCGACGACATTGAATCCTTGTCTCTATATGGGCCAATATTGTCAGCTTGCTCTTCCTCGAGCACTTTGAGTGCCGCAGTAGCATCCACCGGCCTCCAAGTCGAACCAACAAGCATTGCTGCCCAGTCAGCATCAATCTCCTGTGGCACCATAGCCTGCAGCCGAGGTGATAGCACACCCACATGCTCCCGCAACACATGCTGCAGGTGCGACTCCAAATCTGCGAAGCGCTCCCCACACCGGCCACATGCCCAGAACTCCCACTTCCCACTCCTAGTGGCAAACTCTAGCACCTCATTAAGCACATCAGATGTTTCACTGGCAGCAGCTTTCTCCTTATGCATTGCAGCAGCATAGTGTGACTTAAGCTCAGAAATGCTAGTGTTTAAGAACACGAGCCTCCAGTCCATGGTCATTGTGCCCCAGAACGCACGCACCTGGTCCATGCGGTCAGATGCTGATGAGAATGTTGCCTTTCTTAACCCGCCCTTCCTCCGGTCAGCACGATGTCCTGCCGCTGATGACTGAGACGATGAGGAGGGTGCCTCATCTCCCAGTGGCTGTGGCTGTGGCGGTGAGGAGGAGGCGACAGCAGCAGCATTGTGCTGCTGCTGCTCAAGCAGCTTCATCGCAGCGACCCGCACTTCAATCTCCTTGCGGCGCTCGTCAGGGGTCTTGGTAGCCTTCTTGATCTCGTTCGGCCGGTGCGAGGCGGGCGCCGCCGGGAGGAGGCGGAGGTCCATGGGGTCCTCAGCCAGGCGGCGCACAGGGATCAACCGAAGCTTATCGTCCCCAGGGCCGCCGCCCAGGGTCTTGACCCACGTGGAGATGGATGCCAGGTTGGCCTTCTGGATCAGGGAGCGGAGCTCGGATTGGACCTGCTCGGCATCGGGGGCAGGCAGCCTGAGGGAGTGGGGCGCCGGGTCGGAGGGGGCCTCGATGCTGAGCCCGCGCTCGCACTCGGCGACGACTTCCTCGTAGCCGCGGGTGTCGGAGGCGGCGTCGTAGAGGAGCATGGCGTGGAAGTGGGCGAGCTCGACAGAGTCCGGCGCGAGCTCGACGGCGCGGCGCGCGGCCTGGAGCGCCTCCCTGTGGTGGCGCGCGCGGGCGGCGGGGTCGTCGAGGATCGCGGCGGTGCGGGCGTGCACGGTGCCGTGCGCGCGGAGGAGGAGCAGCGAACCCTCCCCGTGGCGCGCGACGGCGTCCTTCATGAGCCGCAGCGCCCTCGCGTGGCTGCCGCGCTGGAGGCAGGAAAGGGCCTTCTCGCACTCGGCGCGCACGGCGGCGCTATCGCCGCCCCCCGCCGCCGCATCCGCCTGCCGGCGGTAGGCGCCGGGGGGCGGGGGAGGTGGAGTAGGGTTTGGTGCGGGTGTTCGCTTCTTTCGGCCCATTGGGGGAATGAGATTTGGGCGAAGGGGTGTGCGGGGATATAAAAACGGAATTGCTAGGTAGCATACGTCCGAAGCGAGGAAACCATCGTACGCTTCTAGCGCTCATAGTCTCTATCAATCCCACTGCTGTCTTATTTATCTACCTTTTTACTTTCTTGATCACTTATTAATACCATTGTATTTACATTAATACTACACGTCAGACGTTCGAACAAAATGTTTTACATTAGACGCTCACGTCACTTCACTGTTGCCACTGTGTGCAAAGACCCACCATTTACTTTCCCCGCTCGTTGCTCTCTTCCCACTCAGACTTCGATTTCTTTCCGCAACCATCAGTTGCTCCTCTCCTTCAACTTCGCTGTAACTAGAGCAAAATCAAATCATAGCAAGTGCCTCGAGGAGAGAGAATCTAGAGAGACGGAAGAAACTTCAAGCCGTCAAGCATCACTCTCTCCTCCCATCTCCATCTTTCTCCGTCTCTCTCTCCTCACTCCATGCCATAAATCTCTCTCTGTACCAACATGACAGGGGACGCATCAAAATTGTTGCCGCCTTCCTAACTTCCTCTACCTTGCTCTCCTCTTGTCAACCTCCCACCTGTGCGCACCTGGCCACCGTCTCTCTTTGTCCCTTGTTGCCCATGTGATTTGTGTGGCTCGATTTGTGCTAAGCTTGGGTGCGGCGAGCTTCTCACTACCGCCTAGTAGGAGCGCCGTCCCGCTCTCCCTACAGGAGTTGCATCTCATGCTCGTCTATTACGCTCGAGGTCTTCGATTGGGTGCGCAGGAGGTGGCCCCTAGCTAGATGTTGTAATTTTTGTTGCAATAGGTTCTTGTATTTGTTGCCCTAATAGTGACTGCTCCTCAACTGAGCTCATCTTCTCACTAGTACCGCCACCTCCTCCTCCAGCGGATTGTTGTATGTGTTCTCTCAATTTGTTGCAACAAACTTTGTCAATTGTTGCAACAAGTGTTTTATTTTGTTGTAGTGTGTACTCGCAAAAATATTGTAGTAAATGGTGTTTTTATTGCAATTGTTTTGTTGATTTGTTGCACCGAGGTTGCGATTTGTTGCAATGGGTTGTCGCCACCTAATGGAGTTTTTGCTTTGCAATGGGTTGTTGCCACCGAATGGAGTTTTTGCTGCACACTTTGTAATTTTTGTTGTGTTCGCTATCATTTTTTTTATTTTGTTGCAATGTTGTTGCATCCTTTAATTGTTGCAATGAATTTTGTTGTAGCTAGAGTGGGATTTTTGCCACACGGATAGTCACTCATTGTTATGTTTGTGCTGTGAAATTTGCAGGGCTAAATTATTTTATTGCAATTATTGGTTCGATTTGTTGCAAACATTACTAGGAAATGTTGCGTCCAACTGTGTGATGGTTTGGCTCCGAGCTGCAGCAACGACTTCTTCGTGAGCATGTTGAGCAGAGTGTTGTTGTTAGGCATCCAATACTATTGAGAGAGTGATTTAAAAAAAACTTTCCTTAGTGTTGCTTGTGTGTTCTTGTAATGTTACAGCACCACCAGATATTGTTGCATGCGTTGAAGAAATTTGTTGCACTGCTTTCGGGAGCATCCGATGGAAACATTCCCATCAGACGTCCGAGCCCTAGCATCACCCTTATATTTATTTGACAACATATACTGCTCTCTCTGCTCCTCGCTAGTTGTTGTATGTGATTGATTTACCTCCTCTCTCTCTCTCTCGCAATATCTACATCAATCAAGAGGAGTCAAGGCGGCACCACCGACACTGGATGTGCGGATCAGAGGTAGCCAAGGTGCCAGATGCATGCAAAGGAGGGTAGCGGACAATGAATGGAGGGACACCATGCTGGCATCGGCCTCGCTAGCTTTGGGCATGCGACGATGAGGTTTTGAGCCGGCTGTCTCCTCCGGCGAGCTCGACCATCATCACTACTCGCATGTCTTCCTCCTCTTGTAGGATCTATGCGTCTCCTCTGGGTACGATTTTTATTGCAAGCGTCTGCTGGATTTGTTGCATAAGTGCAATCAAGATGTTGCAGCCTCATAGCCTATGTGCTTTGATTTTGTTGCAATGTTGTTGCATCCTTTAATTGCTACAATGGGTTTTTTGCAGCCGGAGTGGGATTTTGTTGCATAGGTAGCAATCGTTGTTGCGTTGTGCTGTGAATTTATTGCGGGGTTAACTTCCTTTTCTTGCAGCTATAGTTAGATTTGTTGCATACATTGCAAAAAGATGTTGCAGCTACAATGGATTTGTTGCATTTTATTGCACGTATTATTTAAAGATGTTGCGCCGACGCGTCCAATAGAAGCTTCCCATCGAACATTGATTGCTAGTCCTCACCATATAAAAAAAGCGGAGAATAGTAAAACCTCTCTTTCTTCTTCCCTTTCTATTTATGTGGGTGGGTCAACCACCTCACACGAGTTGGAGGGATAGGTGCAGATCGGAAATAGGGTGCCTGCGAGTGCCGGTGCTGCTTTCTTTAGGCTACGTTTTTCTTCCGGGATTTTTTTCCGTTTCGTAATTGCATTTGTTTCAAGTTTCGTAATATCAAACAATATAATTTATTTGTTAAAGAATATATGTCGACTTTTGTAGTCGGCAATAAATTATGGGGCAGGCGCTAGATCTCAAACTCGAAGGTCACACAAGACAAGGGGTTTAGATAGGTTCAGGCTCTCGCGGAGTAGATAAGACCCTAATCCTGTGTGCTGGGATTATGCAGATCTCTTGGATCTAAGATTGCTTAAAGCGCAATATGCTCTGGGCGATATGAGGTGTGCTGCTCTATGGCTTGATTGCTCTATGCTTGGATGATCAGATCCCTATGTTGTTGCCCGCCCTCTCCCTTATATAGCGGGGGTGGGGCGGCTTACAGAGTCCTGATCGGTTAAGAGATTCCGATCGATTATAAGATTCTAGTCGGTTACAGGATAGAGTTTACATATTTTTCTACCCTATTAACGACTCGGATTACAACCGTATCTATCATATCTAAATATAAGTTCAACTTCCTTTAGGATATGTCCCCTTGCGCACGCGTGGGCCCGACGGGGAGTATCTTCCGGCCTCCTCTTGGGCTGTCATGAGGGTACCGGGTTCTTATATTCCACAAGAGCCCTCGAGTCCTTTGCGATCAAGTTGCCGCCTTCCTGGTTGCATTTCAACCGAGTCATGCTTCACGCCGAGTGCTTCCAGTTCTTGATGCAGCTTCCCGACTAGTTTTCCTTTACAACCGAGTGCTCTGTTGTAGGCAAAGAGATCGTGAAGGACTCAATAGAGCTCCACGCGTTAAACTTTCCGAGTGGTTCCTAGCCCCATTATTGGAATTCCGCAATCGGACATCTTGGGACATATTGTATCCCAAACAATATGCGTAAGTCAAAACGCTTTTCCGCTCAAGGCAAAATTCGTACGCTCCCTTTAAATTCATTTGTCGCCGGTTCGATGTCGTCGTTGAAGCGTTGGCTCATACACGCCGTGATCCAAATTTAGTAGCCCGAAATCATGTATATGCGTAACTTAGGCAATGTAAAAACAATTCACTTGATGTGATGTCCGATCGGTGTATATATAATTTTAGAGTTTTTACTCTTTTTCCTTATTGATTTTGAATTCATCCGAGTGGTTTGACTCTTTTGTTTAAGCACTCGCCCGACTAGTCTAGCCCCGAGCGTTGGGAGTCGGCCATGGCTCTTTTCCTGTGCATGTGTTTTGGGTGACTAAAGTTCGCTGCTCATGGGGTCGAGCTTCACAACTCGGGTTATCGCACTCGGATTCACTTGCAATCGTTAAGCAAAAGAAGAAAATACAACTCGAGAAAGATGTGCGACACGCACACTATTATGTAGCCTCCGACTTATCGCTTAGTTGTGGGTCAACTAAGTAGCAAGTCGAAAGTCAACAATTTTATTTATAATGACATAATTGAGTAAAAGCGACTTAGCCGCTTTATGCTCCATATGTTGTCGACAATCATGCCATCTTTGCTCGTGGCGCAGCGTAGGCTTGTAGATGAGCCGTAGGCGGCTCTCGGCGCGGCGTGGCTCATGGCGTCGCCGAAGGTGGCGCCGGGCGCGGCGTAGGCTCGTGGCCGTCGCCGAAGGTGGCGCCGGGCGCAGCGTAAGCTCGTGGTCGGCCGAAGTCGCGTGGGAGCGCGAGCGCGCTTCACCCACCGGCTTTTTCGATTTTTTGAATTGCGCCGCCGTTACCATGGCCTTGATCTGGGCCACGATCGGGGCCGCCGGGCTATCCGATGCAATCATCGGGTCCAGTTTGTCGATAAGCGTCTTAGAGGCAACGACGTTCTGCATTAGCGTGTGGAAGACGGCTTGATCTCCTAACCTGGATTGCAGGATGTCCTCGTGGACATTGCGACCGCGAGATCGAAGCGATCGCACCTACACCTCCTTACCCTTACGAAGACGATCTTCCCCCGCAGCTTCTTGTTCTTCTTGTTGGCGTTGGAGATCGGTCTTCGCTTCTTCTATCGCGAAGACGCCACGAAGATCGCAGCAATTCCTCGCGACGCCGACCGGGTTTGCCACCAAGTCAAAGTGTCATACTGAAATGAGTCTACCGATCTTTACCGATTGGATCCGGTTCAAGTCTAGGCGACAAGTTCTCTCATACAAGATCTGCGACGAAGTCCAGGCTCCCGAAGTGGAAAGCCTGACCGGAGATGAAGGTGGTGGTGATTCCGCCGATCGCTGCCATCGAGTCTGTAGGAAAAGATTATAGCGCCTCCCCTACCTAGCGCGCCAACTGTCGACTTTTGTAGTCGGCAATAAATTATGGGGCAGGCGCTAGATCTCAAACTCGAAGGTCACACAAGACAAGGGGTTTAGACAGGTTCAGGCTCTCGCGGAGGAGATAATACCCTAATCCTGTGTGCTGGGATTATGCAGATCTTTTGGATCTAAGATTGCTCAAAGCGTAATATGCTCTGGGCGATATGAGGTGTGCTATGCTCTATGGCTTGATTGCTCTATGCTTGAATGATCAGATCCCTAAGTTGTTGCCCGCTCTCTCCCTTATATAGCGGGGGTGGGGCGGCTTACAGAGTCCTGATCGGTTAAGAGATTCTAGTTGGTTACAGGATAGAGTTTACATCTTTATCTACCCTATTAACGACTCGGATTACAACCGTATCTATCATATCTAAATATAAGTTCAACTTCCTTTAGGATATGTCCTCACAAGACGGCAATGGGCCCGACGCGGGAGTATCTTCTGAGCCTCCCTCTTGGGCCTGTCATGAGGGTACCCGGGTTCTTATATTCCACAATATATTTATATATGTACTAGGCTAGTTAGATTTTTAAAATATCGTAAGCATTTGAAATAATAAAAAAAATGTTTGGCGGAAAATACAACTTGAGGAACGTAATTGAAGTATGAGCTTTGACGGAAGAAAATCATTGAACATAATAAGCTGTTGGGATTTTTAAAAACTTAATCACTCTTCATCATGCATAAATCATGTGCCGCATGCTCCTATTATTAATCTATTAGCTACTCTTTTTCAAAATATATGCATGCACAAGTACATATATTTAATCGAAGCAATATGCTGATTATGTGTTCAACAAATTATCCTATTAGTTTATATGGTGTTAGAATACTTTGCTCATGTCTACATCAATGCACCATGGGTGATCTACCTTGAATTTATTTTCTCTCACATGACATATGTGCATCGAACCGTGTATCTCCTTTACTTCTCGTTGCCACAACTTTTCTACTTCAACCTCTAACAGTAAGCCCTAATCTTAATCGATCTATCTCAGGTGCTACTAAGGATGGCAGTAGAGTAGGGGATGACCGTGGGATGTCCCAGAAGCCTCATCCTGTTCCCTTCTATGACATCCCTGCACCCGACCCTGCTAAGCTTCGCGAGGGAAAAGCGGCCACCATCCCGGTCTCTTGTGGGAACTGAGCCAGTGGAAATCCTGCAGGGACCGAAAACATAGTTTGAATACAGTTTTTAATTTGTTAATATGACTTTAGCTGTTAATTTATAAGTATTTAGGCATTACTTTTCATAACATATAGTTCCACAACTTATATAAAAGTACATAAATACATTTTTTAGTCAAATATATAAGGAACAATAATGTTTATTTTAGCAGATCCTTGTGGGGCCCATAGGGGGACTTTGCTCCTTGCCCACTATGTTAACAGGCCCCGTCTCGACCCCAGTGGGGGAAGAATTCCCCCACCCCTATCCCTCACGGGGATAATCCCCATGAGGCAAATTGCCACCCCTAGCTTCTACCCCTTTAAATGCAATATGCTACCACATAGTTATCTTCTATTTTGCTCTAGTTATTACTTAATATCGACCGTTGCGACATCAAAG
Source organism: Otatea glauca (assembly GCA_036346275.1). Classification (NCBI taxonomy): domain Eukaryota; kingdom Viridiplantae; phylum Streptophyta; class Magnoliopsida; order Poales; family Poaceae; genus Otatea; species Otatea glauca. The sequence continues at coordinate 54,388,997 of CM070722.1, read as the reverse complement.
CCACATACACGTCCAACCTTTACTGATCGTTACCAAGGATACCCTTCATGCTCTCTCTAGTGGCCTCGAGCCTATTATCTATGGCTACACCATCTCTACTCTGAGCTCGTTGCTCATATGCTTTTGTTCGTACGGAGGCATGCATTTATATGCACATGCATGTTTTTTATGTGCTCAATGTCTTCTTCTCCCGTGTCGGTTGCTCATCTCCTTCAACATTGTCGAACCCAACATTGTTGCTTCCTCACTAACTGTGGAGACCTCCCATCTTCATTAATGTCAACATGTTTGCATTAGTCGCTTACGATATGGAGAATCGTCTCGTCTTCGCCTAAAATGTCATGTTCCTCACTAGCGATGGCACGATTCTAGCTACCCATTGGCATTATATCGGCCATAGCTTGTCTTTAATGCATAGCTTCATCTCTTCTCTACCGGGGCTTCCTCGTCATTGAGCTTCTTTTGCCATCGACTTCCTCTACAACGTTGATGCTCACTACTTGTCGTTATGCTCCTCGGCTCCTTTGACTATGAACTTTCTCTTTAATAATTCTAGCGAGCAACATGACATTGTCCTCATCTCTACGTTGCCGCATCAGCCTTCACTTCCCTGTGATCAATGTTTTCGTATAGGACAGTTCGATGCCATTGTGCTGTATCGTGGTCTCCCTCACACCATTTGACGTATCCTTTTTATAACTTTCATTTTCGATCAAATTTCCAATTATTTTTTATTGAATCACATATACAAACCAAATTGCTAATTTTATTTAATTTATATTGAATTTTATTTATTTAGAGACATTACTTTGGAATTTCTATGGAAATCAATTTACAATTTTTTTTATTCCCAATTTCAATTAAATTGTTATTGAAATTCGTATAGAAATCTAATTTTCTTTTTATTGAGTAATTTTTATTCTGAATTATATTTATTTAGGGATATTTTGAAATACATATCGAAATAAAATTGGTAAATTTATTTTATTTTTTATTCCTAATTATAGTTTTTTTGGAATTCATAAACAAATCCAATTGCTATAATTCCTTTAGTTTTTATTCGAAATTATATTTATGTGGGGATTTTACTTAGGAATCTGCATGAAGTCAAATTGCTAATTTTATTTTATTTCTTTTTTATCGAAGTTCGTGTACAAACCAAATTGCTAGTTTTATTTAATTCATCCGGAATTATAGTTATTTGGGGATTTAGTTGTGGAGTTGGTATGTAATTTAAATTGAAATTTTCCTCTTGTTTTTATTCTGAATTTTAGTTATATTTTGTTTGAATTCATATACAAATCCAATTTGTATTTTTAAATTTTTATTTAGAATTACAATTATTTAGGTATTTTATTTTTAATTCATAAATCAAATGCTAATTTTATTTTTTATTCATAAATTCATATATTTTTTATTCAGACACACTGAAAGAATGTGTTGGGGATGACTTTCCAAAGGGTCGGGTTTTCGCGACGACCTTGGTTGGCTGCTGTAGTACTAGCGTCTCGCCTCATCCATAGCCTTTTGTTTTGGTGCGATGAGCAATTCATGTTGCTCTTGAGTGGCCTTTTCTGCCATTTCGTAGGCTTCACGCTGTTCTCATTTTGCTCGTTGTTTGTCTATCTCACTCATGACCACAAAGGTGCGGAACCCGGAGTGGATGGAGGGAGTGATCGGTCCATTTTCATTCGAAGATGGGATGTAGTCGAGGCCTCAGAGACAATTTCTGAAGTGCTCTCCAAAATTTTATCATCATCTTGGAGAGTGTGATCATTATCGACTTCCATGGGATACGCTCCATGGACATCTGCCTCTGAAATTGTTGTAGGAATAGGATCGTGCCCGCTTTTTGATTCCTCAAGAAGTGGTGGTACTTCCAACGCGCCCTCACCCAAATTGGCCTGGGTTGCCGATAACTCTGCTTCAATAACATATTCGGAGTAGAAGTCACACTTATATTCTTTTTCCGTGAGATAGTCATTGACGTTGAGATCGGCGTAGTCGAAGAGGTCGAAAGAGTTTTCTTCATCCATCACTGAGAGTGGTAGGGCATGCCTTTCACAATCTTGATCGCCAAAGGCCCTCCTTCTAGCGTCAACTGTTAATGTTTAAGACCTGGGGTCTCTAGATCGACCTTATGAATGAAAAATAGTTATAGGCCTCCGTGGACAAAGATTATGAAAAGTGGAATGAGAGATTGCTTCTTATTAGCCAAGCGGCTTAACAGATTACAAATGTTACAGAGACTATCTTATTCTGAATGCCTGATTGTAGATTCAGTTGACCTTGACGGTACAAAATGGTCTCCCTATTTGTACAAAATGAAGAGGTGGTAGTTACGCTTCAAAAGGTATCATACAATTGAAAGATATCTTCCCACTAAAGGGTGTCTTTTCCGGGATAACTTCTGAGTAGTTTTTCGTACATGTCAAGAGAAACTGTCTGCATGGTATGTATGAGCAGAAATAACTACCTGCCCTGACCAATATCATAGGTCGGGACGGTTGTTTTACTGGTCGTCAGTGTAAGGCAAAGTAGAGCATACGTCAAAAAACTGGTCGAAGACGTAAACAAGCAACTGAAGGTGGATTTTATTCTTCTTTATGGGCTTTTCTTTATAAGTTGCGGGTCCAAAAATAGTATATAGCTTTTAACCATTATATGTCCAAATAGAGTGTGGCCTTTAATCCTCGTCAAAAAGCGTAACAGTTGGTATCATTTAATTATATTCAAAGGTACACTGTTCATCTGTTTTGTATTCTCCAATGATGAAAGCACAATGCTATATTGTTTTTACATATAGAGAATATAGCTTATAGTCCATTTTTAACTGTCTTGGAGCCATCCGCAATGTAACATCTACTCAACCTTTTATCTATCTTGGAGTTATCTATAAGTGTTGAAATCGATTTGTCTGGAGTTTTAGATCAACCTCCAGCACTGAGAATGTTATCAATCTTCAACCATTTTTAAAATGTCAAAGTATGTTGCAAGACAATATTTTTTAAAATGTGAATCGTAACATTTTTGGCACATAGATGGTACAGATTTAAGGAAAACATGAACATACAAGCCACCAACAGAAACGCCTCCCAAGCTGTGCTGTTCAAAAGACAAACAATGTAGCATTAGGGTGTACGAGCTGATTTGGATGTTTCAGACCAATAAAAAATATATTTTGAGCCGTTTTTAGTTTCACACAAGACAAAATAATTTTCTCCTGCGCCTCCACCATGACCATCCGCAGTCGAATACGATGGCTTAAAATGTACGGGAATGCAACCCATCTGCCCTTGGCTTGATCAACCCAATGCACAAAGCTCCAAGGAAAAAAATCACCGCGAGTCTAAATTTAGCATCCCTGACGCCGCCCCACTACCTCCTCTCGTCTCCTCCCTCCCTCGCTCCCACCCATTCCCATCCTCACCACCCGCGTCACCACGAGACTCCAGACGAGCTCTCTCATCTTGGTGCTGGCGACTGGAGAGATGGGACAGCAGAGGACGCTGGTATACAGCTTCGTGGCGCGTGGCGCCGCGGTGTTGGCCGACCACAGCGAGGTCTTCGGCAACTTCGCCTCCGTCGCCGAGCAGTGCCTGCAGAAGCTCCCTGCATCCAACAACCGATTCACCTACAACTGCGACGCCCACACGTTCAACTACCATGTCCACGACGGATTCAGTAATGCCCCCCAAACCCAACCACCCAATCTTCTTATTCAATGTGCGTTGATTGCCTAGTATGATTCGTGCGGTTTGAAGGGCGTGTAATTTCCCCCCTATATTTTGGTAATCATGGATTGCATTCAGCACTATCTAGCTGGATCGGTGTCCTTGTCCATTTAATCGATCAAACTTCTTCTCTAATGGTGGATTACATTTGATCTGATGCGGATCAGGCATCCTTTCGATGTTGCCATGGCCCATGGTAGATTTGGTTCCCTCCATGTTTTCGCAGGTGCAAATATGCCATGTGAGGATTGGGGTAGGGATTGGATAGAATTTTGTTGGTTAATGTATTGGGCTATTGGCCGGTTCAATTGATTTTTATCTATTTTGTTTTATCGACAAGTGAGGTAATAATTGCTAACTTTCTTTGTGGAAGGCGGGATATGTGAAAGTTTTTTTTCTCTTTTTCCATTTTGGTCGGTAGAGACAACAGGATGACAAATATTGTGATACATGAGTAATCTGACTTGCTTGCTCTGATTGATTTGCTCAATGTGGGTTTCATGATAATGTTCTTGTTTTGAATGAGGACATGGTTAGCATGATGATGTTGTGATGGGTAGGTTGGCGTGCAACTTATGGTAAGTTTCAGTGTCCATGAATATCTGTTGATAATAGTTTTGTATTGTTCTTTTTTCTTTGAACGGGTTCTTTTTTGGTTCTTGGCATAGATTAAGATGGATGTATATTGTGTCCCCTTTCAAGTTTTGTCTAATGGTATCGCTAACACGTTTCACCACTTGCTCATACATTGGTTTTTGACAACCAGCTGTGTAGCACTGATAAAGTCGCCTTATTTGCCTTCCTTATTTTCTTTTGATCAAAGCCTTCCTTATTTATCATTTAAAAGCATGTTTGGAGTATTGGACTGTTTCACTGAATGCCTATTTTATCAATATGCAACATTTATATGAATTTGGACCATGTAGTGATCCTTATGTTTTCCGTTTCTACTTCCATAGCCTTTCCTTGCATTCTAATGTTTAAGTATTCTAGTAGTATTGATGTCTATGAATACAAACTAGTCATTTTCTCTTCAAGATAAGGAGTGCTAAATAATGTTGGTATATAAGAATTTTGTATTTTGAAAAAAAATAAAAATAACTCAGCCATGCATTTTTTTACCCCTGTGCATTCTATTTCTGCTCATTGCTCACTATTAGTGCATGGAAGAAAATCACCGCGAGTCTAAATTTAGCATCCCTAATGCCGCCCCACCACATCCTCCCGTATCCTCTCTCCCTTGCTCCCACCCATTCCCATCCTCACCACCCGTGCCACCGCGAGGCTCCTGGCGAGTTCTCCTGTCTTGGTGCCGGGGGTCAGAGAGATGGGACAGCAGAGGACGCTGGTCTATAGCTTTGTGGCGTGTGGCGCCGCGGTGCTAGCCGACCATGCTGAGGGCTCCGGCAACTTCGCCTCCGTCGCCGAGCAGTGCCTGCAGAAGCTCCCCGCATCCAACAACCGATTCACCTACAACTGCGACGCCCACACGTTCAACTACCACGTCCACGATGGATTCAGTAATGCCCCCCAAACCCAACCACCCAACATTCTGATTCAACGCGCGTTGATTTCCTAGTATGATTCTTGTGGTTTGAAGGGTGTGTTATTCCCCCCCTATATTTTGGCGATCATGGATTGCATTCAGCGCTATCTAGCTGGATCGGTGTTCTTGTCCGTTTAATCGATCAAACTTCTTCTCTAATGGTGGATTACATTTGATCTGATGTGGATCGGGCATCCTTTTGACATTGCCATGGCCCATGGTGGATTTGGTTCCCTCCACGTTTTTGCAGGTGCAAATATGTAATGTGAGGATTGGGGTAGGGAATGCATAGAATTTTGTTGGTTTGATGTATTGGGCTATTGGCTAGTTCAATTGATTATTATCTGTTTTGTTTGATCGACAAGTGAGGTGATAATTGCTAACTTTCTTTGTGGAAAGCTGGAGATGTGAAAGTTTTTTTCCCTTTTTCCATTTTGGTCGGTAGAGACAACAAGATGATGAATATTGTGATACTTGAGTAACCTGACTTGCTTGCTCCAATTGATTTGATCAATGTGGGTTTCATGATAATGTTCTTGTTTTGATTGAGGACAAGGTTATCAAGATTATGTTGTGATGTGTAGGCTGGCGTGCAACTTATGGCAAGTTTAAGTGTCTATGAATATCTGTTGATAACAATTTTGTATTGTTCTTTTTTCTTTGAACGGGTTCTTTTTTGGTTCTTGGCATATATTAAGATAGATGTATATTGTGTCCCCTTTCAAGCTTTATCTAATGGTGTCGCTAACACGTTTCACCAGTTGCTCATACATTGGTTTTTGACAACGAGTTATGTAGCACTGATAAAGTCGCCTTATTTGCCCTCCTTATTTTCTTTTGATCAAAGCCTTCCTTATTTCTCATTTAAAGGTATGTATAGAGTAATGGACTATTTCACTGAATGTCTATCTTATCAATATGCAACATGTATATGAATTTGGACCATGTAGTGATCCTTACGTTTTCTGTTTCTACTTCAAACTAGTCATTTTCCCTTCAAGATAAGGAGTGCTAAATAATGTTGGTATCTACGAATTTTGTATTTTGAAAAAAAATGACTCTGCCATGCATTTTTTTAACCCCCTTGTGCATTCTATTTCTGCTCATTGCTCACTATTAGTGCAGTGTGCTCCCAGAGTGTTTAGTCCCATCTTGCTCTATCACACCTTACCTTTTCTGTTTATATGTTTTCACCATGTCGTTGCATAGATATTTATTTAAAATTTAACAGAATGCGTTGCATTTATCCAATAATGTTGATCTTTATCCTTTTTTGGTTACGCTGTCAGAAACCAGGGAGGCAGCACTTTCAGGGTATGAGTATTTTTCATTTAATATCACCTTGTCCACTGTGCTTTAACATTTTAACACACTTGCATTCTGGTACCAGTTCCTGCCTAAGTTTTTCCTAAAATATACAACATAAATTTTGAGCCAAATGCTTTTGATGCTTATAAGGTGAGTTTATCTTCCTCTTTATAATTCATTGCGTTATGTTTTCTGACTTACCATCCAATGTCAAAATCAGACGATGGTCATACTTTATTGTGAATTGTGAGTGAATGACACTGCTGTACAATTGATTCATGTTCAATTAGTTTTCATGTGACATTGCATTTGATTTTCAGCATACTGTGTTGTTGCGACTGAGTCTGCTGGTCGGCAACTTCCAATTGGCTTCATTGAGAGGGTCAAGGAAGATTTTGCCAAGAAATACAGTGGAGGAAAAGCCAGAAGCGCCACTGCCAATAGCCTGAAGAAAGAATATGGGTATTTTCCTACAAAGCTTTCGCATGCATATGCCCAAAATTTTTCAGGTTTCTCAAGTCTCAACCCCCCGTATTGCAAGCCGCATAATATGATTACCCTGAATTACTACTATAGATTAAAGATAGCTACTAATTAAGTATGAATAGCGTAAATCACTGTTATAGTACTATAAATGGATTTCTCTTTTCCAGGCCTAAACTTAAAGAACACATGAGGTACTGTGACCAGCACCCTGAGGAGATTGACAAGCTTGCAAAAGTGAAGGCTCAGGTTACAGAGGTTAAGGGAGTAATGATGCAAAACATCGAAAAGGTGTGTGTGTATCTTTTACTGTTAAGTTTGGATACTGATCCCTATGGGGAGTCTTTTTAAGATTCGGCAATGTTTGCTTTTCCTAAGAAACTGTTACCCAATCGTTTGATATATTAGGTACTAGATCGTGGCGAGAAAATCGAGTTGCTTGTCGATAAGACAGAGGATCTCCGCTCGCAGGTTTCTTACAGTCGTTGTCACGTCTTTTGTTTCCTCTTATCACCATCCTCATTCCTCAGTCCATGAGACATGAGGGCATCCGTTCTTTTGTATTCAGGCACAAGACTTCAGGAAGCAGGGAACAAAGATACGGCGAAAGATGTGGTGGGAGAATATGAAGATAAAGCTCATCGTTTTCGGTATCGTCGTTGCGCTGATCCTCCTCATCGTGTTGACAGTTTGCCGTGACTTCCATTGCTGGTGACGCAAAGTATACAGCTCACCTCACCGACTACTGTTATAGCCTCTTCAGTCTGATGTTGTTGCTGAAGAAAATTAAGAAGGAAGCAGGAACGGAAAGAAGGGGAAAAAAGGCATACTACTGCAACATAGAGAGTATTGTTTCAAAGTAAATTACCAAGTAAATTACCACGCAGAGAGTGAATTACCAGAACCAGTCAGTTTGATGTTATTGTTGTCGCTGGTCACATTCTTCAATTGTAGTTATATATATCTGGACTCAAGGCTCGCGATATATAAAAGAGCCCCCTCCTGTGCATGTACAGGATGTCCAACTACTCTTTCTACATTGTAATACTAGTATTGTTGTAATTCAGATGAGGTACTTTTGCTACAATTCGTACAGAGATTGTCCACGTTCTTGCTTCCGTGGTGAACTGGTGATCACTCTTGAATTGCCTTAGAGTATCTTTTTGAAAGAGCTGCCCTAGAATATTTGAATTCCTTATATTGGGTGGTTACTACGTTCTTATGGCCTGCTGAGAAGGAATGATGGCCGTCCAACTTGCACTAACTACGTATCCTTGTACACATTTCTAAACCTAGGCATTGGCCCGGGCTTTTTTTTATTAGCCTGTAGCACGTGCCACACAGCACGGCCGAAGCATAGCATGGCACGCATGCACACGGGTTGGATTGGCACACGACACAAATGACAAGGTCGTGCCGAGCCTCATGATCGGGCACGATGGGCAGCACGGCACGGCACACTTGCATGAGCTATGCTTAGGCTGGCATGGCACGAAACAGGTCCGTTGGGCCCGAAACAGCCACGACACGCGGCATGGCGCTCTGCCACGATATTGCAGCATGTTGTGGTTTGCCCTACTGCCGGCGTCGTTGCGGTCCTCGTATACAAAGAAAGGGGAGATAATAGAAATGCTAAAATGTGGAGAATGGAAACTAAAGAGTACATGCTCACTCACATCGAGCACGCGCACCAAGCCGTTCCGCACTAGGGTACCCCACACCAGGATGTAAGGTTTTAACAAGGCCGTTCAAGAATGAATAAAATTTAGTTCTTTTCCCTTAATATTTGTGTCCACTGGCTCAATTCTATGCGTCTTCGACTCCTTTACTCTTGTCACAATAGTGCAAATGGACCGGACCTCGACCGGCACGGCACGAAGCAGGCACGAAGAGCAAAATGAGCCGTGCCTAAGCTCGCCGAAGGTAAGCTGGACCAGCCCAGCACGACATGATAGGCTGATCAGGCCGTAACGACATGACACGATTTAGACACGTAGCCCAACGGCCGTGCCCGGCCTCAACGCCACCTCTTAATTGTATGCATCGGCGAACCATGCAGGTCATTTTACACATGCAACACGTCTAATACACACTTAATTACATGCTTAAAACTTAGGCCGTTGGCCGTTGGGCAGTGAAGGAAATGTGCATAAAACTCACCACTGCCTAAAGATCTTGCTACTACTTCTATATATAGCTTCTAGCTAGCAAGCCATCTGCTCCCTCGAAAGAGGAGTGATCTCCTCGAACACTGGCAGCCTCCTGTTGTTCCTCCTGTACGGCGCCGCCCACTGCCTCACCACAACATCGAGCAGCTCCACCATCTCGTCCTCGACACCGCCCTCGTCCCCATGGCCGTCGACGCCGCCGCCACCCATCGTCTCCGCCCTGATCCTGGCCAGCAGATCTTCCACCTTCCTGACGGTCTTGTCGTCGTGCTCGCGGGCGTGGTACCTCCCCGCGAGCACGTCGGCGAGGACGAGCTCGGCTTCGGCGAGCCGGCACTGCTCGATGAGGCAGAGCGCGAGGTTGAACGCCTTGTTGGCGTCTGGGTCGATCATCTGCGCCTTCCGGTACACCACCTCCGCCGCCATGTAGTTGCGCTGCTGCATGTACGCCCATGCAAGGTTTCCCTGTATATGTACAGGCACGTGCATGCATGGCAAGATGGCGAAGCGTCAGATCGAGTTGCTTCTTGTCAGTTGCTAATGCTATGTACCAAGTATGTTTCTTGACATGCCCTTACGAGAACGCGCGAGGTTTCCTGCTTGACGGAGACGTGGACCTTGCGGCCGTGCGACCTGGCGCGCTTCGTCGTCTTGCCGTGGAACGTATCGCCAAGGTAGATCTTACGCAGCTTCTGCTTCAGCAGCTCGATCTCCTCCTTGGTCCTGCCACTCGCCTGCAAGATCAAGAGCATCGATCGCCATTGTTAACCACAGATGCCGATACTTCTTCATCTTCACTCTTTCATACACAATTGCGACATATATATATATATATATATATATATATATATATATGTTCATGCCTTGTAGAGGTCGAGGAGGATGTTGTCGAGGGATTCCTGGGACTGCTTGGGGCAGAGGTGCCTCAGCGACTTGATGGCGTCCACGGCGTCGTTGAGGTACCCTCGCTGCTTCATCACGACGGCCATGTCCTTGAGCGCGCTGTCCACCTTGTCCCCGGTGTTTATCGCCTTCCAGAACCACGCAATCGACGCGTCAAGGTCCTTCTCCACCAGCTTAATTTATCCATAATATATAACTGTATTAGTTCCCGTTCTTGTTTACTTGGTACGTACTCAGCTCACCATATACATGTATATTGCATTCTTGCTTGCTTGATAAGAAAGTATGTCTAGTGAACTCGAGACGCTGGTTTCAAAAAAACAAAAACAAAAACACTCGAGACGACGCATCACGCATGCATAAAGTATGATGAAAAGCAAACACGAGCTGCTCGAAGCACTTGGCCGTTTTGGTTTCAAGACGACTAGCGTATACAAAATTACAAAGTGCCTTTACACTACAAGAAACAGAGAAAAATTCATGGGTTTTTTTAAATTTATGGGCAAAAAAAACCCACAAATTTATTTATTTAAATTCGTCGGTTTCTATAAAACCCACTTTTTTAATTAAATTCGTGGACCACAATAACACCCACGAATTTATTTATTTAAATTCGTGGGCCACAATAACACCCACGAATTTGTTTATTTAAATTCGTGGGCCACTATACACCTACGAATTTACTCATTTAAATTAGTGGGCCACCAATTACCCACGAATTTACTCATTTAAATTCCCCACGAATTTAACCCGAATAGAAAAAAGCCAATCGGCCAATGACGCTGCCGCTTCGCTTCGCCGCTTCTCCTCGCCGCCGCCGCGCGCGCGCCGCGCTTCGCCCGCCCGCTTCGCTTCGCTTCGCTCGACGCCGCGCGCGCCCGCCGTCCTCGCGCTGCCGCCCGCGCGCCCGCCCACGCCTAAGCGCGCCGCTCACCGCCACGCTTTCGCCGCTTGCGCTTCGCCCGCTTCGCCGCCGCCGGCGCGCCGCCCGCTTCGGCCTTCCGAGACGCGCTGCCCGCGCCGCCGCTGCGCCGCCAAGGCCGCTTCGCTCGGCCGCCAAGCTCCCTCCTCGCAGCTCCGGACCCACCGCATCTCGTTACGGGTCACGCCGCCTACGGCAACACCGCACTACGCGGAGAACGTGCGGTCGGAAACTTCGCCTTCACCTCCTCCGAGGCCGACGACTACTCGCCGCTTCGGCGCCCGACCACCGACCGCCCGCCACCATCGGGTTCGAGTTCGACTGGCGCAGCGGCGTCTCCGCCAAGGATTGGAGCACCGTCGCCAAGAAGGGCCAGGTCGATGTGAGTGCTTCTCCTCCTCTATCCAACGCAAACCTTACTTGATTCCTTGGATTAATCAGCCCCATGCCGCATGATTTTGTTGCTTTGAAGAATTGGATACCTAGCATGTTAGGATTGATTGATCGAATGAGATGGGTAGGAATCAGATTTCAAAATAGACACCAAAAAATTCACAGGACTCAAGAGTTAATATCCTCTATTTTTAGAACAAAGGCTAAAAGCCCAGCTTTGTTAGGAAGCTAGAATACTTAAGATCCTCTATAGAGTTGGGCACAACGCTCTGGGTTTGACTCCTCCACGGTTCTCTGAGATCCCAGCGTCATGCAAGACCAAGTGAGGACAACAGTTCTTGTTTGTTTAGATGCATCTTAATTGAAGGTGTCTGTCAAGAGTTCATTTAGTTTGATTAGTTGTGGATTTGTTTGTATTAGTGTGCAGCGACTGAGGTTGATGCAGGTTTGCATAAATTTCAGTCTATATGTTGTGCCTTTGTTAATTATCTGTTTTTGGAGAAGTAGATTTCAGCTTGTGCCGGACTGGAGAGTGAATTCACTGCATAGAGGAGTGCAGTTATTCAATCTTCAGTACATTTGGTTGTGTCGGTTAAAAAGAAAGGTTAATTATTCGGTAAAGGCATGTTTCTCATTGAGTGAATGACAGTATTTTTAGTTATGCTGACAAAAATGTGCGGAAATTTGGTCTTGTTTTTATGTGCACATATGTTTTATAAGTTTGACTTCCTTATTTGCTGCTACTGCATGCTTCTAAATTTTTATTCTAACTGATACCAGTTTACATTGATTAATCTGTTATTAGTTTGATAGAACAGGGTCCACATGTTTTGCTGTGTCTCTATGTGGAAAGCTAAAGTTTTGATAATTTATATATAATTTTCCGAACAGAGATAAGAGCTGCCCGGTATTAATCTTCATCGTATTGGTTGACCTTGCACAGAAGTTAGATTTTTGAACTATGTGACTTCTGTTAGCACTCCATGTTGGTAGCTTAATATTTGTCACTCTTTTCTAAATAGAATGAATAGATAACTGTATATGTGCCGCTGCAAAACATTCTATGGGATCATTCTTATGCTTGCAATACTGGGACTCTTTTTTTTATGTCACATTATTGAGACTAAAGATAGATATTTTATGGCTCGACTTGTTGCCAGAAATTTAGCATGGTAGGTAATCCTTCTGTACATTAATGAATGTTTTCTACATAGTGTATGATTAATAATCAAAGCTATTACACTACTCATGGAATTGTCATGTAACAACTAGTAATACTATGAACTGTTAATGAAGATAGCCATTTTGGTTCAGAGTATATCTAATGCTAATCAGTCTTTACATTCATTACACAACCTAAGTTAACCTTGAACTTGCAGGTTTCTAGGTCACGCCTCAAAGACGTACTAACGATTTACATCATAGAAGACATCTTCAACAATACCGACGGTGGTGGTAGCGCCACAACTCCAACAACCCCGAGGCATGAATTCCATTGTGAGCTCGATTGGTGTATAATTGTTGTACTTTATAACTTGTTGTGATGGATACGTTGTGATCGACTTATTGTGATGGACTTATTTTAATGGAATGTGGATTGTATCTATTGCGTTTGTAATGTGTTGTACGTCATTGCGTAGTTTACAAATTGCCGTTGGATGTGTGATTGGATTATCTAAGGATCTGCTAGAATGTCTCCTTCTGGTTTGAGAGATTGATATATATATTATAACTGCAAATGTTTTTTTGTCTGCTAAGTAGAGGTCCTATTTACAAGAGAGGTCATGCCGGAATTTTGTACAATTCGGAGACTTAGTTTTAAGCCGGTTTTGAAGAGTTAATAGGTTGGTTTCAGTATTTTTGTACTGGTAATAGGTTTGGTGTCTCGTTTGTTAATTCTTCGTTCGCTTGAACTTCATTGTGGAGTTTGTCTTTTGTGTTAGTGTTTCTGATCAGATTTGAACAAAATAGATGATCCTTCTTATTTATTCTTCGCTTAGCAATTTTAGTTTCAATTTTCTTTTTGCCTTTTCTTTTCTTCTTTAGTTGTTATATGTATTGAGTGCTATACATATATATATATATATAAAAATACATACATTTGGATATATATATGGATATATATATATACATTTTTTTTTGTAAAAATGTTAAACCCACGAATTTATCAGATTAAATTCGTGGGTTATTTAGCCCACGAATTTATCAGATTAAATTCGTGGGTTATTTAGCCCACGAATTTAATCTGTTAAATTCGTGGGTTTAATAAACCCACGAATTTAACTCAGATTCCCAATTAAATTCGTGAGCTTGGCAGAAACCCACGAATTTAACTTAAATTTGGGTACCCACGAATTTAATTAATTAATTTCGTCGAGTTAAATTCGTGAACTAAATTCGACGGTTTGCTCACGAATTTAAATTAAATTCGTGGGTTTTAGCTTAAATTCGTGGGTTTTTGGCCCACGAATTTTTCCCTGATTCTTGTAGTGTTAGCTAGAAAGGGAATTCTTCTTTCTTTCTTTTTAAGCTCTTTTACAACACATTAGATTCAATTTAGACCGTCTATTTGTTTTGATCAAGTAGATCAAATTAGTTATTATTTATCTATATTTTCTCCTGTAGCAAAGAAGTACAAATAACCTTAACAAATCAATGGTTAGACTGATTTCTACTCCCATCATATATTACTAGTATAATACAATATAAAAATCTCCTCTTTTTTTTAGAGACAGTGGTTAGCAAGAAAGTTCTGGGTCCACATATATAATAATTTTTTATGTAACGTTAAAGAAATAATTAAACATGAGCTAAGTACAAGTTTTGGATCTCACGAACGCGAGACTAACCAATTAAACCTACAGATCGAACAAGAAATCTAACTAGTAGTATTCACCTCTTTAATCTTAATCCTAATTGAATTTCCTTTATCGCTAATCAAATGTATATGTCACATGAGATAACACATAAATTCCTTCTAAAATATCGGAAGTCGCGGGCCATACACGCTTGGACCGGCGCATAACGGCTAAGAAACCACGCATTCTGATTAGGAAATGCGTAGCAGGAAGCAAAAGTCGAGCCTTCATATACCTGGAAGTGTTTGGCCCGTGCATAAGGCCCGTCGCCGGACGGGATCTTGTGCGCGACGTGCGGCGCCGCCGAGGCCGAGCTCGCCGGCTGAGCCACGCCGACTTGATCCATTTCTCTCCAGGTACGTAGCTAGCTAGCTAATGATTGGCCTCCCTCGATCTCTGCTGCTTGCTACTTGCAGCGCCGGGATTAATACCGTACGACCATGGCGAGGCAGCTGGAGAGCTGTCCCTGTAATATAACCAACCAGCCGGGGGGGAGGTAGCAGCCGATCGATATCTGAACGGGCAGCCGCACCTGGACGGGGACCCGTCCAGGTTCAGTGGCACGGAAACAAGGGCTGCATAGTTGGGTATGTTCGTCGGACAGTGTCCAGTAGCTGGCGCCTGACAGAATTGCCGTCTCCTTCGCGTGACGCAACACGTGGCACTGGAGCGATCCGTGAGGACCCCAGCGCGTGGTGTTGTGTGCGTTCACTCCGTATCTTTCTACAGGTCAGCTAATGCGGCGAGGTATTGCTTGTCACGCACTAACACCTTGGTACTCTCTCCGTTCATAAATATAAAGTATATTTTAATTTTACATAAAGATTAAGATTAGGATGAAATTAAGAAAAATATGAGTAAAAATGACTTAGATACCCCACTTAATTGTTTTGAAAGATAAGAGATAATATTTTGTGTGTGGTGGTAATGAATAAATGCATGTAGTTGAGAGAGAATAAATAGGGATATAGGAGAAAAAGCCTCGTTAAATCTACAAACAAACTTTATATTTCTGAACAAGATCATTCAAATTATAGGCTTTATTATTCTGAATGGAATGAGTAGTTAGATGTGTGAAAAAAAGGCCAGCAAGGCTAGGCCCGATAATCTAGGTAGGGTGGGCTTAGATGGAGAAATTAGGTTAAAAACGCTTGAAAAGCCGATTTTAGCTCGAACTAATGAAGTACGGTCGCCCACCTCGTCAGGTTATTACCACGATTTCCCCTATAAATATATATTTCTTTGTCATAGATTCCTTTATTAATAGTATAATGATAAGATCTGGATATTTGATACTAACTCGTGCATCAGATGGATATTTCACGCTCACTGGTGGCCCAATTCCTCACTCCCCATTGGCTACACTTCACCACCCCTCCTGCTCCCTCTCCCTCTCTCTCTCTCCCTCTCTCTCTCTCTCTCTCCAACCTAATGAGCACATCAACTTGCTCACTCTCTCTCTCTCCCTCTCTCCAGCAAGCTTTGGTCGGTTGAGCCCCATGAACCTTCGGTGAGCTCCAGCCCTACCCAGCCTTCCACCTCCACCTCCACCTTGATCTTGCTTCAGTGTTTGGTTGAGCCGCATCTACATCCGGCGAGCTTGGCCCTGCCCACCTCTAGCCGCTACCTCAACCTTGCCCTCGATGAGCTCTGACACAAAAGTGGTGTCGGAGGCAAACAAGGCTCTAGACCAGCCTCGCCCCCACCAAATCCTCGCTCGCCGGCATCGAGGTTGCCTCCCCCTCTATCGGGCTCATCTGCTTGCTGACGTCCATCACTTCTTTCTGTTCTAGAAGGTTGTTGTAGGCGTTTTCCCATTTGTTGTAAGCCCTTTCCAATTTGCTGCAGTTGTGCCGATTTTTTTGTTGCCCATGAGGGCTTTCGATTAGATGAAACAACAGAGGAATAGAAGGCAGGGGTCTCGAGGATGGATGATTTAGTGGTGGATATAAGATTTTTTTCGTATAAAATGATCCATTAGGGTGGAGGTCCAAAGGGGGGAGACGGTGGGGTAAGGTTGGAGACAACGTCTCGAGGAGGCAAATCTCACAGCTCTGTTTGCTGACGTTGTGATGATCCTATGGTTATTGAGGCATACAATAGCAGCGCTGGGATTAGACGTCTGAACACTAGTCGCTCCCTTGTTAATATTGAGTATAGATTACTCTGTTACAATATTAAGTTGTGCGCACTCAACCAGTCACACGGCAAAGCTGTTAATATTGAGTATAGATTACTTTGTTACGATATTAAGTTGTATGCACTCAACAAGTTATGCTTCTTGCGCGAACTGGAGCACTCCGCTTGCATAGGGATGGCAATCAGACCCGCGGGTTCGGGTACCCACAGGTTTTGCATCCGATTGGGTCGGGTTCGGATCCTAATTTTCACTCGTGGGTTCTTCGGGTCGGGTACCCGAGATGGGTTCGGGTCGGAGTTGGGTTTATAAAACCACCCACGGGTACCCATACGGTATCCGAAATACCGCACATACCCATCGGGTACCCGCCGGGTTCGGTTTGGGTTTTTTGGTTCGGATTTCTTGTCAGGTCGGGTTTTGCAAAATCCACATCCGACCTAACCTATTGCCACCCCTATACTGTAGTACTGCACAAACCCGTTAGGTACCCGCTGAGTTCGAGTATAATTTTTTACCGATAGGGTATTCGGGTTCAGATCGAGTTTTCTATCGGGCCAAGATCCGCACCCGACCCGGCCCGTTACCATCCCTACGCTTGCAAAGCGTTTCACTTCAAACTTCACAGGAGTCTCAGTTGGCGCTGCTGCCGTGCCTGCGGGACAGATCCACTTTATTTCAATTTCAGTATTTCAGCCCGTTCACTTGTAGGAGCGGACACAATTCATATGCCACCCGTAAACGTTAGAAATTAGAACCGTCAGTCTACTAGTCACCTAAACAAGCTCAAGTATATATCAGTATCCCCAGTGATGCGCCTTCAGAGGAAAACCTAAACATTAGATTAGAATCAGAACGCATACCAATGGGATAATAACAGTGATCATCACATCACACACGAACGCAAAAGGTGAAGCTGGAAACAGATAAACTATCCAAAAATGCACTCTTAAATACAGGAAAGTTGTCCCATGAAAAACTTAACATTCTAGTCAAAATCCCACAGAATCGAAGCAATGGTACAGACACCATTGGTGATATAGCTAAAAACTGGGAAGGCTAGACGATTGTTCACAAGGAAACAGCACTAAGGTTCGGTTCCACTCCATGGAGAACGCGTCCCTTTATCCTTTTTTTCGCCATACAGAACCTGATGAGGGGGCTAGCATATCCAAATCCAAGATGATTTAATAGTTTTGGTTGCCCCACCCGCCGCCTCCGATCCGTCCACGGCCCCGCGCATAGCCCCTGCTGCCTGAGCCGCCTCCACCTCTGCCACCACGTTCATACCCTGGACCTGCAAAGATGGATTGCACAATTGATTGTTTAAAGACCTCGATATGCAGTAAGATGACACCTGAACCCTTTTTTTCTAAATAAGCACCAATTACACTAGATTAACTGTGAAAGTAACCCCGGACCCCTTTGAATGAATGCCCCAAACAATTTAGAAAAGAATCAAGATATTCTATGATTTTCGGCAGTCATCCTTTATTTTGACGCAACTTCTTGTTATATGGCAGTCACCATTTGTATACTATGTTCATGTTCGGTAAATCATCGCAATACACATATACATGGGACCAAGGGAAGCACCATTTCTATTTTAAGTTCACGCTAGATATATGATTGCAATACACATATTCAGGAACTAAGAAGCAGGTGGATTGGGACTTGGGAACTAGGGTGCAGAAATAAGTATATTTGTTAATACATCACTATGTAAATAATTGCATGTTCTAGGAAAAATGAATAATAAACCAACATTCACCGGGAACACAAAACAGGATCAGATTAGCTCTAAAAAAAGAAAGAAAGAAAAAAGATTATTGGCATCACTGATCAAAACATACAGTTTGCACATGAAACAGTCTAGCATGTTCAGAAGATCAGTAATATTGTATACACAGAACTTCTGGCATTTGGGAGGGGCACAATCAGTAGCAGAAATGTTGTTACTTCAGATTTGTAATCAGTTGGTGTAAATGCACAAAATAGGTGGGTACCAACAGCAATGAGGTCTAATTTATGCATATACAGAATGTACGTTACTTTTCTTTTAGATTACATAATGTAGGTTATTGATTTTACACATACCACCGTATCCCCAGTTGCCTCTTCCTCGGCCGCCGCCACCACCTCTGTTCCGGTTGTAGTTCCAGCCACCATTTTCTGACAAGAAAATTATTAGAATACATAGTTGTATACAATCTTCAGAGAGCAACGAAAAAAGGCCAAAGAAACAACTGAACCCATCTAAAGACACTGAATTCCCACTTTTGTGATTACCTTGTAATAAACACTTCACCCATGATATTGAAATCTTGAATAATAGTAAAAAAAATTCTATCATAGTACTTACCATATCCGCCTTGGTTGTAGCCATACCCTCCATAGCCACCTTGGTTGTGGCCATACCCTCCCTGGTTCCCATATCCACCTTGATGTCCATATCCACCTTGGTGTCCATATCCACCATAACCCCCTTGGTTGTTGTCATATCCACCGTAGCCTCCGCCATAGCCTCCCCTACCACCCCAGCCCCTTCCTCGCCCTCTGCCTCTACCACGGCCGCGTCCATACAAATCTTCAATAAAAGAGGAGCAAGTCAGCAAATTAGTCACATAAACAAACTTTCATCCACTGATTGTACATTCACCTGTCTGACCTTGATTTTGTCTTGGCTGGTGCTGTTGTAGTTGATATTGCTGAGCTTGCTGGTACCTTTGTGGCTTAAGTGGCTCCGCATGCAATGGAGCTTGATACCTACAAAAAGGACAACAATATTGTATAAGTCTATATTAGAATCGTTGATACACTCATAGAACCTAGCCAGTGCCTTCAAAATAAATCCTAAAAAAAATCAAGTCAAACAGAATACCCAGGTGAATTCTTGTTAAGCTCCTTAGGTGACAAGGAAATTGAGATCATTGAAACATGACGAGTCATCTCCAATCTGCCACAAGACAACATAAATAAATAAAACTGAGCAAAAGGGTGATCCAGGAATATATCTGCAAACAAGATAGTTTTGTGAAACTTAACGGTACAAGGCCTTCCTCAATGGGCTCCCATACATCAGTAATACTGACTGAACTGATTGATGTATCTTGATGCAACCCAAGGATCCTTTTCTGCAATTAGATACAGATGAGTCAATTTTCAGAAGTCCAAATGTTGGCAAGTAAAAAAAGAGAGCTAATAACATACCGACCTTTATGATCTCAGCAACAGCCACTGTCTTGCTGATAGCCTGTCCCATAGCCTTCAACACAATTTCTTTCACCCGTTTGTCCTGCTTCAAAAGCTTATAAGATTCATAGCATGCATACCACTACACATGATTTGGGTGGGCAATAATAGTTAGCCAAGTATAAATGACATAGCATATCACATAATAATGAATGATCCTATGAAAGTTACATGATCAATCCTCCTCAATTAAAAGGAAATTGATTGCAAGGATTTGTATTCTCTGCCATAATGTTTTAATGGCAAAGGTTTCAGACGCCATCAATGTTTTAATGGCGAAGGTTTCAGACTGCCATCCTCCAAATCTGAGGCACACGTCACAAAAAAAGACTTCGGGTTGTGGTATCACATCTCCCAGTCCATTAACAAATGGTATGGTTTCTATGGGCCACAACAACTGTTTTCTGTTCGGAGAGAACTTAGCATGCACGTCGCAAAAAAAGACTTTGGGTTGTGGTATCACATAAACTCTGTGAAAACCTCATGTCCAAGTTGTAAAAATTCTCAAAAAAATTACCATACGTAGGGGAGGTGAGCTTCTACAATCCTATAAAATTTGAAGACCAAACTTAATCGCATTTGAAAGATATGAAATTAACAAGCAGCGATATGAATAGTGCTGAACACTGAAAATCACTATTCAGGCTGAATTTGCCTTTTTCATATCTTTTAATTTTGCAATTGAGTTTGGCCTCAGATTTTGCAAGGTTGTCGAAGCTCACCTCCCCTATGTATGGTAATTTTTTGAGAATTTTTGAAAACTTGTATATGTGGTTTTCACTGGATATCTCCCCGGAGGTAGACATAATACAAAAGCAAAGAGGGCTAAGATGGGTAGAAGCAGCCAACTTGGGGATATGGGGATGACCGAGTGCGCCAATTGGGAAAAATGCAAATGCAACAAATCCTAGTGGCAGCATTACAGCAATGATATTGGCTAGAGGCACACAAAGGGCCAGCAGGGAGACAAGCTTGATGCGCCCGAGGATAGGAGGGACATAGAACTCTTTCCTATTTTTGACTTGAATCGCATTTTCTTTTGTTGGCAATTGGTGGGTACTGGGGGTGTGGGAGCTCAACCTGCCAATTGTTGGTTTTATGATGAGTGGGTCACAAGAGGAGAATGCCAACCTTTGACATTAAAACATGACGACAGAAGATACGCATCCGGATTGCATGGTTTGCGTGACAACCCACCCAATTCAATAATGAGAACTAGAAGAACACACAGCTTATTAAAAGGTGCGCTAAAGGTTACACTGCATGGCGCACTGAACAACAACACTTGACAATTGGACTCAAGATGCGTATGCACAATTTATCGTACTGTGGATCTCCAATTGTAACCTACACACTACACATCAATAACAAAAGTCTCTTGCATAATTAAAGCAGGCAATAACAAGCGAAATTCCATGCGCCTGCAACAAAGCAAAGCGCACATGATGCAAGACCCTTAAATCTTCATATTAGCTAGAACATGGATATCCCTAAGCAATATTACACATACCAAAATTACCTCCTGACATCTAAGTTCATTACTCACTGCTATACGATAACATAGTGTGCAGCCCGCATTACTCGCTATCAGGGGCGAATTCACCATTGGGGCTGGTTAGGGCGCAAACCCCACCTTCGGCCAGCCGAACTCCCCTCTCCCCAGTATCCCCAATGCCGGAAAGAAGCAGAGACGTGACGCCATGGCAGCAAAATCGGCAGGTTTAGGAACTGGCAACTGGGAGTAAGATGTAAGAAGAAAAGTAGAAAACAATACTGCCAGGCAAGTGAGCCATCAAAATTAAGTCATGGGCTCCCTTACTCTCATGTGTTTTCATCTGGTACAGTACTCGGCATCCTTTACTGTAGCGCAGTACCAGGAGTCCGAGAGATGAATAGTGTCGATGTCGTCTCGCAGGTGGCAGACCGACGCATGGGCGATCGCGGGCGGTAGACGCACGGGAGGACGTGACCACGAGGCGAGTGGCCGATTCGCGAGAACTCGCCGCGGCACGCCGCCACCGACCGGCACCGGAGACCAGAGTCGAGGGCACCATGCACCAGGGCCAGGTAGGCGGGTAGCCGATAGGCGGTGGAGGCCCGTGAAGAGTTATCGGCCGCTCAGAGTGCCGGGCGGAACACGCATCGCCAGAGGAGCGCCAGGCGGAACGCGCATCGCCAGATGGAGCGTCGGGTGGAACACACATTGTCAGGAGTTGGGCGGAACGTGCATCACCAAAGGAGAGGAATCGGCAGCTCGAAGTGGCGTCTAGCCGACGGCCGAACACACATCTCCAGAGCCCAAAGAGGAACCGAGGCTCACTCCGTCCAGCCGGCAGCCGAACGTACATCGCCAGAGCCCAGATAGGAACCGAAGCGATCGGCAAGGAGGAGCGACCGAGGACGAGGAGCCTCTCAGTTTCGTATTGATCGCTAGGATGAGGACATCAGAGCCAGACTAATTCGCTAGTGCCACTGATTGCTTTGGTCGGTATAAAAAAATTGCCCCAAGCCCCAATGCAATGCCTCATGCCTGAATGCCTTTTGTTGTGATAACTGATGTCTAATTTTTGTATTCTATTCTATTGACTGATTGATATTTTTGTCTCTTTGATTTAATATGTATGAATTTGGAATTTGGTTGGCAATAGATCGGTAGATGTATCATTAGTATGCATATGTCGAGTTAAAACTTCGACATACTGCTCGCTGCTATATGATAACATAATGCACAGCCCTCATTACTTAACATAATGCACAGCCCTCATTACTCACTGCTATACGATAATGTATTGCACAACATGCATATATCCTCCACCGAAATGCCATTCCTTTCGAGATGAACACAAGGAAAATCTCACCTTGCAGTCTATTTGAGGTTTTGGAGCGTCAAAACTCACAGAACCCCACAAATCGCGAGACTAAATACAACCCCGTATCAGCCGCGTGCCAATCAGCACTACATAGGACAGCACGCACCAAATCCACACCTACTACCCCAAA
The DNA here is from genome assembly GCA_036346275.1 of Otatea glauca. NCBI lineage: Eukaryota > Viridiplantae > Streptophyta > Magnoliopsida > Poales > Poaceae > Otatea > Otatea glauca. The sequence continues at coordinate 54,366,293 of CM070722.1, read as the reverse complement.
ACGGGCGTGCCTCTGGTCCAAAACCCTCGCTTCCATGTACGCCCCATACCGCAGCGGGTCCCAAACCAACGAGCATTTCCATCGGGACCTAAACAGATGATTCTCCTAAATACCGCCGTTTTCGACGTGCCGCGGCGAGATCTAGTCGGAGAAACCGCGCCTAAGCGAGGCGCGCAAGCGAAGCGGACGGACGACGGCTACGGGAGTGGCGAATGGTGCGGTACTGCGGTACCTGGAGGAGGGAGGTGGCGTAGGTGACGTAGTTGCGGATGAGGCCCTGGGTGGTGATGCGGATCTCGTTCTCGCTGATGGCGGCAGGCTCGGGCCGCGGCTTCTCCACCCGCTGGTATCGATCCATGGCTCCTTCCTCCAACGACGCTCCCGGCGAGGTGGCTGCTTCGGCGGCGGCGGCGTTGTTGTTGTTGAAGGGGATGGGATGGGACTTATGGAGGGGGTGGTGTGTTGGTGGCGGGATAAAACCCTAGAAATAGGGGAGAGGTGGGAGTTAGGGTTTAACGGCATCCGGGGGTGGCGGCCGCACGGATGGAGGTGCCTCGAGATTCGCACTTTTTTCCTTTCCTTTCTTTTTTATTTCTATTTTGGAATACTACACTGGGGTCCGTGGTAGAAGGCTGGATAAGAATGGCTTTTCAGCTGGACACGTTTTGGCTAAGCGGTTGATGCTCACTGAAGCGGGCCAACCGACCAGGCGAAAGCGCCAAACCTTCGGTCCCAAAAAGAAATTCGGGTATATTATGGATTTGCAAAAGTTTAATGCCACTTGAAAATATTAAGTATCAAATATGTACTTAGAAAAAGAATGCAGACGTAAATATGTTTTCCTTGTTCAGCTATAGTAGATGTAATAAATTGATTAGACGTACGATCAGAGCGCACTAAAAGATACCGATATCACCTATTCCATCTGGTGCAACAAAAAATCGAAAAGTGCAATGATCACTTAAGTTTGCAACAAAACATTTGCTCCATGTGCAACAAACACAAAAAGCCAACAAAATAAAATTGTGCCCACTAAGAGGCTCACTCCTTCGATCGTTGGTTGTTGCGACACCCTATCATTGCCGATCTATGGTAGGAAGAGCGGGAAGAGCACGGTTGTGATGACATACTAGCTGTAGCCGTCAGATACGAGCCATGGAAAGGGGAGAAGCTGGGATGCAAAAAATGGGGATTAGGAGGTGTACACTTGGTAGGTGAATGGCTGAGGATGAGATGTGATGCAACAAAAAATCCCAAAAACACAACAATTAATTCCTAAGTTTGCAATAATTTTCTGTTACAAATGCAACAAACACGAAATCAAGAAAAAAATGTGCAACCAAATTAAACTACCAGAGCAAAGAATACAAGGACCTATTTCAACAAGAATTAAAACGTGTTACAACAACAAAAAAAACTACTAAACATCTTCAATATTTGATGATTCATGCTGCAACATTCGAAAACAATTGCTACAACAATTCGACTTACTAGTGTCATTATTTCGAGATAAGCATAGACGAGGAAGGGAACGAGGCTAGCCCATACCACCATCCCCGTCAAACGCGTGCTCGGATCCGTCATCGGTGAGCAGATGGCACAGATATAGCCTATAGCATCCTCAACCAACACATCTTTCACTCGTCATCCGCACTCCTACCTCCTCTAGATCTAGCAGGCTCTCATCAAATTCGATGAGCTCTGACCACTCCTCGAAAAGGGAACCGTCTCCTCTAAATCAAGCGGGCTCCCGTCTCAGCAACAACAAATCCGGTAAGTTCTAGCCCATGAGACCGTGTGGAGATCAACCCATAGATATGTGATGAGTATTTGACATTTGTTAGATTTGTGTCGATTTGTGTGAGTTTGTTTTAATTTAGAAAACTGAATTTGCAATATTGAGTTGCGGTCGGGCTTCCTAGTGAACTTGAGCGATGCATTTAATTGAAAAATCATACTGTGTTAATTATAAATTGCATATCTTATGAACAGTGCTATGTGGTGGATTTCCCTTTTTTATGATGGTTGCAGAACTTGGAGCTAGGTCATGGTGAGGCGGAGGAGAACGGAACTAGGCTAAGAGAGCTGAGGTCCAAAGGATTAGGCGGCACTGAAGATGACCGAAGCTAGAAGTTGCTGCGAACCAGGAGGACAAGTGGATGGCTGGGATGCCAACTTGAGCCCTACTTAAACGAAGGAGGATCATTTGATCAAGTTTCGCAGATGGAGTAACGGTCAAGTTAGCATAAATGGATAAACCCCGTTAGGCTAAGTGGATGGCTGGGATGCCAACTTAAGCCCTATTCAAGCGAAGGAGGATCGTTGGATCAAAATTCGAGGATGTAGTAGCGGTAAGTTAGTATTCTTTTAGGCTATAAATAGAGGGGATAGAGGGATGTCTCTTCCTAATGTTTTGTTGCAAGGTTTTAGGGTTTCCTTGTGTGCTCATTTGCGAACTTTGTCCACTGGTAGTGTGGCTTTGTAAACTTTATTATCTATATAATGCATATTTTATTTTCTTTACTATTCTGAAATTTACATTCAGCACTTTAAATTCTTGCAAATTGGTTTTGCCTCCCCTCATTTTAATTGCTTTTGGATCTTTTTTCCGAGAATGAACGATTGATGGATGAATCTTTGTTAGATCATATCCCAATCATTTAGGCAAACTTTGCTTCAATCTTTATAAACAATCGTTCTTTGTGTTTAAGAAGAAAGATTTAATAGATCATATTCTAGCCTAGTTTTTTTCTTGTTCGTGTTTGTTGTGACATATGGGAGACCATATAAGATCATCTTGATCATCCAAACCCCACGAGCAAGCATAGGGTAAAGTTCTTATTTTTTAGTTGGCTCTTCTTGTCGGTAAGTAGAAAAAAATATTTAAGATCATTCACTCTCTCTTATCGTCATTTCGATCTTTCGTAGCCACTCCTTGGAGCCATGGCATAACGCCTCCTTCGAGCACGAATGGACCATACATACAGCGACTTGATCAGAGTTCGTTGTAGCCAAGTGAGAGAGACATAGAAGGAGAGAAGGTTCCGTGGGAGAGGGGCAGGACTCGGGACGATGAGCTGCTAAATAGGATGAGAAGAGTGGAGTGATTAGTTAAAGTACATGTGAGAATGTGTTCGGAAAAAAAGAAGAGAGGGAGAACAGAACGGAGCGGAAAGGGTGAGAAGTAAAGCGTGGAGTGTTTTAGTAGACTGGACGTTCGACGCATCGAATGTCTAGGCCGTATTAACTCCCATTTGTGGCGCCTCGGTTTATAACGAGTTAACGACCCTCCGGCTCTGACAAGCGGCCCCACGACTCGACCTCGATTCGTCGCTCGTCGTCTCCGTCGCCGAAGGGGAGCCTGACGAGACTCCCGTCTCCGCCGCCGCATGGCTCTCCTGCTCCAGCGAGTCCTCCTCGCGGTCCTGCTGCTCCGCGTCGCCGCCAGCCGCGGAGGACGCTTCGACCCCTCCTGCGCCGTCCATGTCTCGTGGCACCCCAGGTGATCACCCTGTCCCCTCCCGCCTCGCAACCCGCGCAACTTTGAGCTCAAGCGCTTTAACGCGCGTTCGCCTTCTGCGCGCTTGCAGGGCGTTCCTATACAGGGGGTCCTGTCGGAGGCGGAGCGCGATCGCCTCGTCGCGCTGGTGAGTTGCTCGATCTCGCTCCGGTAACTGTCTCTCACAGTGGTGGTGGTGCGGACATTCGCTTATATAACTTGATGTGGCTTTGTGGCCTTGTGGGTGTGAACCGCGAAGGCCAAGAAAGGCATGCTGAAGAAGTCGATGGTGGTGGACCGCGAGTCGGGGAAGAGCGTGCTTAGCGGGGTGAGGACCAGCTCCGGCATGTTCCTTGCCAAGAAGAAGGTGAGGATCGGTTTAAATGTAGGAATGCACCCTTTTTTCGTAGGGTTTTCCATGATTGGTGTGGAGCTGGGAAGCCGTGCTCTCGCCTTGTTTCGATGGTCTCTAGCTGAATGCTAGTCCTTACGGAGAATCGGATCTTTGCAAATCGTGTTAAGCTGTTGGATATTGCTCTGAGTGACAGAAATTGTTTCTTTTTTCAGTACGATGAGTCGGCTTCTGCAATTGCTGTTTCTTACTGTCATGATTTGGGGCACAAAGTCGCTAACAACACTTCATGCCTTCATGGTGTTGTGATGTTGTCCCAACGACTAACGGTGATCTGCAAGCATGGTGCAGGTTGTGGCTTATTAAAATTACTTCTGACAGATCGTCTAATGTTTTATCTATTTATTTGAAGGATGAAGTTGTTTCAAGAACAGAGGAGAGGATTGCTGCCTGGACCTTGCTTCCACCAGGTACGATGCACTAAACACTATAAACAGCTACTGTTTCACACTTCCGCTGCAATGTTCTGCGGAGTCCATTGTTTTCAATTGTAGTAGTTTTTCATTGCCCTTGAATGCTCAGAGAACGGTGAATCCATTCAAATATTACGTTATGAGAACGGCGAGAAGTACGAGCCACATTTCGTTTACATTCGTGGTAAACATTATCAACCCCGTGGGGGGCCACCGTGCTCATGTACCTATCCAATGTCGAGATGGGCGGAGAGACCGTCTTCCCCAACTCGGGGTAATTTACCTGTCTCTTGTAGCTTTATTTCCTAAAGACTTCTCTGCAATGACTTCTGAATCTTTTTCCCACAGGGCAAGCTGCTACAGCCTAAAGACGACACATGGTCAAGAGTGTTCAAAACGGGGGGTATGCAGGTATAGTGAACATTTGCCAATGAAGACAAGGTTCTGTTACAATGCATCCATTTTGGACTGCTGGAGAGCATTTGTTATATTTTGCCGTGATGATCTCAGCAAAGCTGGGGTTTTGAACAAACTGATAGCTCTGCATATGTAGACAGTGGACACTTGCCAGTTGCCAGTGCAGGCTAAATTATGTCGCAGTGAATTCATTCTGAACTACTGGAGCATTTGATGTAGATTGTCCGCCGTGATAATCTCGAACAAGCTTATAGCTCTGCATATGTGCACAGTATCCTCCATGGCAACTGTTGAGCTCATATTGGTTTTTACCTTGCAGTGGAACCTGTGAAAGGCGACGCGGTGTTGTTCTTCAGCCTCCACCCCAACGAGACAACCGACCCAGATAGCCTGCATGGAAGCTGCCCTGTCATAGAAGGCGAGAAGTGGTCGGCGACAAAATGGATCCATGCTAGAGCCTTTGACGATCGCCGTAGAACTGCCGGTGGATGCGAGGATGGGAATGTTCGTTGCCCCTGGTGAGCTGCTTAAGGGGAGTGTGCAAAGAACCCTGGCTACATGGTGGGGAGCAGGGACTCACCTGGTTTCTGCCGGAAGAGTTGCCATGTATGTACATTGTAGTTGCAGATTCCTAATTGGCTAGTCGACATAAAAAAAACATTGGTTGACACCCAATGATTTGCCTTCTCATCTTTCCCTTCCAAATTACGTGATACATCCAGCTCCCAATTAGCACTTTTAATTCCACAAGAGCAGAGGACAAATAATTGCCCAATTCACAGCAGTGAAGTTACAAATTAATCATCCCCCTCTACAACCCCATGATCTTCTTTACCGACTTCACGGCGACGACGCCGTCGTTGCCAGCGAGTGCCCGGTACTTGTCCTTCCTGGTAAAGCTGGCGCACTCGTAGGAGAGCGTGGAGGCTATGAGCCTTTGCACATAGTTGGCCACCTCGTGGCTCGACTTGCCGCCGCCGCCGCATGTGAGCTCGGCCGGCAGCTTGCTGTGGAACGTGACGGTGTACACCGGGCTCGGGTTCATGAAGAAGTAGAAGGGGTCCATCCCCTTCCAGCCCCTCGCCATCGTGCCGTGGAACATGCTCATCCGGCACTCCGTCGCGACCGGCACGATGTCGTCAGTGAGTTCGGCGAAGAGCGCCGAGAAGCACAGCAGGAAGGGCTCCCGGCACGTGGTCCCCTCCGGGCAGATGGCGAGGTCGCCTTCGGCGAGCAGGTTGCTGATGGTGACCGCGTCCGTGGCGCGGTCGCGGGTGAGGCGGACGGTACGGATGGGCGAGAGGAACTCGGAGAGGCGGGAGAGCGAGTAGGTGACGGCGGCCACGGGGCGGTCGAGCGCGACGGAGAGGAAGATGGCGTCGAGGAGGGTGCGGTGGCAACAGGCGAAGAGCACCCCCCTTGCGGCCCTCGGCCCGGCCGGCGCGCGGCGGCGGCGAGCTCCGCACGACCACGCGCACGCCGAGCGCCCAGAAAGCGTGGTAGAGCCACGGCATTGGCCGGGAGCGCCCCCACGGCGACGCGGACGCACGCGAGCAGGAAGCCGACGGGGAACCACAACACGGCGAGCAGGGCGGCGAGCGGGATCGGCCGCTGAACGAGGCGGCCGTCGTGGAAGACGATCGGCTTCGGCAGCTTGTCCGCGCGCACGGCCTCCACTGGCGCCCGCGGCACGAGGTACGCCTCCTGCGGTCACACGGTTCATAGTTACCGTGACAGAGCATGCTGCATGCAAGGTAGTACTATTACTACGTATAAACTAGTATAGTGCCTGTGCTAACGCTACGACGGCAGTACACTCGCTTATCAATTAAATGAGAAGATAAGTATGAATACAACACTTAATAATAAAAGAGAAATTTAGAATTTTAGATGAATTTAGAAAGAAAAACGGAACTAAATAGAGGTCGAATAGGCGAAAACGGGCTCCCAAAAGATTTTAAATCAAGAAAGAGAAAGAAAAAGAATTTTCGATCTTAGATTATTTTTTGCAGCTTCCACAGAGAGCACAGCGTGTTCTCTGGCTTGGCGAGGCAAGGGGAGAGAAGGCCGGGGTGGCCACGGTCATGATGGGTTAAGATCAGTGCGGCGAGATCGCCCGCACCGACGCATGAGGAGAAGTCACGGTTGCGGTGAATTTCGCCGGGAAAGATGACGGTGATGGCTTGGGTTACCTCCAAAATCCGACGATCTTTACATGAGGGAGCACTTGGGGATTTACGCAATGCGATGGGGTGGAGAAGAGCTCGTCGGCTTTTATAGCACCGAAACAAGCATATTTATGGAAACCATAATTTGAGATAAAATCAGATTGGGAGGAAATTTTGGCAATAGAGCACGAAATTTGGGGAATTAACACCATAGATGGAAAGAGGAGATTTGGTGCGGGATTGATAGAGCTTTGGAGCTTCTTTCTTGCTTTAATGGAGGAGGGAAGAGAAGAAGCTTCTGCAGTGCTGGCTGCTGACTAAAAGAAGCTACAGGTAAGTTGCCTTCATTTTTTTTAAATATAGAAGGATTTTTGAAAAGACAACACATTAGGTTAAAAAATTCTAGAAAAAAATCTCAAAAAAACTTTCGATTATTTTGTACTTAATAAAATTATTTTCAAAAAAAATTAAATTATAAATTTGCCGAGGCACGGCGGCCGCGAGGTCGCTGACCAGCAACCTCGTCACGTCGGCAAAGCCACCGATGGCGACCGTAGAGCCATTGCAGACCTACGTTCTCCGTGCGTGACCCCATCTTCCGGTTTCCTTTTCCCAGCACGTAATGTATGATCCTTTCCTTTTCCAGGACGTTTGTTTCCTTTTTCTTGATTCCAGGATATTTGTTTCCTTTTTCTTGTTGATGCTGGAGACGAGGGAAGGTCTGTTGTGGACCACAGGTATGATTTCGAAAACATATGGAAAAATAAACTGCGCTCGCCGACCGTTGGATCCGCAAGCAAAAAGATAAAAATTAAATAAAGGTTTCGCCACTACCGGTTCCGCGAGAAAAAATTGAAAAAAATTAAGCAGCACTCACAGACAGTTGGTTCCTTAGATAAAAAATAAAAACAAAAATTCAGCGCTCTCCGTGCGCTGAAATTAAGCTCTATGGGGCTAGATCCATAAAAAAGTCTCGAGAAGGATCATATTCGAAAAAAAATACGATCACAATGCCAGGACAATAAAAAATTCAAGTCTTATTTTCTTGCATGCGGATCCTCCCTGTTTATTTCCTTGTTTGATTCACCCTCCTTCCAAATATGTAGTACGTACAATTTTGGCCAGTAAAAAATTCAAATCTGGTTTCTTTGCATGCGGATCCTCCTTATTTATTTCCTTGTTTGATTCGCTCTCCTTCCAAATATACAGGTGGGGGAGGTCTGTTGTGGGCCACAGGGATGATTAGACACACTAAATAATGACCATCGGATGTGGGTGAGTAAAACCGAGGAAAGATCTGAGACGTTCATTTTGATGAATGCAAGTTTTTGGGGACGTTTTGCTGGGTGCACGAATATTGGGCCATCTCTAATGAGGTGCATTATTTAGAGTGGACGTAGGAAAATTTGCTTAGGTGCATTATAAAGAGGAATAGATATACAATGTTTTTTCAAATAATATATATTTTAAATACTTTTACAAAAATAATTAAAAAATACACCTCTATCACCGTGACGACATATGTCTATCTATACATAGTAATAAACATATAATAGATTTCTCCAATTTGTCGCACAGTCGCCAATTTCTTTAGCGATGTGGTTGTATTTTTGTAATTGTTTTTTAGTATTATTTTTGTAAAATTATTTTAAAAAATCTAACACATACACGTATACGTATTTAGGCCTTACAAAATAGGTATTCTAGGTAGGACAGTAGCTCGTAGTAAGGTCACAAAATAAAGGCACTGTTTGTTTCAGCTTTTTCACCGGTTTAAAAGAAAAAAGCTAAAGCCGAAACAAATGACTGACTTTTAAACCGTACTTAAAAAAAGCCTAAAGCCTTCATATATCTACTACTTCTAATTAGGAGTTGGCGACGATTGTCCATTCTTCACTCTCACCACTCCAACCATACTACCTCTTACCTTTTTCCAGTCACATCAATGACAACATGATCGCACAAACCCTTTGTCCCACCAGTCAGTTATGAAGCGTCGTGGATCCCGTGCAACTTCTCACCACAATCACCATGAAAGAAAATATTTTTTAAGGTTTTGTAATATCTTAATGTCTATATCAGTTCAATGGCACCAATTAATCGAACACGAAAAAGAACGTACGCGTTATTTTCTGAAAGCCCTGTGGTGTCTACGTGAGTTTCACTTGACTTTTGTCGCAAAGAAATTTGTCATCGCAAATTGAGTTTTCGTTGCAATGCAGCCAAAAGCTAGATGAGAAGTGCTTTTTTGGCTTTTCTGGGATGAAATAACCCTTTGCCACTAGAATTCTCCAAAATTACCCATCAAATGCCATCGTATATAAACTCGAGGATCATTCTCCCATCTCCTCATTTATCCTCCTCTCTCTTTCCCCTGTGCGACAAGCCTTCTCCCTCCGCCACTCAGGTCTCTGTTGTCCCAGACCTCCTCTCTCCTCCGCCGTTCCCAGCCTCCTTCCTCCTCTGCCGACCTGGATCCGGCGCGGCACGGGTTGAGGTGGTCGGACCTGAGCTTGGAGTGGTAGGAGGCTATAGGGTCCGAACGTGGCACAGGTGGAGCCGAACGGATCTGGTCGTAGCTCGGGGGGACACGGTCAGATCCAACATGGCGCGGGTAGAGGTAGTCGGACCTGAGGGTGGAACAGCGGGAGGCGGTCAGATCAAAAAGCTACACCATACAACCCATCAAAAAATCAAGATGTCAAATACTTAAAAACTCGTTAAGCTAAAAAAACTAACTTTAAACTAAAAGACAAAAAGTCTAAGCCGAAATAAAGAGGCCAAAGTCTTTATGCGCAAAAGCCAACCGGAGACGGCAGCAATGGACAGGCACCTGGGCACTGTCGCCCCGCTGAATTCCACTATTTCCTCGCCATGAAGCTAAGCTTGCCGCTGCTACTCCACCAAACCGTCTCCATGCTGCCACAGCCACAATTCACAATTTGTCCCGTCTTCTCCACACACACCGCCTCCAGATTGGTGCTGCCCTTCCCAGTTCACTACGAATGCTGGAGCAACGGGGTGAATTTATCATACGTCATCCTTACTTTGTTATTTTCTTGCTCGCCATCCTTGATATTTGATTTCTTTTCACACGAATTGATACAGTAGAACTTATTTGAAACGAAGGGGCGACATGAAAGGCATCCTAAGTTCGCTTGTCATGGATCCAATCATCAAACGAAGTAATGAACTATAATTAATTATTTGTTTTATTTTCCTCTCGCGAGAATGCATTGAGTTTTATCGGTGAAAGAAAGAGAGGAAGGCACAAAGCAAGGTGTGCCGCTTGTGGATCGACGAGCGCGACCCTGCAAGCTGCGACCGTTAGCTTTGCAACTCATATGGCTGAACTCCAGAAGCTAGCCACGGCGGAAGTTGTAAAAAGAAGGAAGAACAGTATTTTGCTTTGAGATTTGTAATGGCCACGTGTCCAGTTTGTAAGAGGGATGCGACATAGCTTTTATGGCATGGCATTCTATTTAATTTTTTTTCCATAAAAAAGAGGCAGAGTTAACGCAACCAAGACGCCAGTGTTCGAGGAAAAGACTTTTATTCTACCAACATTGGCATGCATTGATATTTGACGCTTTGTTTATAAAGTGTATTTCTTCTTGACATATAAATCAAGAAAACATTGAAAATAAACGGATTATCAATAATTATCTATACCCCTTTATAATGCACCTAAGCAATTTTTTCTACGTCCACCCTAAATAATGCACTTCATTAGAGATGGCCTAATGTTCGTGCACCCAGCAAAACGTTCCCAGAAACTTGCATTCATCAAAATGAACGTCTCAGATCTTTCCTCAGTTTTACTCACCCACATCCGATGGCCATTATTTAGTGTGTCTAATCATCCTTGTGGCCCACAACAGACCTCCCCACCTACATATTTGGAAGGAGAGCGAATCAAACAAGGAAATAAATAAGAAGGATTCGCATGCAAGGAAACCAAACTTAAATTTTTTACTGGTCAAAATTGTACGTACTACATATTTGGAAGAAGGGTGAATCAAACAAGGAAATAAACAGGGAGGATCCACATGCAAGGAAACAAGACTTGAATTTTTTATTGTTCTGGCATTGTGATCGTATTTTTTTTCGAATATGACCCTTCTCGAGACTTTTTTACGGATCTAGCCCTATAGAGCCTAATTTCAGCGCACGGAGAGTGTTGAATTTTTGTTTTTATTTTTTATCTAAGGAACCAACGGTCTGTGAGTGCTGGTTATTTTTTTTCAATTTTTCTCATGGAACCAGCCGGCGGCGAGCAATCGCTTAATTTTTATCTTTTTTTCCTTGCGGATCCAGCGATCGGCGAGCGCAGTTTATTTTTCCATATATTTCCGAAATCATCCCTGTGGCCCACAACAGACCTTCCCTCACCTCCAGCATCAACAAGGAAAAGAAAACAAACGTCTTGGAATCAAGGAAAAGGAAACAAACGTCCTAGAAAAGGAAAGGACCATACGTTACGTGCTGGGAAAAGGAAACCAGGAGATGGGGCAGCGCGGCCGGGAGAACGCAGGTCTGCAATGGCTCCACGGTCGCCATCGGTAGCTTTGCCGATGCGACGAGGTTGCTGGTCAGCGACCTCACGGCCGCCGTGCCTCGGTAAATTTTTAATTTAATTTTTTTTGAAAATAATTTTATTAAGTACAAAATAATCGAAAGTTTTTTTGAGAATTTTTCTAGAATTTTTTAACCTAATGTGCTATCTTTTCAAAAATCCTTCTATATTTAAAAAAATGAAGGCAACTCACCTGTAGCTTCTTCTAACTGCAGCAAATTGGACTGCAGAAGCTTCTTCTCTTCCTCCTCTATTAAAGCAAGAAAGAAGCTCCAAAGCTCCATCAATCCCGCACCAAATCTCCTCTTTCCATCTATGGTGTTAATTCCCAAATTTAGTACTCTATTGCCAAAATTTCCTCCCAACTGATTTGATTCCAAATTATGGTTTCCATAAATATGCTTGTTTCGGGGCTATAAAGCCGACGAGTTCTCCTCCAACCCATCGCATTGCGTAAATCCCCAAGTGCTCCCTCTTGTAAAGATCACGGATTTTGAGGTAATCAAGACATCACCGTCATCTTTCCGTGAAATTCACCGCAACCGTGACTCCTCCCCACAGCGCCGGTGTCGGCGATCTCGCCGCGCATCTGCCGACCCATCATGACCGACCGGCCACCCCGGCCTTCCCTCCCCTTACGTGTTAAGCCAAGCAGAGCACCTGTGTCTCTGTGGAAGCTACAAAAATAATCTAAAATCAGAAAATTCTTTTTTCTTTTTCTTTCTTGATTTAAAATCTTTTGGGAGCCCGTTTTCGCCTATTCGACCTCCATTTAGTTCTGTTTTTCTTTCTAAATTCATTTAAAATTCTAAATTTCTCTTTTATTATTAAGTGTTGTATTCATACTTATCTTCTCATTTAATTGATAAGCGGGTGTACTGTCGTCGTAGCGTTAGTACAGGCACTATACTAGTTATAACTAAGCACTGTACTTAATACATATATATAGAGAATATAAAGTAAATATAGATATTTATTAGGTGTATAGAGATAACATCATAGTAATTTTACATTAAAATATAAAATACGTACTATATTTTTTGATAAGATTACTTTGTAAACTTGGAACTAGGGATATTGTTTGATGCATGCTGGAGGGGTTAAATATGTTGGCCCCCAACAAACCATAGCCATCCTAGCTAGGAGAGTAAAACATCTTCTCCCATGCATGCATGCGCATTGTGTGTTCCTTTTTTTTTAATCTTCTGCTAGATACATATGCAAAACATGTGAACAAAAAATAATTGGAAGTAACAGAGTCGAATTTCGTGTGGCTTAGCTACGCTATTGAACAAAGTAGTTTTTAGACCATTATTGAAAAAAAAGTAATTTGATACTAACTTAATACTAATACACAGCGATATGATATGGACTCTAAAGTCTAAACAGATCAGATTATCCTCCTATTACTGCAACTACTGTATGATAAGATGCTTACCGAGTGTCCAATTAAGTCACATCGCAGACTATAGCCGGCCGGTGCATACATCGCTGCTAGCCAGCTCTGTACGTGATCAATCACTCATTCACTCACCTACGACCATGACAAGAACGCCAAAAACTAAAAAAATTTCGTGCCGGCATGTATTACCCATTGAGATTTTGGAAGGCAATCACAACAGTACTAACGCGTGCGGTAGCATTGAAACTTTGGCAGTGCATGAAAGCATTACCGTCAGGTAGTACTACAACCAGGGTTCGTAATATAGTCGCGACCGTATAAAGCCAGTTTTATATCTAAAATCATTCGGTAAATTGGTAAAATTTAAATATAAAATTAAAAATTTCGAGAATTTTGAAAAAAAAATATCAAAAAAGTGTTACATTTTTTTATGTGAGGCCTTAAGGCAATGCTAATGATGCTGTAAATTTTTTATATGATTATGATATCTTTGTATTTTTTTAAATTATAATAGTGCTACTATATTTTTATATATTGTTTTGTTTTTTATTTTCTTGGTGGCACTAAACGAAGTCTAATATTTCTTAAAATTTTTGTGTGAGGTTCAGAGGAAATTATAATGATGCTGTAAAAGTTTCAGATGATGATTAGATCGTGTATTTTTTAAAATTCTAACAGTGCTGTTGTCTTTATATATGCTCTTCTATTTTTGATTTTCTAAGGGCACTAAATGAAGTCAAATATTTTTGAAAATTTTAATATATGATCCTTGAGAACTCTTTATGTTTCCATTAAAATTTAATAGCATGATCAACCTTGAAAATATTTATAAAAATCTGACAATGTTTCTGTTCCTCATCATTAATTATTGTTTTTGATTTTCTACAAGTACTAAATGAATTAAAAAATTATTAAATTCCTATTAGGTGTTTTGTAGATTAACTGGGATTTTTTGCAAAAATGTTTTTTGAAAAATTTAAATTTTCCTTCCATGTGCTGAAAAAATAGCTCGAAAATCGGTCGATAATTGAAGAAAACCGATTCAAAATTGCTTGAAAATCGCTCGATTTTCGTTTTTTTCCTATCGCCGAGTTCAAAATTCTTTGGTTTCTACCTATTTTCGACTAGTTTTGTTGATTTTCGAAAATAAAAAATCGTTGATAATCGCGATACCGATACCCTAAACCTGCTACAAACATTAGTAGTGGTTAGTGAATTCAGTGACCTTGCAAAGGTTCATGAAGGCGTAATCCGACCTCCGGCGCGTCGCCGACGCCGACCATCTCCCTCACCGCCTCCGCCTTCCTCTCGCCCGCGAGCACGTCCCACCGTGCGTCCACCCACCCCGTGGCGCGCCAGCGCCACGTCGCGGGCTCCGTGCCGGCGACGGCGTCCGCGCCGAGGTGGTCCCGCAGGAACGGACCCGCGGGGTCACGGTCACGACCCACCTACGCCCACACGCCGCAAACAAGCGCCACGCGCCCGGGTGCACGCGCGTCCGCCGCGTAGAACCTGGGCAGGACGGCGCGCGCAGCGGACTCGATGTCCGCCACACGGGCGCCCGCGCGCGGTGGCCGCGAACACCAGCACCCGCACGCCGGCCGGTTCGGACACCGCGCGGTACAGCGCCGCTCGCCGCGGCACGAGGAGCAGTAGGAGCGCAAGGCGGGGCACGCCACCGGTCTCGAAGGCGACGAGCGCGTAGTACGGGAAGGCGCTCCGCGAGCAGAGCAGCGTGCCGTCGAGGTCCGACATGACTGTGTGGGCCCGCGGCACGACACGTCGCACTTCTCCACCGACGGGAAAGGCTCGCCGCCGGCCACCGCCATTGCACTTGATCACAAAGGCGAATGCACGTGTCCTGTGCGTCTGCGTGATAGTGTGGGTGCGCACAAGTATGTGCATGTGGATTAATAGCGCGGCGACGTGTGAGCCGGGCTGTGCAGTGTGTGCAGGAAGGAGAAAGGACAACGTAATGGTTGGTTGGTGAGCGGTAAAAGATGGACGAATCCACATCGTATGTGGCTATGTGCTCCATGAAACCGTCAATTACTGACTGTACTTACATACTACTAGTAGTGCTTACGTTCTCAAAACAAAATAGCACTAGTTGGCTCTTGAAAGCACACGGTGCAGTAATCGCTACTCCCTTCTTGTTACATAGAACAAAAAGTGGCTAGATTACTCTTAATTATTATCACTTAGCACTATACTCAGTACATAATATAGAGAATATAAAGTCAACATGGATATTTATTTGGGGTATATAGAAAATATCACACTAATTTTACATTGGAATATAAAATACGTCTTGCATTTATGGATAAGATCATTAAAAAAATAATAGTAATTTTACGATGGATTATACTGGTAGTATATAGTGGATAGTAGAAATTAGATCTAGTCGTTGATTTGTTAAGAGTGTTTCTGCTATTCTATTACCAGAAGAAGTATAAATAAATTCTAGCTAATTTGATCTGTTGGATCGAAAAGAATGAACGGCTCATATTAAATTTAGTGTACTATAAAAGAGCTTAAAAATAAATCTTATAAACTTGGATAGAGAGCGTGCATCTCGGAAGTGGATTTTTAACTCCAAAGCCTAGAGCTGGACGACGCATGAGATAGGGTGTCCCTCTTATCTTGCAGTTTGTTGCAATATATACAGTAATTTCGTCGATGTAGCTGGAAGCATCGATAATGTGGTAACAAGAGAGCTTTGGTTTGTTGGCCGTGCGTTTGGAAATATTGGGCTAGCATGCGGAGGAAAAGGAAAACCACGTGTGCTTCACTAGCTAGTAGTAGTATGGGCTTGACCGCCCCTAGTTTTGCCGCCTTTTAAGATCGCAAACATTTCTAGAAAGATTAGTAGTTGATATATATACTGGAGCACTACGACTTTTCCAATAGGTTCTACTAGCTAATTTCGTTTGGTTTTGGCTTTCACCACTCATAAGCAACAACCATGTCGGATAGATTGCATCCCTTAATTCCCTTCCTAATTAGATTGAGCCACAGTTCATGCATGCCCCTCTCTCCATACCCATAGGAGTAGTATATCCTATGACACTGTTGCATGTTACGTATGCTTGTTCTATTCGTGTTATTTTTTTTAACACAGCCGTGCTGCAGTTAAATTAAGAGAAGGAAGATAGCGGTACAAGGTTTCAGACGCTTATAAGGTGCAGGAGACTGCACCAAGGAGAAAGACAGAAATGAAAACAGACAGCATAGAAGGAAGGAGAAAAAAGCTACTACTACTACTACTAACACGAGCACACCCCTTAGTGCGTACTATTTAACAGATTTTTAAGATGTTTTGCTCCTGCGAAAATCCAATTGGAGGCCTCATCTTTGATTGATTGGACGACTTCTTCATGCGTTGCGCAAATGTCTCGGAACACTCTGCATTGCGCTCTTTCCACCAAAGACCAACAAGTGAGGATAATGAGGGTTTTGATCCCTTTTCGAAATTTCGGTGTACAATTTAGAAGCATAAGGTTCCAATGTTCAAGATCATCAGGTAACCGCAATTGGTCATGCGTCAGAAGTCGGCATGCGAACCCAGTGTGCTATAGATGACCACAGCTGCCGGGCTTTGGGACAGTCGACGAATAGGTGGAGAACCGTTTCAAGGTTTCGGCAGCACATAGGACAAAAATACTAATTTGGACATCCCCTACTTTGCAAACGCTGCGCTGTCCATAAGCGGTTATGTTGCGCCAGCCAGAGGAAGATCTTGCACCGCATCGGCGCCCAAGCCGACCAGATGGTGGTCGTGAAGGATTTCTGGACGCTTCCTACGAACTGCATTTGGTAAGCCGATTTTGCTGAGTAGGCCCCATCGGGGGATTGTGTCCATGTAATGGCATCATTCGTGTCCGGTTGAAAGCGGCACTGATTGGACTTTGATCCATAGTCTGACATATTCTCGTATAAGGTGCCGATCGAGGTTGTGGCGTATGTCTCGTATCCAGTTATTGTTTGTTAAGGCGTCTTCCACGGTTCTTGTCTTTCTCCTGGAATGGGCGTATAGCCGCGGCGCAATCTGGGAAGGTGCTGCACCATGTAGCCACCTGGCAGTCCAGAATGGCGTGGTCCGTCCATTTTCGATGTTGACAATAGTCGCCGCTGCGAAGAGCATACAATCAGTATCATCACATGGCATGTGTTTTACATTCCCTGTTCTTTCCGGGTGAACACGCGAGCCACAACAGTAGCAGCAACGAAGCGCGCGAAAATCTTTGAAGGTCAAGGACTCCTAGGCCTCCCAGATGAAAGGGGCGGCAAATAGTTGTCCATCGCACCTTACAATTGCCACCATACAGTGTTCCATGACCCGCCCAAAGGAAAGCCCTTCTCATCCTGTCAATGTTTGCCATGAATTCCTTCGGAGCCTTCAGCGCCGTGAGTAAATAGATTGGGATGGAGGAAAGGAACGATTTTACCAAGATCAACCGGCCAGCAAGAGTGAGCTGTGACGTCTGCCAGATTGCCAAGCGTCGCGCCACTTTGTCCTGTAAAGGCTGGAGCTGTACTGTACGCAGTGGACGCAGTGATAAAGGAATGCCTAGATATTTCATTGGGAAATGTGATGTGGCTCCCGAGAAGGGCTGCAACACAGAGTTAAGATCAACCCCCTGGCAGCGGATTGCCGCTATGGAGCTCTTTTTCATGTTGACTCGCAGGCCAGAGGCCTGTCCGAAACGCTGCAGGATGTCGATAAGCGCGCACAGCTCATCCTTGTCTGGGTTGAGGAAGATGACTGCGTCATCGGCATAGAGGTAGAGGCGCAGAGAGTTGCCACACCCTCTAAGCGGCGACAGGATCCCGTCATCAGTTGCTTTCTTGAGAATATAGTGCAACGGGTCGATGGCTAGAATGAAAAGATACGGCGATAGAGGGTCTCCTTGTCGTAAGCCTCGTTTGTGCTTAATTTGGCCTCCCGGAACCCCGCTGAAAAGCACTGAGGAGGCCGCAGAAGCAAAACTAGAGGATAGCCAACAACGCCATCTTGGCCCAAAACCGCGCGCTTGTAGTAGACCTAGAAGGTATTCCTATGAAACGGAATCAAAGGCCTTTTCGATATCCAGACACTGTTGCATGTTGCGTTTGAGTAGTCAGAGGTTAGCTTTTAGTTTGCATCCCTTCTGTCGTTCGTGTCTTACGTTCCATATTGGTAATTTGATAGTCCTCAGCACGGCCATCGTCGTAACTTCCCTCCATGACACCATGCCTCATTCAATCGATCTGGGCCGTCCGAACGCCGATCCAGCGGCCTGTGATCTCCGACAGATCGCTCGTCTCCTGATCCACAGCTGCAGCCTGCAGCAGCGCGCAGTCCGTACCGTCTCTCACAGCCCCATCCCCTGTCTCTCTCGGTCAGTTATCCCGTTGCTCAGTACGGCATATGCTGATGACGCCTTTACACCCACACCTCTCTCTCGTCCCCTGAAATAGTGAGTCGTCAGCGTTGGGGCAAGTAAGCCAGCTTGTCAGAAAAAGCGTGTGCCTGGTCACCCTGAAAAAATAATGCTAGCATGGTGTTTTGAGAGGCAATCATGCCAGTATGTACAGCGAATGAAAACAAACTTTTGAGAGGCAACCATGGTGTTTCTATTGCGTTGGTTATGCATCTCTCTCCGAGAGTTCATGGCTTCTGCTGTGCTGCTTGAATGCTCGATCGTCTACTTATCCACATTACTCGATCCGAGAGAAAGAGCACTGCAGTTACACCACAGCATCAGTGTGTTGGTGAAGTTAATGATGCTCGGGAGGGAAACAGTAAAGAAAAGAGTAAATTTCACGCGACCATATTTCCCACTTCACTCCGTCGTGAGACTGCCACGTGGGTGTACATTGTCAGATATATTATAAGAAACAATCGATTATAAATTATGTAGTTTTGTGATACAATTTCTCTTAAAATATGTACTTTTGTAAAATAAAACCTAAAATCTTTAGTTTTGTGAAATTTACTCCAAAGAAAATGGAATGCACCGGAGTGGATTGACATCCGATCAAAATTATCAGCACCGTTCTGTCGGATTGTATGGCCAGAATGTAACATTATGTCAACTAAAACAGCATATTTGATCATATTACTATGTATTTGTAGTAATATTGACAGTAAGATCAGGTGTGCACAAGGTTTGAAAATTCGGTTTCGGAATAAATTTCGTTCCTGGCCGGATCGCGAAATTTCGGTGAAATTTCGGACGAAATTTGAATTTGAAAATCCAAATCCGGTCCATTTCGGGGAAAAAAATCCAAAATTCGGCGAAAAAACCCGAAATTTCGGGCGAAATACCTGAAATTTCGGGTTTTTTTTGCACCGGCTGAAAAGTGGTATAAACGTTAACGAAAAATATTGAAATTTTTTTGGAGCTTTCTGACACATTTATGATGTTCTCACAAAAAATTCAGCTGATTATCACATCTAAGGAATTTTTAAAAATTTGGAGAGTGATACTGTCCTGATAAAACACTGACCGACAAGTTTTATCCGAATGGAAAATGGTACAAATCAAGTTATAAACTGTTGAAATTTTTTGTGCATGGTTATGATCCATAACTAATGTTCTCACAAAAATTTCAGCTGATTATCACATGTGAGGAAGTTTTAAAAATTCGGAGAGGGGTACTGTCCTGATAGAACACTGACCGACAAGTTTGATCCGAATGGAAAATGGTACAAATCAAGTTATAAACCGTTGAATTCTTTTTGCATGGTTATGATGTATCTATAATATTCTCATAAATTTTTCAGACGATGATCAAACTGTATGAATTTTTAAAAATTCGAATAGTACTACTGCCCTATTAAAAGGCTTACTAGCAAGCTTGAACAAAATGAAAAATTATGTAAACCACGTTAAAAACTTTTGAAATTTTTTGTGGATGGTATTTATGTAACATTAATGTTTCTTTAAAATTTTTAGATGATGATCATTCTCAAATAATGTTTAAAAATTCAGACAGTGCTACGTCCTGATAAAAGTCTGATGATCAATACATAGATTTGCTTTACCAATAATTTTTTTAAATTTTTTTTGAAAATTTTACAGAATGGTGATAAAGAAGTTCTTAATATCCCATAAAATTTTTGATTCATGATCACACTTCAGTGAATTTATAAAATTCTTACAAGGCACAGTACCATTTATGTTGTTTTCTTTTTTATTTTTGAAATATAATATAACAAACGAAGTTCAATGCTTACATAGATTTAATTGACCAAACAAAAAAATTTGAAATTTTTTGAAACATTTATATAACGGTACTGATTCAATTATTAATCTCTCACAAAAATTTTAGATCATAATCACACTCAAGAAAAATTATAAAATTCTGAAAATATAACTGTCCCAATTATGTTCATTCTATTTTTGATTTGTTAAAGATAACAAATGAATTTAAATTATTTTTAAATTTTTTATGTATGATTCTAAACTACTAAGGATAATACCATAAAATTTTCAGCTTATTATAAAGCTTGTACAATTTTATAAAAATCTAACAGTTTTTCTGCCAAAATTTTAAAATGTTTAAAAAATTTGTTTTTTCAACAAATTTTCATAGGAGATGATTTTCCTAAGGGTTATTGGACCAAATCCGGCCCTAAAAGTTTCAAAACCGGCCAAAAAACCAGAAATTTCGCCAAAAAACCGAAATTTCCGGTTACTGTAGCAATTTTACATTTTTTCGGCCGGTACTTTAGATTTCGGGGTGGTCCGAAATCTAAAATTTTGACGAAATTCGCAAAAATTTGGAACCCTGGGTGTGCATATAATTAAATATATATATACTTATATGCATATTGTTATATTAAACTCCAGAAGGATACGTCGGTATAGATCTGTGACTGAATGTACAACTCCCTGAAATGTTAATCCGATCCCAGGTGAGAGCTATGTGCACAGATTGTGAATCGATCGACAACACAAAAGTCAATTCTGAAAATCTACTTCAAAAAATACGCTGCGATCGAACTGAGTCGATGCTGAGACCGGCATACGAATATTCCGATCACACGCACGGCTCAAGTTCATTGATTGCGCACGCCCGTACCATTCGATCAGAAACCAACGCTCGAAATTGACTACCCATCGTATCGAGGCTATCGATCGAGCGACGCAAAATAAAACTAGCCCATGTGTCGAAATCTAGTGTTTCGCTGGAATCAATGACGACGAGAAATGCAATGCTATAACTGACGCAAAATAAAACCGGCAATGATGTTGCTCCCCGAAGAAATCTATAGAGAAATCATATCATGTGGTGTTTCTCATGATCATGATAACACGGGTCATGTAGTAGTGCCTTCTTATGATCGAGGTTAGAATTTATATTATCTTACATAAATCTATTTGCACTGGTAATTTTGAGCGTTATTTAGCAACGGAATACGCCCTCCTAACAGAGGCCGAAGAAAAAGAAATGTTCCTATGGATTTGTAGGTGTAGATGATTGCTTCTCGTAGAGCTAATAGTCATTGACTCATTGTTGCATACAACGTGTGTTTAGTTATTGTATAGGGCAGTTGCCTAGGAGCAATTCCAATAATATTATCGAGCCAACACTAACTAAAAAGAAATGCCATGCGAAAGACACCAGTCACATCAAGCTCAGATACAAAGGTAGACTTAGCGCCCAACCTTCGGGCCGCAGTTAGAGAGAAATAGCGCCGAGCGTCGTGACCGGCCGGAGTGGGGAATTTTTTTTTATTTAATATTTATTTTTATTCTTTTTTTCAAAACTATGCGTCCGAATGAAAAAATGACAAAAATGCCCCCCGTCGCCCGTGTATGGGGCGATCGCCCCATACACGGGCGATAGCCCTGCCACCGTTAACGCCCGTTAGCAGCGCCGCTTGTGGGGCCCCCATCGCCTCTCAGAAGCGATCGCTTCTCTGAGGCGATGACAGGGACCAGGCAGTTTTTTTTTAGTTTTGTTTTGTAATTACTATATGCTTTTAATATAAACCCAGAACTTTTGTTAGGAGTGTCCAAATTAAATGAAACTTGTTTCTAAATTTAAATTTTGGAATGAAGAATTAGAGTGTAAAATAAAAATCCATGTGTTGTTTGCAGAATTTTTTTTTATTTGAGTTCGAATGCTAGGCTCTAATCGTGGATTGTGAAGGAATTATAATGTGTGTTGATCCATAATTCATGAAATAAATAGAATAAGTTACTACAACCTTATGCACTTCATTTTTGCAAAAATATCTAAATATGATTGCATTTTGAATAAAAGATGGCTAGTTTAAACCCTTTATAACAATCATTGTTCAAGCGATTAGAATAATATCGAACGACCTCAAAACTTGATGAGAACCAGTTTTGTTGCATTCTTGGGCTTGCATAGGTCACAATTATGTAAAAATATTTAGATGTCACTTTAGGTCGCACTATTTTATTGTTGTCCTAACATGCAATCGGTAGAAACATGAAAATTGCCGTATCTTTCGCAAACGATGGTAAAACTCGATGAAATCGATATGACGAATCGAAAATGCTATAACCTATCTCGATGGAGAAAATAACATCATTTGGGACACTGGAGCAAGAGGACACATACTAGCCCTCCGGACGGTGAGCATACTCTTGAAGGTTGGGCCGACTGCTTATTACGACTTAAAACTAAAAGGAGTACCACGAACAAGGAAAACCAAAGTTAACACCAGACGTCTATTGAGTGCTTCGAGGCCACTTCCCATTCGCCCATGCCTCCGGCGGGGCTTCTCTCGCACGCCGCGCCCTCTCTCGTTTTCTCTCTCTCTCGCCTCCTTCTCCTCCGCTTCCTTCCTACATGCCTCCTCGCGTGCGGCATCGCACTGTTCTTGAAACCGCCGCGTGAACTCATCCTCGCCGGCTGGCTTGGTCAAGAAGCCGTTGGTCCTCGGGGTTGATCTCCGTATCAAACCATCGCTCAAATTCACACAATGGCGGAGGTGACCGCATGAAACGTAAATTAGCAAAGTTTCATTCACAAATATTATGTAACCCCGACGATTGTTACCATGCGGCGATCCTTCAGCTCTTCTCCCGCGGATCGAAGGCGAGTTGCGGCACTTCCAATACCTCCTCTTCCAAGTTGAAATTTCCCAAGAGCGGACAAGCTCGCAAAGATCTTCGCACATACACATGGGCGCCATACCCACGAGGTAGGAAGAGATCTTGGTACGCTAAATTCGCGGCATGCACTCGCTTCTTCCTTTGCCTTCCCTTACCCTTTGCACTTGCACGCCTCGGCATTTTCGATTGATGCTCACCCTCTATTCTTTCTCCCGCTGTTCTTTGCGAGACCGCCAGAGAACGAATGTTATAAAGCGCGATATCGCCGGGTATGGGGCGATCGCCTCATATTTGGGCGATTGCCCCATGTAAGGGCGATCGCCTCACATTAGGCGATCGCCCTACTAGAGGCGATAGGTGCACCAAACGTTGGTGTGTTGTCACGTCGTGTGGCATAGGCAAGTAATGCATAAATGATTTGAACAATTTATAGTGATAACGCTGCCATGTTACTAACTCGAGTTATACAATGTCACCAACGTAAAGCCATTAAAAATACATCCGTACAACAAGTCAATCACGCCACGCTTCCTAATCGCCCGTGGGGTAGGTGAGTGGCGACGGCGACGGACGTCCCTCCTAGGCCGGCCTGCGCGCGGCGTAGAGTAGTCTTGCGCGCGGCGAGGCCAAGTCCTGTGGCGGCGCACCGAGAGCCGAGAGGGTCGAGGTAGTCGGTCGAAGGTACTCCTCCGTGTCGAACTCGTCGCCGAAGGCTCGCCGAAACCACCACAGGGTCTCCGCTGGGCGCGGACGAGGAGGAGCCTCCGCAGACCGGCCGCTTCATCGCCGCCGCGTGGGAACGTAGCGAGGAACCGGCTGGTGGTAGGGCGAGACGCGAAGGAGCCTCCCACCATCGCCCCCACCGCTGCCGCGTGGGAGCGTAGCGAGGAACCGACGGGTAGGGCGAGACGCGGAAGGAGCCTCGCTACCACCGCCCCCGCACCGCGTGGGGCGTGACGGGCACCGGGTGGGTAGGGCGAGGTGCCGGGCGGTGACGTGGTGTCGCGCGTCCGCCGACGTCTCGCGCCTCGGCAGGTGGCTAAGCGAGCCAACCGCCTCATCAGTAGCGAGGACCCGACCCCAAGCCGTCTTGACTCGGCGGTGGTCACCAGATGCCCCTCTAGGCGCGTCAACATGGACACAGCCTCCACCTCAATCTCCGCCAAGAGCCGAGTCCGCATGTAACGCCAGTTGGCATTACGTAAGTTACATGAAAAGACGTGCCCATGTAGGTTCGACAGACACTTACCGAGGCGTTGTCCTCCGGGACATCTGTGAAGGGTACGTGTCCGCTATCGATGCTCGCCGGCGACGACACGGCGGTGTGTACCCCACCCCGAGGCGAGTCTGTGGGCGAACCACTCCATGTATCGATCAGACATGTCATGGTCGACGGGCCGGTCTCTGACCTCTCGCCGAGTCTGGCGCCCCACCGCAGGCCCATGGTCGCATACGGGCGCGAATCGAGAGCCCACCGCAAAGACCCATCCGGTCATCCGCAATGCAAAACAAGAAGTACGCAAAGACATTAATTTCGCAAAGATGCGAGTAGTAGGATCGTGGCAAGTACTGTGAGCGCCACGTGCGACAACGTGACGAGGCGGCAAAGGAAAGGATCGAACAGCCGAATCGCCGCAAAGACTCGGCGCGGGAGTACTCGACACAAAGGTCAAAGACGAGCACCTTACGGTGAGCCAAAGGCCTCATCTCGCGCGGCAAAGCACGGAGACCCGTGAGGTGCTCGGGCGTGGACGCGTGACGCGTGTATGGCGCCCACCGCACGCCCTCGTCGTGGAGGCGGTCGAACTCCGAACGAACTCCCGATAGGACCTCCTCACCGTAGGTGCGCGAACCTCCGCCGCGAGGAAATAAGAAATGGCGAAGGTTATTCAAGTGCGTTAGTGGGGAAAAGATACGAGGGAGCGTACATCGCCGCCGGACCCAGAGTGGCCCATGGTGGGCCGCCCACCGGTCGTCTCCGTAAAGCTCCTCGTGGTACGGGTCGTGTCAACAACAGCCCGCCGACGGAGAAGCGCTCCCAAGACCACAACCGAGGAGTAGGACGCAACTCGACATCGCCGCGTCGTGCTCGCCCGAGACGGCGTCGCCGCATGCACTCTCAGACGTCGCCGCAAGCACACCGAGGCCCACGACCACCGCATCACTGCTTACAAGGGGGAGTTAGACGTGCTCGCTGAGACGAGATTGAACCGAGTGTGTTACCTCATCCACCGGGTGTCGGCGATGTGTCGGGCGTGCTCGATCAGTGACGGTCCACCGTGTTCCGTGGGAGGACGGAACATCACCCAACCGAGCAACAACAGAGGTATGCCTCCAAGTGGCGGCCACGCCCGCCTCCTCCGCGCTTGGTGGAGAAGGTCACCGCAGCTGTTCGCAACAAACATTATCAAGAACTTGGCGCTTCTATTTTAATTCTCAAAGAAAGAGGTACTCACCGTGGAATCGGCGCCCACGCTCGCGGTCCGCGGGCGCCGGCCTCCCTAAGGGGTGGTAGGGTCGCCGGGTGCCGCGCGCACTCGACGTAAACGCTGCGGACAACTCGGCGTACACGTGGCGAGGCGGCGCGGCGGCACGCATCGCTGGGCCCGCACAAGGGAGGCCTAAGAGGTACGACACGCCCCGCAGCGTCGGAGCCATCTCTCCGCACGGAAGGTGGAACGTGTGCGCCTCCGGTCTCCACCGGTCCACGAGTGTGGCTGCAGGACCGGTCGCACCAACCGCGGCACCTCCTTGCCCTCTAACGGGCGATCACCACCCACCATCCTACAAAGAGGAAGTAAGCCACCGCCGCAACTCGCATGTAGTTAGAATTGCATTCACGGTAAGTATGTGTACGTAAAGAGTGCAAGCGTTCGCAGCTACCGTGGAACCCAACGTGGGTCGATGCGGCGGCGCCCGGGCACTCGAGGTCGGCGGTTCTAGCACTCGGTTCTCCTCTGCGGAGTACCTAGACCGGTGGTCGATCGACGGTCACGCCCAAAGACTCGTGGCAAGGTCGCGCCATCGTGGCTGTTACAAAGCAAATACAACAGATTTATCAAGAATTACATGTGCACACAAATGAAATGCGAAATAACGAATTGTACCATACTCAACAAACAATACAACCAAGTGTGGAGAGCAAAAAAACTCGATTGCAAACATACGAAAGACAAAGACATGTTCGACGAGGCACACAACGCCGAGAATTACATTATCCTCGTAGGTACTAATCGGGACATCGGAGAATAACATGATGCGAACAACAACTTACTAGTACATTGAAAATTACATCGAACATTACAACGCATATTACAACTTACGGTCCATTGAATAATACAAGATGGGAACAACATGCAAAGTTACATTATCCGCGGTTGCGACGCGCCTCGACTCGCCCATATCGTTCGAACGCGCTTTGTCCTTCGACGCCCGACCTTCATCTTCAACATTCGGATGTCCGCACTCCATCGATGGTCCGGAGAGGGGTGTTGTGAACGATCCATCCACTCGCACCGTACACCTCATGATGCCACGTGTTGAGAACGCTCGCTTGTAGTAGTACGGGAGATGAACGGACGACGGATTGATGCGTCTCGGCGGCTGCGGCAATGACGCGCAGCACCGCAAGTGCAGCAGCGTGGTTTCGGCAGAGCACTCGCAATCACCGCCGGAGTATGCACGATGGGAAGTCCTCTCCTGGCACCTGCGACCTCGGCCACCGCAAAGGCACGTGGTATCTCCGCTCCACGCCACTCTCGGTGTAACCCGATGTGTCTGCGCCTTTCTTGTTTTCTTGGACATGTAGGTAGACACAACAGCTTGAGTAAGACAATCGATTGTCCGACATACATGTCGCGGAGGTCTTGTATCGCTCAATGAAATATCTCTGTGTCCCTAATAAGACACCTCAACTATACCCACCGATGGAAGGCATCCGTGCCTTTCATTACCAGCTTGTAAATCTCCGCCAGTTCGTTGTCATGATCCCATAACGCGAGCCGCCCTCGTCGCGCGTAAGGACCATTTCTCCAAAGGCTCATGTCGATCCAATCGGTGAAACTCTTTATCTTTGGTACCGCCCACGCCGAGGTTTGGGGGTGCTCGGCAGCGCATATAAGGTCGTGGGGTCCTCTCCTTGCTCATGGTACACCATCGGGTTCCTTGATGAACTAGCGTACCTCCGGGATCCATTGATTGCTTCTTCGTTAGTTCGCCCAACGCCTTCCAAAGCGTCGAACTTCCTCCGTTGGTTCTGTTTGCACAGCGCTTGAACATGTTCATAAGCTCCTTATTCCGAATCGACGGAAAAATTGGCACCCATGTGCCTCATGCACCACCGCTCCTCGATCCGCCACTTTGTCGCTCCCACGACGGCGGACCTTGTTGCATATCCACGATCGCCTTAGCAGCTCGCATGTCGGCCATGGATGACACAAACATCAGCTCGCCGAGAACAATCGCCACTTCACTCTTTCAAGGAACCAGCATCACTCTCCGTGTTTCCCCTCCACGAATGCCAACGCAACGGTAGAACTCGGTTGTTGGCATCCACCGCGATCGCAGATTAGAATCGCCCTTGTACTTCCCCGTGAGGAATGTGCCATCCATGCAAAGGACCGGCGACAAAGGTTTAACGCATTTATGCATGCGCCTGTGGCGAAGAATGCACGCCGCAATACCCACTTCGGTGCACGCACCACCCGCAGGAACTCCGCAAGGTCGATGGATGTACTGGGGTTCCTTTGTGCGATTGCCCGAGCAAGTGGGAATATTCTCGCACGAAGCCTCGACGTCCCGAACCGTATTTCCAGAGCCGTCCTTTTGCTCTCCATGCCTTTGCGTAGCTAATCTTGTATCAAACCTCTCCTCCACTACCGTGATAATAGATCGAGGTGCAGATGGGGATTGTCCACGATCCGACCATAAACACATTTGCCACCCAAGTGGGACGACGATTATGTGTCCTCGCCCGCTTCTTCCACCGCAGCTATGCTCTATCACTATGGAGCATTTCCAGAGTCCGCCCACTTCCTCGGTATGCATGCACCGCCATGGGCACGAATCAACTACGCACTTCACGTCGTAGTCCTTCTTGCTGGACTTCACAACCCTGAATTGCCGCCGGAGAGACATTGCCCAGTACTTCACCGCATCCATCACAGCCTCCTTGTCTTTATATACGGCCCCCTGCGTCACCTCGTTCTCACGATACTCCCATGCATCAATGTTCCTTCATTCATTGTTAGGTCTTCGAAATTGTAATTGGTCCACGCACCAGGGATAGGCACCCAGGCGTTGTCCTCCTCGTCGGAGTGCTCACCATCGTGGACTTCCTCATCCGCACGGTCCTCCTCTTCCATCAAGTCAACAATGTCCTCCACCTCCTCCCCTCGTCGGCCACCTCGCGCCTCCACCGCTGCCTCCTCTCGCCCCCGGTCCCTTCGTCACCGCTAGATCTCGTGCTCCTCGCCTCCGGCTCCTCGCCGCCTTCCTCTTGATCCTTCTACATTTGATGTCCCTCCGCCGTAATGTCCACCCCGACATCACGAACTTGCGACACCGATGGAGCTACCGGGTAGCACTGCGGTTAACAACATGAGCGCCAACCCCGCTCTACGGCAAAACCAACATAACTCCTCCATGTGGACGCCGAGTTAACAGAATCAACTCTCCGTAAAACGGTCTTGCGCTCGGCTCACTATCGCTCGACCAAGAACCAACATCTGGGCATCCAAACCGAACATCCGAGACATCCACTCCAACAAACCCTCAGATGTCCTATCGCTCGGCCTCGCATATGCCCTGCACGACTCTTGAAAATGATGATAGATCCACCCCATCCGCCCCGTGCTATCTCCCCATCTCCATAAAATATTTGAAATACAATTTCTCCGACATGCCGCAACGTCCGACGGAAAAATATTACTCTAAAATACAATCTACAAAATACGACTATGAATAAGTGATTCGACTAGCCTACTATACGGTCTAATATTAAATTTCTACTACATTACATTTGTATATATTGCCTAATACATTACTAACATAATAAAATTAGTAATACACGACCATACTAAATTAAATTCATACCACATTACATTTGTATATATATTGCCTAATACATTATTTGCATAACAAAATTACTAATACACAACCCTACTAAATTAAATTCCGAAATATTGTCTAATATTTCTACTATATTAAATTTCTACATACTGAATACTACATTAAATTTGCACATACTTACGATACTAAATTAAATTTGTAAATACTACATACTACATTAAATTTCTCAATATTAATCGCTATATTAAATTTCTAAACAATACATAATCCTAAAATTTCTAAATACTACAATTCCTAAATATTAAATGCTACATTAAATTTTAAATACTGTATAACCTAACAAAAATTCCTACATTTACCTCTACAAAAAATTGATAAACTAACTCTACAATAAAATTCAAAAATTTACCTAAATTTTTCTTCTCCTCTCTTCTTCTTCTCTTCCTCTTCTCCTCTCTTCTCCTCTCTTTTCTCTGCAGTGCGCTCGCCCGCTTCTTCTCTCTTGCGACCGAGTGGAGCGGGGATAAAGGAGCTGTCGCCTCAGAGGCGATCGCCTTGCAGGGCGATGGGGGGCCCCACAAGCGGCGCAGATTAACAGGCGGGCGGCACTAACTGCAGTAGGAGATCGCCTGTATGGGGCGATCGCCCATACACGGCAACGGGGCATTTTTGTCATTTTTTTTTTCGGACGCATAGTTTTGAAAAAAAGAATAAAAAAAAATATTAAATAAAAAAAAATTCCCGGAGTGGGCATGGCATAGATTCGTTAGGCCACGTGCCTAAATTATACCCTGCTGTCTGGGTCACAGTCAGGCTCGGCTCGTCTTCGGTGAACTCAGCTATGACCCATTTGCAATTCTTGCCGACTTCGTACTATACTGGCTCAAGCTCAGCCCATTTGTACTATTGCGACGGGAGAAAAACAATCGGAGATGTACCGAGCTAAGTGTGGTGACCCGCATAATTAGCATAGGATAACGACAGTAACACTGTCATTACACCAAGAGAATTATACGAATCTAGGCACAGTAGCTAACAAAATATCGGGCGACCCAACACTTTATCAGTTACTATACAATGTTCAGAGTGTTGCAACAGAACAATAATTAGAAAATAAATATAAATATATTACAAACTAAACCACGCAGGGCTATATGTCCAGTACCATAATTATACACCAGATCTAAGTACAACAAAAATATATTACAACTATCTAACTACTATGAAGATCGACCAAAACGATGGTAAGGCCTATAACACCCCCTAACCCTCCTGGTCGTAGTAGTAGTCCTCCTGAAGATCTTGGTCTTGCAAGTAATCCTCACCCCACGCCTCGTAGGTGGATACATAGGACTCACCTTCTAAGTAAAGGGGGATTTAAACAAAGGTGAGTACAGGGTACTCAACAAGCAATAGTAACAAATGCAGTAATGAATTTCCTCTCATATCCAGCCAATGCTCACATTCCCTCAAAATCCATTTTTATCGAAATTAGATTTTGGGTTTTCTTTAAGGGTTGGGTATTTTAAATTATAAAAACAGTTACTAGCACTCGTATATGAGACAGACTTAGCTTCTGTAACCTCCAATCCAGAAGATAGCTATGAGTTCAAGATTTTAACCATGCGTAGGTTTGTATCATTTTAAGCCATATCGACCCATCCTGTGAGGCCCCAGAACGTTTATCACTAATCCAGTATTAGATCTCCAACCCTGTTACTCGAGTGGAGGACACCTATCCCAGGCCATCCCACCAGACTCGCAGCTAACAATTGTACTCCGACCATAGTTTCGCAGTAACTCTACTCATGTCTTCAATATACCGCCATTGCATTCGCGGGTCTCTCCGGGCCTTCCGGTATACCCAGATTTGCGCATTAGATATCTAGTTATAATCAATGTGAAGATCATAACACCTTCATGGGACAACATTTTTCTAACTGATTTCACTCACTATGGTTGTACTGGAAATACGGCCCATTGCCCGAGTGTAGTTATTTGATCTTCTATTATAACTTATGTTGAGGGTCCCACCGGCGAACCTTTACCCCTTCTCATCTGCGTCCTCTACCCACCATACATATATATACGAATACCACAACGGCTCCTTTCGTTGGATGAGCCAAACATCATGTCAGAATCCCCTTGCCACCTCATCAGTTCATTCACAAACCATATTTCCATCTTAGTTCGATTTAAAGTTTTTAGTTGTAATATATGTTTTCCAATGCATCGATGATATATAGAGGTATATGAAAGCATTTGAAAACATTAATAAAAATGATCAATAGAGAGCTTGCCTGGTATAGAATCGAAATGCACGGCCTCGCTCGAATTCTAGAACTGGTGGTCTGACGGTTTCAGTTCTGGTCTTGAAATTATAGAGTATTAAATCTATGACAATTAATTTGAACGTGTTTTATGGCGTCCAATATTTTCTGAATTGCTGTAAGTTATTAATTTGGCACATTTTAATGTGGTGTATTTTAAGTTACAGCAGTTTTGCTTCATGTATTTTAATTTAGCACAACACTTTATTTTAGAGAGGTATTAAAATCACCATTTTTAATTATGACACGATTGCCGATTTTGTATACCTCTTACTTAATTAATCCCGGTTATTTACGATCTTTTGATTTTTTAGGCATACCGCGAGATGATCAATTAACTAAACGCGGTTCACGGCAATGGGAGTATTTTCCTACTTTTTCCTCTTTTGCTCTTTTCTTTTCTCTTCTCCTCTCATTTTCTTTTCTCTTTTACTTTTTCTCTCCTTCCTTCCTTCTTTTCTTTTTCTTTTTTCCCTCCTTCCTGGAGCTGAATTCCCCTGGCTCTCGGTTTCTCATTGTTCCTCCTCTCTGGATCGACTCCCTCTGGCTCCTCTCTCTCAGTTGCTTCTCCTTTATTCTCTCTGGTTTCTCCCTGCAGCCAACTTACTCTCGACCTCTCCCCGGCTCTCCTTTGCTCTTCTTCTCCCCTCCTCTTCTCTTGCTCCCACTTGGCTAGGCCCCGCCCGCCATCGCCCGACTGCCTACCACCGCCTGCCCTCTGACCGCCTGCCCCTGGCTCGATCTCACCCCTGTGGTGCACTTGCCTTGCGGCCCGAGCCCGCCACTTCTCTCTCCCCTGGGGTCGGCTCCCTCTCCTCCCCTGTCGACCCTTGGCTTGGCCACACCCGGCCTCCACCGCACCCTAGCGCAGCTCGACTCTTCCCCCTCCCGAGGCTCTACTCGGCTCGATTTGGATTTCTTTGGTTCTCTATTGCATTATCCATTTTAATGGGGCTTTGCTTTACAATGATGCACTAGGTTCTCTTATGTTCATTAGTGCACTAAAGAAGGTGAGTTTTGGGTGTCTATGATGATTTGTGTGTATAAAGCTTGTGGGATGGAGGTATTGCAGTGATACCGGTGTTCGATCGTACTCTGGGGAGTACGGGATGAACCCAGGCACGCGCAAGGTAGCCCCCCTCTAATGCTACATTTTGAGACCACTAGGGTTTTTCCTGATCTACTTGCTATTTACCCTATCTACCCATCTATGCATACTACATTGCTAGCGATGCTACTATTGTGAGGTGCACCTGATGGGCTGGGTTCTGTGGTAGAGAAGCTGGTGGTGTTGGTGTTGATGGTGCTACTGGCAAGGAAGATTGTTCGAGCTTCTCCTTGCTTAGCTTGCTTTTGGCTCCTCTCTTCTTGTCCTGGTGTTGCCTTTGGCTTGGGGGTCTCTTTGATCTGGACCTCCTCTTCTTGGCCTTCCCTTCTTCTTGCTTGCCTCGGCTGGCTCCTTCTGGTTCTTGCTCGCTCTTGGTTTGGGAGTGTGGCAATGGGGGAAGAATGGCTGTGCTCTCTGGTTGGGAGTGAGGAAAAAGGGGATGAATGGGCTGTGCTTGGCCTGGCTCTTATTTATGGTGAAGGAAAAGGGAATGCACGGGGCTGTGTTTGCCCTTATCCTCTTTTTACCGTGACCCTTTTACCTTTCTACCCCTGGGCCCTCTACTAGTTACTGTGGGGGTATATTGATCATTATAGTTGGCTTATGCCTAATATTAGTTATTAAGCAAATTACTAATTATCTGCTTGATTAGTTGCTTAATAGTTTTTCTGTCTTAATTTAAATCTTTGGGTTATTTCACTAAGGCAATGGACACAAATATTAGGGGGAAAAGAACCACATTTTATTCATTTTTGAACAGGCACAGAGTGACATTGTAGTTTTTACGTGAGTACACAATGCTCCTTAGTATATAGATTTGTACCTTTCAAGAAACTGCAATCTCTCTCGCCCGTCTCTCTCAGCTCTCTCCTTCTCTTTCGCCCGTCTCTCTCAGCTCTCTCTCTCGCCCATCTATCTCATTAGCTCTCTCCCTCCCTCTCGCTTGTCTCTCTCCCCCTCTCTGGCCCGTCTCTCTCGTACGTTTCTCCCTATCTCAGTTCTCTCCCTCTCTCTCGCCAGTTGCTCCCTCTCTTAGCTCTCTCTTATCTCTCTCGTTTGTTGCTCCCTCTCCCATCTCTCTCAGCCCTCTCCCTCTCTCTCGCCGTCTCTCTTTTTCGCCCATTGCTCCCTCTCTCAACTCTCTCTCCCATCTCTCTCAATCTCTCCCGCTCTCTCTTTCGCTCTCTCTTTCTTAATCTCTCTCGCTCTCTCAACCATGAGCGTCGAGAACACATAAATTCATCATGGGCAACTCCTTGACCTCATGTGAATAGAAATCCGGCTCCACTCCTTTTTCTCTTTTCTTTTCCTCTCTTCCTTTCTTTCCTTTTCTTTTCTTCTTTTCTTTCACTTCTTTCTTTCTTTTCCTTCCCTTTTTCTTCTTTTCTTTTTTTTTCTTTTCTTCCTTCCCTTCTCTTTCTTTTCCCTTTTCCTTGCTCGCCCGCCAGGGCACCCGACTCCTCGCCTCCTCCCTTCTGCTCCGCCGCCTCCCTCTCCCTCCCGCCCCGTTGCCTCCCTATCTCGCCCCTTGGCCTCCCTCCGCCCCCTCCACCCCCTGCCCCCTTGTCGCCTCTATCTATCTCAGACTCCTTCTACCTCCCTTAGTGCCAGCTCGCCCCTCACCTCCTTCGCGTGCGTGCGCATGCGTTGCCGCGGGCCTGTCGTAGCGAGCATATGTCGGCGAGGGCGCAGGCGCAAGCACGGATAATGGCTAGCACGTGTTGGCGCGAAGTGGGCACGTGCGCAGCCATCGTCACTGGCTAGGTAACCCCACCTCTGCCTCCTCCTCTCCTCCGCTTCCGTGCCCTACCATGCCGGGCACGTGCCGCTGTGACGTGGCACAAACTCCACTGTGGCGTTCCGTGCCAGCCTAAGCGTGACCCATTCGCACGTGCCGTGTTGCCGTCATGGCCCGTTGGCAAACCCAACACGACCCATCCAACTGCGATCCGGGCCATGCCAACCGTGCCTCGTGCGGCCCGAAAAAGCCTGGCTCGATGCCCACCACTAGAAAGAAAGAGAGGGTGCGACGTGTATTCACACATTTTTATGGCCTCATGCATTGTTACCCATCACCACTCATGACTTCTCGACCAGTGCTGATAAAGCGTATGCTAAGAATACACTATTGATTAGGCCAATAGACATTGGACACCAATGTGCCATCGTTGACAATGTGATGACAAAATGCTCTTATGAAGATTTACTACTTCCTTCGTTTATTTTTGTAAGGCGTGGTTTAACTTAGTGTGGTATTCGAAGTTGAACTTTAACCGTTAATTTCTTTTACGATACTTTGTCCATAACTGCAAAATCATAACTTTAGGAAAGTACTTTCAAATACGAATATAATGTTATCACTTTTGTGTCATGTATATATTATTGGACTAATTATTGATTAAAGTTTACAAAATTATAATATCAAAATGTATGGACACCTTATAAAAATCAACCGATAGAGTATTTACAAACTAATAACGGCTATCGTACTACGAGAACCATTTTCACTGTTTACTTATACCTACCGAACCCAAATAAGAAATCGAGAAAGGAAAGGGAAAAAAAAAAGGAAAACAGAGAGAAAAAAAAACAAAACAAAAAGCAGCACATCGAGCAAGCGAGAGAAGAGAGGGAAGAGAGACAGCGTCCTCGAGCCCAAAACCCTAGCCATTTCTATTTCGCCCCCTTCACGTCTCCGGAATATTCCAGGAGCTTCTAGACCCCTCGGGATCGTCCCACGCGGTAAGCTCACTCCACTGGGTCTGCTTAAGCTGTGAGCTCTCATGGCGAGATTTGACGCGATTCGGACGCGGCTTCGCAGCCTTTGGTTGGGCAGGGGAAACGCAACACTGGCGGCGGCGGGCAGGTGATGGCGGATCCGCCTCGGGGTGGGGGAACTAGGATTTGTAGCTCAAAAGCGAAGGTGGAGCTGGGCGAGAAGGTTGTGTGGTCGAAGCTAGTGTTTTGCAGGGCGAGAAGAGAGGGGAGGGGGGAAGGATGCTGACCGTGCTGCGGGTGCACCTCCCGTCGGAGATCCCAATCGTGGGCTGCGAGATCACGCCTTACGTGCTCCTGCGGCGCCCCGATGGAGGCGTATACACCGACGATATGCCCGAGGCCGCTCCTTTGGATGGTTACTTCATGCTGTATAAATGGTAAGTAGTTCACCTCTGTCCCTTTAAACGATTGCA
The DNA here is from genome assembly GCA_036346275.1 of Otatea glauca. Taxonomy (NCBI): domain Eukaryota; kingdom Viridiplantae; phylum Streptophyta; class Magnoliopsida; order Poales; family Poaceae; genus Otatea; species Otatea glauca. The sequence goes on along the minus strand of CM070722.1, from coordinate 54,330,629 downwards.
ATTTCGTAATCTGGTAAGAATGATGTACTTAATCGAAGCTGCAAATCGTTAATTAGCTACTTTTTTAAGGGTTCCATCGTTTCTATATTTGATTGTATTGTAGTGGAGCATGACAGAACTCTGAATAATTTGCAGCACATTTCGTAATCTAGTTAGAAGTGTGGAAAATCCATATATTAGATTGATCATTAGCTAAGATGCATCGATAGTTACAACTTACAATATTCAGTGGGAAGTGTTGTCATTCGTCCTTGAGAGATGAATGTCCTATATATAACATCATCAGTAATTTAATGAGGTAGGAATTGCGCAGATTTTGTACTGGTACAGTCATATAAATGACCTACGGACATCATCAGTAATCCACAGTAATGTTAACACGCTGACTAGTGCAAAATATAACTAGATGACAAATAGAGTAATACATGAGTTAGTCGGTGGAAAACAGGAAACTTAAGGCAATTGGCCAATTTGAGCTTAATCGATGTGATTATAAGATACAGAGACCATTCATATTGAAGGGGAGTGCTTATGTTCTATGGCTGAAGTACTAAAAAGTTAAAGAATACATGTTTACTGTAATCTGAAATTGGTGAAGCTTGTAAGTTTGCTTGGTTGTTACACCAGGCATTGTGTGGGTGTACCAACTTTCTTGGTCAAGGTATCAAGATGAATAAGTATGTTTAATGTTGGTAAGATAGCTTGGAACAGAAACCCTGACCCCTGTCAATTACTGCTGGAGTGCTGGTGTATTGGTTTCCTTGATGTGTATTTTACTATTTTTGCTCCTTTCCCCCTTCTGCAATTTCCTTTTGCTTCACAAACTAATTGAAATTTTCTAACCCGAGATGATTCTAATCTTTCTTTTAGAAGCCTGGTAGTAGTCAATTTTTCCAGTAGTTGTAAGTTCTTGTCTACCATATTCATTTTCGAATGTTGCCCAAGTATGATAAAACTTTAGTATGTTATGTTACAAAGTTTATCTATCGAGTTTTTTAGGCTGTTTTATTTGGTTTCATAGTGGTATTCTGCTGTTCTGGGTGAATAAAAAATGCTTGAGTTTGAAATACCGCATTACTGCTCACATGTGCATTTTCAAGGTTTTACTTGTGTGTCAGTGCTCTGGGTATTTGGAGATAAGCGGGGATTACTATTGAAACACAAAAAAACACTATGATTGTTATCTAGGGCTTCATTTATGTTCTTTCTGATTACTTATTATCATGGTTAATAAGGCGTCGCCTAGGCGTCCAGTCGCCGGCAGCCGCCCGCCATGGCCCCTCGCCTCGCTTGGCGGGGGAAAGGAGGGCGCGGGGAGAAGGGATAAGGGTGGGGTTGGGGACTAAAGTCGGGATGAAGTGTCGCCGTACCTCCACGGCCTACTCTACGTCGCCTCCATCGCTGGCTCCTCTGCAGCAGCAGCCGCCACTACCACCACCGTCTCAGCCGCTACTGGATCGGGTAGATCCGGGTGGTGGCCTGAGGTCGGGGGCGATGGAGTCGCCAGATCTGGGAGAGGTGGCGGCGGCGCATGAGAGGAAGCTGCCGGCGTCGGCGAGCACCGAGCTCGACGGGACCACGGATCCGGCAAGGTCTCTGAGGGGGGGCGTCGGGGTGTGAGTTAGAGCGGGCGAGAGATAGAGGGAGTGGCGGCCGAATGGGGAGAGAGAGAGGGGGGGTGCGGTTGGTAGGGTTAGGGTTAGGGGAGGCCAGCCGGTGGCCTGCTCGGCTGGGCCGGGTAGGTGGGTCGGCGAATGGGCCAAAAGGGATTTAAGAGAGAGAGAAAAAGGATATACTGATATTGCTATATATATTGGTGATATACTGATAGTAATGGACCTTTTTGGTTGCGTAATCCTCGCCTAGGAGTCCAGGTGCTCGGCTGGTGCCTCGCCTTGCCTTGTCGCCCTGATAACCATGCTTATTATTCTTCAGAAATCATCTTTAAGTGGTCTGTTGTGTCTTATCCTTTGCTATGTAAATTTGTAAGCTGCCAAGCATCCGAGAATGTGGCTTACTTAACCCTTCGATCCAAGTTTTGTGTAAACTAACTATAAAAGCTTATTTTTATATAGCTCCAAATTGGCTAAGGATCTAGACACTGATATAAACAACAAAAATGGAATCACTTAGGTTGAAGTATACTTATAGAATGCACGTAGGCTCAGTATAGTACCATTGCAAGTATTGAGTGATGCTTTAGGACTGTCAGCTGAAAAGGAACATTGGCATCTGTTGGTCCTAAGATGATGTTGTCCAGAATGTTCAACTGACATCAACCAATACTGATAGGAAAAGGAAGCACTAAATTGGAAGCAATAGGAATTGTTTTTTCTTCTTCTTTTTTCCCTTCTTTTTCTGGGTGAGAATGCAGCCAAACTGAGCAAATATAAGTATAGTAAGGAAATGTTCCGATGCAGAAAGAGTTGTCTCAAGCACTACTTTGTTGGCGGTAACAAAAAATAGGCTGAAATTCTTGTTTTTCAATATCTTGAATTGAAATTCTTCTTGTTTTGTTTTATTGATATTAAATAGTCTACTATTTTTTTCTTGTTGACATTAAGCGGACTTTCTTTGTGTTGTGTCATTTATACGGTATTGGGGACTCCGCTTACAAAAAGCTGCACCTTAAAGCTTAAGTGTCTATATGAATCAACTGCTTTTGTATTGCAGAATCTGCATATTTGAGCTGCAACATGCAATAGTATATTTCTTCGTGGTGTCTATATTGTTCTCTCTTCTGCTGACAAATGTATGAACTTTTTACGCAATAACATGTCTGAATATTGATTTAACTTCCTTGAAGGTACCGCATACAAAGTGATCGAAGAGTTGCTGTCTGCAGTGTACATCCAACAGAACAAGCAGCACTTCAGTGCCTTGGGTGTCTGAAGTCAAAAATACCTGTTGCTAAGAGCTACCATTGCTCTGCTAAGTGCTTCTCTGATGCCTGGCAACACCATAGGCTTTTGCATGAGCGTGCTATTAGTGCTTTAAATGAAAATGGAACTGAAGAGGAGGAGCTGTTTGGCCGATTTGGCAGTGGTGGTTTAGGGGTTATGAGTGCTGCGTTGTCTGGTTCAACATCAAATCTTGCACAGAGCTCAAGTGTTAATAATGGACCTACACCTGTGTATCCCACAGGCACCGAAAAGAGTTCTGGTGAAACTTGGTTTGAAGTGGGACACTCGCGAATGTATACACCAACTGCTGATGATATTGGGCATGTCCTAAGATTCGAATGCATAGCTGTGGATGCAGAAACAAGAGCGACTGTGGGCGCTCCAACTTCAGTCATGACATCCCGTGTAATTCCAGCTCCAACCCCCACGCCGCGTCGCCTGATCTCAGTGAATGCAGCTGATGTAACGGGTCACTTTGATTTAGGCAGCCGAAATTCATCTTTTGGGACATTCACGGTTCTGTCCTACAATATTCTTGCTGATACATATGCTACAAGTGATACATACAGTTATTGCCCAACTTGGGCACTTTCATGGGCTTACAGAAGACAAAATCTGTTGCGTGAAATTATTGGCTACCATGCCGATATCATCTGCCTTCAGGAGGTATGCTATGCTAATTGTTTTCCCTTTCCTTTTTCTTTTTAATTAGAAGCCTCTGAATGTTGCCTGTTTTCTCTTCTCTCTCTCTCTCTCTCTCTCTCTCGCTCATGTTAGTAAAGTGCACCCAATATGTCCAATTCAATAAGCTTAAGAAGCTTCAAACGACAGTGTGATTTTTTGTCAGTCAATTTGTGATAAACTACCATCAGAGTTTATTTATTTTAATTCTAAGCATTGTTCTGTAGCTGACTTGCTGCATTATACTGTCCTTAAGTCTTTCTTATGTTATTCCTGCATTATGAGGAATTAGATCAGCTGCATGATACTGTCCCTAAGTTCTTCTTTTATGTTATTCATGCATTGCGTGCAATTATATCGCAATAGTTAAGAGCAATAATGTTGAGCTGCTTTCTTCATTGGCTCATGGTAGGATATTTCCCCCAACAATACCATGCGCCTTTTGAAACCGCTTCTAATCGTTTCATCTTTGCTGCTTGATTGTACTGCATCGTCCTTTGAACTCTTTAACTAATATAATCTAAGTACAACTCACAGCTGTTACTTTTGTCATGTGAACTGTGTGTTTGTTATATGTAGCATGTGCTTATAACGAAACCAAATCCATGATATTTCTGTTTCTGAAAACGATCTAAATACTACTTTTTCCAGGTACAAAATAATCTCTTCGAAGAATTTTTTGCACCAGAGCTTGATAAACATGGATACCAGGCACTTTTTAAGAAAAGGACAACAGAGGTTTGTCAAAAAAAAAATTGGTGTTTGGATAAAAGACTTCATGATGTCTTGTTTAATTATGTAACAATTTTGGTAACAGGTGTACACAGGGAATCCTCAAGCAATTGATGGATGTGCTACTTTTTTCCGGAGGGACAGATTTTCACATGTGAAAAAATATGAGGTACCTCTACTGTCTGTTCCAGTGTTCCTTGTAGTCTTTTTACCAGTCATTTAATACTTTCTGGACTTTGTTCTGTATAGGTTGAGTTCAATAAGGCTGCACAGTCTTTAACTGATGCAATTATTCCAGCTGCTCAAAGAAAAGTGGCTCTAACTCGATTGATTAAGGTATAACCTATTTAAAAATAAGAAATAAATCTTACATGCTATGCCATTAGGGTTGCTTCTATTGCTACCATTGCCAATCCTTCTTGTCTACTGTGCAGGATAACATTGCATTGATTGCAGTTTTAGAGGCTAAATTCGGTAACCATGGGACTGAAAACCCTGGGAAAAGGCAGCTCCTTTGTGTGGTAAGAAATTGCTTGCCTATTTTTGTGGTTAGCATTGTTAATACTTAATACAATTGTTGTGCTGCGCTTTTAAAGTCAGCCAAATCACTTTCATCATGGCAATCAGCTATCTCAAAAGACCATATGTCTAGATGAAGGTTGTTATTTATTGCACACAAGGATTTTTTTAAGGTTTTGTGAACCTGCAGCATTGCATAATTCTGTCACGAATAAGAAAAATAGAGTTGAATGGCATGTCGCCATAGCAGTTAGTGGTGTCCCCCCCCAGTTGTAAGATACATTTTATGAGAGAATTGGATGCATGTTTTATGTCTGTTCATAATGATCCATGGGTATATCCATTTAATTGTACACCTCTTGATTTTGGACTATTTTATTCTTCAAATATTGGGGGATTTGCTGTAACTTTTCTGTTGTGCCTTGACCAGTTAACCTGTGAACTATATTAGGTCATGTCCACCTTTGACTTCTTTGGGCTTATATGAACATTTGCATTGATCTTGTCTTCATGCTTTAGCTCTCTTTTAATAGCATATTTTGTGCCATGGGGGTCTTATTTGTTTCTTGAATTGTTTGTTGTGCTATTCAGGCAAATACACATGTGAATGTTCACCATGACCTCAAAGACGTGAAGCTATGGCAGGTCAAATCTTAATTCTGTTTCCTAGAATTTCATGACATTTAAAATTTTCTTGGATTGACGATACAAATTATGTTATCTGTAATTCTTGCAGGTTCACACCCTCTTAAAAGGATTAGAAAAAATAGCTGTGAGTGCAGACATTCCAATGTTGGTCTGCGGAGATTTCAATTCAATGCCTGGAAGGTTTGTTACATATATTGATAGGGCTTCTTTGTTTGTGTTATAGTTTTCTTTCTAGAGTGAAGTTTCTAAATGGCAAATACTCACTTAATTCGTATAGTACTCCACATGGGCTTCTTGCAATGGGCAAAGTTGATCAGTTGCATCCAGATCTGGCGATAGACCCTCTTGGAATTTTGCGACCAGCAAGCAAGTTGACACACCAGCTTCCTCTGGTACAGTTAACCTATCGTAGTTCTTACCAATCTGCTTCCTTTTTCTGCTTGCGGCTCTGAACAAAGGCTTTGCTTGTTTATAGGTCAGTGCATACTCTTCATTTGCAAGGATGGTTGGTGTTGGTTATGATTTGGAGCACCAGCGGAGGAGAATGGACCCTGCAACAAATGAACCCCTTTTCACAAATTGCACAAGAGATTTCACTGGTACCATCGATTACATATTTTATACAGGTTAGTGCTTAAACTTGTTCCAGTGATTGCTATGCTGTATTTGTAACTTTGGCTACCCCCTTGTTTTTCTGGAATAAGAATAACACATATTTTTAAGTTTACCTTTTGCAATGCACTTTCATATTTCAGCGGATTCGTTGACAGTGGAGTCATTGCTGGAACTTATGGATGAGGATAGCTTGAGAAAAGACACAGCTCTTCCTTCACCTGCATGGTCATCGGATCATATAGCACTCTTAGCAGAATTCCGGTGCAAGCTTAGAATTAGACGATGATACTTTAGGTATGGGCAGAATATTACAATTACTAATGTAGCAGTGTCCTTGATTTTGTAAAAGTTCCTGTGTTTTTAAATAAGAGGGGCCCACCCTACAAATGGTAACGCTGATCACCAAAATCAGTTGATGCTTGTGAGGTGCTGGATAAATCGAATATAGGAATTACTACAAATTCAACAAGCATATGTATACATGTTTCTCTGCATGATATTTTTTGCCTTTTGTGCTTTGATTTTTTATGGTAGTTTCGAATCTACAGTTTCTGTTGGGAGTGCTCCTGTTGCTCGTTGTACCAAAGAGTAGAATTCTGTTTTGGTTATAATTCCTGACAACTGTCTTTTAACATATTTTTTCAGGTTCATTCATGTTCACCAGGAGAAGCTCTAGGGTATCAATTATCAACATACACAAGGGAGCGTACCCTCGGGGAAGTAAGATTAAGAAGCCTAAGGGAGGCTTGTTATGTTCATTACCCTTTTACATTTCTGCCCTGATGTTTTTTTAGTGGCCCAAGTTGGGATGTGATTTTCTATAGAAGAAATATCTTTGCAAAGAGAAATACTTAATAGCTTTGGATGTCACTGTTAGGTTTTTCAGTTTCATCCCTCAACATCAATTTGAGTTCGCCTACAATTTTTTCTTATCACGTAGTGTAGTTCTTACAAGCTGGAAATTATCCCTTCCATTGTGTACGTTTCATTTTTGCTGACATGTAAATTCTCTGGTATGGGGTCAACCTGGTCTTCCGGGAACGATAATTGTTCTCTAAGAACCTTAGCTGAGAACTTAAGTTCAGTTATCATGAAGGAAATGATATACCTGGTCTAGGCTGTTGCAATAATTTTGAGGTTGATGTTGAAAAGACCGACCCCCGGCCCCGACCCACCACAACACCATCACCAACAAACGTCTGCCTATTTATTTTGCCCTTGTTATATCTTCTTGCCCCTTATTTCTTACTTTATTTCGCAATGTAAGACTATGTTCCAAATGGCTGGCAGAGATCTGGTGTGTTTTTTCAAAGATGCAACTTATTGCTGTGGCCGGTCTTTTGAAGAAAGAGACTGAGCATATTTTCCTTTGTGGAAACAGTATAAGTTGCGTGGTCTGGAGGATCAGCACTCTCTGTTTCGCAATATTAGCCCGGCGCGCGTATCATGTAGGCACATTATTCAAGTAATATTTAATGAAATTGGGTCATACTTTGTCCTTATTAGGCAGACTAGTACTATGTCTATCTATTATGAGCAAGTATGATCTGATTTTATTAAACATTATTTACATTTTGTGCTTCTAGTATACGCGCCAGAGGCCAGACTAATAACGTGAAACGGAGGGCCACGAGCCCTGGGTGCTTGGGGAGATCAAGGGACCCGAATTGGTTAGTCTTGCTTTTACTTCCGTTGCCAGCAGCTTCATGGCGAGCCCTACCGTAGCCTGTTTAATATTCCGCCTAAAGGCATCGGATTCATTGCTTCTCCCGTCTCCTGGTACACGTAAGTTAAGGCCGCATTTAGATGGCTCGCTGCCGGCCACCCTATGTTTGTCCTATCACCTACACTTCTTCCAGTACTGAGCTCTCGAAGTATAAACACCTGTGATGCGTGCTATACTCCCTGCTGGCAATTTGGTACCCTGTTCTAACATGCCAGCCACCTGTTTCATCCCTGTCTGCCTAGCGATGGATACTGTTTTTGTGACCTTGTTCTTTATGCTCCTGCGAAGTGCCTCACTGAAACGGAGGAAAGGAAAGGCACTGGAAAATTTTCAAGAGCGCTTGTACTCTTGTATAGGTTGCAGTGGCAAGTGGCAACTGGTGTGTGCTCTTTGCAAGATCCAACAACGGCGGCCACAATAACGTACCCCCTTTGCGTTGGTGTCAGACTTGATGGCAGCTAGTCCACAACTCCACATGGAGGTGGATTCAGGCCAGCATGACTGCATGAGTGTGTGGCAGTGCTCCCCAGCATGAATGCCGAAGTTATTGGCTATTGCTGCCCCCATTCACCCAGCCAACTCGTCAAAAAGACGGAGACAAGAACATCAATCGCCCCGTGAATCGCTGCCTCTGCCTGCTTCACCAGTGGCTGGAACGCGGAGACGATGGCGAGAACACGGGGCAGAGTGAACTCCATTTCTGCCATCTCTATGAACATGATCCAAACACACCATACTTGTTCCCCTCTTCGGTCTGTGAACAGAAATGGACTTAATTCTGCGAGTCTCCTTTTAGCTTGGATCGTCCATTAGCAGTCTGTTACCAACTTACCATCTTCATCTCAGAGTGCACGAAATTTTCACCGAAGTGCATGGTGAGCGCACCACAGCATCTCGATTCTTGATGGCTCCACTACAGGTACAGAGCTGGGCCTCTGAGCTAGCCACGCATCGAGTGCCGAACAGTGTGCCACTGGCATAGCCCATACGAGCACGACACGGCTAGGCAGGCACGTCAGATTCCCTGATTCATTCACACCTTCTCCTCCTCTTCCTCAGCCACTATAACTCCCCCTCACCAACCCAACCCCCCCACAGTCACTTGCTTCCATTCTTCAAGGCAGGCAAATCACACCAGCTACTAGCCAAGAAAGAAAAAGAGGGGAGAGGCAAGAAGCGCCATGGCGGCGGCGGTGCAGTGGCCGGCGCTGGTGATGACGGTGGCGATGGCGGCGGTTGCGGCGGCGAGAGCGGACATGAGCGCGGACCGCACCGAGTGCGCGGACCAGCTGGTGGGACTGGCGCCGTGCCTGCAGTACGTACAGGGGCAGGCGCGCGCGCCGCCTCCGGACTGCTGCGGCGGGCTGCGGCAGGTGCTGGGGAAGAGCCCCAAGTGCCTGTGCGTGCTGGTGAAGGACAAGGACGACCCCAACCTGGGCATCAAGATCAACGCCACCCTCGCCCTCGCCCTCCCCTCCGCCTGCGGCGCCACCCACGCCAACGTCTCCCACTGCCCGCGTACGTCTTCCATATATCTCACTACGTCCCATACATTTCACCATCAGCTACGCGCGTTGTTCCATGCATCCATACGGTAAATTTGTCATGAATCACGAGTAAGAGCTAAGTACAGTAACAAATTTCACTACTTAATCTATCTCTCGTCCATGTCATCTAAAGTAAGCACTAAAGCTAAGCTCTCTCCTCTCTCTTATATTCTCACTCTTAGGACAAAGCTAATGTATATATAAACTAACTGTAAGTTAAGGTAATCTTGTTATACATGCTCTAGTATTTTTACAAAATGAACGTAGATTTTGATTGGTGCGTTTGATAAAGGGGCAATACTGTAGATTCCTTAAAAGTCTGCTTTAGCGTTGCTTTGTCCCGTTATTTGGAGGGGACGCCGCTGTCACTGCATGGCTGGGTGCTTTGTTTGATCCGGTCCGTGAGCGCCTCTCGTTGTCGGGCTACTTTGACCCCTGACGGAAATTTTCTGATCTTGTTTGGAATATATTTGTAAAAATGGTTCTCTTATTGACCATAAAAGTGTCATTGTGCTCCAAGAGCTCGATATCTTTCTAGGAGGTTGTTGTGCATGAGGAGCTCGGAAGAAGCTCTTTCCGAGCTAGTAGCAACAAGGTGGGTACAAAAACCTACCGAGCTTCTCTGGCATGGCTGTCATGACTTTCGCGGTACAAGAATGTACTATTTTTGCAAATTTATTTAGAAATAGACTAGATTTATATAAAAAAATGTTACAAGAGAGTTATAAAAGCTCAGCTTTGGAACTTTGAACAGGATGGATAGCCAGATGTAAAGAATCTCTCTCTGTATCCGGCTCGAGCTCTCCTCTCCTACTTTTCCCTCCCTCCAACGGCAACGCCAGCCGCATCACGACATCGGCACCGCGCGCCTACATGGAGAAGCCATGCATGCACGCGCCGTTTGTCAATTGATCCCTCGGTAATCCGTCTTCTGTTTTCAGAAATCGGCCGGGGTGAAAGAGTAGTGGGTGCGTGCGACGATGACCCGTGTTCTGGGCTGTCCGGCTGTGTGACGTACGCGGTTTCCGTTTTGGCTACAAATACTAGCAATAGCAGATAAAATTAGCTGCTGATCTTTTTCTGAATTTGTTTTGGTTCATCGAATTTTGCGTTGAATGCTTCCGTTGAATCGAATCATTGCACATAGTAAATCAGTAAATGTGGGCTGTCTTGTGATGCAGAGCTGCTGCATATTCCTCCAAACTCGAAAGACGCAGCCATCTTCACCCCCGGCAGCGACACAGCTGCAAGCCCAGGTGAGCCTCATCTCCATTGCCCATCTGAAGACTATATATTGAAGTTAGCACATATAATAATAGATGCACTATTCTGCACCTGAGGTTATTTTACGCTTCACAACCTTCTGTGAGTTAAAATCCATATTCCTCCTTGTAGACTGGTTAAAGAAAATCTACCATCTCCCACCTTCGTCAATCCCTACATAGTTCTCCACCCACATTTTCTGTGTTCAGATGTAGTAATTGACTGTTTTAGGTAAAATAAATCTAAACTTCGGTACAATATTTTTTTACAGTGTTAAAAGCATTTTTTCCCAGTAAAACGCTTCAAACGGATTGTAAATAGGTAAATGGTTTAAGAGATACCATCGTTCAAAGTTTGCAATCAACTCATGTTTCTCTCTCCACCTGCTCCTCTGCACTCAGCGTGGTAGTAAATCTCCGATAAAAATGCAGTAAATCTCCAATAAAGAAACAGTAAATCTTTTGTAACAGTGCTGTAAATGTAGGAGGAGGTCACAATAATTTGTTGCATAGGTTTGGTAGAAGTACAATGAGGTGGCAAAAGTCTTTTGTAACAGTGCAATAAACACATATGGAAGTTGCAATAAATCTCTTTTAGTGATGCGGTAAAAATAGAAATCACACCGAGCTAGGTGTAATAGTAAACTCTAATAACATGTCTAATAAATTGGTGTAAAAACCCATTCATCTGACATTTATTAGTGAGACTTATTTCATTATATTCCTCTCGTCATCAGTAAGCTACCAATGAAAACAATTGTGAATCGGAGCTGCCAATCAAAAGTTATGTCTAAAAAAAGAAAAAGAAACATTCTAGCACAATAAGGAAGCCATATTTGTTTTTTGATTGACCAGGTCACTAGTTGGCTTGATCTCTGTACGAAGTGAGAACACATAGGGTGAACTGGGCACACTTATCTGACCGGCGTGTAAAATAAGCTATTCTACTCTCGAGCAAGACTATATTCTCTATTCGCCTGAAGACAACATACTAAAAGCAAGCATTTATATTTAATTATGAGGAGCACATATATAGATGATGGGTTACCATTTCATTTACAACATTTTCATTACAAAACCACTAAAAAATGACTGCTCATAGTACACAGCTCAAACTACGCTACGGCGAATGTTTTTTGTCATGTGAAAGTGAGAACTCGATCACGCCGAAAGATGCGCGAGTGTGAGACACCCAGTCCCACCAAAAAGAGCACGCCAATGTTTGGCATCATCACGCTTTGTTTCTAGTTCAGACACGGAATTGCATCACAAAACTTTCTGTTTGTCATGTTCATCGATGGCTCCGGAGGATCGGAATTTAGACTCATGTTCCTAGATCACTTGTGTCTTTACGATATTTTAGAATTGCTTTTTTAGTTCAGAATTAACCTAGATACATAACAGTCAACTAGGACTGAATGCAGTGAGATGTGTAATACAAATGCCTCTTCGTACGTTAATCTTTATCTGTAGACCACAACAGTCAGTAGTATGAAAAGAGACGGTATGATCATGCTTCAAGGCAACAGTTGTGTTCGATCAGCATTTCCCATTGCTTATGCAACCGCCGTCACTCTTCTCTAATCTGACATCACCGGTTTAATTTCTCCTCACAGCGAAGGACAACTCGACGGCGACGACCAACTCCCGCGCGCAGCAGGCCAAAAACGGGGGCAGCGCCTCCTCGACGGCGACCGCCGGTGTTGCACTGGCGGCGTTGCTGGCCGGCTACCTTCTCCTGCTCCTACCCGCGGACCTCCCGGTGACCTCCTCCTAGACCTCCGTTTACATCTCGTGCCCCCGCAGCAGCTACCGAAAATCAAGAACACGGGATCGGGCGGAAGTAGCGGTGATTATATTGGACAATGCCCGGAAAGTATCTTGCATGTTGTAGTATTACGTGACAGACAGATAGTAAGTCGTTGGTACTGTACTGTACTCTTTGTTTCTGCAATGAATGGCGACGGGTTTTGCTTTCTAGGAGTACCTCTGGTTGATGCCGAATTGTTGATTCCTGATTGATGTTGCCGCGAACTGGTGGGCCATTTGATCGATCGCTCCCAGCTTTTCCTTCTGGTCATGGTGCTTGCTTGCCGGTTTTGATCGATGGATGTTCTGTGTTTCTGATTTCTGATTTGCCGCTCTCGACGCAGAGCTCCAGCTCGTCCTGCGCACCACGCTGGACGGCTGGAGGCTGGCCCGGAACGCGCCCTCCACGAGCGGAAGAAGTACAGCGTACGTGTCCTTGCTGTCATCCATGGCCATGGACTCAACTAGCAGGAACTGTGTCATCGCCCTCCTCCCCCATCTGCCGTCCAACACAGCTTAACGGTAAGCACGCCATGGACCGCGCGTCCCTGCCCCCCCACCAAATCCACCAATCACACAAGCCCACATCCACCAATTACACAAGCCAAATCGATCCCAAGACGAATCAATCATTGATGGACGAACAAAATTGGATCTTTCTTGCGTAGATATTTATCTCAAGGTGCCGAGGAAGACGATGTGGCGAGTGGCCGGCTCGGTGAAGTCAGCGCCGAGGAAGACCCTATCGACCAGCCGCCGCCGCCACCGCGTCCGGCGAGCCGGACAGCACAATCCGCCTGTGGACGGATAGCCAGAGAGGCGACTGGAAAAATGGAAACGTATGTGGTAATCTGAAACAAAAAGAAATACAGCCCATGTAGACGGCCCAATAGGCAGTACTCCCGTCTCCATAAGAGAGCAGCAGTCAATATAAGGAAGCGCAGGCCTAGGGTTTCCATTCTCCCCCATTACTCTGTTCGCGCCGCCGCCGCCGCCGTCCTCGCTTCACCTCGCGCTCTCGCAGGCCTCCGTGCACACGAGGAAGAGAGGTGCGCCTCTTCTCCTGATATATGTCGATAGATGTTGTTTCTTTCGCGACGAATTGGCGTAGAGTTTATATGTGCTGTATCGCGGATTTGTCACTACCTCGCCGTTTGTGATCCGTGTGTGGGAGTGCTCTAGACTTCTCGTCCCATGACTATTCATGGGCTTATTCCTTGATTCCGTCTTGAATTGCCGATCCATGCTTTAGCAAGTACCATAGAGTGGATTTTTCATGGCATGTTGATGTATAATTTTCTCATTTAATAATCCTTGCCGAAAACTATGCCACTGTGAATGATTTGGAGTTCTTGTTGAGTTAACGTGATCTGTGTCGCTTACGTGCAACGAAGCGTAGAGGAATTGTTCGATCGTAGTTGTTTTACCCTGTGGACAAGCCAAAGCCTGTGAATTGTTGGTCTACTGAAACAGCTGGAAGGACACGGTTTCTTCTTGTCTCGTGATTAGTTTGGTTGTTGCTACAATGATAAAGAGTGTTAAGTGTCCTTCAGATATTAAAACATTGTTGTTTTGTTCTTAACGTGGTGCTGAAATCATCAGTTCAGTGCATTGGCTCGTGCTTTCTCGTAGAGATTACATACTGTGGGCTAGACAAAGTGACAAACCTTTCTGTTAGTACTTCAGAACTGTTTAAGGGAAACTAGTGCCTAGTAGTAATTCATTGTTGTGCAAGAACTAGGATGTGAGATCGAACTAGCTTAGTTTCATGGCTTGCTTAGCCTAGTTTCATGGCTCGATTGAACATTTACTCATGTCTTTCTTATTGCAATGTGCCGGGACATCAAATCTGGTTTGTTGTATTTAGTTTCCATGTCTAATCTGCATGTTTAGGTCTTGGGAGTATAATCTGCTTGCTTTTGTTCTGTTAAGCGCAATTTGAGCTAGCTAAATAATCAAGCACCTAGTTCATCTTAATAACTGACATGCCCTTTGTTGATGCAGCATGGACACCCAGGTGAAGTTGGCTGTTGTGGTGAAGGTAATGGGCCGGACTGGCTCCAGGGGTCAGGTGACCCAGGTCAGAGTCAAGTTCTTGGATGACCAGAACCGTCTCATCATGAGGAATGTCAAAGGTCCGGTCCGTGAGGGTGATATCCTGACCCTGCTTGAGTCTGAGAGAGAGGCCAGGAGGCTGCGCTGAGGCAGCTGGGGGTCGTGGTGGTTCTTGTATGAAGTCAGGTGTCGTCGAATTTGTGCTATGTTTGTCAAACTCATTGTGACCCCTGGAACACTAGTCTTTTGTGTAGCAAGCCTGGTGATACGATTGCAATTTTGCTTTATGATCTAAGTTAAAATGCACTTGATGTACTGAGACATGGTTCTGCTTGGTTACATTAGCTGAATGGATGCAGGTGTTGGATATTAGCTCAATTTTATACTGTCTGATTCCATCCTTTTCCGTGGGGTGGAGTATTTTCTATGGTGGTTGCTGATCTCATCTCTCAACGAGAGTTTCTGTATGGGCGTCAGTTCAGAAATAGCGATTCAGGTATATTTTAGCTATGATGTGTCGTGTTAATGAGAAATTCAGAACAGCTGAACAAGAAATGAAGTGCTCGTCTGATCATTGCCGTGCGCTGGGGCGCAGTTCTCCGCGGATTGTTCTGTGTGGTCGTGTGGGTTCTGCATTTTGCAGTGCGCCGGTGATTGTTGTTACCTAGTGTTTGCATTGTGCTTTGCTGTCCATTCTACGGGGCTAAGCCATTTGACGAGAGCAAACGACTGGATTCCAGGCTCTCGCTTCACGCACCCGAGGAAACGGCCGGCCTCTCATGTGTCGCACCATCTGTTGGCCGCGGCTGCTGCCCTTGCCAGCGCTGCTGGGGCACGCCGGCCGGACGAGGTTTATGCTGATCCCGCAGCCGTTTGGACTTGGTGAAGACATGCTACCCGCCCGGGACTGCTTCTCCACACCGTCCCGTACCGGCGGCCAACGCCGGGAGAGACTAATTGGCACGGTGCCGGCAACATGCCGGCGTGTTTTTTTAACTCAGCTGCAGAGCATACGATGAGTTTAACCGTAATAGCTTTATACTCTTTTTTCCCTTCCAAAATTCACCTGACAAGAAACGACCATTCGGTCGGTGCATCCCATCCAAGAGTGCACAAACATCTACGAAAGCAAATCAACTTTCCCGCCTCGTCCTACACAACTTTGCTCTACGCCGTGCCGCCGCGCGCGCGCGTTCGTAACTCAAACAGGAGGTCGCGGTCAGGAGTGGCAAAACGGCCGGCTACCACGTACGCGCTCTAGGCCACACCGCGCTGCAGCCGTGACGTAGGAGTCCCGGCCGTACCGTACAGCTCGCCGCCGAGCCCGGGACCCCTCGGCGTCGGCGACGCGAGCGGCCCGCAAGTCGCCGGCCCGGCGCCGCCCCGCGGGGACAGGCTGACCTGCTCCAGAGCCTGGAACTGCAGCTCCGGCGGGTAGTCCCGGACGCACCCGATCCGCGGCCCCGCGCCGGTGGTCCACCGGAACGTCAGCTGCTTCCCGAGCTGGTACGAGTTCGTGGCCATCTTGGAGTTGATCCGGTGCAGGATCTTCTCCTGTGGCACCACCACCACCTCCTCCTTGCCCTCCTCGCCGCCCCTGAACAGGTTCTCCTTGCAGAAGTCTAGGCTGTCCCCGAACGCGCCGGCGCCCTGCTCCGCCGCGCCCTTGGCCAGCCGGCTCTTGTTCACCGTCAGCCTCGGGGGCCGCTTGCGCTGCAGCCGCTTGCCGGACGATGATCTCTTCATCACCGGCGAGCCTGCTGCTGTTCTCGGTGTCTCGCCGCTGGTCGAAGGTGGCGTGGCG
Source organism: Otatea glauca (assembly GCA_036346275.1). NCBI lineage: Eukaryota > Viridiplantae > Streptophyta > Magnoliopsida > Poales > Poaceae > Otatea > Otatea glauca. Next base: position 54,314,328 of record CM070722.1, on the reverse strand, counting down.
GTGGCCTTGTCTTCGTCGGCGCGAGAGGGTTGGGACTTGGTGTCTTCTTGCTTCTCGGGCTTGCTGCTCTCGGTGAGGTCGAGCCCGGAGAGGCCGCTCCTCAGCCTGAGCCACTCGTCGTCCCCACCTTCTGATGGGCTTAACTGTAGCAAAACCGACAACAAAAAAAAAAGTTCCTTGTATCACAAAAACCGAGGAATTTTTGCTGGCATCTAGGGGATAAGAGTTCAGATTTTGTCTCCTCACCTTGACATTGGTAAGATCCACGTTCCTCTTCTTCAGATAGTTCATGAACTCCCGAAAGTTTGCCTCCGTGGGCCGGTAGTGCCCGCTGTGAGGCCAGACAGCCTGAAGACGACGGATAACTGAATCAGACAGGTGAGTTTGGTGTTGTACAAATAAAAAACTGTGAGGCTAGCATAATTCTTCAGATCCAGCACCTTTAGGATTCCGTCCTCCACGATTAGTCTCCCGGCAGCAGATGTGGCTCCACCAGCAAGGAAGCTGGAGTGCTGGAATGTGCCCTTGTTCTTCTGCAACAATGTACTTATTTCATCAGTTACAGGTAAGTTCATAGTTCAAGTACTAATGAAGTACTACTGACAAGTGACAAATGCCACTATTCACTAACCGCGCCGATGTATAGAACTCTTGTTGTGCTCAGCACGAAGATCCATTTTGAATCCTTGGGGCCCTCCGACGTGTCAACAATCTTGTGGCTCAGCTTGTACATCAGCTTCCTATCCTCAATTATCACCTCATAGGACTCCCTCTCTTTCTGCACAAAGTACCAGTACTATTTTCTGTTCAGAGATGTAACCTTTTCTACTTTGAGATTTCAGATTGATTGGTTTGCAGGATGCTGCAACTTACTGGGCCAAGATACCTGATGCATTGCTGCAGCAACTTCCATCTTGGGCAGTGATCCTCAAGATTGACCTCCTTTCCTTCACCTGCATCCAACCTATCACAAATGTAATATCAGAAATCATAAACTTTTTTGCTCATTTGGTTCACAAACAATCTTCAGAGTTTCACATGAACTGTACCAATAGAAGAAAGGTTGTTTACTCTCGCAGTGAAGCCAGTTTTGGTAATAGTAGTGAAGGTTGTGACCATACCGATGTCGAGGGTCAATCTGTCCATGAAACATGAGCGAATTTCAGTTCGATCTGTACAGTGCTATCAGTGGATAGTGTTTGAAGACAATGTTTTTGACGCATACTGCTTCGAGCCAGTGTTGCAGTGCGAGCTTCTGAGCCTTTTCATCCTTGGACAGACCTTTGCCCACCTGAAGTAACAACAACAAACACCAGCGATATGAATTCAGTATTCAGTAATACTACAATATGTCAATAGTCTTTAAGAGTGTTACGAAATTTAAATCATATAAAACATGTGATCAATTGCTAAAAGGTGTCTATTGTCAAAAGGTGTCTAATGTCAAAAGATGTCTATTCGAAGAGATGTCTTTTCCCAAGAGACACCCCAATCTTGTATATATATATGTGTGATCACACACTAATGAGAATGAATGAATCATTAGCAATCTCTCTCAATTCTTTGTCTCTCTTAATTCTCTACTTTTAACAAAGAGAACAAAACTACATCATTTCAGCAATTCAGTGTATATAGATCACTGTATTATAGATAGCAAATATTGTCACATTAATGCCACAATTCAGTATAACAAGATAACATGATCAGATTGACCAGTAACAACAGTACAAAATCAGTTGGACCGATTCAGTATACGATCAGAATACTATCAAAACAAGTAACGTCAATGACATGACCGCAGCAATGATAACAGTTCCGTATAGGGAAGCCCATAATACAGTGGCAAACATTAGTGCTATGAACAATCATTTATTACAAGATCGAAAGTTCATGGTTAGCGTAGTGCGTAAATACCTTGGCAGCCCTAATTCTAGCACGAGACCATCTTGAGAGGGCTGACTCTGGCTTCTCTACCTCGAAGAATGACACTGAACTGCGCTTGAGCAGCGCAAAATCGAGCAGTTTCCACCTGAATTCAGCATCACAAATTTCAGGCACCATCACCCCAGTGACAAGATAATGCATGACTAGCACATGAAACCGTACATACCACCGTTGTTCAACAAGAACCGCGCAGTCAGCAAGCTGCCGCCTTGTTCTGAAGCTCTTGTACACCTTCTGCACCCTTACTGCTGCGGCCTGGTGCTTCGGGCTGACCATCCCGACCACGGGAGAATCTGGTGGCAGGTGTTCTGTGGGCCCATATCTTGGTAGGACAGTATGCTTATGATTGCAACTCTCCTTGTCTGGTTTAGGACTCATCATGGATATCGTAGTTTCAACATGAAATGGATCACCCTCTGCTCTTTTTCTGAAGCTTAAGGAGCCTCTTATCATAAGCCTCTTGGAGCTCAGGGCATTGAACAATGCCGGTGGTGACTCAAGGGTCTCAAGGGTGCTGAGATTGTCGAAGCTGAGGGACCGAACGAACAGCCGGTCCGTGTTCTCATCATCATCCATTGGCAGGTAGTCATCTGGTGGGTATGAGATCGACAGCCCCATTTTTTTTTTTTTTTTGCCTTTTGCCTATTGTTTCCTCTGATATGCCTTACTTCAGTTGTTTTGGATCTCTGCAGCAATTGTGTTCTTTATGAGAGCGTTGACACCCTGCATACAGAAAGGGCAATCAAGACAACATATCTCTTATCTTTTCTTTCATTGTTTTCTATCTTATCAAAGGATATAAAATAATTCACTCTTATGATAAGATCATACGATTTCTGTATAAGATATGTTCAGAAGTAGAGGCCAAGAAATCTGAAACAAAATGCGAATTACAAATGCACAATGCATATCTAAAAAATGATGCATTTCATTTCTTGTTTCTTGATCAACGCACCTTGTTCCAGCATAAAACATTATAAACCGAGCTACCAAATAGATCAATGAAAGGGATTTCTGTAACGAAATCAAATAACTGTCAACGATACCTCACTACCTCCAAAGGTCTTGAACCATCCACCCAACAGAACCTCCTGATAAGAGGCCTGTGAGGCACAAGGCTAAAAAGAAGCAGCAGAATTTGCAGGGGCAAATGAGAGTAGATTTAGGAGGAACAAAGCATAAATAGTGAACGAACGGGTAATGACCATGGAAGAGGGGCAGATGGCAAAAACACGGCGGTGGTTTCTTTCAGGTCTTCACCCTATAAATAACAAAGCAAGGTTTGAGGTGCCTAAATGTTCTGAGGGAGAAAAAAAAGGAAAACAAAAGAGAGCAGCTCATGGCATATTTGGTGTGGTTAAAAATACACAACACATTTTCTTTTTAAAATAAATATGACATGTGTAATACAATATAACTAGAACCCAAACTGCACAGTTAAGCCATCAAACAAAGAGCTCTAATAGCATCATTTGTTTCTAGACTTGTAGCAAGGACTGATGTTGTTTTTGGCTGTGAACTGATCCTACGATTTAAGTTGATTCTTGAACTTGATAGAATGTTTTGGCTACTGTTTGGCTGTGTTTCAGGTGTATGAAGCTGCCAATGAGGTGTATGTACATTATTGAAAGCAGTTATTTCTTTCATGGAATTGATATTTGTTAGGGCTCTGATACCACTTGTTAGGGATCGATGGACTGCAAAATAACTGGAGACAAGATTTAACGTGGGAAAACCCTTGCGGGAAAAAACCACGGGAAACAATCTACTATAATACTTCAAAGATTACAAGAACAGGGTTGGCTTATATAGCCAAAGAGTCCTAATTGTAGAAGACTTGTCTCCTAACAAACCATGGATAAAACTAATAGATATGGTAGTTTGAGATATTGAGTTATCTCCAACAATATTGGCTCGCAAAAACTCTGAGGGATGTCTACCCTGCCAGAAATCACAGTGTGTTCTGTAGCACGAAGCATGTCAATTATCATTTAAGAATTTGATGCACTTTTTTTTGGAAATCAGCGTGGTTGCAAACTTCAGAAGGTCCATCCAACCGTTCAACAACAGATTAAGCACTAAACATTTTCTGATCACAAGAACAGCTTCCGGATGAACTGTTGATTTTCAGGTTAATAATCTATATATCCTCTAAAAAAATATATATCCACATTCCTGAGTGGGTGGGCAGCAACGGCAGCGGTGTGAAGGGCGTCAGTGGCATCACTGGAGTCCCCGACAGCGGCTGCAGCACGGGGCGGTCATCCAGCGGCAACTGGAGTGCTAGTTGTCCATGGGCAGCAGTGTCACCACTAGGTTTGTCGATTGGGCGTTCAGCAGATAGACACCCTCTTCAGAAAAAAACAACGTTAATAAGACCCAAATATTACATCCAATGAAATCACGTTAATGCATGCACTGTGGCTTTTGTGATGGTCAAGACTAACTATGTTTCAAAGTTTTAAAATGTGTTAGTGCTTGACATCAACATATTGAGTGTTCATGGACCCCTAAAAGGTACAAATGATTGCAAATCATGAAAATTAAGGATCTTGTGACTAGAAATGATCCGAGGAGTCAACTTTGGATTTTTTTAGAGATAGGTTTTATTTTTTACTTTGACCATACTATTAGGGGGTTCAAAGCTAGTAGCTCACGCTTGGTAAGGTTGGGTTTCTAGTTGTGATGCACACTAGGTCTCTTTAGCTCATATATAGTTAGAGCAAGCCAAGAAACTAAGTGAGGATGCTATATTTGGAAAGTATGTGAAATTTCAGACTTATTAGAAAATTTAGGTTTGAGTCTAATCATCAGTCGGATCAATTCAATAGAGAACATGTGCAGTGAATTTCAATAGGAGTTACCTGGACTATAAGTCAGATCAATGCAATAGAGAATATGTCTAGTGGATTGCAATGGGATTCGGATAATTTGAGTGACCCGGAGCATGTGTTGGATCAATTCTATAGAGGGCATGTTTGTGAGGTTCAATAGGAGTCTAATCAATTTGATAGAGACTTGGTCTGAGATATTTTCATGAGAGTCAGATGATCCCAGTGGTTCGGAGCATGACCCAGATCAATTTTCACAAGGAAGGTGTTCTTGAGAAGTTGCACTAGTCCGGATAATCCAAGCCAAGCGGATGATCCGAGTGGATTGGATAATCCGAGTAGGGTCGGACAATCTGAGTATGTGCAATGGCTATATTTTTTACCGTTAGAAGCTTTTAAACCAGTTTATCCAAGTGGGTTGATAATCCGACTCAAAGAGATATTTTGAAATATATCTACCGGCTAGTTTATGAGGAGATGAGCTATAAATAGACCTTATGGGGTCAAATGAGAAGCTCTTGTGACTTCATCTTAGTGTTCATCCTATTGAGGAGCTTGACAGCACTTTGAAGCTTGGATTGAAGATCTTTGAGTATTTGAGAGTAGATAGGGCAAGATTATGCATTACTCCTAGTTGCTTGATTTTGTTGGGTTCAAGTGAGTGTTTTAAGCTTATTACTCTTGGAAGTCAGTGACTCCTAGACGGTTTGGAGGCGTTGGCTCGGTGACCTTCCTTAGAGGAGCTCGCGGAAGGCACCAGGAGGCTTGTAAAGGTTTGGAGTCCACCTATTAGGAGTAGAGAAGGACTACCACGAGTGGATAGCTTGATTTCTTGCGTAGTCTCAAGTAGGTGCTAGCCTCTTGCGAGAGTGTTCCAATGAGGAGTAGGGAAAATCGTTGAATCTCAGAGACCTTGGTAAAAAAATCGCTTATGTTTGTTGTCTCTTTTATGTTTTCGCAATTTCTTTATTGTATTTAAATTATTGGCTCACTAGAATTGTATAGGGTTGGAACTAGGTTGCAAAATTTCACTAGAAAACCCTACTACCCTAGTTACTTAGGTTAGGTTTGCAAAGCTTAAATTTATAATTTAGCCTTTGTAGCTAAAAGTATCCTAATTCAGACCCCTTCTTGGGCATCCGATCTACTCAAGGGAATACAGTGCTGACATCATCCCATTGATCCGCAACTTCCTCTATGATGTTCACCCAAAGCGGCAGGGGGTAACTTTCTATTCTTTCCCTGGGTTTTGGAGATAGCTGTAATTGACAATGTTATGATATGTGATATCATGGTACTATCTCTTTTGATTGGTCTGCTTGATATTTTGTTATTTTGTTAATGTGCACATCAGCTTGCTTAGATTTAAACATGGTGTTTAGGTTTAAGACAACTGATCTATATCAAGTAGTATTGAGCTTGCTATGCTCATAATAACTTGAACATGTGACGGTGTGAGGGTGGAAAACATAGTATTGATATGTAGAGTGCGAGCAATCTCAACACAATACCTACTCCTAACGCATATAAATATATCTATCTATCTATTATATTATTATTAAAACGAAAGATAAAAGAATCCATCACGTTTGCTCTCAAGGGTTAGAAATTCCCATGTTAATCGAAGGAAAAAAAGATCTACACCGTTGATTATGGTGGGTATCACATATGTACAAGAGCTATTACTGTTGTGTAAGAAATACAACTATATCTCTATCATAAGCATTAGAGTTGTATAACAAGTGCAACTGTATGTTTTAATATAAACACATACAATGTAGTATCTAGAATTGCATAGGAAATCTGGGCAGTTGTTTTTATGCATGCAAGTGAACCTAGCACCGCAGAAAATTTGTTAGATCTCAGTGAAACCTAGGTAATTTTGATTTCCCAATGATTAGTTTCTTTATCTAAATATTCATACAACGTTCTGTTATTTGTAATCGTTCACCTTAGTCGTGATCCTATGTGCTCCCTATGATTCAATAACCTGAAATACTCTAGGTGAGAAATTACAGTTAATTCGTGCTCTTGCGATTTAGGTATAGCACGTATTTAGTGTAAACACAGACATGGTGTTGGCGTCAAAAACTTGAAGTAGGGTTTCTAACGACAGCACACCAGACGAACACCTGGTTCAGAGCGTGCCAGTCGATTTGACTTGTAATCGACAAGGTAAAAAAATATAAAATTTACTCAAAGCCGATCGTAACGATCAATCAGCTTGAAGCCGATCAAGATCAAGGTAACAAGATAAATCTAACTAGCCGATCGTGAAGATCAATCGGCTTAGATTCAATCAGCTCAAAGCCGATTAAATCAAGATAGAAAAGGGTAAATCTTACTAGCCGGTTAAGGCTAATCAGAGGATAAAGGTAGATCGATTTTGAAGAAGGCGATGCGCAGCAAAAATCAGAATAAATCGAACCTGGGCGTAATTGATGGAGGTCAACAATCGGCGATGCGCAACTTTATTGATCAAGATCGAATTACAAGAAGACTAAATTACATAAACTACTCCTAGTCGACGGAAAAGTAGATGAAAAGTAGACGCGAATTGGTTGATTGGCTCTGGGCAGCTTTTCTTATCACCTCTAGACCTCTTTTATACCCATTGGCCGATAGAGTCCCGGTACAACACGTTAGGAGTAGAATCCGTATCGACCTCTATTTGGATGGTGCTTTCCTTAACAACATGTTCCGTTTCCAAATATCTTCAATCTGTATCCTGATCGTATCTTGTTGATTTTGGACAACCAATTCTGACCCTATCTGCCAAAGTTTGGTGCAAACACATGGGTTGGGTTTTTGTTAGGGTTATCACGGTAAAATAATTGAAGACAAGATGTGACGTGAAAAACCCTTACGAAAAAAACCATAGAAAACAATCTACTATAATGGTTCAAGGATTATATGTACAGGGGATATGACTTATATAGTTAAAAGTGTCTTAGTTGTTGAAGACTTAGACTAATAACCTATTTGGATAAAATCAAAAGATACGGTAAATTGAGATATTGAGTTATCTCTAACAGTATCAATCTTGTTAGGTGGGGCTTTTAAAAACATGAAGTAATCATCAAAGTATGGAGGAAATTTGACATTAATCACATGTAGCGATAGCAAACTAGACAACAAGCATAAGTTTTTGACTAGGTTAGATGTAAAAGCACCTATTCTTCTTTACAGTTGCCAAGATTTGGGGTATAAATTGAACTATGCAGTGTCAGAAACATATTGCTGGGCCAGCGTCTGAACCCAGCAATAAAGCATTCAACTATTGTATCGGCCATTCTGGAATGGCCCTGTACGGTACGGCCCCCTGAAACGAGAGCACAATGCACATTGCTGGAATTCAGAAACCATTGGAAATTCGGAGTAGAGCAGGGATAAGGTGAGACATGACTCGTCAGTGAGGTACAGTTACCCACAAGATCATCGAATACGAGCCTGTGATTTTGGAAAGCCCTGGACATAGACTATGAACACGGTTCCGTGTGGCCTTTTCGATCGGTCAAGTATGCATTACACGGCTCGATCCAATTAATCTTGCAGTATAAGTTGAGTCCGTGCTGGATCCCGTGTGTTTTGGAAACAAAGACCCATCAATTTCTTTAAAGAAAACTGGGCTCATCTGTTGTAGCAGGCCGCGATTGTGTCCATTGAAATACAATACAATACAATACATGGTTGGGGCACTACGGTGGTGCCGCTGCTGGAGCCACCGGATCGGGTACTGACACGTATGGGTTGCTGCTGCACCATGCATGCAACCGACAAGGTGATCGCGGTCGGAGGAGGCTCGCTGGGAACAAGGCTCCTTGGAACGATTGGCACAATGACTGCGCGGTTGAATCTGCCGAGATCTCGGTCAGAGACGCAAGGCATTGTGTTGTACTGCCAGAGCAGTGGGATGACAAAGGCGATGAAGGCAACCTCGAACAACCTGATGACTACTTCCCCTGCCTTGAGCATACACGACGATGATGCTGTTCACATGATGTCCATGGTGAACTGCGAGGACCAAAAGGCATGGGGCGCGGCTATAGACACGAGGACCAAGACATTGGAAGCACTGGCCCCGGCCGTATTCCGCGGAAAGAATTACCCGTTTCAATCCGTCCTACCGTCCCTGTTTGTTCTCCAAATATCTTAATGGCTGATGGTGTTCCGGTTGGATCTGTGTACGCTGTTGCTGTAATGGCTGACAGTGATGCTGAAATTTCTGCTGTGGGTGCCAAAATGCTGTGGATGCCCGCGTACTTTTTGTGAATGGAGTGTAATCTGACTCGTTAGAAGTTGCTTAGTTGGAGGATTGTTCGTGGTGAGAGTCTGCGTGCTCCATTTCCATTTTATCGCTTTCGTTATCAGAGTGAATGTAATGAACTTGAGCTTCTGCTTGGTTGTGAGCAGCACCCTGGGGGCTTGATCTCCATAGTTGAAAGGATGGATCAAAACATTAAAAATTTGATCTTCACTTGCCTTGTTGCACGGAATGTTTGTATTCAAAATCATCCCTGGAAATGCAGCACATATGTGCCCTTGCAAATCCACCTATTCTTCACTGTCCTGAGTTACAAAGATGATATTTTTTTAAAAAAATTATTGGACTTCTGCTGTATGGTCTTGGTTAAACTGTTTCACTCGCTGATGTTATGATTCTAAGATGAAGCAGAATCCATGCTTGTTGATTGGCTCAATAAAATCAAAGACCAATTCCGAGCATGGTGATTCTCACTGTTATGGCAATTGAAAGCAGCTTTCCATCGGTGCTTGCTGGCTAACGCGAACTGACACGAACCATGCAAGCAAGGCAACAAACATGCATCTCAGGTCAAGAGCAAAGCTAACCTCAACAACGAATTGAATCCTCTGTTCCCAAACAGAAAACATGATTTAGCTCAAATTTAAAATAGATCTTAAAATATTCCAATAAAATATCCCTAATCCAAACACACCCTTAAGCTCGATTTAAACCATTGATTCGTTGATTGAACGGTGTGAGCAAGATGCAGTGGCTGATCAGAAAATGGTGGCATGAGAGCAGACTTCGCTTCCGTTAGAAGCAGAGCAGGCTCGAATCGGCTCCCCAACCCCAAGCTCCCACTGACATTCGGGACCCGCGCTCGCTGGGGTCCCACACGTCATCCGCGCCGACCATTAGAAAACCCGTGCTACGTGCTCGCAAGTTGCACTCCCTAAGCTTCCTTCCCTTATAATAGCACGAAGCAACAAATCTCGCAGCCTGACTCAGAAGCTAAGCTACGAAGAGAGAGAGAGAGAGAGCAAGTGATCGACAAGATGAGATCGAGAGTGGCGCTGGAGCCTCTGGCGGAGGAGCCCTGCGGCGGTGAGGAGGAAGCGGCGCGGCGGCGGTCCGGCCTCCAAGCGGCGCTGCACCGGTGGGCTCGCCTCCTTTCCGGCGCCGGAGACGACGCCCGGCCCGCCGCCGACCTCCGCGTGCTCCTCTCCGTCCTCGCGTGCCCCCTCTCCCCTGTTCCCCTCCTCCCACGCCTCCCCCGGCACGTACGTCCGTGCATACATCGATCGTACTGTACCTTTGCACATATGCATGTCTCTCTTTAGTCTCCATGCGTTTGCTTGCTTATGTAATATGTATGCTGCGTGTAGGTGGCGTCGTCGGCGCAGTACATAATAGAGCAGTTCAGGGCGACGACGGGGTGCGGGAAGATTGAGGGCTCGGCGAAGAGCATGTACGCCGCGGGGAGGGTGCGGCTGGCGATGCTGCAGGAGCCCGGGGGAGCCGGCGGCGGCGGGCGGGGCCACGAGGGGAGCTTCGTGTTGTGGCAGCTCGCGCCCAGCATGTGGCTCGTCGAGATGGCGGTGGCCGGGCAGCACGTCGCCGCGGGCAGCGACGGCCGCGTCGCCTGGCGCCGCACACCCTGGCTCGGCGCGCACGCCGCGCGCGGCGGCTCACGCCCCTCCGCCGAGCCCTCCAGGTTGGCACTTGACGCTTTCATTCACAGTTTCACACTGATAATGGCATTGCATCGTGATTCCATATTCTTCTTAATTTTCCGCTCCTTTCCTTGCATCTCCCTACCTTTTCTTTTCTCGTATCGCTTTGCCTATCACACCGGCCATGGCATGTCTCGCGTGCACTGTGTTAATAGCCTGGCTGACCCATGACAAGTGGGCCCCCACAAACGCAGTAGGTTTTTTTGTTTTTGTATTTTATAAGAGTTCACTAGGTTTACTTTATTTTTTTTCTAGATTATGTTCTTTTTAGAGGCGAGGGCGGGTAAAATATAATAACCATTGGATGCAAATCCTATTGCTTAAAAAATGATTGAGATTAAAAAAATAAGACAACCTATCATTCGATTTTTCTTCTTCTTTGCCATTGTATAGCCTTCTGCTTTTGTGCACGCCCTTTGGCTTTACATCTGTGGGTGCTCGCAAGCCTGTGTAAGTCGGTGTGTGTAGGACGTGCCATACAGTTGTTATCTTAGGGATCTGGAATCTGGAGCTGGTAGCACTGCCACTGCTTGCCATGCCACACTGTTTTTTTTAGGGCAAAACCATGCCACACTGTTGATGTCATTTATTGATGCTGCATGCCTCATGCTTTCATCTCCCTTCTGTAGGAGAGAGGCCTTCTTAGTACGTTCTAACTGGTTAACTGCTTTGTTTGACCTGGAGAGAGGACATTAGGTGTGAGATTAGCCTGCCTTTGCCTTGCCTCACATGTGGGGATGCTCTTTTGTAAAGTGCCTAGCAGGAGATGTGAATTAACATAGATTAGTGAGTGTGAGTTTATTAACATAGGGGAATGACTAGGGATCGGATGGTACTTCACATACGCATGGCGCAACATCGCTAAACAATACGTACAACAATTATAATCAATATATGCAATAAATTACGAAAAAAGAAGTGCAATGTCTATGAAAAAATTGGGAAAACTGTAAAAATTCTCACTAAAAATTGGATAAAAACCATAAGTATAGAACTGAGGTACAGTTTAAATTAGTTTAGGTATAAAAAAATAACCATACAACGCTACAACATCTTAAACTTATAGATGCAACAAAATCAAAAACGCATTTGCAACAACTGAAAAGAGACACGTCAATTTCCTCGCTGCAACAATTCGATATCTCTAATGCAACAAAAAAATAAACATTGATGTAACAAATCAAAATGCGAACTGCAACAATTACGAAAAGGTGCTGCAATAATTTGGAGAAACATCTGCAACATTTATACCCCCGCGGAGGCAAAGTGGGCGATGACAACAATGTAGATACGGGTGTTGGGGAGAGCGCCCTCATGGACCATGCCACATAACACTTCCATGACAGCGACATGCATGGTCGCCGGCGCGAGCGTGAAGGTCGATGAGGAGGTTGTGTGCCTCAGTGGTGAGGACGGAAGGGTGGTCCCCCACGGTGATGAGGAGATAGAGGTGCGTTAGTAGGGGTGGAGGAAGAGGCGAGTATGGAGCAGAGGTCAGAGAGGGCGGCAAGGCGGGAGGTGAAGTGTGGAAGAGTTGGAGCAACGGGGCGAGGGGAGGGCGCAAAAGAGGGAAATCGCCAATGCCTGTGTGGGCATGACGTGAATGGCGTGGAGCATGACCATGGGGTCGTCAGGTGGGGGTGGCAGGGAGGAAGGGGAGTGGAGGCGGAAGCGGAGACATAGGGAGTCAGGTGGGCACGGCGAAGATAGAGGGCGACGCGGCTGGCAGACGATTTGAGGATAAGGTGGATTGGGTGGTTGTGGGCAGGGTTAACAAATTCGCGATAATCGGCTCGATTATCGTGGTTTTCCACCGTATCGAGCCGGTTTGATATTCAAAACCCGTCAAATAAAAAAAATGTGCGACGTAAACCGGTCAAAAATCGACGAAAATTGCTCAAAAATCGACCGCCGAACAATTTCAATTGGCCCAGTCGATTTTCGGTGCAAATCAAACGGCTAGTCGATTTTTCGATTTTTTTGAAGAAAAATTTCGAAAAGTTTGATTTCAAAACCCTTCGGTTTTGACGATTTTCGTGATAAATCGGTGCTGCCGAATCTTCGATTTTCAACCTCGATTCGGTTTTGTTAACGCTGGTTGTGGGGATTTAAAGATAAGGTGGGATAGAGAAAGTAGGGTTGAGACGAGTCCGATTAAAAATTCTGGCTTTGGATGTCTGCACTGCACGCTATCATTTCCATTAACACAGATTGGGTGCTTTTCTTTAGGCTTATTCCGATCAACTTGCCAAATGGAACCTTGTTATTTAGGTTCATGCTGAACAACACAAGTATATATGTTAGTGTGCTAATGGGAGTTGACTAGGAGGGGAAGTTGATGTTTTGTTGAAAAAATTGGCAATGAGAGCACTACCGTTATTACTAAAAACAAAAAGCATTCATATTTTACCAGTAAATCTATAGATGATCGATCAAACAGTGTTCTCAATCCTCTGAAAGAAAATAAACGATACATTTTGTGGTTTATTTGATTAAACGGACTAACCAACTCTTTTGCTATAGGTTGTCAGATTTTTTAACAAAAATAGCCTAACCAACTCGGCGGTAGGAAAATTGGGTGGTGAAATCATGATCTGATTCTGAAATCTTCATGTTTACCAAACATTTTACTTAATTGTGTAGCAGGTGTTACTGTTTGAATATTGGACAAATGTGGCCGCGATTATTTAATTGACTAAGTCGTTCGTCTAGGCTAGCGATTAGCCCAACTTGACAATGAAACATTTTCAAGTGAGCACAGGACTTAGTAAACTAAGTAGATGGATTAAAACATACATTTGGCTCAAGCAGTTCAGAGCATACTAAATCAGAGCAAATTGGTCATGAAAATATATGGTTCTGATGACTGATGAGAGTAGTACTAATTTGTGTACATGTTTGTGCACTCGCTATCTCTCCAATCTCACTTCAAGACTACAAAAAGTTTCACCAAATCTCTGTAGAAACGATAAGAAATATGTTAGGGTGGTCCACTTAAAAATTATTTATGTTGATGGCTAGTACGGATGCAACATATATATAGTGGCTCTTAGCTGTTTGTACTGTGCTAGAGAAAATTTTGTACAAGGGTGTTTCATTTAGGAGTACTGCATTTCTATATCAGCATTATCCTGTGTCCCATGCCAATAAACTAAGCTGTAATGACATGTTCTTACCTAAAACCCAGATGTTGTCAGAACACAAATAATACACTGCCAGAGTGCCAGCCCCCCTTACCTTATTTCATATTTCATTGTTCGTATTAAGAATAGCTGAAGATTCTGAATTTTTTCCCATTGTAGTAATACGAGATATAAAAACTCTGCAGATAAGTGCTTGTGCTTGGGCACACCCAAATTATCAATTTCTTGGAAAATCTGACCAAGTACATGTACTGCAGTAGATTGCTTTGCTTGAATAACTCACAGTGACAATACTACAATATTATCAAATTCCACAGCATTGCTGATCCAAAAGCACCGAACACAAGACCGAGCTGTTGCTTGGATGGCTAGCAACACCCAGAGCGTGCAGCCCGTCTCGGTTCGAGTCCAAGACTTACCATGGTTACCCTTGGAGCCAAGGGTCTGTGTAGGTGTAGGTGTATGTTTATAGCTCGGCTATTATCCTTCTTTAATAAAATGATAGAGTTTTTGACTATTTTTTTTAAAAAAAGCACCAAACACATGCATACCAACTTGCCAGGCAGAGTTTTCTGCTCAACTTCGCTGACATACTAGTATATTACCAATATAGCCATTGCCATTAGTGAGCACACCTAGATATTTCTGTCAAAATTTTCATATGCCAAGAAGCAAACTGTACCAAGTTCAGTTTTCACCTGGGTAAATTCTGGCACAGTTAAACTGGTCTCATGGTTACAGTAATGAGCTGAGCTAAATGTTACTCCAAAATATGCAGTTATTTTGCATGTTCACTGATAGTATATATATTGATTTGTCCATGCAGGGCCTGGATCCTGTGGAGATCGTGTCCATCTTCTCGACGGCAGAGCACGCCGGCGAGAAGAATATCGACGGCGAGGACTGTTTCGTGCTGCGCCTGGAAGTGGGACCCTCGGTTCTGTCGAGCTGGAGCGACGGCACGGCGGAGGTGATCCGGCACGGCTTGACGGGGTTCTTTAGCCAGCGCAGCGGCCTTCTCGCGCGGCTGGAGGACTCGCAGCTGACCCGGATCCAGTCGCCCGGAGCGCCCGCCATGTACTGGGAGACCACCATAGCATCAAGCGTCAGTGACTACCGCGCCGTGGACGGCGTCGCCGTCGCGCACGAGGGGAGGTCGACGGCGCACCTCGCCCGGTTCGGCGTCGGCGTGCGCACCGCGCGTGTGGTGACGCGGATGGAGGAGTCGTGGACCATCGACGACGTGGTGTTTAACGTGCTGGGGCTCGGCCCGGACGCCTTCATCCCGCCGGAGGAGGTCAGGAGGAGCCGCTTCTACGATGCCATGGCCGCCGCCGGCAAGTGAACTCGCGCAGACTCAAGAGAGTGTAACATGTAGAGAGTACTTAGTTCAGTCTGTGTGTCAGCCACTTGTTTGTGTGCGAGTGTGGCATCAAAAATCATGCATGTACATATTTTGTACCAGAGTTACCTCAACAATAAGACTTTACACAGTTTTTAACCCTCTGCGAGAGTAGTTCACTCGAAAATTACTTGCTATCTTGAAATGAACAACTTGATTTGAATGGCAGCTGTGCATTGCAGCTGCACCCATTGTATAAAAGCCTATTTTGTCCTGAGATTGTACACAAATTCAAGTTACATGTCTCCATATATCCAGGGAACTAGTTTTGTTTTCATTTCTTCTTTTACCTTCTTACTCTTCCTGTCTTCTTGGAAGTATTTGCATGTGAGTTGCATCTGTCTGAAACTCAGTAATACTGACTGAAATGTGTGCCTCAAAAAAATTTCTTCTCGGTTCTCTTCCTATCTTGGTTTGAGATCTGCATGAGTTCTTGTGTATACATAAACAGTACTATAACATAGTCATATGTAGAAGAAGTCAGTGGTCGCTTTGGAAGTTGTTTAGGATGGTTCTTGAATGGTCGGCACTCGACATTGTCTGCAAATGAGCGGCATCAGCATGCTGGCTTTTCCTGCCGAAACTTTGCAACAGGTGTGTCATTGCCCTCACTGTAACTGTTTGTTTGCATCTCCTTGTCCCGAAGTCTTTACTGTCCTTGTGTATAGTATTTTTTTTCATAAATAGATATTGTTATGATAAAATTTTAAAAATAGTCTCTGCACAGTAAAAATCAGCGGACCGAAATGGCTGGATTTTTTTAACTCATTTCCAGCGGTTCTAATCCGCTGGATTTTTTTTATTTTCCGGTTGGCCGGAATACCCTTTTTTGTTTTCCAGCGGACGCCGTGGGCGTGAAAATTTTCCAGCGGCCCCAAACCACTGGATTCCGGCGATTTCCAACGGTTGGGCACCGCTGGAAATTTTTTTAATTTTAATTTCCAGCGGTGCCCAACTGTTGGAAATTAAAAAAAATCCAGCGGACAGGAACCACTGGAAATGATTTAAAAAATCCAGCTATTCTGGTTCCCTGATTTTTTACTGTACAAAGACTACTTCTAAAATTTTATCGTAGCTACCACTATTTGCGGAAAAAATATTATGCACAGTAGACTTCGTCCCGAACCTGTGTCCCTTGTGGCTGGCATCAGCACTTGCGTATGTTTCTAGTGCGATCACGTCACCAAAAGCTGTATGCAGGTCACATTGGGACCTGTTCTCAGATGCCTCTTGTCTTCTTCACTGCATTGGCAACCGAGTTGCACCGATCTGTTAATTTGTCCTATCCATTGCTCCATTGTAACTTCCAACTCTAAGACAGTGTATTTAACCCTGTCACAGAGGCTTTACAGTGCTACTCTGATTCTTTTGTAGTTGCATGAAGCCACTGCAACATCAACATGTCTTCTTGTCTCTTGCAACATGCAATGGTCAGGATCTCAAGTTTCAGAAAAAAAAAATGCATTTCTGACCTTGCAACAGTTGAATAGAGTAGCACTTGTTGCTGTCTGATGACTTGATTACCTAAGAGTCTAAGACCCACACGGGCTCTTCAGCAATCTGCTATGTAAGCTGTAAGCACCATGCATGTTTTCTCAATAACACATTTATGATACACAATATCGATTGAATATTAGCCGGTTCATTCTATTAATCTAACAAGTCAGATTAGTTAGAATTTGGTTACACTTTCGTTTGTAGTAGTAGAAATCATATGATGGTAGTATTGTAATTAATCTTTTTTATAAAATTTTGAAACGTATGTGTATTTTTTTTGTGCTTTTGGGAAAAATTCGGAACTGTTTCATGGGCTGCGCAGGACATAGCGCTTTATGTGTTAGTGTGAGGCTATTGCGTCGTCATGAATCAGGTGGGAGGGCGCCAACCGAAGCATGATCACAATCCGGGAGGGCACCGATAGGAAGGCAGAGGCTGTAGCGTCGATAGGATCGGACTGACGGCATCGGCGGAAAAGGAGGGTAGTAATAACGAGTAATGCAACACGGCGAAAAATAAAGGTCAGCGATAACGATTAACGAGTAACGTAACAAAGAATCAAAAGTTCGTAATAACTCTAAGAAATGTACAGCTAGATCTGATTTCTACTATCACTATTTACTATCTATGTTATCCACCGTGCAATTGCTTTTTCTAAATGACCACATTCCTTGCAATATAAGCATTGACTCCTATGAAGGACAAGTAGTCAAGTAGTATACGTATGCATTGTCCATGCAGGACTTACTCCCGGCAGGCAGACAGTTCGTAGCTAGGGCACAACGCACATGGCGGTCCTCGCATGCCTCACCGGAAATCCAATGCGCTGCCCATGTTTTACATCAGCTCAAGGCGTGACAGTGAAATGGATCGAGCTTGGCCAGTCCTGTTAAACAATCTGAATATAGCAGTTTGTTTCAGCAGTTTGTAGCGATAAGCTTAATGTTGTAACAAAATTATGTAATCTCTCCGTGTTTGCACCAAAATTTAGCAAATCTAACCATAATCGGCAATGAAATCAAAGATATGGACGTTAACAGACAAGTTAAGAAAGTTTGGAGATATTTATGCTAACAGCAAGATTTTTTAGAAAATAACTGTTCAAAGATATGGCCGATACGGATACGGGCTTGAAGCGTGTTGTAACAGGACACTATCGGCCAAAGGTATAAAGGAAGGACCGAAGCGAGCTGCGAGAAAAATCAACTCAATACAATCAACCAGCTTTTACTTTCTTTCCTGTCGACTAGGAGTAGCTTCTGTAATTTAGCCTTTGTAATCGATTTTGATCAATAAAGTTGCGCATTGCTGATTGTTGATCTTCGTCAATTACACCTCCAGGTTCGATTTATTCTGATTTTGTTGCGCATCGCCTTCTTCAGAATCGATCTACCTTTATTCTCTGATTAGCCTTAATCGGCTAGTTAGACTTATCCTGTTACCCTGATCTTGATCGGCTTCAAGCTGATTGGATCTAAACCGATTGATCGTCACGATCGGCTTTGTGTGAATTTTATATTTTTTACCTTGTCGATTACAGGTCAAATCGACTGGCACGCTCTGAACCCGGTGTTCGTCCGGTGTGCTGCTGTCAGAAACCCTACATCAAGTTTTTGACGCCAACACACTCTTGGCACGCCCAGTGGGACCCGCAATGTCTTCACCAGGGAAGTCGATTCCGCCATCAGATCTCAACGCAGAAGCTATAATCGTTCCAACAATGGACGATTTATCTGCAAAGCAACGTCAAGAAATTGAAGCTCGGAAGGCCGCGCTGGAAGAGATGATGCTAAGTTGCTATCAGAAAACTAGACGTGGCGTTACTCAAAAATCCGCCCTGCCGACGATCAACACCCTGGGAGATGCAGGTGTAACAGAACAGGTAAGCCGATATCTGCCTGCTCAAGCCGAATTATCGGCTATGATTAATCAGTCTGTGCACCATGCTTTGATAAACCAATCATCGGCTCTCGTAACAACGCTTAAGCCGATGATAGCAAATAGCGTTAAATCTATAGCTCAGGAGTTGGTCTCGTCAGGAAGTCTACTCGACCCATTGCAAGCTCTGTCAAATTATCCTGTTTTTTCAGTACCGCAAAACACGCAGAGCACACCGGCCGATCCTAAACTATCGGCTATAACCTTACCCCCGACCATGATGCCCACACAACCTACGATCATATTGCCTAGGGACCCTTGGTCAAGTGGGGTGAACCATTACCAGTCCTATACTGACGCTGCTAAATTGGATGCACCAATCAATTTGCCGCCGTCGGCTCCATTCTACGCCCTTCCCCAATCGGTTTCACAGCCGATTGGCTCCGAGAGATTGCCACAAGAGCCTACACTGTTGAGAAATACGGGTTCACATAAGGTAGTAACATACTCAGAACCATTTGTACCAGTGCCGGAACCTCAAGTCAGACGCAATCGGCACGAGCAGTACGATCGCGCACCGGCAGGACAGCATAATTGGCAACCGAGTTTGCACTCGGGGGGCAGAACGCCAATTATGACATATATTATCAAAGACCTGCTATGGCCGATAATGCTAATTGGGCCGATCAGATCTCCACCGTTCTGAGGGACCAATTCGGTATACAACCAAAAGGAAAGGTTGTCGGCTATAGAAAGCCGTATCCCGATTACATAGATCGCATGCCCTACCCTCATAACTTCAGAGTTCCAGACTTCGCCAAATTCTCTGAGGATGATTCTATCACCACTCTGGAACATGTTGGACGCTTTATCGCGCAATGCGTGAAGCGCCCAATCCGACGGGTCAAAATCGACTATCCCGTTGTCTTTGTGCGGGGCGTTTACTTGGTTTACTTGCTTGCCTCCGAATTTGGTCCATTTATGGAACGATTTGAAAGCCGATTCCATGAATACTTCTTTTCGGCGGTTTAGAGCTCGTGGATTTGGATCCGAGTTCGTCGCCGTAAGTTTGGGGAATCGATAACGGATTACATCAAGAGATTTAGAGAAATTAGGAATCGGTGTTTCAAATCACATTGCTCGACAACCAACTTGCCGATTTAGCATTCCAAGGTTTGATTCGCCGCTTAGGAGAAATTCGAGGACAAGAATTCATCGACCTTAGCCACTTATTGCATCGCGATCGCCTGTGAAAGCCGATTCATCGACAATAAAGTGTTCAAAGATAGATTTAAAAATAGCAATAACAAAGAAAAGGACAAGGCTAAAGTCAATATGGTTGAATATTGTCCAAGTGACTCATCGGAAGACGAGGAAGCAGAAATAAACATAGCCGAATGGGTAAAAGGATCCAAAAAGTCTTTAGTCTCTTCTTGGCTTATAAGTCGGAGGTTAAGTACTCTTTCGATGTTTCAAAGTGCGATCGTATTTTTGATTTACTTCTGCAAGAAAAGATAATACGATTGCGAGAGGGACATGTGATACCGTCGCCCGATGAGATCAAAAAACGCAGGTATTGCAAGTGGCATCATTCTTATTCGCATAACACTAATGATTGCAATATCTTTCGTCAACAGATCCAATCTGCTATTGAGGATGGTCGGTTGAAGTTTGCTGATGAGCCGACCATGCAAGTTGATGTTGATTCGTTTCCCATCAACATGGTATAGTGTTCGGCTAAAGGAAAAGAGCCGATGCACGACGAGCAGAAAAAGGATCGACAAGTCAACATCCAATCAAGCTCGAACAGCGACCAAACACTGAAGATTACAATCGGCTCTTTACAAATAGAAGCCGATCGTGAAGGAAAAATTCAAGAACCATCAAACCCAAAGGGAATCCTCGTAGGTAAATGGTACAAAGCGTAAAAATCTCCATTAAGGCAACAAATAAGAGGTCGGGACCAACGTTCTCACAATTAATGGAGAAATACGAAGGATGAACAATGACCACGGTATAATACCCGCCGGTCGGATAATTTGTACCATATCGATAATGTGGAGAGGGCACATAGAAGGTGTCCTTTGGCGCTTTTATCGAAAGGAGAGTAGCATTGCCATCACCGTACACCGCCCAATGGAACATTATCCCCAAGATGATTGGCCAAGGTAATCGCCGCTGATAGGCTATCCGGCCGATCGAGAGCAAGGCGAAGTCACGAAGGCCGGTCCACGAGAGAATATCTAAACCGGATTAAGAACCGAGCCAAGGCAAGACACACGAGCCCAGTTCTAATCAAGAAGATTTGGCTGGTCAAATACGAAAGCCGGTGGAACCCAAACCCGTGTGGTGTCCATCCGCTCGAACCGATCACAACGACGACGCGTCTCCAGAGGCTAAGGACGCAAGAAATCCATGGCCGATGCCGAAAAACAGAGAGACGAGATGTTTAATGAACTTCGCCCAATCAAATGCGCCAAGAAAGAATGGAGAAGAAAAGAGCAAGCCGAAGAAGATTTCGAATCGGCTGATGACTTGGATTCTCCCATGATTCGGATGATACGCCTCCATGGATATTAATATGGTGTTCATGTTGCCATTTGAATTCAAAGTCGAAACGATCGGCCAAAAAGCGCTTGCTCGCTTGTGTTCGCATACAGAGTGCCATATTCGAGAAACCTAAAGATGATCATCGGCATCCGCCGTTGTATCTAAAGGATACATAAATGGCAAGCCGATATCAAGAATCTTTGGTAGACGGAGGGCCACAATGAACCTGATGCCGTATACAATATGCAAGAAACTGGGTAAGTCTGATGAGACTTAATTAAAACTAACATGGTTCTAAATGACTTCACAGGCGACCCTACAGAGGCAAAGGGTGTTATGGTCACAGAGTCGATCGTCGGTAGCAAGACCTTGCCGACGCCGTTCTTTGTAATCGATGCCAAAGGAAACTACACGTCATCGCTTGGTCGGGATTGATTCATGCCAATCGTTGTATTCCGTCGACCATGCATCAAGCGCCGTCTGATGGAACGGAGAAGAAGTCGAAGTCGCCACACCGATACATCGCCCATATCACCATGGCTAGCTCGACGCGAATTGGCAACACGAAGAAGCCGGGCCGCATATCGGGAAAGGCGCCGACGATCGTGATTTCATCTGTAAGCAAATCAGACTCATGCCGATCGTTGTTAAGCCGGGCACTTTTGATCGGCAAATGAAGTGTTACGTCGATGGGGACAAGAAAAACATTGAAGGCGCCGCAGACAAAATGCAAAGCTATCGGCAAACAACGGATAGCTACGAAGCCATAGAAGACTTTGAAGAAATTGAAAAGTTAGGTCAAGGGTTCACATCCACCGATTTGCTTGAAGAAGTCGATATAGGTAGCGGTGATAGGAAAAGACCAACTTTTGTTAGTGCAAATTTAGATGTAAAGTACAAAGAAAGACTAATAAAAATACTTAGAGATTATAAGGATTGTTTCGCTTGGGAGTATCATGAGATGCCGAGATTAAGCCGTCAACGGTGGAACATCGGCTACCTATAAAATCGGGCTATCTACCGCTTAAACAAGATATCGAGCGTTTAATCCAGCCTTGTACCAAGTCATAAAAGAAGAAATAGAACGGTTGTTGGAAGCAAAGTTTATCGTGCCTTGCCGACACGCTGAGTGGGTTTCCAACATCGTTCCAGTCATGAAGAAAAATGGGAAGCTTCGAGTATGCGTCGACTTTAGAGATTTGAATAAGGCAACGTCGATGGATGAATACCCGATGCCAATAGCCGAAATGCTCATCGATGCTGCATCAGGGAACAAGATCATAAGTTTTCTAGATGGTAATGCCGGGTATAACCAGATACTCATGGCAGAAGCCGATATACCAAAGACAGCTTTCACATGTCCTGGCGCAATAGGATTGTTCGAGTGGACAGTAATGACTTTCGGCTTGAAAAACGCTGGAGCAACGTATCAGCGAGCAATGAATCTGATCTTTCATGATTTAATCGGCCACATTGTCGAAATTTATATTGATGATGTAGTGGTAAAATCTGCAGAAGATTTCCAACATCTGGCCGATTTAGAGAGGGTGTTTAATAACATAAGATCGCACGGTTTGAAGATGAATCCTTACAAGTGTGCGTTGGCGTGTTTATTTGGATGCTTTTAGGCTTTATGGTACATGAAAGAGGAATCGAAGTTAGCCAAACGAGGGTCAAGGCCATAGCCAATACTGAACCACCGACATGCAAAAACGAGTTACAAAAATTAATCGGCAAAATTAACTATCTCCGTCGGTTCATCTCGAACCTCTCCGGTAGGATTCGTGCTTTTACCCCGTTGCTGAAGTTAAAGAACAATGAAGAATTTATATGGGGAGCCGATCAACAAAAAGCTTTCGACGAAGTCAAAAGGTATCTGTCCAACCCTCCAGTTCTGGCTGCACCTCAAAAAGGGGTTCCTTTCAGATTATATGTCTCGGCTGAAGAAGATACTATTGGAGTTGTTTTGGCACAAGAGGTACATGGTAAAGAGAGGGTTATCTTTTACTTAAGCCGACGGTTGTTGGACGCAGAAATCAGGTACCCTTTTATCGAAAAACTATGTTTATCTTTGTACTTCTCGTGCACAAAGCTAAGGCACTACATTTTAGCATCGGCCTGTAAAGTGATCTGCAAAACCGATGTTATAAAATATATTCTGTCAGCTCCTATTCTGCGAGGTCGACTTGGCAAATGGGCTTACGCCTTGGTTGAGTTCGACTTATCATATGAATCTGCCAAAGCAGTCAAAGAACAAGTCCTAGCCGATTTTATAACAGGACATGCCACTACGGCAAACTTAGTCTTGGTCGCACCATGGCAGCTGTTTTTTGATGGATCAGTATGCGGGGAAGGTGATGGTATCGGTATTGTTCTCACTTCACCCAAAGGGCATAGCTTTGAATTTGCATTCCGGTTAAATAGCCGATGCTCAAACAATCAGGCTGAGTACGAAGCGTTACTCAAAGGCTTGCAATTGTTAGAAAATATTGGGGTGAGCGCTGTTGAGGCATATGGTGATTCAATGTTGGTGGTGCAGCAGATAAAAGGAGAATACCAATGTTGAGATGAAATACTACTAAAGTATTTAGAACAATGTTTAGAGATTATCGGCTCTTTCGCATCATTTTCTATCGGTCATGTCCCTCGAGAATTGAACGATAGGGCTAATGCTTTAGCTCAGCAAGCATTAGGATACAAAGATTTTGACCAAAGTCAGGAGACTGAACTGGTAAATAAGGCAGTTATGTGCACGGATATTGCCGATTGGAGAACACAGATAAAAGATTATCTAGATGATCCATCCAAGCCGACGGAATGAAGGATACGGCAACAAGCATTGAAGTACGTCGTTATGGACGATATACTATATTATCGGACCATGGAAGGCTTGTTGTTAAGATGTCTTGAAGCCGAAGAAGCGCGGGTGGCGATGGGCGAAGTACACGAAGGCATTTGTGGTTCTCATCAATCGACACATAAGATGAAATGGATGCTCAGACGAACAGGTTATTTTTGGCCGACGATGCTAGAAGATTGTTTCAAGTACTATAAAGGATGTCAAACATGTCAAAAGTTTGGCAATGTACAACTAGCACCAGCATCGGCTTTACATCTAATTATCAAACCTTGGCCGTTCAGGGGTTGGGGAATAGATATAATCGGCCAAATATTTTCTGCTTCAAGTAAAGGCCACAAGTTTATTTTGGCCGCAACCGATTACTTCTCAAAGTGGGTCGAGGCTATACCACTTAAAAAGGTGACCAGTGTTGAGGCGATTAGTTTTGTGAATGAACATATCGTCCATCGGTTTGGAATACCGCAAACAATTACGACCGATCAAGGTATGATGTTTATGTCCAACGAGTTTCAGAATTACGCAACGAGTCTAAGGATTAAATTGTTAAACTCCTTCCCATATTACGCTCAGGCTAATGGATAAGCCGAGTCGTCCAACAAGACGCTGATCAAGTTGATCAAAAGGAAGATCGACGAAAAACCAAGGAATTGGCACTTAACTTTATCGGAATCGCTTTGGGCCTATCGGCTATCTTATCACGGAGCGACAAAACTTTCACCTTACCAGTTGGTGTATGGACAAGAAGCCATTCTACCCGTAGAAATCAACATCGAGTCGATACGAATAGCCAAACAAAATGGTCTGTCGGCTCAAGAGTACAACGATTTAATGATCGACAACTTGGATGAGCTAGCAGAGTTACGTTTATCCACGCTGATCGGCTTAAAAGAATAAGATCGAGTTGCAAGGACATATAATAAAAAGTCATGCCTAAGTCCTTCGATCTAGCCGATTTGGTATGGAAAACGACATCGCTGTTGGCTCGAAAGATAACCGATTCGAAAATGGTCACCTACGTGGGAAGGGCCATACAAAATTAATCGGTTAGTCGACGGAAATTGTACTTACTAGAAACGCCGAGGGTATGTATTGCCA
Organism: Otatea glauca; assembly: GCA_036346275.1. Classification (NCBI taxonomy): domain Eukaryota; kingdom Viridiplantae; phylum Streptophyta; class Magnoliopsida; order Poales; family Poaceae; genus Otatea; species Otatea glauca. The sequence continues at coordinate 54,289,149 of CM070722.1, read as the reverse complement.
AAAGCTATTAACGGAAATACTTGAAGAAATACTACCCTAGCGCTTGGATTGGAGCATAGCCGACTAAAGATCATATTGAGCCAAGATTAACACGATGCTGTTAATCGGCTGAAAGGATTGCAAATTTAGAAGATATAAGCAAAATATGAATCGGTTAAACAGCCGATTATAAGTACAACGAGTTACAAGCATTCAGAACCAAGTGTTTTCAAAACGACCATTAAAGTTCTACAGATCAGAAGTTCAATCATAAAATGCCCGATCCAGGGAGATTTGCGCCCAAAGCCGAATCGCGCCTGCAGCCCTTGCAATCACGCCTTGGATTTCATCAAGAATTCGCTCGTCTTCTTTGGCGCTCCCCGGGACTGGTACCACCTTGGCCGATTGTTCCTTCACGCTTGCCACAGCCATTGCAATTTCAAGTTTTTGATCCATTATCTCCGACATAGTTTTTTCCATGGAGACTTGGCCTTCTTGGATTTGTTTCTCTGTTTTGGCCAATTCTTCCAAAAGAAATTTCTTCGTGGTTTCAAGCTTGGAGAGGGACTCCTTAGCCGATTTCATTTGCTGCAAGATTGGCATCAAACTTGCGTTTCTTTGCCTTCGTCTGCGACAGTTCATCCAGAGTTTTTGTCGGCTTCTTGGGCTTCACGTTATTGTTCCTTGCTGTCTTGCCTCCACTTCAGATCTTCTGTCATCTAGATGGCAAACATTCAGGAGAGCCGCCATAGCTTCTGGAGGCAAGTCCGCTTCGACGGAGGCCATGGCGTCTCGAATCGGCTGGTTGTTTGCCAAGATCTCCGATTGGGGTCTCAGAATTCAAGTCAAAAAGCTTGTTAAGCTTTTCTTTTATGCCTGGAGTTGAAGTGACGACCACTGATGCTTCCTTTGAGACTTGAAGAATTTTTCTAAAATCAGCATCATGGTCGGGTGCCATAATTTCTGGGTCATCAAGGTCAGCCAAAGAGAAGCCCACCAAATCAGTCGGGTCCGATGGCTCTGGGGAGAGAGTGATTACAGGTTCTGGAGTCGGCTTTGGTGGGGAGACAGGCGTTGCAGCAATGTTTGGAAGGTTAGCCAAGATTTTTGCAACCTGGGCAGACTGCGTCGGCTATAGAAATTAATGAACAGTTAGTCAATATATGTGAAGAAATAGTAGCCGACACATATAGCCTATCGAAAATATGTTAACTCACCTGCGCAGTAGCCGAAGTATGAGGAGAGCTCTCGCCGCTTTGCTCCTGAGGTTTAGACCCTTTCTTTACTGGAGCTTTGGTATACTTTGTTTTCTTCTTTTCTGAAAAATATAATCGGCTAAAGGTTAGTTGGAAAAAGCAAAGAAAATATCAGCCGATTATATTTTTACTTACTTGGTTGCTTCTTCTCAATATCCGATAAGGATGGACTTTGAATTCTGTGGTACCGGAGGTATACCTGTGAGGCCGATCGTCTGAGCGCCTTTTGCTTGGCCACCGCTGATTGGCGTAAATCGGCTTCTTACCAAAGACTTTAGTCCGAAAATAAAAGAACAAAGAATAAGGAAGTGTGTTTTTAAAAAAGGAAATTGATGTACACAAAAAATATATTAGTCGATCCGATACCTTATCAAGATCTACAAGACTTGTATTAGTATAACCCAAGAGTTAGTTTCATCGCTTGAAACGTTGTTAGTATCTACCATCGGCTCGGAAGATTTGGAAGAAGTTCATTGACAATAGCCGGCGGTGATTTATCGTAATATAGCGCATTGCAATAGATAACCACCATGAAGAAAAGCGCCTGAGCGACGGGTATTTAACACAAAATGAGGCAAGTCTTTAATCAAGTTCGTCGGCTATCTCAATAACAAGGTTGGTGCGGTGGCATTGCGGACTCGCTCTTGGTTGAAGCCGATCAAGCAATGGCGACTAGGAATAACTTGACCAAAGCCCAACCGCCTAGCATAAATCAAGGATTATAGAACTCATCTCAAGGTTGAAACGTCCGATTCTCGGTATGCAAACCGACATGCGAGAATGTTTGGGCGAGATAAAAATCTTGAACAAATCCAAAGTATTTTATGCATCGAGCTTTATCGGCTTCAAGGTGAAGAAAAGAAGGCCATGGAAATCGGTCCGTACTTGTATAATCAAGAAATCATTTTGCTTGAATTCATTGCTATCAAGTTGCGGAAAAATAACAAATACTTCTTAGAGCCGATGGGGTCACCTTTATCTCATTCCCAGAGCACATCATGAACCTTTCCCCATACGATCGGCTAGCTATGAACTGAGGTATCATGCCTTCTGGAGTATCTTCTCGGGGGAAAGCCGTATCTTCAGAAGCATTTAACTCAAACGATCGGCTGAACAAGCAATATAACCAAATCAATAAACCAGAGCGGTCCGCCGACATTTCCAACAATGAATTTGGGAATCCAAAGAAAGAGCCGACACCTTATTATGTGCATCATCCGATAAATCGCGCCAGAACATCTTTCCAAGTGCCACCGACGCCTCTACTAATTGTTCGCTATAGTTTGGTATACTTGAGTTGGTCCTAAAGAGGCGCCACAGAATAAAAATTGGTCTAGCCAGAGATTTAAAAAAGCGGCATGCTCTTCGTTCGATACTATCCCATTGACCTTATTGTTATTTTTGATATATTTCGCCCATCCTTCACCCTTGGATTTAATAAGCTTATACTTGGGCTTAGTACTGTAAGCCGATATCTGGTCTCCATCAGGTCTCAAACAACACAACTGGGCCACATCCAAAAGAGTTGGGCCGACGAGACCGGTGCGGAACAAGAAGGCATTAAAAGTATCCGACCAAAAGTAACAAGCCGTGGCCACCAAGGGCTCATTGGCTTCCAGATCGGCTAAAGAAAGGGGGAGACATTCAGCTATGCCCATTTTGTCCCATTCAACACTCTTTTGAGCTGCTACACGAATATACCATGATCTCCACCCTTTAAGAGTTGTCACCAAGCCTCAAGCTCTTAGTCCACCCTCTATATTATACCCGAAGTCGACAAAGGAGACGAGGATTTCTTCATTTATTACGAGTCGACTCTAAATTCCCTCTGGACCCGGATAGAATTGGTCTTTCTTTGTTTGGGATCGGATGAATACAGGAAGGATCCATGGAAGCAATTCTGACAGTCGATTTGAAGCAGTACTCAAAAGCCGATTGGAAGTTTGAAGAACAAAAGCCGATTGTGGATAAATCGAGAGCTTGTACGCGTGAAGAATGGGTCCCGGAAGGCCATGTATTTATAGCACGGTGAAATTTTTGAAGCGGCGGGAAGCGAATTTCAAAGGACATAGTAATTAAAGCGCACTACCCGCATGTCAAAAAATTATGGCGCGAGTAAAGCAACAGTTAATGGGTGAAGTTCAAACGTTAGCCGATTGAAAAGCCGATTATTGATATTTTTTGAAAGATGACATGTCATCTCTCAAAAATGGGGGGCATATGTTTGCACCAAAATTTGGCAAATCTAACCATAATCGCAATGAAATCAAAGATATGGACGTTAATGCACAAGTTAAGAAAGTTTGGATATATTTATGCTAACAGCAAGATTTTTTAGGAAATAACTGTTCAAAGATATGGCCGATACGGATACGGGCTTGAAGCGTGTTGTAACAGGACACTATCGGCCAAAGGTATAAAGGAAGGACCGAAGCGAGCTGCGAGAAAAATCAACTCAATACAATCAACCAGCTTTTACTTTCTTTCCTGTCGACTAGGAGTAGCTTCTGTAATTTAGCCTTTGTAATCGATTTTGATCAATAAAGTTGCGCATCGCCGATTGTTGATCTTCGTCAATTACACCTCCAGGTTCGATTTATTCTGATTTTGTTGCGCATCGCCTTCTTCAGAATCGATCTACCTTTATTCTCTGATTAGCCTTAATCGGCTAGTTAGACTTATCCTGTTACCCTGATCTTGATCGGCTTCAAGCTGATTGGATCTAAGCCGATTGATCGTCACGATCGGCTTTGTGTGAATTTTATATTTTTTACCTTGTCGATTACAGGTCAAATCGACTGGCACGCTCTGAACCCGGTGTTCGTCCGGTGTGCTGCTGTCAGAAACCCTACATCAAGTTTTTGACGCCAACACTCTGTTTCTTTAAATCGCTCTGTTATCAACTAAATCGTTGTACTATTCTTTATCCGGCAATGACCGGCAATATAAAGTCTGCATCAACTGGCACCAGTTCCGTGCGCAGAACTAAAACCAATCTATACTGACCTCTTGTTTTTCTTCATGGTATCAGAGCTTTTGGCATCACAAAAGCAATGAGTACCTCACCCTCCTTGAACAATGGCACTAGCGGATCTGTTGCAACTGCGGCCGCAACCTCTGTCATGGGAGGACTGCTCTCAACCCCAGTTCCGTCATTTGGCCATCTCATGAATGTCAAACTGACAAGGAACAATTATCTGTTGTGGAAAGCACTACTTCTTCCATACCTGCGAGGCCAACAGTTACTTGGCTATGTCATCGGTGAGATTGTCTGTCCTTCTCAGATGATCACGCAGACAATTGGGACTGAAGCAATGTAGGTGCCAAATCCGGCATATTCCCAGTGGCTACAACAAGATCATATGGTATTGAGCGTTCTGCTGTCTTCTCTATCTGAAGAAGTTCTATCACAGATTCACAAGTGCTTTTTCTCACCAACTTGGTTGAGGTCTAGAAGGCTTTGGAGCACATGTTTGCTTCAAGCTGCAGGGCGAGGAAAATACAGATCAGGATGCAGTAATCCACGGTCAAGAAAAATGATCTTTCAATGACCGATTATTTCACCAAGATGGAGAACTTGGCAATTTGCTATCAGCCATAGGACAGCCACTCAAAGATGAGGAAGTCGCATCATACATCATGTTAGGGCTCTGATACCATTTGTTAGGGATAGATGCACGGCATAATAACTGGAGACAAGATTTAACGTGAAAAAACCCTTGCGAAAAAAACCCACGGGAAACAATCTACTATAATGCTTCAACATTACAAGTACAGGGGGGTTGGCTTATATAGCCAAATAATTATAGCTGTAGACAACTTGCACTAACAACCTATTTAGATAGAACCAAAAGATATGGTAAGTTAGGATTTGAGGTGTCCGTGATTATCCCTAACAAACCTCCTCTTGACTCAAAATCTATAATGAACTATCTTCAAAAAACCCCGAAGGGCAATTAAGCACCATGAATGCCAACCAAGTCAAGGCAATGCTTGAACTTGGTATTTGAAAATATCTTGGTCAGCATGTCTGCAGGATTATCATCAGTATGCTTATTTCCCATGACAACTTGTCCTTCAGCGGCAACATCACAAATAAAGTGGTACTTGATATCAATGTGTTTGGTCTTGGCATGATACATATCATTCTTAGACAAACAAATAGCACTCTCGCTATCACAATAAACAGTAAGAGTATCCTGTTTAAAGCCAAATTCAGAAATCAGACCTCGCAACCAAATAGCTTCCTTAACACCTTCAGTAGCTGAAACATACTCCGCTTCAGTAGTAGAAAGAGCGGCAATAGGCTGTAAGGATGTTTTCTAACTGACTGCAGAACCACATAATTAGAAGATATATCCAAAAATTGACCTTCTTTTATCAAAATCACCAGCATAATCAAAATCAACAAACCCAAGAACATCATTTGTCTTCACTTTATTCTTATCAAACATCAAGCCAAAATTAGAAGTGCCTTTCAAATAACGAAGAATCCACTTAACTGTATTCCAATGCTCTTTGCCAGGATTATGCATAAATCTGCTAACAACACTAACAGAATAAGCTAAATCTGGTCTGGTGCAAATCATAGCATACATAAGATTACTAACTGCAATAGAGTAAGGAACAAGAGACATATAGTCTTTGTCTTCTTCATTAATAGGACATTGACTTGAAGATAACTTAAAGTGTGAGACAAAAGGTATAGAAACAGGTTTGCAATTACTGAGATTAAATATGTCAAGTACCTTCTCAATGTAATTTTTCTGATATTGAAATAATGTACCAGCTTTGCGATCACGCTGAATTTTCATCCCAAGAATTTTCTTAGCTGGACCAAGATCTTTCATCTCAAACTCATGACTAAGTTGAGCCTTCAACTGTTTAATCAGTGATTTGTCATGAGAAGCAATAAGCATATCATCAACATAAAGCAGCAAATAAACAAATAAACTATTTGAAAATTGTTTGAAATAAACACAATTATCATAATTACTGCGAGAATATTGTTGCGCCATCATAAAGGAATCAAAACTTTTATACCAATGCCTAGGAGCTTGTTTAAGACCACAGAGAGACTTTTTCAAATGACAAACTAAATCCTCTTTTCCAGGAGTAGCAAAACCCACAGGTTGTATCACAAAAATCTCTTCTTCTAAATCTCCATATAAGAAGGTAGTTTTAACATCAAGTTGCTCTAATTGCAAGTCAAATAAAGCAATAAAAGCAAGCATAACCCAAATAGAAGAGTGGCGTACAACAGGAAAAAAAACTTCATTGAAGTCAATACCTTCTCTTTGGTCAAAACCTTTTACCACTAAATGGGTTTTCTATCTTGCAGATTCAACTCCAGAAATACCATCCTTCTTCTTATAAATCCATTTGCACTTTAAAGGTTTCTTACCTTTTGGAAGCTTAACCAAATCCCATGTACTGTTTTTATGAAGGCTCAAAATTTCTTCATTCATAGCTGTTAACCACTTAGAAGAATTTTCACATGAGATAGCTTCAGAATAAGAAGAAGGTTCAAAAGTATCGCAAATATCTTGTGCAGCAAGAAGAGCACAACAGGCCAGATTACCAGTGTCACGTATCTAGCAGGTAATTGAATATTTTTTCTTGGTCTATCTCGAGCAATACAGTGATCATTAACACTAGGAGATGCAGAATCTCGTTGTGACAAAGAACCACTAGGTGCTGAAATTGGTTGTGAAGAAGGACCACTTGAAGAATCATTATCAATAGTAGGTAAAACTACCTCAAATTCTGAATTTCTTTCAGCAGCTTAAGAAGTTTCAGATTCATTTGTGGATGAACAACCATCACTATCACTACCAGGTGAAAATAAAGCATCTTCATGAAAAGTAACATCACGACTAATGATTAATTTGTGAGAATTGGAACAACATAAACGATATCCTTTGACACCTGAACCATAACCAACAGATATGTATTTTCTTACTCTAGGCTCTAATTTTCCATCGCTAACATGAGCATAAGCAGGATAACCAAAAATTCTCAAATTAGAATAATCAACTGGTTTACCTGACCAAACCTCTTCTGGAATTTTAAAGTCAATGGCTGAATTTGGAGAGCGATTAATCAAATAAGAGGCTATAGAAGCAATCTCAGCCTAAAAAGCACGTTTATTCCATAAACCTGCATTTGAAAGCATGCAACAGGCTCTTTCCAGAAGAGTGTGATTCATACGCTCTGCCACACCATTCTGCTGAGGTTTACCTAGAACAGTCAAATGTCCTGCAATACCATGATTAGCACAAAAATGATCAAACTCACCACTACAAAATTCCAATCAATTATCAGTTCTAAGTTTCTTGATTTTCTTGCCGGTTTGATTTTCAACCAAGACTTTCCACTTCTTGAATACTGAAAATGCTTCATGCTTATGTTTCAAGAAATAAACCCAAACTTTGCGAGAAAAATCATCAATGAAGGTAATCATGTACTCACAACCTCCAATAGAAGGAAATCTAGAATGACCCCAAAGATCAGAATGAATATAATCAAGAATTTCTTTAGTCTGATGAGTTGAAACAGAAAAACCGACTCTCTTTTGTTTGCCAAATACACAATGTTCACAGAAATCAAGTTTGCCAATGTCATGTAAAAGTACTTTCTTGCATAAAAGATGCATACCTTTCTCACTCATATGACCCAAGCGCATATACCAAAACTTGGTGATGTGAGGATTTTATGCAATAGTAGAAACAGCTTCAGAACCTGTAACTGTAGAACCTTGAAAGTAATAAAGACTGTTGATTCTATTGGCTTTCATGACAAGAAGGTTGCCTTTAGAAATCTTAAGAACATCATTTTCACCGGTATATTTATAATCCAAAGATTCTATAGTGCCTAAAGAAATAAGATTTCTTTTCATTCTAAGAACATGGCGAACATTTGAAAGAGTCCTAACAATGCCGTCATGGGTTTTGATTTGAATAGAACCGATGCCAACAATTTCAAGTGGAGACTCATCAGCAATCACAACTTCACCACTACCAACATAATCATATGCAGAGAACCACTCTTTAAATGGACAAATATGAAAAGTGCAAGCTGAATCAATAATCCATGCAGTTTGATTCTTCAAGTTGGAAGTGATAATTAGAGCCTCACCATTAGATTCATTTTCAACAAGACTAGCCTCAACAGGTTTATCAGAATATGTCTTTTTTGTCTTTATCTGCCCTAATTTTCAACTTGTAACACATCATGGCAGGACTAGGAGAAGATTATGATGCACTAGTAACATCTATCAGCACCATATTGGATTCACTCTCTCTGTCTGATCTTTATGCACACATGTTGAGCTTCGAGTTGAATTTGCTCTCAAAGATCTTGGTGATCTACATTATTTCTTGGGTATTGTAGTTGTGCCACAGCCAACAGGTATACTCCTCACCCAAAGCAAATATGTACATGATATTCTCAAGAAATCTAATATGGAGAATTGTAAGACAGCCCTTACTCCAATGGCAGCCACGAGAGGTTGTCAAAGACTCAGAGAACACTGCTTTCTGACACCGCTGCAACACTTTACAGAAGCATTGTGGGGGCATTGCAGTATTTGACAATTACTCGGCCTGATATTTCATTCTCGGTCAATCGAGTATGTCAGTATCTACACTCTCGCAAAAATGATCATTGGTCAACAGTGAAACGGATTCTACGATATCTGAAACATACCATGATATAGGACTGAACATCAAGAGATCAAGTTCCACTCTTCTCGGTGCATTTTCGGACTCTGACTGGGTAGGATGTCCTGATGACCGACAATCCACAAGTGGGTTTGTTATATTTCTATGAAGCAATTTGATCTCCTGGAGTTCACTCAAGCAACTGACTGTGTCACGATCAAGCACTGAGTCTGAATATAAAGCAATGGCTAATGCCACAGTAGAAATAGTGTGGATTCAGTCATTGCTCAATGAGCTAGAGGTATTCCAATTGCGACCACCGTCTCTGTGGTGTGATAATCAGGGTGCAACTTATCTCTACAAATCTGGTTTTCATGCTTGTACAAAGAATATAGAAATAGATTTTCATTTTGTCAGAGAACATGTTGCGAAGAACCTACTGGAAGTTCGGTTCATCTCTACTCATAATCAACTTTCAGACATATTCACAAGGCCACTGCCGATCATAACTTTTGAAGGCTTTCGGTGCAATCTCAACTTGCAGAGACTAGTTGAGATTGAGGAAGGGTGTTAAACAATCTATAGATATAGCAATTTGTAGCGACAAGCTTAATGTTGTAACAAACTTCTGTAATCTCTCTGTTTCTTGTGATCTTTCTGTTATCAACTACATCGTTGTATTGTTCTTTATCCAACAATGATCGGCAATATAAAGTCTGCATTTGCTAGCACCAGTTTGGTGCATAGAACCAAAACCAATCTACACAGGACTCCTCTTGTTTTTCTTCATGTCCCTTTTGACATCTCCTTGGAGACGCATCGCATCGTAAGATCTCGTCTTACCCCATTAACAACTTGTCCAAGAAACCCTGTATGTATCGACTATGTAAATAAAATGTTTGCCCCTAGCCCTGGCCGGTCTTGTGTCTTATCAATTTCACATGTCAAAATGGCTATATGGGTCGTAAATTGTACTAACAATCGCTACCTACTACTGCCCTTCTGCGAAGAATGAATCACAAAGATTTTAATTTGAGGGGAGGGACTGTATAATACACTGATGTCATCTTCCTATGGTCACCGGAGAATCTTAGTGAGATTCATCCTCATAAAAGGAACGGTGGGGAGGCGACTAAACAAAATCATGCGGTTTGCATTGTCGGTATTTTTTTAATAATATTTACAAAAATAATACACTGAAGCCGAAAATGACACAAATACCTACCTGTCGTCATTTCATTTGGCGACAGGTATTTTTGTAAAAAAATTTGCAAATTATTTGTGCATTTTTTGTGCTGAGAATTGTTGACGTATTATTTTATGCAAATTTTAATGTTGTCCCATTTAAAATGGAGACGAACTGTTTTTTTTAAATAGTAATTTGTTTAAAAATATTGACATACAATGCAATAGAGGAGGACATCGCCTATGTTTGGAAAAGGCATTAAAAAATTCCTAGCGGTTTTATCGATTAACGATGGAATTGTCGTAGCATGATGTCGCTTCGGTGTAGTGGAGCAAGTGAGAAATGAGAAATGAAAAGATTGACGACATGGTAACATGCTAAAAAGAAATGACAAACAAATAGTAATAAAGAAAAAGTACAGTAATACAAAAGTCACGAATGTGCGAATATACTCGTCCACAAAAAAGTACAGTTAAAAAGGAAAAATAATACTACCTGCGGTTCTTCCACGGTGCAACTCCCCGTGTAGTGCTAGGCCTACTCACCCGATGACGCTGCACATGCCTGGATGTGTACATCAACTAGTCCAATAGCATTCCCCGAGTGCTCCTAGCAGGACATAACAGTGCTAGTAGAGTAACAAAAGCAGCCTGCGATGGTTGGCTCTGTCCAGGCACATCAAGGAGCTACGAGGAACCAAGTACGACGACCGGTGACTGATGGGTGATGTCGGCGAGCCAATCGTCCACTAGGTTATTAGCGTAGTTTGGGTCACCGGAGTAGGTCATGTTGTCTCCTGTGGTGCATCGCCACCTGTTGAAGAATTTTTTTATATTAGTGCACAACAGAATATATCATAAGAGGTGATACCACGAAGGTGTATCTAGAAACATGTGGGCATACGGATGCTACCAATTGGAGCCCCCGGCACGTCGGGAGGAGGGGCGCTCTACGCATGTGATGTCCCGGCTATGGTGTATGGCGTATGTCGACCACGTACGATGGAGGAACAGGCGTGGAACTGTAGCACGTAGTCCTCCCTAGGCCTCTGGCAGGATGTAAGGTGGACGATGCACATCGTCTTCTCCTTAAGATGCTACAATGCCCCTTTGAGATAGTCCATGGTCACCTCCAACCTGTCTCCCGTGCCAACTCGATTGCTAAGTAAGGCGGCCTCCTCGTAAGCCTCCCTAGCAAGGTCGCTCTGTGCACGTATTGAAAAGGTTGTTGTTAGTTATAAGAATTGCATGAACGGTATATTGTATGAGAAATGAACATAAGTACTAACTGAGCGATGAAAAGCGGAGTCCGGCTGTGTGGGGTAGGTGTCCACCGTAGAGGGGACGTGCCTTGGAAGATCGTCCACGACACACACGGCTCGAACGTGTGTGTGTAGACTGTATCACCGAATATACTCATCACACATCGCGTGGTTGTAAGGCGCAGTCTCCTAGTGTACATATGCCAACGCATGAGCCCACTGCTGCGGTGAGGAAGCATGCGTGCTGCCCAGCCCCATGTCCGACGAAACCCTTCCGTGTGTGCCCATAGAAAAAGATAGCCGCAGTAGTAAGGACGTACAATGTTTGTTACAATTAAAAGTGAAGTGCCGGAGAACTCACGTGTGCACGATCGACGGGACAATGGTACTAGTGGGGATCGGGACAACCTGCCAAAGTCAAATTGCCGCATCACACGGTGTACAGCATAGGTCTCGACAAAGACATCATATACCAGGTGACGATGGGTGAGCCAGAAGGCGACGTCATGGGTGCACTGCATGGAGAGGCCGTGAGGTGCTCGCGCGGCGACAACCTCTGGGATGTATGGCCTCTAGATGATACGATCATTTGTCAGCTGGTCGAACATCGTGATGAACTTGGGGTACGATCCGTGCGACGTAACTAGGGCAAAAGTCGACTACAAAAGAACAAAGCAGGCAAAAGTTAATACGGAAGATGGCAAACTAATGTACAATTGACGATAAATGTGAAAGTACTAACCCAACGGTGACACCATAACGTCCACATGGTAGCACGGTCCACATCATCCCAGGGCCCCTAGAGGACTAACCCGTAAGGTGACAACTTGATATATGACCATCCGATCTGAAAGCGTTCGAATGACCAAAAGCTAAAAAAGTAGGGGACATCTGGTGAGAGTGAAGCTTTCCGCCACGCGTCGACACCCATCGCAAAGGGTACGGTACGTGCACGCCAGTACAGCTGGGTCCCAAGCTAGCTACTGGATCTCCTTTAGCTTCGCGTCTGCTATTGTCGTCGCGAACTGGATCATGTGTTTATCCACACTGTCCCATGGGACGAGAAGAACATGACCCAACCGAAGAACCAAAGCAAGTATGCTTCCAAGTGACAACGCACGACATAGTCCCCCGCTCCGTCCGCCATCCTCTCCTGCTGCAAAACATAATTGTCAGTTCGATAACAAAAACGCAAACGAAATGGAAATGTACAAATGAATTCACACTTACATAGAACTGTGTGAACCACTTCTGTATCAGACCGTGCACACTAAAGAATGGTGTGTAGGCTGCCCCCTCGGGTAGCACTTTGTCGAACCTACCGAGTAGCTCAGTACGTCACTCCAGGTCGACATCCTAAGGAACAACCACGTCCCAGTGCACGGAAAGCCCGACAGGTAATTGACGTCCTCAAGTGTCAAGGCCATCTCCCCGCACAGGAGGTGAAATATGTGCGTCTCCGGTCGTCAACGATCGACTTGAGCCATCATAAGGCACATGTCATACGAAAACCTTTTGGAGGCACCACGCCAGTCTTGCACGTTGGCACTGGTCGCCTCTACCATATGTGCAAAAGGAAACAGCCCTGCTGTTCTCAACCTACATGAATATATTGTCAGTACGCTCGTGTGATACATACGCCACATTCTAACGCAACTATGTATTGAGTGCACTCACATTGGGATCCATCCTGTGTCGATCCGCCATGTCCTCATCGGGGTGCGCAAGTGGAGGGAGCCAAGTTTGATCGGCGGCTGACCCTTCATTGGGGCCAAGGTGGACAAGTGGCTGTGGTGTGACGCGTCTGTCGTCGGGTCTAGGAGCTTGTACTACTGCTACACATGTGACTCGTCCCCCGCCATAGTTGCAATTCAAACGTTCACTTTTAGTACGACAAAAAAATGAGTTCGTAGCTATATAATAGTGGCATACAAATTGAATATTCCAAACCGTAACTAGTAATAATATATGAAATGAGTTTCTTACATACAAACATAACATAAAAAAATTGGACATTCATGACGAACATGTAATGATCCAACATTATTATGAAGTTTTTGATCTAATACAATCAAACAAATATCCGATCTAATACAATCTAACAGATATCCAATCCATTCTAAGCCATAACAATAGTACCGCAAATCTACATATACCTATATATATCTACATAATTATTGCTACTGTACACAATTACCTACATATGAACACACCTGTCGCCATTTGAAGTCCAATCGTTGGCGACAGCTCTCCGTCACTACTTGAATTGGGTGTAGAGGGTATTTCTGTTATTTTTTATTTTAGTATATTATTTATACAAATATTACTAACAAATTTATTATTTAAAAAAATTCTTGCATTGCCTGCAATGTGCAGTTGGGTGGGCACTGAGCAGTGAGTAGTACTACAATCAAATCTTGAATTGATGTCATAGCAATGATATGACAACTAGGTATTGTACAGTATGGTATCCTGCTCTGCTATGAGATCAGCATGCGGTTTCCTACTTTATCCTCCTACGAATCTCTCGTTTGGAGTATAGCGTGCAGCTAATGAGCTTCGGTTTCTGATAAAGGCTGCAAGTGAAAAGTTTTTTTTATATGAAGTAGCTGAATGATTTAAGAAAAAAATACTGAAGGGAGTTCAACTGTAGTTGTCTTTCTGTCATGATGATAAGTGATGAGTTCTTGGTACTATTAACCTGCTGCGTTTCTTGTGGCGAGCTTTGTCATAACCGATCGACTGGTACTTAGCAATCTATTTTGGTTACGCTTGCACGATCGCATTTCTTTGTTTGATTCCAAAACCGAACAACCTCTAGGACCAAACGAGGACTCATTGATATTTTGTCATTTAGACTTGGAGGATGGAGCACAAATGGAGCTGGGGAAGTACAGAAGATTTCATTAGCATATTACCACGAACTGCCAATGATTCAGAGAGCTGGTGGCTTCAGTTTGACTCGAGTGTACTTTGACGACAAAAGGAGGAAAAACACACAAGATCATATATGATGTATGCATGTACCACCAAAAAAAAAAAGCCAGCCGATGAGTTTGCAGCGTAACAAATACCTAAAGCGTGGCGACTGAGGTATGGGCTTTTTAAAAAACTGTTTTTTTTTTGTTTTCTGTGATGAAAAGCGGCTGTAATTTTTTTTACAAGAGATCGTTTGATAAGTAGCTAAGTTATTTCAGTAATAAACTATAAAAGTAGGTCAAGCTCAGTTTTTAGCTTTTGCTAGTTATATATAGCTTGTGGTTTATGCTAAAATCTGCTTAAAAGCTAAGTTTGAAGTGAGTTTTTTGGCTTTTTAAAAACTAAAGCTGACTTAAATCCCTAAACAGCGCCTGAAGCGGTTGAACCAATAATAGTAAAATAGTTTCATGAGACGACTCGATCCAAAAGTGATTTGGTTTCTTCAACAGAGGAGTAAGCGCAGGCAGAACCGGACGTGCTGACGAGAGCTCAACCAAAAGCGCGACGCCTGCATCGCTCGCGATGTTGCATCCGCACCAACTGGGCTCAACGATTTCATATTTCGTTTCATGATTTGGTGAGACATTGTTACGAAAGGATTAGAAGTAACTAACGATCAACACGCACGCCCAATCGGATTCAGACTACTTCTCAGTGCTGACTACCTTCAGCAGATCCCATGTCGCGGCACGAAGTAAAAAGAGAGGCAGACAGGCAATTGCAGTCTACGGAGGTGGTCTACTGGTCTTGCTCGCAATTCTGAGGGGGAGGTGATTCTATGTATTATTATTTAAAAACTATATAAATATTAAAGTATAAATAAATAGTAGATATAATTATCTACACTCTTTCTTATTTCAAGATTTATGTAACTTGTATTAGGAAGACGATGCATAGAATCACTGCTGGTGTGCTGGATTCTGCGTGAGGCTTGCCATCACCTGAAGAAAAGGAATTTTTTTCCTTTAATATTTTTTTTAATCTTTTTTTCAAAACTAGGCATCCGGGCAAAAAAATTACAAAATTGGGCATCGGTCGCCCGTATATGGGCGATCGCTTTCATATCTGGCGATTAATCTTCTACTTGAACGCGCGATTTTTCTCTGTCTGCGGTTAATTTCTAAAAAAGATCATAACTTTTTCATATGATGTCGGATGGAGATAAACTTTATATAAAAATTGTAGCTCTCGACGGTATCTACAACTTTTGTATACAAACTTTTTCAATTTGAGTCCATTTAGATAGCCAAAAATGGTCAGATCTAAAAATAGATCCGTTTTTAGATCTGAACATTCTATCCCATTTTTGACTATTTAAATGGACTCAAATTGAAAAAGTTTGTATACAAAAGTTGTAGATCCCGTCGAGAGCTACAATTTTCATATAAAGTTTATCTCCATCCGACATCATATGAAAAAGTTATGATTTTTTTAGAAATTAACAGCAGACAGAGTAAAAATCGCGCGTTTAAAGCAGTACTAATCGCCCGTATGTGGGGCGATCGCCCGTATATGGGGCGACCGGCGCCCAATTTTGTAATTTTTTTTGCCCCGACGCCTAGTTTCGAAAAAAAGATTAAAAAAATATTAAAGAAAAAAAAATTCGAAGAAAAGTCCCATGAAATTGCTGTTCCAACGGCCCAACCTCCTTATGAAATGAAAGGAACCTCACAGGCCCACTTTCTTTTCTGCCTTTGAACCTATTGGGCGTAACAGGCCATATGGATGTTCTAACCGGTGATTATAAATTTATAATCCAGCATGTTTCCCGATCAGATTTACAATTCTTCTCTTCCCTCAAAAAAACCAGATGCCACCTGTCGCCCTTCTCCTGCTTCGTATTTCCCTCCGTGCTCCCACAGGCCACCTTTGCTATCCGCAGGTGGCCAACGAACTCTTGGGCTGCCTCTCACCCGCGTGCTATCGCCATCGTTGTAACCTCCAAAAGCTAACTCGGCCTCGCTACACTCTCGGGCCGTCTCTCCCCCGTGTGCCAACCCCGCCTCGCCGTCGGTCTCGATAGCCACTACGAGTGCAAGGCCAGTGCCGTGGTGGTCTGGTCGCAGCGCGTTCCCTCGTTGGGTTGGTTCGGGGAAAAATCAATCTGGCAATCGGCAAAGCCAAGCCAGACGCGACGCGATGCGCCGCGCAGCTCGCGCGGACGTGTGTGTGTGTGTGGGCCCATACAGCCCAGGCGCGGCTAGGGCTGTGGAAAACGTGGGTGGCGACCCATATCTGTGTTGGCCGGCACAGGGAGAGGAGAGCGTCGGCCGCCGGCCGTGCGGAGCGGGAGAAACGCATGAGCCGGCCCTCGTTTTCCCGCAGGGAACAGAGGCGGCACCCGCGGGCGGCGCTGCCTTGCCGTCTTCGCGTGGGGGAGTGACGCTGGCACCGTGCCGAAGAGACCGACGACGCAGCAATTTTGTCGTCTGGATCACACACGATGCTGGCATGTTGGTTGATCCACCGCTCGGTTCAGTTCAGAAGCTGAACTTTATGCGTTGGCTACTTCAAGTTGCGGCTTTGCAAACTTGAAGATTCCTGAGTCCTGACCAATGCGGAACCCGACTTTGTTGGCCACGCGTGCTATTCCATGCAGAAACAGAAAAGGAAGCTCGTTCACGTTAGCCTTTGCTGCAAAAGACAGTGCAAATTTGACTTCATTAGAAAGTCGTGGCCAGAATATACCGGTCTACGTACTGTGACCGGCTTTGTCGGCAAGGAGTTGGATCTGTTGTTTGAACGTAAGCACCACCGATCGACGTCTCATTTTCAAGAAGTGCACGAGCTTTGCATGCCTTGGCTAAGGCGCACACGAGTTAGGCCAAAGAGCTAGGGGGTGGCTCCAGCTCCCTTTTCATGGTTTGATCCCCCTCACTCACCTCTACATCGCACGCACATTCTCTCTCCATGCAGCGTTATAAATTGCTCGACTGACCGGCGGCAAAAAGATGGCCGCCTGAACCTCAACGCTTCACCAACTTTAAAGCCCCCGCTAGCTTCTCTGCTGCCTCCCTCCAGCCCTTCTGCTCTCGCTGCCGATCCAACAGGGATTTGTAGGTGACTGACTTACTTGCTCCATCTCATTCTCCCCGGCCAGGTGATTGACAGCCAGGAAGTAGCTGGTTTTAACACACACCCACCTACTCATCATCTCCTTGCGCACCGCAAACCTGCAAGCTTGCTGTTTGCGTGGTACCTAGACCGTACCTTGCCTCTTCGGCGGCCATGGGGAGTTCATGCGTGAACCTCTCCCGTGCTGTCGCCGCGAAGCGCCCGGGTTTCTCTGTCAGCAAGGGAGGCCATGCTCATGGTAGAAGCGTAACTGCATCGTCGTCGCTGTGGAAGCGCGGCATTGCTAGCGTAGCGTGCCGTATGCATGAGCGATTGAGCAGTTCCGGTGGGTCAAGGCCTTCCTTCTCGGTGCACGGCAAGAATTCCGGAGCCTGTTCGGCGTCGTCGGATCACAGTGATGGGATTGGGATCGCGCAGTTCCTTGGGGGCAAGAACTTTCTCATCACTGGCGGAACTGGATTCCTGGCAAAAGGTATTGATTCTTTCTTTATCTTCTTTTGGTTAATTAACATGTTATTGCAATCTTAATTCTGTTCTTGATTTCCATTGTTCTTCTGTGTATCAGTTCTTATCGAGAAAATCTTGAGAACAAATCCTGATGTTGGCAAGATATATGTGTTGATCAAGACCAAGGACAGTGAAACAGCATTGAATAGATTGCAAAACGAGGTATGGTAACTGTACTTCTGAGCACGTACCCCAGATTGGTTTTTGTTCTTCATCCAAATGATCATAACTTTTCTGCCCGTGATATGCAGGTAGTAGACACAGATTTGTTCAAATGCTTGCAAGAAATCTACGGGAAAGGCTACCACAGCTTTGTATCAAGGAAGCTGGTTCCTGTAGTTGGCGATGTCAGAGAAGCAAACATTGGCATTGCCCCTGAGCTGGCCGACGAGATCGCAGAACAAGTGGATATCATCGTTAACTCAGCAGCGAATACCACATTTGATGAGAGGTTCGTGGTGCTATACTGAAATTGCTCCAAAGATTCATGCTTCAATCCCTCCATGGCTACCAAAAGTACCGCAATTTCAATTTCAGGTACGATGTTGCAATGGATATCAACACCGCGGGGCCATTCCGGATAATGAGTTTCGCACATCGATTTCGAAGACTGAAGCTGTTCTTGCACGTATCAACAGGTCAGAATGCCAAATGGAAGCTATTGCGGTGAATTCTCTATGGTTACTTACAAAAACTTGTGTGCTTGAACTGTTGTGTTTGCATGCCATGTCTGCCAAACAGCATATGTTAATGGACAGAGGCAAGGTGTGGTACTAGAGCAGCCATTTCGCTTGGGTGACACCGTAGCAAAGGAGCTAGGCTCCTCAGATTCTTCAGAACATAGGAGCACCGTGCTGGATATCGAGGAGGAGATCAAGCTGGCTTTTGACTCCAGAAGGCACTCCGATGATTCAGCATCTTTTTCTCAAGAAATGAAAGATTTAGGCCTAGAGAGGTACACATAATGCTAGTATATATTTTCTTAAAGAGAATTTTTACCATTCTTCTCTTGTACTAGCTCAATATAATTTTTGGTACTTGTAAGGATGAATGGATGATAAAAAGTCTTATTTTCTTATTATCACTTCATTGATCTCAGTCTGAAGATGCAATGCAATTAACTGCGTGCATAATGAAGCAATAATAATCTAATTTGTACTGCTGGCTACTGGTAGGGCAAAACTCCACGGATGGCAAGATACTTATGTCTTCACGAAGGCCATGGGAGAGATGGTCATTAACAGCATGAGAGGAGACATACCGGTGGTGACGATCAGGCCAAGCGTCATAGAGAGCACCTGGAAGGACCCCTTCCCGGGTTGGATGGAAGGAAACAGGTACAGATTGTGGTAGAATCTTGCACACAAAGTTCGTCAACTACGTTCATTTTATGATCTCTTTTCCATTGGCGAATTGAACTCAGGATGATGGATCCTGTTGTCCTGTACTACGGCAAGGGCCAGCTGAGCGGGTTCCTTGCCGATCCACAAGGTGTTCTTGATGTGGTAAGCAGATGTGTTGATCTCCCATAGGAGTATGTAGACGGTAAAACCATGCAGTTGCAGTTGTGCAACCTACGTTGCTGTCCTGGTAATGGCAATGATCGTGGTCTCTTGGTAAGGTTCCGGTGGACATGGTGGTGAACGCGACGCTGGCGTCCATGGCGAAGCACGGGCGGGGGCGGGGGTGGGGGGAGGCGCCGGGGATACATGTGTACCACGTGGCATCGTCGACGACGAACCCGCTGATGTTCGGCGACCTGAGCCGGTTCCTGTTCCAGCACTTCACGGGCTCCCCTTACAGCGACGCGGCGGGGCTGCCGATCCACGTGCCGCCGATGCGGCTGTTCGACAGCATGGAGCAGTTCGCCAGCTACGTCGAGACGGACGCGCTGCTGCGGAGCGCCAGGGCGGCCGGCGCCGGCGAGAGGCTCTCGCAGCGGATGCGGGAGCTCTGCGCCAAGTCCGTCGAGCAGACCATCCATCTCGGCAGCATCTACCAGCCCTACACCTTCTACAGCGGCAGGTTCGACATCGGCAACACGGAGAGGCTCATCGCGGAGATGTCGGCGGAGGAGAAGGCGCGGTTCCACTTCGACGTGCGGAGCATTGACTGGTCGGACTATATCACCAACGTGCACATCCCGGGGCTCCGGAAGCACGTCTTGAAAGGCAGGGGCGTCGCCGCGTCCGCGACGAACCCCTTGCTCGCCGCCGCCGCCGCCTCGGTGTGAAGGCCGAACCGAACAAGAGATGCCCCGCAGCGTGTATACTAGATTGTTATGCCGTGACCGATCTTGCTCGTGTGTGTGTTACGCTCCGTGATCCCAACCGTTGTGATTCCTGGAGAATTAATTGGTTCGTATTATTAGTACTTAAGGTTAGATATAGGTGTGTCATTTGTTTCACATTATAGACATGTTTGTTTTATGTTATAGAAATATGGATGGATCACTATTTGAAAGTTGCATAAATATTAAAATATAAATAAATGATATGATAGATAGTGGTAGGCTATTTACATGTACATCAAAATCTAACGGCGCAATACAAAATGTAAAAATGCAACCAGTAGAGTAGACAAACAATTTCACAACGCAGATATATTCTCGACAAGCTAGTACTACCAGATTAGCATTTTTTTTATAACCAGGTTCTCTTTTAGTCCCAAAATTTGAAATGCTGAAAGAAGATTAACTGTGTCTTGCCATTGATGATACAAATTACAAGCCTATCGATACGAGCTTACGCTACAAATATAAGTTCAGTGTTTGCCAATAGAATGCCTCTGTGAAATGCCTACAGGGGAGGGAGAGGATGGATGGCCCTTTTATCACCTGAAACTCGGGCACGGCTTCATGACACCCTTGTTCTGTTTCAGGATAGCGGAATCTCTAGCATTGACCAATGGGGGTCAAGTTTTACATAGGGCTTTAGTATTCCCTTGTTAATGTTGGTTGGCCCATGTGCAGATTTGGATCCAGTCATCCAGTAGAATGTCACTGACAAGAGCATGGCTAATCCCAATACAGGCTGAGAAATGGTACTACCAACAACTCAAAGGAAATAATCAGGTGTTCTCCGTGTCACATCTGGCTCACCTCTCCTTGGAGCTGGTTCAAACTGCAACAATAGGAAACCAACTTGACAAACCATATATAAAAATTTTACAGCACACAACATGAGACGCCTATTTCAGGATTTGCAATGAATTTGGTTATCATAAGATGTCTTTTAAAAAAGGAGTGAAGCACCATATTAGCATCTCTTTCAGGTTTCAATCACTTTACAGTAAAAAACTAAAAACCATTAGATCATAGATGACCATACTCATGATCTACATTACGATAAACAATGAGCCCTGAAAGGCAGAAAGTAGCAGGGAAAAATGAAGTGGTGATCACCTGGATAAATGTGTGGCTGTTGCAGTCATCAACTTCCAAAATGGATGCCATGTTGCCACATCGGTAACAATAATTTGGAGCACTGAATATGGTAACAACTTTTTGTTCCTGTATATGCACAGTGAATAATCATAACAAAGTACACGCACAACACTAGATGATAAAGTATCTAAAGGTTCAACCCAGCTTACATGAGCCCAATTATATCCTTCCATAACTAATTGATGAGCCCGAGCTACAAGTTTGAGATTGTTGGTGTGATTGAATTGTTCTGAAATGTCCTGGAAGAAAGAGAGAGAATGAATAAACTAGAACTAAAAAGTCTGTAAATAGGTAAAGGGACAAGACTGTGTGTAGTACCTGGCCAAAAGTGTAGCCAGCACCACGTGGAGATATGCCCCAACCACATCGATCGTCTGGATCAGACCATAAAAGATCACACATAGGTCCCTCGTGTGGAACCTCTTGGACACGACCTAAGCTACGCACACTATCAAGATTCTCAATTGACGGAGATAAACCACCATGGAGGCAGAAAATTTCAGATTCCACCTACAATAACATAAATCAAATGTCAATATAGCCCGTGGTCTGTGGACACGTCATGTGGAGAAAAAGGCAAGAAAACCTTATTTGGTTATTGAGAGGATGTGGTGCAGCTTTATGGTACAGTTAACAATGATTTTGTTATATAGACAGAATGAACAAAAAAGTGTTTGAGTACATTATCAGCTTATGTTGCTCACCACTTTCAATGTTTCGAACAATCCATTCATAAAATTGGGAATCTAAAGATCTACCACAGAGAGAAGCATAGTTTGGCATCATGTCATATGACTCCCTAATCCCCCACAATCCTCAAAGGTATTTCAATTCTACTGCTGCAGGAATCACCTAACAATTAAGGCAGTAGTCGTCCAAGAGGGTGTTCCACATTACTGAAACCTCCAACTGTAAATTTATAAATACAGAATCTATGGATTGTCACATTCTCTCAGATTAGTCATGCCCCCAAGGATACATATTCTAAGCTGCCAAGGTCTGAGTTGGTGAGGTACAAATAGTAGTTAATATAGGTGCCAAACAAACTAGACTTCCAAACTTAAACAGTGTACCAGACAATATACGTACATTAAAGCTTCATGCAAAAAATACTAGAGATGCTTAGAAAAAGCGGAATAAATATAAATTAGAAAAAAAGGAGGTCCCAGTTTCAGAGTACACACCAGCGCTGTCAATGGAAAATAATCAAAAAGATCTGTGAATATTTTCCATACATTTGCATTGCCATACCTGGTTTCAAAGAAGAGTCAACAACAGTAATGGCAAGCTATGACTCAGACGTAGTAAAAAATCATTGTTGTAATCAACTTCCATGAAATAAGGAGTTTATAGATAATATGACAATTAAAAACAATATAATTATTTAAATTTGCTAAAAGCGTAGCAGCTCCTAAGCATAGTGATAGTGTACTATCGGAAGAAGAATCATACAACTAGGTTGACACTTGACAATACACTAGTATACAATCAACACGGAGTGCATAATAGTCTAAAAAAAGTATCAATGCAGAGACAGAAAAGGCACATGATGCCAAATAGATATCATATACACCTGCAAAAGTGGCACGACTATATATTAGACTAGACAAGAACTCTAAAGCTAACAAAGCACTAGGATCATATAGAACAAGCATAGATTTTAAACAAACTCACTTTCTTAGGCATTCGTCGTAGAATCCATACACCTGCGTGATCTGCAGTCATTTTAAAACAAGACTTTCAACTTAACATAGAAAATATAACAAGTTTACCATTAAGAGGGACAGCATCTAAATTCTAATAAAGCAAATTATGTAGTAAACAGGAAATGTAAAATTTCAAGAGTAGAGTCATTTGCTCAAATTTCTGATTAATCTGGGATAATGATAGACCAAAAAAAACACCATGGCATAGGCATTGAGAAAACAACATCTAATAGTACCTGGCGACTCTCGTGGTTTCCACGAAGGATCGTAATCCGATGTGGGTGGCGCACCTTCAGTGCTACCAAAAGCTGGATAAGGAATATCATTAAGTACTGCTTGCATATGACACGAATTCAAACATAAGATCATAAGAAAGATTCGAAAGCAGAACTCCAGGAATCAGTTTTTTTTTCAGGCTTAATAACAAAATATGTGATTATTTTTTTGCAGGCTTAATAACGAAATATGTGAAACTCAGCAACTTTTGTCATACTATATATAAGTGGTCATCAAAGAAAATAAGAAGTAGATTCATTCTTACAGTAACAGTCTCAACAGAGTAGTAACCACGATCTACATAATCCCCCATAAACAAATAATTAGTATCTGGACACTGAAACAGCAGACAACAAATCTGTTAGCCATTTGAGAATGGATGGCTGAATGCATATTGTTAAAGTAGGGTAGAAAGGAAAAAACAAAGATCAGCCAAAGTAGTTAGTACCTTCCCGCCAATCCGGAAAAGCTCAACAAGATCATGGAATTGTCCGTGAATATCACCACAAATTGTCACTGGGCTTTTGATGGGCTGCATAACAAAAATCACAAAATCTTAAAGCCAATGCTTAGCCCTTGCACCTTTCCATGGTACAGAACATGTAAAAAATGTGTGAAGACCTTAACAAGATTATATGAATGCAAAGTTTGAGCTATTTGAATGGAACTTTGTTCCATTTGGTTTGGTAACATACAAGAGAAGCTAACGATTAAGTTGATGAAATGGAATGGAAGGACGAAGACCTTAAATTACTATGTTTATTTTGGTCATCAGCATTGGCAAGTTTATGGATTAAACTGAAAGACACTGAAACATTTAAGGGTCAACTTCTTGATCAGAATACCCTTCACACATACTATTGGAAAAGGAAGGCCCAAATATCTGGAGCAACACAATGAAGATGTTGTTGCTCAAATGCAATGCCAAAATCCTAAACAATACAAGTTCAAACAACCTTTGGAACCAGCAATGAAGATACTCGTGCATCTATAACAAAAGATACCCTGCACAACAGTGAGGAGAGAACTGATAGTATGTGATACCTGAACGTTGCTTTCCTCCATCAATATCTCCTTGGCCTTCTCGCACAGTGTTTTAACCTGCACATGTGGGGCCCATAAGGATACAATTAGAATCTCCGACTCCAGGAATATTAGAACATCAACTCTACATATATTTAAGTGCATCAAATATTCCTGTTTTTGGTCAACCACCCACGTACCATGCATATCGACCCAAATGTCTATGTGCCATCCTCCAGGTGATGTACTTGACTCTAAAGATGCCATTTTGACGAAATTTATCTTCTAACAAAAGGTTGCAATGACGACAGGAGCTTGTAAATTTCCTATTTTTATGCTACTTTTCCGCGACTGTTACTAGAGATCTACCACCAGAAACCAATTCTTAACCACAGCACCAGAATGATTCAAAACTGCCCTTCGCCAGCCACAAACAATTCATCATATCATCCTTCTAAATCACCAAGCACCAAGAAGGGAGGTCAAATCTCCCCCAAATCCAAAGCCTCTAACCAACAGGCCGGGCAAAAACCCTAGAGACGCCATCGTAACAGATCAAAACCACCATTCGCCAGATCGCCCCGGGGAGCTGGCGCCGACCGAGCGAGAGACCAAAATGGAACGGCGGCGCATCGGCACGGGATCTCACCTCCTGCTCGGCGAGCGGGCGGCACTGCATGAGCTGCTCGATCTGCGCGTCCAGGCCCCCGCAGCCGCCGCTGTCCACGCTCATGGGCTCCATCCCCGCCGCCGACGCCTCCTCCGAGACGAAACACCAGCTCGAGCTCAAGCTCGTCGCCGGCGGCTAGAGAGAGAGAGGAAGCGGGAGAGCGCTCGGGGTCGGGGCGGAACGGGAGTGGGGACGGGGAGTGCGGCTATGGGAGTGGGGAGGGACTGGAGAGGAGTGGGGAGTACTGGACGGCAAGCCTGCCTGACACGTGCGGCACACACGTTTGCGCGCCGCGTGTGCTGTGGGCTGTGGCATGGTTGAGAAGAACTACTTTTCGGTGGCTGACAGGTTGGATGATGGGTGGGTCCCATATGTCAGTGGGTAGGAGACCATGGGTTAGGGGAATCCTTACTTTATCTAGCAGGATGTTGTCGTGCCTAAGAGCATCTCCAAAAAGAACTCTCCAAAACCCACTCTCCAAAAACCAGATTTAGAGAACTCTCTAAAAAAAATACCTCTCCATATCTCCTCCCTCTCCAACAGCACTCTCCATATTACACTCTCTATTTTCTCTTTCCTATATTCTAATCATATTCCACATAACCGTCGTAACAACGACCGTTTCCGGTAAATTCAAACGGCTATATTTGAATACAGAAATTTAAAAATTGAAATTTATTGTGATGACCACGTTGTTACGGTTATCTTTGAACGGGTAAATTCGAACGGCTATATTTGAACATGGAAATTTTAAATTTGAATTTTCCTGTAACGGTCATGTTGTAATGGTCATTATTAAAATTATTGTACTGAGTGAGTCATCTCCTAACAGTCCTCGCAACGGCCTCCATATGTGGCCTGAATTCATCAGTTCATTAGCTTAACGATCCATGTCACTGACATCTATTCCGAACAAATCAACAACTGACTTAACGAGCTTCTCTCTGAGATGGCGGTGCAGGTTCAGAGACCGAAACACTTGTTGTGTTGACTTGCCATGAGACATCCCAATTTCCACTTCTTTAACCCCAACTCGAATGCCATACCTCGTCTCTAACTATAGGAACCTGTGCATCTCTATTGGAATCTGAGACTGTCCCTTGCATCTCGCCGTTGTCTGCACCTCCCATTTCAATATCAATGTCCTCATAATTATGTCGCCGTGAGATCTTCAAGAGATCACCACCAATATCGAGATCATCTTCCACTTTTGCCCGAGGAGCACCGGTTGGTTCCTCTTCTACCTCCCTAGGACGGTTCATTTGGTAGAGCTCGACTTCCTCTTGTATATGTGCCTGTAACTTGTGTTTGGAAGGTCAGACCTTGGTACAAAAGACTTCTACAAAATTATCCAGACATCCTTGGTCATAGACATTAGGCCTGCCATCCGATCTATATCGGAAATTCTCATATGTGGTATGAAAACCAAAGTGCCTATATTAGAGATTAGGAGTGGTGTACTAGTACTACAAAGGAAATATTTGTTTTCATTTGGGAAAAGAGGCATTTAAAAGGGAATTCTTGGTTTCATTATTTAGAAAATCTATAGCACTAGCTGTCTTAAGGTTTGTCTAGATAATCCAATGTTGTTTTCTCTCTAATTGCATGACCTAATAAACATACATAAGCATATATGAACATTTTTAGATAAGCGACTTAATTTACATTTCTAACCACAACCCAGATAACTACAAATATTTCTGATAGTTACTTTTAAGATTTTAAGCATGAACTTGAAACGTGGAAGAAAAAATGTAAGAGGTATCTGAATAACTAAAACTCGAATCAACTCATCTAGGTATGAGTTTCCCAAGAGTGGAAAATGTAAATGACTACCTTCTCCCACGTAAATGCACAACTATTGAATGTAAAGGTAAAGAAGAGCAATTCCAAAGTTTAGTTGAAATTGGAATGGTAAAATTGGAAATGCCTTCTTTCCCAACTGAGTATATAATTTTTTTTAAATCTTTACGGTACGGAACATTACAAGCATTGTGCACAGTATGATTAGATGACATCATGCAAAAAACAGAAGTTTCCGCTCAAGAGTGCAGACGAATCACCAAGCAAAAATAAATCAAGATGCGCAATTCCACATCAACAGACCAACCTAGTTTGTGCTGATGAGATATGTATGAAATCCTGTGAGTCCACCAACGAACCGAGAGAGATGAAACAAGATATCATTAGTGCAGAGAAGCAGGAGAGTGTTTCAAAGCCCTCCACACTGTAGGATAGTCTTCATCCATGAGAAACTTGATGTACAATGCCGATATAGCAAATACATAGATGCAGAGGAGACTTGAGGAACAAACAAATAGGAAAAAATACCGGTAATTGCGTTGCACAATGGACAAGTAGATGTAGAGAAATCAATTCGAAAGATCGAGAGAAATCAATTCAAGACATGTCTCTTGAGTACCTCAGTTCCTCATGGATGTATAAGACTTTCCCTATACTAATTTTGTGAGGATTTCTATATCGCAGTGAACATGGAAACTGATTTTTTTTTCACACTCAATTTTCTTCCATAACATGTGTATCTATTGGGAGTACTAAGTGATAAGTTCATCACTTTTATTCTAATAATTGTTGCATGTAAATTAGATATTTTTTAGGATTGGGTTTGTCGAGAAACAGATTCAGTTTGAATATTTGAGAAAGTTTTTAGTTCTACTTGTAACATTACATGGGTAAGCTAATTGCAACAGGTTCAGAAACTCATCTTTCATGAAAAAAGTGCATCTAGCTTAGGCTAATAAATAGGTAACTACAGTGAAGCACTGCTCTTAGATGACATTAGTCAGCTAGTAATCATAATTGGGGAACTCTTCTTTGCTCAAAACCTTATGTTCCACAAATGTTTCTTCATGACCACTGGCACTGGATTGGAAGATGTAAAGGCATTTACATGATCAGTATAATACGCTTTATGACATGGGCAATACAAAATAAACAACTTCCATTAAAGCGAGGTGACAGTATCACATTTCATGAAGAAAAGGGAAAACATGTACAAGTATTATATTTTATAAGGTGTTTGTGTAGATAACTACATATTGTGCCTTTATACCATTAATATTCCAAGGGATGCAAGCGTGTCCTTCTAGAAGACACAAAACTCAAGGATTTCTTGAGTTCTTTGGAGTGTAAGAGTAACTAGTTTGTTGGAGTGTAAGAGTAACTATCTTCACTATAGTAGCTTATAACATAGAAAGGTATATTTTACCTTTCCAATGCAGAGTAACAAAAGCACCTACAATGCAGAGTTGCAGGCAAGCAAAAACACATTCGATGTGTCATTAAATGTTGAAATTGATTACTAAAAGATACATGCATGAAACAAAGACCAAAGATATCGACATAGATTGTGAACGCTATTGCTACAGCAAGAATTGCATATCCTGCATTGTATGCATGAAATTGATGACGGAGAGGTCGCGCGATAAACACACAAAAGAACTCGTTGCTCTGGTAGGGGATGCCAGTGACCTTGGAGATGTGAGAGCCGACCTTGGGCTCGACGACGCCGAGGCTGTACTTGGCCTTCTTCCCTTCCTTCGGCTTGGGTAGGTTCATCTCCAGGAAGCTCCTCGGCTCGTCGGTCATGATTCCTGCGCACGACAAAAAAAAGTGGCCCAAACCGCATCAAAACGCGCACATCCTGGACACAAATCGCAACAAGATAGTATCTTTAGGTCGATGGCGGGTGTTGATACCTTCGGATATGGCATTGCACTGGTTGAGAGTGTCGATGGCGGAGGAGAAGGCGGCGAGCTTGACGGCCTTGCCGAAGTGGTCGAGGTCCAGCACGAAGGACCGCATGGCGTCCACGCCCTGCCCGATCTCGTCGACGTTGTATGTGTGGAAGAGGCCGTAGCCGGAGGCCGACTCGAAGAGCAGGTACAGCGCTATCTCACCGGCGGCGGTGACGGCGTGAGTTTTGGGGGCGGTGGTGGGGTTAGGGTTTTAGGAGCACGACCTTCTCGAGGCCAAAGGGGCCCTTGACGAGTTCCACGAACGGCAGTGGTGGCTGGTGGCGCGGTGACGGGGCTGGAGGATCGGTGGAGAACGAGCAGGAGGAGACCTGTCGCTGCGGTCGCGCGAATGAAGAATTCCGTTGCTCCTCGCCGGATAGCGAGCGGAGGGAGACTCGCTAGATTTGGCGATTCTCTCTCCGCTCGCTTAATTTGGAGAGACGGATGGCAACTTTGTTGGAGACAGTTTTTCAACTAATTCGGTAAAATTTGGAGATAGAGAAGTGTATACAGAGTCTTTTGGAGTTGCTCTAAGGAGCTCGGCAGGTGACTAGAGCTACGGGAGCTCGACTGACCGTTGCATTAGGTGCATAGCTCATCGCAGTCGGATTTCTTTTGTGCTACTCAGTCACGACAACAAGGTGCTGTGTGCTACCACACCTCTCGAGCACCACCTGACGAATACTCATAC
The DNA here is from genome assembly GCA_036346275.1 of Otatea glauca. NCBI lineage: Eukaryota > Viridiplantae > Streptophyta > Magnoliopsida > Poales > Poaceae > Otatea > Otatea glauca. Next base: position 54,259,676 of record CM070722.1, on the reverse strand, counting down.
CAGGGGTACCCTAACGGCCTAGGGTGACAAGCGGGGTGCCTCAAGCCCAGCTCCGACCTAGCGAGCTTCACTAGGCCCTCTATCGACCAAAGTACCTGCGGGGCCACTAAGGACGCCTGTCCCCGACCGATCGGGACAAGCGTTCCCGACCAAGTAGGGCTCTCGACCCCCGCAGCAGTTCGGGATCCCCCAATCCCGACCAAGCTAAGGCAACCTCCTCCAAAAAGCCGCACGACGAGCCTCCACCAGCCATTGGCCACGTGCCCCACGGAAAGGATCGATCGAAGTGACTGTACGAGAGCAGGTGGCACTTTTCCGAGATGGTATAATGGCTGCTAAAGTCAAGCTTCCGGTCCCATCAACCAGTCACGTACAATACAAAGGCACGTTCCCTCCCGAGGCAGCACCAACGTCATACACTGCAACGCCAACTATCGTCAGGCTCACAGAAGGCAGGTGCGCCATTTACCGACGAGCGACTAATCGCCTCGCCCACCAGGACTACCGACCCGACGTGGGCAAACCGGGCGACGACCAATCACCGAAGCGAAGGACTAATGCTCCCGGCATAGGTTTTCTCATCCTTCCCTCTCCCAACTTCCCGTGTAACCTGCCCCCTCCAACTGTATAAAGGGAGGCAGGGGCCTCTGGGAGAAAAGGGGGGCGAGTGCGAGGAAGAAGAGTGTGAGAGTATGTGCGCGCACGCCTTTGAGATCTCCTCTTCTCCTAGATCTTTACGAACACTTTTGTGTTCAAGCCCTCAACCCTCACTTGTAAACATTGTGCAGTCATCTGCACCTAAGGCAATACAACACCACCGAACGAACTGGAGTAGGGACTTTCGGCCCGAACCAGTATACACCTTGGGCTCTCGAGTCTAACCATTCAGGGACAGGGAACGCGTGGCCCTTCTGACTTACAAATTTACTTGCCGGTGCTCGAAACGCCGACACCACCTATCGTAGCTCGGCAACGCCTTCCTCCCGCGCTCCACCACCTGCTCCTATAGTCCCTTACCCTGCCGCGGCGCCGATCACTTTCCTAACTTCTTAGGTGTGACGTGCCTTTTGTGGAGAGGAAGCCCCGGTCACTTTCCTAGCTTCCTAGGTATGACAGTGCCTTTTGTGGAGAGGAAGCCCCGATCACTTTCCTAGCTTCCTAGGTGTGACGGTTCCTTTTGTGGAGAGGAAGCCCATGGATTGTTCATGGAGCGGGAAGGGACGTGGGGCCCATCTGTCAGACAATATGGAGCGGATGGCGACTGGAAAGGAAGGCTAGTCGATGGTAAAGACTAGAGGGGTGAGGCCTCTGCTCTGGTCTGGTGGATCGTGGGCCCACGGGATACCTGTGGGTCTTTGGGACCCACATTACAGAGGGACTGCACTATTTGCTAGTAGTTCTTGCATAATGAGCCCACGTGTCGGAGGTGAAGTTCTCAACTAGTGATCTGTCTCGTGTACTGTTTGCAACGGAGGTTTTCACTTTTCAGTGGAGACTACAGATATAATGTACAGGTTCTTGTAGTGCTCCTATCAACTTTTTGTTCTAAACATGGCATCGAATGCCCACATGACTCACCTGTTTATCGTTTGATATCAACATTGACACGAATATGAATGTAATTGAAATAACAAATGTTTTTTCAGAATAAACGGATAAGCTAGGCGTGTCTGGATCCCAGCAAAGCCTCGCCTCACTTGCCCGGCAAGGATAGCTGTTTGGTAGCGGAGCGGTGCTTTGCCAAGGAATATATAGCCCGCGAACAGAGAGCCAATTTGGCCTGGCTAGAATCCAAACCCATGGCATATCTCTTTCGTACAACAAGTGTTGCGCACAAGGGCAGTAATCTAGGTTAGATTTCCTTTCACGCTCGGTAAGCTCAACAATACAACGGTCTGATTGAAAAATTATAACTTTCCTGAAAAAGCTACCTTTTAGCTTTCTGGATCGAAAAGTGATAGTTAGGGGTGAAAACGGTATCGGTAAATCCCGGAATTTCGGAAACCGTTTCTGGAATTTTTCGACCGGATGTGTCGGTATCGGTAATGTTCGGAATCGAAATCGGAAATTTTTGTCGGAAACGATAACGATAACGGTTTTGACAAGTTCCGACCGTTTCCTTCGGTTTTCGGAAAAAATTGGTAAATTCCGTCGGTAATTACCGGAATCGTCCAGCCCACAGATCACACTCCTTCAGCCACTAAAATGCCCATAACTTTTTACTCCGAACTCTGATTTAGGTGATCTTGGGCTCTATGCAAAGCTTATCACGAGGGCTACAATCTCTATCCATTTTTATGATTTAAGCAACTGTAGATATTTTTAAATATGATAAAAATAAAACTCTAATGTAGTTATTCAAGTCTAAAATCTGATTTTTCGAAATCCCTCACATAGATTTGATCAAGGGCATGACTACAAGCTCGAAAGAGTCAATAAGAGCAAATATTGAGCCATGTGATGATCAACTCATGATCAAAACAATTTTGCAAAACATATTTGTAAATTCTAATCGCATGCTCCAATATCAAATTAAGCACACCTCATTTGCAACATATATTTGCAAATAAACCTAGAACTTATGAGATCAATCGTTTCATGCCTGTCACTCGTTTAGAAGCTTATGCCTTCTATGCCCATCACTCATTTTCATTGGTCGTATTCCTGATGCTGATGAGTGATAATAACTACTCTATCAGTATCACATGTTTTTTTTGCTTTTATTTTCGTATCTCCAATGCTTCATTATCGATTTATCGCCGTGATTATCTATGTGCTCCGAGCTCCGATTATCTATGTGCATGTCTTTGATGTCATATTTCCGTTTTACGCCGCAAGGGTCCAGGCGATCTAGTAGCAAGTGACTAATAAATTTCAATCCTCGTGTGGAGAGATGTATTATTTGATATGAGATATTGAGACTATCTTATACTATGTGATGTAAAGACTCGTGTGAAGACTATCTTATGCTATGTATGCCTGTATGGAATGTGTGATATCGTCAACTGTAAATGTTTATAAGATATTGCTTTTAAGTGCTATGTGAATCTGTTGCTTAATGCTTTAATGTATGCCTGTATGTAAGTGCAATGCGATGTTGCTTAATGCTTATGCCGTTATGCGTTATGAGATATTGATTTTCTAGACTAGTTATGCTATTGTATACATTTACATTGCTAATGTATGTGCATCGTAAATTTGTGAATATTTATTTATTACTAATTTCTATGTGGATGTACAATTTGTGTGAATTTTTTGAAGTCAATTGGTGGTACATGTCGTTACGACGTTACCGGTCTCTTTTTCGGATTCCGATCGTTACCGATATATATTTTGTATCGAATTTTCGTTTCCTATATTTTTTCGAATTACCGATGCCGTTTTCGTTTCCGTAGGTATCGATTCCGATATCGTTTCCGAGGAAAAATATGAAAACAAAAATGGTTTCAGTGTTTTTCGACCGTTTCCGACCGTTTTCACCCCTGATAGTGTTTTTTTAAGAGACCGTTTAATAAATAGCTAATTTTTCTTAGCAATAAGCCACAAAAGACAGATCTAGCCTAGCTTTTAGATCGTGTTTGGGGGGTTTTAAGCCAACTTCAGCTTCTGAAAAGCCAGTAAACCAACCAAATAGCCCAGCTTTTTAAGTGCTTTTGACATAAGGTAGAAGCCATATATAACTAGAAAAGCCAAAAGTTGAAAGCTGAGCTAGATCTGCTTTCACAGCTTATTGCTGAGGGAAATTAGCTATTTGTGAAAATGATCTCTTATAAAAAGCTACAGCTGCTTTTCAGCTCAGAAAGCCAAAATGTGGCTTTTTCATAAAAGCTACAGCTCCCCCAAACAGACCCTACTAGTTATATATGGCCTCTAGCCTATATCAAAAGTCGCTTAAAAGATGATCTATTAGGGATTTACTAACTTTTCGAAAACTAAAGCTGACTTAAAGCCTCTCAAAGAGAACCTAAGTTACTACAGGCTTTGCACCATGCATGCATCACCAAATTCAGAAGCTAGCAACATCTTTCCAAAACCATCTTCGCATAAGGCTTCTCCTCTACCAAAATAAGTTAGTACAAATTCACCAAAGAATATGCTACAGTAGCTGGCTACTCAAGTGACGACCTGTTGGGGTAGCCGTAGCTTTTTAACAAGATGTTCATTTACCTTTCTGGATTGAAAAATAATTGTAGTTTTTATAAGAAGTCGTTTGATAAATAGCTAATTTTTCTCAGTAACAAGCTGCAAATGCAGATCCTGCCTAGCTTTCAGCTTTTGCTAGTTATATATGGCTTCTAGCTTATGGCCTTATTTGTTTGGGTTTTTTCACCAGTTTAAAAACCAAGAAGCTAAAACCTAAACAAGTGGGTAGCTTTTTAGCTAGTTTTTTTTAAAGTCATAAGCCTCTATATAACTAAAACCCAAAATTCATCAGAGATGTGCTTGTTTGGCTTATTGAGGGTTGATTTTAGACTAACGTCACTGAAATTAGGGTAAAATGACCCACCTCAACCACATATAAAAGCCTATTGCTTTTAAGCTATTTAGGCTCAAAAGTTGGCTTTAAGCTATAAACCAAAAAGCCTAAGCCTAATCAAATAGGACCTATATCAAAAACTGCTTAAAAGCTAAGCTATTTCAAGGATTTATTGATTTTTTAAACTGAAGCTGATTTTAAAGCCAAAAGAGATGTCCAAACGGGCCGGGCCAAACGAGCCGGCCCGAGGTAAGACACTATTGGCCCAGCCTGAGCATGGCACGGCCCACTCGCCCGTGCCGTGCCTGGGCCGGCACGGCACAACCTGGTTGTAGGATCAAGGATACCCGACTAGAGGGGGTGAATAGGAGGTTTCTAAATTTTTTGATTCCAATTTGCAATTAAATAGAATACTAAACTATAGAAGCAATAATTGCAAATTTACAATTATAGTCTTTAGGGAATACTAGACTACTTTAGCAATTCAAGTAGAGCTATATATAATTCTAAGCACAAGTAATCTACTCAATACACTAGAAATGAAATTTAGCACAAGAATAACAAAGGGAAACAACAAGAGAACGAGAGACAAGAAATTTTATCACGTGGTCTCGGAGACTTGCCGGTCTCCGCTACTTCACGTTGAGGTGACTTGAACCACTTCAAGCCAGCTCCTCTTGCTTGAGCATTCCTCGATCACTAGTGGTAGCTCTTCACCGCTCTGGTTAGGCGAGCTCCTTGCCTTCACAAATGATCGGACCTTCTCACAATTTTCTTTGAGAAGATCACCGATGCCACACTCCTCCAAGCCGTCTAGGAGGCGGCAACCTCCAAGAGTAATGAACTTTGATGTTTACTTGAGGTGAATCAAGTGTTTAAATGGCTCAACCAATATTCTCACTTGAATGTAACTCAACTACTCATCAAGAATGGGTTTAATGCAATTGAGTAGAAAAGAAACACACTAGAGCTCAAAGATATGCAAATAGGAGTTCAAGCAACAACAAGAATGCTACATAGGGGGTGTATTTATAGCCTTCATCAATTGTGCTAGTCGTTGCTACCAAACCCCTGAAAAATTCAGGGTGGCCGGCAGTACCAGTCTAGATGGGCTGGTACTGCCGGCCTTAGGTTCAACGGTCGATTGTAAACATTAAATGCACTAACAAACTAGCTGTTACCCTGAGGTCAGCACTACCGCCCATGCTAGGCCGGTAATGCCGGCCAAGCGGTAGTACCGCTCGCAAGAGGTCGGTAGTGTCGGCCGACCTTGCCTCAAAAATAACCCTCATTGGAAAAAGACTACCGCCCCTAGGGCCGATATTGCCGATTGAGCGGCAGTACCACCCACACATGGTCGGTACTACCGGCCGAGCGGCAGTACCGCCCTCAGATGGTCGGCAGTGCCGGTTGAGCGCTGGATCGGAAAATGCCCCTCTCTGGAATATAAGTACCGGGCCTCAGGCTGGTACTGCAGACCTGAGCGATAGTACCGCTCTACCATGGGCGATAGTGTCGGTCTAGGCTGGCCAAGGGGAATTTTACTCGTTTCTTTTTGTCTCAATTAAAATAAACAATTCTTTCAATATTGATTGAGCCATCTTGCACTGAACACACATCAAACTACCAATCAAAAGTCCCTCTTAATAGTACGGCATCTATCCAATAATTCGATCTTCTTTTTCTTTAAGAAAAAGAACTCCAAAATCGGTAAAAGCTACAAAGAGTCTTTAATTTCATACCTCATTTCTTTAGCTCGATACATTGATCTTCTTTAGCCTCATTACCATGCTTCATTGTTTTTCATATCTAGGATCAACCTATTTTCAATCATACTAGAAGAAACTGTTAGTCTCATAATCGCGGTTGTCATTAATTATCAAAACCAAAACTAGTTAGGGGCCTAGATGCTTTCACCGGTGCGGCCTAGCATGATTAGGGGTTGGCACAACCCGTTTAGTTTGAAAAATAGTCGTTAGAGGCTTAAAAAATTCAAAAAAATCACAATTTTTTTTTCTATAAATAGGTGGATGCCCTCCATTTCCACTCCAGTAATATTGCATTCTCTTTTATTTATTCTCTTGTGAAATTCTTTTGCTCTTGGTGGTAATTTGGCAAATTTCAAAATAGTTTTGCCAAAAATCCGAAATTCGGCTTTCGGCTTCTATCAAGAAATCAAGGTAATAATTGTGATTTATTTTTTATTTTGTTAGTATTTTAAATCATATTTTAGTACTAATAGCGTAATTATTTCTTGCAGTTTGCTTTATGGAGCACGAGGATTTTCCGTCTTTCCCAGCTTCTGATTTCAAAATTTCACACGAGGAGCTTCTTGCATCCTATGAAGCACAAGAAGCTGCAGGAGCTGTGCCATCCTTAGGCTCTACAAGTGCTACTGCGTCGGCAAGCACCGGGGCGAAAAGAACAATACGTAGTACATCGGGAGTCTGGGAAGATTTCGAGCAGATTTTTTAGACATTAGATGGCGTCCAGAGCCGGTATGCTGTTTGTAAATATTGTAAGCACAAATTAACTGTGAAATCTTCAGGTGGAACAAGGCACTTGAAGAAGCATGCTAAGAGCTGTAGAAAAAGCGGGGATGGCTTTGAGACAGACGCAACTGTAGTACAACCCCGACGGTACGGTACATGACTGGGACTACAATCCTGAGGTAGCTCGTGAATCTGTTTGTCGTTTAATCGCTTCTCAAGATCTTCCTTTAAATTTTGGTGAGTTAGCTGTGTTTGAAAACTATATTAAGACTGTTCATAATCCTAGGTTTTCTACAGTTTCTAGATAGACAATAGCTAGAGATTTGATTAAATATTATAATAATTGTCGCAATAAGCTAAAAGAAAATTTTAGTACCTGTACTTTTTCTGTGTCTTTGACATCTGATATATGGAGTGGTAGAGGTAAAGATGATTACCTTAGTGTAGTTGCTCATTATGTAAACAATGAATGTCAACTAGAAAAGAGAATTATAGGATTCAAATTAATTGATGTGGCACACACTGGAGAAAATATTGCTGATTGCATTGTAAAAGTTGTGGAAGATTTTGGCCTTAGTGATAAGATTTTTGCAATAACATTAGATAATGCTTCTGCAAATACTTTTGCCATGAACATTCTTACTCCGATTTTCAATTCTTATGCTGAATCTTTTTTATTACATCAGCGTTATGCTTGCCATATTATTAATCTTATAGTTAAATCTAGTTTGAAGAGGTTAGATCAGTATCTTGAACCTTTTCGCATTGCAATATCTTCCTTAAATTACTCTAATCAACAAGTAGCAGCATATAAGACTTATTGTATTGCAATGAATGTACGTCCACATAAGTTTGGTTTGGATATGCCTGTTAGATGGAACTCTACTTACTTGATGCTTAAGAATCTCATACCATATGAGAGCATATTTTCTATTTTTATTAACACACACTGTCGTACATGGGATGGTCAACCATTACTTACAGAGCAACATTGATATATTGCTAAAAACTTGCTGTCATTTTTAGAACTTTTTTGAATCCACTGTTGCTTTATCTGGAGTTTATTACACAACCTCTCCTTTAACTATGTATCATATTTTAGAAATTGCTACCCACTTAAAGAGTCACGAAAATGATAATATCTTGCGTGAAGTTGTTTATGCTATGAAAACTAAAATTTTGAAATATTGACAAGAAATTTCTATGTTATATGCATTTGCATTTATTTTAGATGCTAGAGCTAAAGTTCAAGGATTCTCTAGTGTTCTCTCACTTCTAAGTGATGTGGTAGGTACTGATTATTCTAGTTATTTTTCAAATGTCTGTGCTAACTTATCTCAAGTTTATGATAAGTATGATCGGAAGTTTGCTGAACTTCGCATGCAGCGACCTCCACTAGCACTCACAATAGGTAAGAAGAAAACCGTATGGGAAAAGATATGGAGTGTAGATGGCTCTTCCTCAAGGAGTTCGACTACAACAATGACAAGTACGAACATATCAAGTGGTGGAGAGCTAGCTGCCTATCTCAACAACGACACTGTCAACTACCAAGAGCAGCAAGAGGAGAACTTCAACATTTTGCAGTGGTGGCACGAGCACAAGATAACATATCCGGTGCTTTCCATATTAGCATGGTATGTATTAACAGTTTCTGTTTCCACGGTTTCTTCGGAGTCTGCTTTCAGTCTATTCGGAAGAATAATCGAGGAGAGAAGAATAAATCTGACAAGTGAGATGGTGAAAATACTTCTAGCTGTGAAAGATTGGGAACAAGCTGATCAACGAGCTCAACATACTGCAGAAAATACTGAGATGGCGGAGACGTTTGAAAATCTTTATCTAGATAATGAGAAAGAATAATTGTAATATTCACTTTTTTCTTGTATCACTGAGCTATAGGTTGTACTCCTTTTTCTTTGCCAAGATTTTCTCGTGCTGAGTTTTTACTTGACAAAGTTTTTAACGAGGCAACCAAACATCAATAAAGCTCTTTATTTAATTCAAATTATTTGTCTCATTTTAAAACTTATCTCATATTTTAGTTTTTTTTCTTAATATATATATATTTTTAAAAAATTTCTGCATCGTTCGAGTTTTTATAATTAGTCTGAATTTTTCATATTTTTTATTTTTGTCATACCTTTTCTATTTTTCTATTTTTTCGGATTTTTTGAATTCTTTTGGCGCTAACAGCCTAACGTCCGTTAGCCTCGCGGGTCGTGCTTGAGCCGGCTCCTCGACATGTGGGCTGACACGACACAGCCTATTTATTAGTCGGACCGAAACAGCTGTGCCATTTTTTTAATCAGGCCAAACCGTGCCCGGCCTATTTGGGCATGTCTGGCCAAAATAGAACCTAAGGCCCTATTTGTTTCGGCTTTTTCACTGGTTTAAAAGCAGAAAAGCTAAAGTCGAAACAAACGACTGACTTTTAAGTCAGACTTAAAAAAGCCAAAAGCCAGGTGTGAGGTGCTTTTTTGGGATGAAATGACTCTTTTCCACTGGAAATCTCTAAAATTACCCACCAAATGCCATCGTATATAAACTCAAGAATCATTCTCCCATCTCCTCATTTCTCCTTGTCTTCTTTCGCTCCCCTGTGCGACATGCATTATCCCTCCGCCGCTCCGGTCTCTACCATCCTCGACCTCCTCCCTACTCCGCCGTCCTCAGCCTCCTTCCTTCTCCACCGACCCGGATCAAGTTGATAAATAATTATGCTCAGAATGAAGTTTGATCTCAAGATTAATCTATGTTTTTCAATACGACATTCGGTGAAAAAAATACGAAACATTTGTATTAGATAAATCAGTACATAAGAAAAGTCCTTACAACCTTAAAGGGTATTTCAAACTTTCTAGCAATAAGATACACCCAAGGTTCACAAAACTGAATTTCGGTAATCGTTCGAAATTCAAAAACCGCTCGAAAACTGTCAGAAATCGAAGGATTAAGAAATCAAAAGAATTTGAAAAAAAATCAAAAAAATCTAAAACTGTTCGGATTTTTGCGAGAAACCGCTCGGTTTTTCACGAAAAACCAACAACCGATTGAATATTCTTAAGAAACGGTTTTCGAGCGGTTTTCAACGTATAAAATTTTTCATTTTTTTAAAAATTTTAAATTAAAACAGTTTACCGAGCGGTTTTGGATATCGAACCGCAGTGGTACGCTTGAAAACTGTATTTTTTACCGGTTTTGTGAACCCTGGCTACAGCATCCAACTCATCAAAAAGCCAGGATACCAAACAACATGTTTTGGCTTAAAAACCGATAGCTTAAAAGCTCGTTAAGGTAAAAAACTAGCTTTAACCCAAAAACCAAAAAAATCTAAGCCGAAACAAACATGGACTAAGGGTGTGTTTGATAGAGCTCCAGCTCCATTAGATCCGTGGATCTAGTAGAGTTAGGTATTACTAGCTCCACAGATCCGTGGAGTTAGAGCTGTGAGTATATTAAGAGTGTTTAGATGGATCATCTTGTTTATATTTTAGACTAAAAATATAAACTTAATTAACTTTATTTTAACCTACAAATTTTAAATCTTAAGTGAAATTGGGATCTAAAACTCTACTTAACAGGCCCTAAATATGACCAAAGAGGCAGAGTGTGTGAGAACCAAACATCTCGAGCCGTACCAAATGAAGGCAACACGCAAAATTCAAAACCGAACCCCCGAGTAAGCAACTATTGCGAGGCAAGGTAAGAGAGAGCGACTCTGGCCTTCCACTGCTATTGCTGGTTTGAAATCAAGTCCTTTTCTTTTGGGGTTTTGTTCACAAGGAAATCCTAGTGGAGACTGGAGAGGAGGAGGAGGCTTCTTCGCTTCCCGAGGCCAAATCGAGAGGGGGTTCTTCGCCTGCTCGGCTCGATCCGGCCATGGACGCGGCTGCCGGGGGAGCCCCGCCTCGGCCCGCGGCCGGAATCCGCGTCCGCGCGCTACTGGTGAGCTCCAACCCCCAACGTTCTTGGCGTCCAACACCACGTATTTGTTTAGCTGCAAGTCGCGTAAATTTAGCTCGGAGATGGTGTTCTTGGGCCAAAGGCGCTACCTTTGGCGCTACCTTTGGCTTCAAGCTGAGATCTTCCTGCTTAAATCTGGTGGTTTCCTGCTCAAGGCCTGGAGCTTTACGGGTTTTGCGATAGTTGAAGTCTCGATCTGGGTCCTTAGGGCTTGGTTGTGGAGTCTAGGTCCAAATTATCCATTAAGTATTTGGTAGTCTTTTCCAGTGAAATATTTGGGGGTAATTTCTAATTTGTCAGTGTCGCTGTAAGTAATCTTAGCGGTGCTGTGCAGATGCCACTTCTTGTTGGTTTAGGAGCACTGTTACATGGACATTTTATATGAGTATGCCGTCACAAAATTTGCTCGGCTCCTTTTTTCCCCCATTTAAAAGCTAGTATCTCAGACATTTTTAAATATGGAGGAAGGAAAGTGTTTGATCTGTCGCTAGATATCTTGTGCAATATACGTTTCCAAGGTCATACTTACCAATAAAGATCACACCGTATGTATGAATTGTGAGCATGGTGAACATTTTTTGTAAAAAAACAAACCCTGCCTAGCAACATTAGCATAACTGATAACGCTGATAGAATGACATTACTACATAATTAGATAATGATGTAAACAAAAGAGTAAGGCGGGACAGGCTGGTGTTCTTAGGCATTTGGTAATGCCAGTTGTGCTGATGTTGGCAAAGTTTGCTTGGTGCAATATCAATTTTAGGAACTTCTACGTTTTAAATTCCTTTTTGCAAAACTTCACAATAAAGCACAAAAGTATATGTGCATCAAAATACTGGAAACAAGATCGTCGAAGTAATTACCTTTCTCTCCCAAGAAAAGAAAACCACTCTGGGACTAAACCATGCGGCACTGCACAGGGTTTACCTAAAACTGGTTTGAGGCCAAGTCATTTTTCTCCTGTATTTAGTTTGGGGCTTTGTGAGAGAGAGGGGGTTTCTCCATTTCTTGAGGTAAAATTGCGTGGATTTCTTAGCGATTTTGCTCAATATTGAGATGGATTCAGCAGATATAGAGCGAATCCACTCAACACTCATGTGCTTCGATCACTGGTGAGCTCTGCTCCCGCGTTTAGCCTCAAGCACTGCTCTTCTTTTCTCAATGTCTTGTATTCGGGCTTGGAGTTATGGTTATTGTTCTGAAGTGTGTTTGATTCAAAATTACCATCTTCCACTTGATCTATGTTAAATATGTGACTCCTATCTAGCCTTTTAGGATTTGGAAAGATATACTAGATGAATCCTAATAGGATTAGGATGCCTAATCCTAATAAGAGTAGGAGTCCTACTTGCTTTGGAGGAGAATTAGGGAGGCTATATAAACCTAGGGGATGGTCATGGAGAACCCAAGTAACCAAGAAGTCACAAACCAAAGAAAGAGGTGCACAAGAGAATTAAAGGCTAGGTTATTTTTTAGCACTATATTCTTTTATAGGGCAAGGATCCAATGGTCCTAAAATGTTCAAGAGGTTGTGAGAAAGCAACGATCCCTTGTACTCTTTTGAGATTGTGCTTAAAGAATTTGCGACCGGCTTGGCTAAATCTTCTCTCACATCATGGTTGCTTCAACGTCATTATTTTGGTTCTCTCTACGATATTCATCTTATTTGTACTTGAAACCGTGCACACTTGTGCCGTATCTCACAAAATTCCGATCCGATCTGGTGGCTGCTACGCATAAGGGGTATCAGAGTGTAAATTTTCTGCTAAAATTTGATTTTTTTTTTTTGTGTTTCTTTGTGATTTGAGTTTAGATCTGGGACCTTAGGTCGCTTCAAAACTCTGTAGCTAGATGGTTTCTGTTGATGGAAATCAGAACGATATTCTTTGTAAAAAGAAAAGGATCTGGGTCCTTAGGGTTTGTTTCTGGGTTGGAGTTAACCATGGAGGAGTTTGGTAAATCGGTATCATTTTTTTTGTTAAATCATTTGGGTAACTTGTTAGTGTTGCTTTAATCTTATTTTCTTAGAGATGCTGTGCAGGTGCTACTTCCTCGGTTAGAAACAGTATTGCATGGGAATTCAGTATGAGCATTACACATTTAGGACAACTCCATCTCTTTTCCACATGGAAAAGTTATATGCTAGGATCATTTGATACATTTATATATGTCGATGAAGCAACTTAATAGATGCATCTTCAATTTATCAGTTGGGATCACAATCCAAGCCAAAACCAAGCTGGTCTAATTCTAGACTCAAGTCTGATTAGTAGCTGCTAAGTGCTCCTGTACTAATTTAATTTGAGTACTAATTCTTATTTCAACTATGTTTATTTTGATAAAACTGTACTTCTATTTTTTTTTATGAGGAATTCGATGGAGCCAGAATAAACCCAGGGCTTTAACTTCTAAGCCAACTCACCGCATATTATATCCTTAAGTTATCAACTATTTAGTTCCAATTTGTACAGCCGAATGCTCTGTTCTCTCTATTTCATATGATAAACATCAAGTATTGCCTAATTTGAACATGGTTACTCTTCCGGTACTGAGTTTCATCTCCACAATATCTTGCTAGTAGGTGGACAAGAATGATCTGTCCCTGTGGTTTTGTTTCAAAATTTTGTTATTCTGCATTCAGGTCAAAATAAGTAGCTTAACTTGATTGATCAACGCATTTGCAGGTAGAATCTGTTTCCTGTTACTGCAGGGTAGATGGAGGTCTTAAAACTGTTGTGAGTGCTAGAAAGTTTGTCCCTGGTGCAAAGCTGTGCATGCAACCTGATAGCAAACCAAACAAGCGCAAGTCAAGGAGCTCACGCAAGGAGAGGTGCCGAACTCAGGCGCCACTTCTGCCTAGCCTTCCGGATGACCTAGCTATTGCCTGTCTCATGCGGGTCCCTCGAGTCGAACACCGTGATCTTCGGTTAGTCTGTAAACGTTGGAACCGACTTTTATCTGGGAATTACTACTACTCATTGCGCAAGAAATTTGGAATGGCAGAAGAATGGGTTTATGTCTTCAAAAGGGACCGCGATCGGAAGATATCTTGGCATGCCTTTGATCCAGTACACCAGCTGTGGAAGTCACTTCCTCCAGTTCCACTAGAGTATTCAGAAGCTGTGGGCTTTGGTTGTGCTGTTCTTAGTGGCTGCTATCTGTACTTATTTGGTGGCAAAGACCCAGTACGAGGGTCCATGAGGCGTGTTGTATTTTACAATGCTCTGACAAACAAATGGCACCGGGCTCCAGATATGCTACGGAAACGGCACTTCTTTGGTTCTTGTGTCATAAACAACTGCCTCTATGTTGCTGGTGGGGAGTGTGAAGGGATACAAAGAACTCTAAGGTCTGCTGAGGTTTATGATCCAAACAGGAATAGATGGTCATGCGTTACTGAAATGAGCACAGGAATGGTGCCATTCGTTGGAGTTGTATATGATGGCAAGTGGTTCCTAAAAGGGCTTGATTCTCATCGCCAGATCGTGAGCGAGGTCTATATGCCAACATCCAACATGTGGTCAATAACTGGTGATGAAATGGTTACGGGCTGGCAGAATCCAAGCATTTCTTTTAATGGGCGTCTTTATTCAGCGGATTGCCGGGATGGCTGCAAGCTTAGAGTTTACGATGAAGACACAGGATCATGGACCAGATTCATGGACAGCAGGCGCCATCTGGGCAGCTCACGAGCTTTTGAAGCTGCGGCCTTGGTCTCACTAAATGGAAAGCTCTGCATTATCCGCAACAATATGAGCATCACTCTTGTTGATGTCTTGGACCCAACAACAGTTATTGAGATCGATAGTGCCCGCATGTGGGAGACTTTTGCTCGGAGGGGCCAGCACAGGTTTTTCATGGCAAACTTGTGGTCAGTCATTGCAGGTCGTAATTTGAAGACCCACATTATCCATTGTCAAGTGCTCCAAGTTTAAGAGTACTGGTTGTCTGTGAAGTGGAAACATACTCAGATTTTGAAAGAAGCCCTCAATTAGAATTTGAAATGGGTACCAGAACCACAGCAAAGAGACAGCATGTTGCCTAAATGAACATATACTGATTTCATTCCTAGAAATTCTCTCTGATATTGGCAAAGTTGCATGCTATTTGTCAGAGAGGAGATCAGAACCTCGGTTGTCTATAAAATTGAGGGGTAACTGGGGGAGGAAGAGGAATCTTCCTTAGCATTGGTTGTTTATCCGGTAATGTTTCTGTGAGCTGATGCTTCAGGATTTTGGTGAGCTGATGCTTTTGTGGTAGGTAGCAAAATGCATTGGTGGATGCAGTGTTGCTATGTATGTTCAGAAAGAAAGGATATCCACCTTCATCCTCATCACTGTGCTTTTCTTCCTTTCGGCTTATTAGGCATGTCAAACTATGCTGTAGCTGCAGACTAGAGTTAAAAAAGTAAGCAAGGAATAAATCTATGTTTATGCTTTGAAATCCTTCCTGCCTGGTTTTTATGTGCTGGAAAGTTTTGGGATATGCGGATATGGGTGTTATGGCTGAAAATGATTTTCATAGATATTCCCTTGTGTTTATGAATTGCAGTCTTGTAACAGCTGCCGACTCTCTGCATCTTGTGTGTATGAATTGCAATCTTGTAACAGCTGTTGACTCTCTATTCTCTGCATGCATCCAGGCCTACTCGGCTGCTCTGACGAAATTTTGCACGAGAAGTTTGTCCATGTGCATGGTGATTCACCGATGCTCACGCAATTATTGATGTCACATATCTAACAAATATCTTTGCCTTGTACAGTTGTTGAATTGCCATAAAACATTTACAGGCAGTGCTTTCATGCTTTTTACAAATTGTATAAAATTTTGAAGTAAGTGAAGGAGTAAGTAATCACTATACACAATTTATTTATGCTTTAATATTTATGTAACTTTAAAAAAGAAAAGCATGGAAGCACTTCTCAATCATTGATGCCTAGAAAAATATATCTACCTAGATATTTACCGCTTGATTGAAGATCGATCATTGTCATAGAAAGAAAGATATGGTGATGAAGAAGTGCTGATATTTTGATGCTGATCTGAATATCTGACCTCTCGTTGGTATCAAGCCAGGGAAAAAAAGCAGAAGTCCATGGGCTGCTAGACCCCTGCCCTTCTTGTCAAAAGCATATACTGTGGGCTGCTGATATGGTCAAGAGAAAAGTACTACTATAGAAGAGCTCTGACCTATCTGTTAGCCCTTTGGATGCCATCTCTATGCCGCCAGCCAACTTGGTCCATGTGGTTGATCACTTGGAATAGTTTTATAACCTACCCACTCGATTTCTTCCGCTAAAGAACCCTAATTTTGTCTGGTGATTTTTTTATGCCCTTAATAATAATAATCTTTGCATGATTGCTGCAAGATAATGCTGCATCATGAATCAAGGCACATGCCTGACCTGATGCCTCCATTGATTAGGTTGGTGCAGGTTGTAGTGACGAAATAGTTATAGCTATCTTAATTCGCTACTAGTACTATTGAGCTTAGAGGTTATATTACTTCACATGAAAGCTAGTGGTGAAGAATAATGCATGTCTGCTAGTCTGACAGGTTAGTTTGCTGACAAAATGCGCTTGCAGCAGCAGTAATACCTAATACGTCAAGAATTCACGGCAGGCGGCTTTGTTCCTGATTACTTGGATGACTTCACGAGAGATTTGTCCAAATCTATGGCCTCAGTAATCAGGACAAAAAAGATGTTCTCCTTCACACTATTTTGTGGACCAGCAACAGTTAGGGCTTTTATTAATTGCTTGAAAGGTGAAATGATATGAAGTGAGCAATAGTATGTACCTTCGATTGACAAGGTCGTTATGCTAAGTTGGTAGCCAAGGCCTTCTTTTTCTTGTTTCAAATAGCCACGCACGAATTGACCTCTGATTAATTGACTGCAATGTGCTGCTTGCTTGTAATACACATGCTAATATGGATTAAAACAATACAACTAATGAAATGAACAAAGAAAGCAACAAATACATTAATTTGTCTTTGTTTTTCTTTTTCTTTTTTCAGAAGTTAGCCGTTGGTTTTCTATTTCTTTTTTATGGCATTCAATTAGTATCTTGTTCTTTTTCTTTCTGAAAAAAAAACTAGGACCTCATTTTCATGTTTATAATTTTCCTTTCGTTCGCTTTCTTGTGTCTCGGAGTGTAGGAGATTCATTAGGACGGGCGATTGAAATACCTCGCTTACGTTTAACTTCCCTTCACCAACCTCAACCTCAGAGGGTAGGGTACTACGGGCTTAGACTCTCTTAAGATATCCATCACAAGATAAAGAAAGTAGCGAAAATCATAAGAGAAGCTTTGTGTTCAGAAGGTTGGGAAGGAGTACGCCCGGTTTGTCTTGATTTGCTTCATCCATGATTCCTCTTGTGGAGTGAAGTGGAATGCTAAAGATACAAAAGTGAACCGTAGGATCTCGTCTTACCCTATTGATAAAACTTGTCCAAGAAACCCTGTATGTATCGACTATGTAAATAAAGCCCTAATGTTTTAATTCCGCATACACCAAGAACGACCAATTAGCTCTAGCCAAACCTTTAACATAATTTTGCATTTATGCCCATACAAAAAGGGACAACATGTTTTGCCCATTGGTTCAAAGAAGTATGAAAATTTCCTTGGATGTGTATTATTCTTCTGGATTTGGTCGGTTGTATTATATATATACTTAAAAATAATAAAATGGAGCATTCTACTGTCAATGAAGTACATACTAAAATTTGGAAATGTTGAGCTCTATTGTTTGGAATAGGCTCGCTTCATCCTTCCGCCCGGCTGTGCTTTTACCTTTTTTTTGGTAGTGGTCTCCTGGTATATTTTTTTAAACGCCTGCCTTTTCCAATGATGGTGGAAAAGAAGCTGATATACAAGCCGATATTCTATCATGTTATAATTTTTTTTCAATGTATTAAAACACTTCATATGTCCCAAGATCCCATAGCACGGAATGTGACTTCGCAAAATCGTGAGCTTAAAATAAATTATCTAAATTCTACAGTATCCTAATTGGAGCTACAAAACTAGTACCAGCGTGCATCAAACATGCAACTCGCACTAATCTTAAAGCAAATAAAAAAATTTCTTCTACCTCTCTCTTTTGCAACAAAGGGTAGGGTAGGGAGAAGTCCATGCCAACGCCAATCTGAACGCACAGGAAGTGCGGTCATCGACAATGTAGTATTTTAGCCGGTTCAAAGTGTTACGAAATTAACCATGTGATCAATGCAATTAGAAGTTGTTAATTGCCAAAAGGTGCCTATTCGAAGAGGTGTCTTCTTCCGAATAGACACCCCAATCTTGTATATATATATGTGTGTGTGATCAAACACCAATGAGAATGAGGAATCATTAGCAATCTCTCTCATTCTTTGTCTCTCTCAATTCTCCACATTATAACATGTTATAGCACCGCTTCGCTCTACCACACACGAGCAATTCCACAAGAGCATGCAGGAGGAGGCGGTTCCGCGGCCTCAACGCCGTCACCAACTTTGACATCACGAGGTATGATGCGTGAACAAGCTTACAACACCCATGGTGCTAGACGGGGTCAATAAGCAAGAATGATGTGCACTTTGTTTAGGGCTGGTTAAAGATTAGCGACAGTACGTAGTGGTGTATTTTGATGGTGACGAATTGGCATGCATGCTTTGCCTCTTCAGTTTCCTTCTCCACTTGTGCCTGGGGAGAAGGGGTTTTGTAATATTGAGGTCAGCAACACCAGCATCGACCTCCTCCAATAGCCACACGTCCTGCAGTGGCGAAATGGGCTGATAGCCTGCTCGGCCGATGCATATATGCCATAGGCATTTTTTGCGAAAAAAACCCTCCGGTTTTCCGCAAATTACATATAGACTTGAATAAATGTATTATTTATTTATGCAATAAAGCACTCAGGTTTCTTTAAAAATTGCATAGTATCTATATTTACATTATGTAAATATTCTTTCCAGCCCTCAGGTTTTAAATATATCACATAATACTTTATGTTGCATATTCTTATTTAAGCCATCAAGCTTTACATAATTCAATTGTACTTAATTTACCTCTTGTAAAAATGCATAATAGACCCTCAGGTTTATGCAGTATAATAATGTGCATTTCTGCATCTTAATATTACCTCAGTAATATTACTATTTGGCAGTTAAATTATATATTTGCAGTTCATTACACATTATTAATATTTCGGCATTTTTTCATAGCATTTTTATTTTCTCGGAATATAATATTTTATGCCTCATTTAATTATTTAAGCCTCCTACTTGCTTAAATAATTCGCAGAAATATCATGCAAAATGTTAGAAAAATGGTGATTACCTTTTATATGAGTTTTGGTAAAAGCACAAGGCAAGGGAGTCTATGGCATCGGCTGCGACTGTAGTGTCGCCCGTTCTCTATGAAACAGAATCCATGTCCATAGTAGCGAGTTACTCGCCCACTGCTGCGAGGTCTACACCATATTGTATTACGACATGGTGATTACCTTCAACGTGTATAACCAATATCTTATAGTACAGAGGCTATGTTTTTGGTTGCGACTGTAGTGTCGCCCACTCCATCAGGAGTGGAGTCCAAGACATTAGCAGCGACTTAGTCGCCTGTCCTATATTAAGGTCTACACCTATTCTCCTCCGAGGATATTTTTACATGATTTTTACTAAAATACAACATTTCATGCTATGCAATTTACTCTTAAGTAATTGTCAACATGCCACATGATCATTTCATATAGGACATGGCTGATATCTTAAAAAAACTGAGCTTGCATTGGATGGGAGCAATTATTTAACTTGGGCCATAGATGTCAAAATCTATTTGAATGGCCGCGGCATTGGCTCAACCATTGCCAACCCAGTTGAAAATGCTCCACCCAACCATGATGCTTGGATCCAACAAAAGTAAAGATCATTTTGAGAAAATGATTATAAAAGACAACTCTCAAGTTTGTCAAAGGTGTGGTTGTATGAATCACCGTACAAATAAATGCCAGACTCCAAAATATTTCATTGAGTTATACTTCCAATCAGTTGGAAAAAGCAAACGAGTTAAAAGAGATAAGATTGAGGCCTACTTCACTTCTGACGTCCATCAGGATGTGGGTCATTCTCCAAATGTTCCTCAAAATAAGACCTCTGATGTGGTCCAAGATAAGGAAATATTCCCCTCAATATAGATGACATGCTTGTGGAAATCAATTCCCAAGAAATGTTTGGAGACCTCAATTAGTTTCCTAGTTATCCCATTTATATAATTAGCCAACTTTGTCCTACTAAATGTTGTATATATTTTCAGTAACTATATATTGTATTACATACAATATATTGTAGACATAATATTTATGTCTATGTTCTTTATTGAATCGCTTCCTACTCTTTTATAGAACTTGGTGTGGCATACTCCAATGGAGGAAAAACTCTGTCTTCTTGACAGTGGCACCACTAACACCATACTAAGGGAAACAATATATTTCCAAACTCTTACAAAGAGAAAAGGAAATGTATTGACCATCGTCGACAACGATACTCAAGTTGTTGGTTCTGACAGAGCCATCATTATTCTCCCTATGGGTACTCAATTAGTCATTGAGGATGCACTCCTGTATTCACAATCGACTCGTACCCTCATTGATTTCTATGACATTCGCATCAAGAGTTTCCATCTGGAAACGGATTGTGAGAGTAATGAAAGATATTCGCTCTTAGTCAAATACAGTGGATGCGAAAAACAAGTGGTTGAAAAACTTCCTTCATTTTTATCTGAATTGTACTATACGTACATAAAATCCGAACCACATGTTGCGTTCAAAACAATTTTTCAGAATCTTGATAAATTCAAGATTTAGCATGATCGCCTAGGTCATCCCGCTGTAGGGATGATGAGAAAAATTATTAGCAATTATGTTGGTCACAACATCAATATTGCAAGATTTTCAAAATCACCAGATTTTGTGTGCACCGCATGTGCCACAGGAAAATTAGTTTTAAGGCCCTCTTATCTTAAAATTGAAAAGAAGCCACTCAATTTCCTTGAACGCATTCAAGGAGATATATGTGATCCTATTCAGCCCTTATCTGGACCATTGAGGTACTTTATAGTGCTCATTGATGCATCTACAAGATGGTCCCATGTGTGTCTCTTATCCACAAGGAACCATGCTTTTGCCAAAATAATTGCTTAAATTATCAAATTGAGAGCAAATTATCCTGCACACAGGATAAAATCCATTCGAATGGATAATGCCGCTGAATTCACTTCACGAGCATTTAATGACTATTGTTTAGCTTTGGGCATAAATTTAGAGCATTCAGTACCTTATGTACATACTCATAATGGTCTAGCTGAATCTCTTATCAAGAGAGTCAAATTAATTGCACGACCACTCTTACAGAATTGCAATTTACCAACATCTTGTTGGGGACATGCGGTATTACACGCCGGTGCTTTGATCCAACTTTGACCAACTGCATATCATATGGCTTCCCTGTTGCAATTAGTACGTGGAAATCAACCAAGTATTTCCTATATGTGAAAATTCGGTTGCGCTGTATACGTACCGATATCACCACCGCAGCGTACATCAATTGGGCCCCCATAGAAAATTGGGGATTTATGTGGGGTATATTTCTCCATCAATCATACAATACCTCGAGCCCCTAACAGGGGACCTATATACAACCCGGTACGATGATTGCATTTTTAATGAGGATAATTTTTCAGCATTAAGGGGAGATCAGTACCACAATGAATGCCGAGAAATAGATTGGAATGTGATAGGCATTCAGTCCTTAGATCCACGTACTAAAGAATCTGAACTAGAAGTCCAGAGAATCATAAATTTGCAACACATTGTAAACAATCTGCCAGATGCATTTACTGATCACAAAGGTGTCACTAAATCATATATTCCCGTTGTCAATGCACCAGAGCAAGTGGAGGTACCTCATAAAACTGCTCATCTCTCTCATGCAAATAAGAGGGGGAGAAATCTGGTCACACGGGATATAATTCCTCAAAAATCGGTTACGCGGGACAAAGTTCCTCAAAAACGCCCAGACAAATAGAGGAAAATAGTAAATGCAATTCAACCTCAAGTTGAAGAATGCCTAAAGGATGCTCAACATCTTATTCCTAACGTAAATGTGCACACAAATAATAATACTGGGAGATCGGAACTACTTGACTCCATCATTGTGGGAAATCATGATGAGTCAGAAGATATGAATGAAATTTCCACAAATTATATTGATTCAGGAGAATCATATAACATAAAGACTACAATTATCGACACAAACTTTGCTTCATAGATTGCTAAAAACCTTCACCCGAATCCGAACCAAAGTCCATGGCAGAGTGCCTCAAGCACTCAGATTGGGTCAAATGGAAGGAAGCAATCGAGACAGAATTGCGCTCGCTTAACAAAAGAGAGGTATTTACCTCAATAATACCTACTCCTCATAATGTCTTCCCTATGGGAACAATGAGGTGGTGAGATACAAGACGAGGCTTGTAGCATAAGGGTTCACGCAAAGACCTGACATCAACTATGATGAAACCTATTCTCCTGTTATGAGTGGAATCACGTTTCAATATCTAGTATCATTGGCAGTACAGATGAATTTATCCATGAAGTTGATGGATGTAATGACTGCATACTTATATGGGTCACTAGATTCGGACATTTATATGAAAGTCCCTGAAGGGCTTAATATTCCGAATCCAAAAGCAAATAGCAACATGTATTGTGTAAAACTGAAAAAGTTACTATATGGCTTGAAACAGTCGGTTAGAATGTGGTACAACCGATTGAGTGAGTTCCTTCTACAGAAGGGTTAGTCAAATAGTGATGATTGTCAGTGTGTGTTCACAAATAAATCCGCAACTAGATTTTGCATCATCTCAATATATGTCGATGATCTCAATATCATCGTAACCACACAAGATATAAAGGAAGCAAGCAATCATCTTAAGACGGAATTTGAGATGAAAGACTTGGGCAAAACCAAGTTTTGCTTAGGTTTACAACTTGAGCATCTTCCCTCAGGAATACTTGTACACCAGTCTGCATATATCCAGAAAATACTGGAAAAGTTCAAATATGGATAAATCATATCCATCAAAACACCCATGGGCGTTCGATCCCTTGATAGGGAAAAAGACCCATTCATACATAGAGATGAAGATGAAGAGATATTGGGACCTAAAGTTCCATATCTTAGTGCCATCGGTGCACTCATGTATCTCGCAAATAGTACCCGACCGAATATTGCTTTTGCAGTAAATGTATTGGCAAGATACAACGCAGCTCCAACAAAAAGACATTAGGCTGACATAAAGATGATCTTCAGATATCTCCAAGGTACAAAACATCTTGGTTTGTTCTATCAGAGAAATCAAGATATGACCATGGTGAGATATACCGATGCTGGCTATCTATCTGATCCCCATAATACCAGATCACAAACTGGTTATGTATTCCTATTTGGTGGTACGGCTTTCTCATGAAAGTCATCAAAACAGACTCTTGTGGCCACCTCCACTAATCATTCTGAGATAATTACATTATATGAAGCTTCACATGAATGTGTATGGCTTCACAGAATGATTAACCACATTCAATAATCATGTGGTATAGATTCATCAGAATCACCTACTATTATCTATGAAGATAATGTTGCTTGTATTGCACAAATACAAATAGGTTATATTAAGAGCAACATCACAAAGCATATTGCTCCTAAATTATCTTATCCTCATGAATTAAAAAAAATGGGGAGATTGATATTTTGCAAACAAACTCTTGTGAAAATCTTGCAGATTTATTCACAAAATCATTACCAACTTCTACATTCCAAAATTATATTCATGGAATTAGTATGAGAAGACTCTGAGGTTTGCAAAATTCAGGGGGAGTAAACTCCTGATATATATAACCAGTGAAATGATCATCAGATCATAAATATTGCACTCTTTTCCTTTATGAGTTTTTCCAAAATTGGTTTCTCATATAAGGTTTTTAATGAGGCAATATCAATACAAGTATGAATGAAGGGTAGATGATGATTACTTACCCCTTCGCTTGCTTCAAGATTTGTGCAACTTGTATTAGGAGGGAAAACATTGAAGCATTGCTCAGCAAGTATACATATATATGCCATAATATTTTTCTCCTGATATTTTTCCCTTTGGGTTTTACAGGAGTTTTTCAATGACATATTATTATCAAGCGATTATTCCTCATATTTTTCACAGGATTTTTAGAGGAACTTACAAGATATATACAAGTGAAGAAATTGATCAAGGGGGAGTGTTATGAAATTAACCATGTGATCAATGCAATTAGAAGTTGTTAATTGCCAAAAGGTGCCTATTCGAAGAGGTGTCTTCTCCCGAATAGACACCCCAATCTTGTATATATATGTGTGTGATCAAACACCAATGAGAATGAGGAGTCATTAGCAATCTCTCTCATTCTTTGTCTCTCAATTCTCCACATTATAACACAAAGGAGGAGAGACAAGGCATTGAGTCGATTTAATATATTGGACGCATCGATGCCAACAAAATAAATCCTGGAATTGAACTCCTGATTTGATTCCAACTCAATAAAAAAATCGTGTGACCACCTACCTTTCTTGGATCTAGGACAATGGAAAGAGAGATGTTGTCGTTGCTCGTCTTGCCACTATTGCCTCAGCCTCGTTCTCGATGATGTTGCCCATAACTCATCACCGCCGTCACCAGAGTTGGCCTCCTCCATGCCAAAAGGGCGGAGAGGGGAAGTGGCAGGTGTGGGAGGAGGAGATCGGAGGGTGAGCCAGTGAGGGGGAGGAGAATTGAGAGAGAGTGTTTGTGGCTAGGTAATTTTTATTTCTTTTTTGTTTTTTGTTAAGATGTGGGTCTTACCTAAAGAGTGAACTGAATCAATATATTGGAGAAAAAAATGCCAGTTTTTTAAATGCTTACATTTCATATCTTTGAATTGACGTTGATTCCATACACTGAATATGCTCTTGCCACTTTCCAATAAAGAAGAGGTAGGGGATTAAAAAGAGAGGGTAGGAGGAACAAAAAAGCTAAGAAGTGTTTATATGTATTTTCTTTTAAAAGTTGCATAATTATTAAAGTGTGAACAAATGGTAGATAGTGATTAATTACCCCTTCACTTGCTTTAAGATTTGTATAACTTATATTGAGAAGGAAAGCATAGAATCAATTGCAGCCCAAACGGCATCAACTGCGAGGCCGCTTGGGGGCGAAGCCACAGCGAAGCAGCCCTAAAAGTTGTAGCTGTGGGGAGGGAGCTTCGGACTGTGGCTTTCACCCGCTCGATCACTTGGCCTCTGTCTTTGCCTCCGCTCGCCCACTTCTCTCGCTTGGCCGCCACGCCGACCGAGCTTGTCACTGCCTCGCCGACCTCCGCTCGACCTCTCCTCCACAGGAAAAGCAGAAGCACTGCGCGAGGTGCTTCATTGCACTGCTAGCCACCTTCACCCGAAACCCTTCCTCCCAATCCCGAGATCGCCTCTCCTCCAGTTCCTCCCCGCCAGCTCGCCGCTGTCTCCTCTCCTGCTTGCCCTCCGGGATGCCGCGTCTTCCCCGCCCGTTCGTCCTCCCGCCTGGTTGCCACGTGCTCCTGATCCAGATCGCCAGCATCCTCCACGGGAGCCCCCATGCCTTCTAGAACCTTGCACATCCCCAGAACCTTAAACTCTAGCAGCAACCCAGCCAGAGCCATGCGCCGTCCGCAGCGTCGCCTCGCGACGAAGCAAACCCGCCTTCGGGGGGTCGACGAGATCCGCCATCTCGAGGCCTGGATCGATGCCGGCAAGCCCCTCCGGGGCACCAAACCCCTTCTCCTCTCGAAGTCCTCCGCCGGCTCAGCCAAGACCCTCGCCTTCGTCATCCCGATAAGCTCATGCTGCTAATTCGCTCCCTAAATTTTTTCGCTTATCAGGGAAGCACTGTGAATTGTGATCAAAGATTTGACTTTTAGCTCTGTGAATTGTGATCGAATATTCGACTTTTAGCTCTGTGAATTGTGCTCTCGAAATTGGTATTTGTTACGTCTTGACTGTTTAGCTCATCATTTTTGCATGGGTTGCATTATTCTTTCTCCCACTAACGATTTAGCTGGGCAAATTTTTGATGTGATTAGGAAGGTGGGAAAGTACCATAACTTTAGTGGTGTTGTTGTTGTTGGTAATTGTGAAGGTATCGAGGAAGAAAAAGCACGTGTGAATGGCTTGAATATTTTAGTGTGTACTCCTGGGCGGTTACTCCAACACTTTGATGAGGCTTCTTACTTCGATTGCTCACAGCTCCAAGTCAGTCGACATATCTTGTTCTGTGATTGTAGCCAATTCCAAATGTTGAGATGTAGATAATCTAAAATGATGTTTTTTTGGTAGGAAATAGATGTTGGTGCTTGATGAGGCGGATCAAATTCTTGCTCAAGATTTCCAAAATCAAGTTGACGTTATCATTTCTCAGATCCCCAAAGTTAGACAAACATTATTGTTTTCTGCTACACAAATGAAGTCGGTGAAGGACCTTGCAAGGGTTAGCCTGAAGGATCCTGAATATATAAGTGTGCGTGAGGAGGCTAGCACGGCCACCTTGATAACCTTGAACAGTATGCCATGATCGTGCCTTCTGAACAGAAGCTAAATATGCCCTAGAGCTTCATCACAAGGCATTTAACATAAAAAACAGTAGTATTCTTATCTAGTGTCAAGCAGGTAATTTGTTTGTTTCTGTCGAGTGCATATGTGTTCAAAACATAATGATTTACAAGTTAGTTTTTGATATTTCTTCTAATGTTGGACTTATGTAGGTGAAATTTTTTATGAAATTTTCAAGAAGTTTCGTCCTGGTATTCCTTTGAAATGTATGCATGGGCGAATGAAACACAAAGTATAGCAGGCCATAGTAGCAGATTTTAACGAAACAACTTCAGTTCTGTTCTCAACTGATATATTTGCTAAAGGACTGGATATAGGGAATGTGGATTGGGTGGTACAAGTAGGTTTTCACTCCAAGCTTCTATATTTTGCTTGAACATCTCATGTTGTAACCTATTTATTGCTTTTGTAGGTGGATTGGTGATAGGGAGTATTGACAAGTGACTTTACCATAGAATTGCTCAACTAGTGCATACTAGAGTGAACAATTACCTCATTTTGTGACTAGTGCATTTCTTATTTTATCTGTTACTCATTGTCCAACTTGCTTTATTCTAGGCAAAGGCAGAACTGGAGTAGAATATATCTCAGAATATAGCATCAGTACTGGTTAAGTTTCCCAATCTACAGCAACTGGGTAAAAGGGCTTTTGTCACCTATCTCAAGTCAGTGTACCTCCAGAGCGACAAAGAGGTGTTTGATCTGAGCAGTGGATATTGCACCTTTCGTGGCTAGCGATAATTGCATGTATGGCACTACATAACTTCATTCGGGAAAGTGCCATACATGATCGTTTATTTCAGAGGCGTGATGAGAATGAGGACTACATGCGAGCGGTTGCTCAAGAAGCATCATCTGCAACGATTAGTGAAAACGACATGTCAGTGGACAGTGAGGATATGAGTGCTCTTCATGATTTAATTGCTAACTCGATAACTACTAGAGAGTAGGAATGTGTTTTCTATGTGACAGTGGATACTGCACCTTTCGTGGCTAGCAATAGAGAGTACGAATGTGTTTTGTCATGTGACAGTGAATATTGCATCTTTTATGGCTATTGCTCAATTATTCATCACTTAATTGGTATGATGGTGTTTGCGTTTTGATTGGACAACTGGAATTTATGCATATATAGGGAAGATTGATGGTCTTGTATGTTGTCATGTACTTGCATCGAACAAGATAAACAGAAGGTTGATAAAGAAAAATAAACAAAATATATGTAATATTGCGAAAAAAATAAAATATAACTAATGCTCAGTTATTCATCACTTAATATTTTCACAAATATAATCCAAAGGATCAATATTTAAGTTAAATCAGCGTACAAACAAGTCTTCAGAACTCTCAAGGTTATTTCGGTCATTTAAACGCTAACTACAGCGGCCAACTTACAGCCAGTTTACCAAACGGCTTTTCAAAAAAGCTACAGCCATCAACTACAGTTGCTTTACTGCAAAACAAACTAAAATCAATTTTACAGCCCAGCTACAGCTAGGGATGGCAATGGGGACCCGATCCCCGTTTCCCCGCGGGGAATTCCTCTATTAGGGGACGGGGGAAATCTCTCCCCGCGGGGGGCTTATCGGAGAAAATATTGCCCCTGTCGGGGATCTCGGGGACGGGGACGTTCCACCGTTCCCCGTCCCCGATCTCCGTCCTCGTCCCTGTGTTATCACTAATAGGTGGAAGTAAATGATCATTCTCAAAAGAAAAAATATATATGTGAGGTTATTATTAATAAATATGTTAAATATGAATTACTCTAGTGATTCACTCACAATTCAACCACACATGCACCATTACTCTAGTGATTCATTCATGTAGCATGTGATCTTTTATATGGCATTTTCGGGGATTATTCCCCGTCGGGGCCCCGCAAACCCATCGGGGATCGGGGACGGGGGAGAATTAACCTCCGTGTACGGAGACGGGGGCGGGGAAATTTTGTTTATCGGGGATCGGAGATGGAAGGGCGCTCGCCGCGGGGATTTTTCCCGTTGCCATCCCTAACTACAGCCCCGCCGCCGCCCGGCGGGTGACGTGCGTTCGGCTTGTCCTGTGGTGCGGGCGGCGTCTACTGCGCGCCCTAATCAGGCTAGGCTCCTACTTGCCTACTCGCCAGCAGCGCGCGTGCCTATAAATACCACCGCCGGATCCGATCGGGCTGTCCCGTGCATTCGCCGTGATCAGCTCTCGTCACAGGGTACGTGCCTGCAGATATGCGATGCTAGCTCTCCTCCAGATTTTTTTTCTTTTGATCTCTTCCTTCTTGTTGTTGAATCTTGACGTGCCGGCGCCGTCGTGCGCGCGCGCATGGCCTCTTCCGATGCGGAGAGCCGCATTGAGTGCTTGCTTCAATCTGCTTCTTTTTTTTGAATAAGAAAGAACGATTCTATCTGTTTCTTTCGAAGCTAGAGGTAAGATGGGATTTTGTTGTTGTGATTTTAGAGAGAAGCACCTCTCGTGATTTAATTAGGGCTCGAGGCATCATTATTCACCGTGCGGTGTGTCGTGTTCCGACGATCTTCTTACGGATAGCTCGTCTTGAGTAACATTGTTGTGAAATTTTTATTTTTTTTCGGACGAATTCAATTAAAGCTCTCATCTAGTACTGTCTCCGAACTACTTGCCTAGCTTAAACCGCATAAATTGCCAATCCCAGTCCCAGAGCCTTGTTTGTCAGCAATTGGATGCCTCGGTTTCAGTTACAAGCAGAGAGAGAAGGGCCATTTCCTTCTTGAACAAAACATTACTCCATTATCAAATTGTTGCTCTTTCCATTCATTTTTCACAAGGCACAGTAGCCGCTTTTCTGAATCCTGATGCTAATGCTGTTGTTTCATTGTTTGGATATTCAGAATCCTAGTTGAAGACATTCAGAAACTAGTACTACTCTGTAGTCTGTACTCGCCATGGCTGATTTGAAGGGTGATAAGCTGTTGGCCGAGGTGCAGATTGCCCAGCCCCTGGAGCGGTGGTCGATACTGTCGTATGGTGTTGGCCACATGCTGAATGACATCACGTCGGCATGCTGGTTCACGTACCTGCTGCTTTTTTTGCAAGAAATCGGGCTTACTCCAAGGTAGTGATCACTGTAAACAGCATAACACTAGTGGTCAGTGTAAAGCTTTGCATTTTCTGAAGCAAAGTACTTTGGCCGCTGCTGACTCAATTATGGCTTGTGTTTCTTGCAGGGATGCAGCTGTTGTGATGCTTTCTGGTCAGGTTGCTGATGGACTAATGACGATTCTCGCAGGCGAGATGGTATTAGAAGAACTGAAATTGTATGTTATTGCCGATTATGAATAGTTAGTAATTGACCTGTGAACAATGTGTTATATGATCAGATTGACCGCTTTGGTCGTTTCAAGCTGTGGCACATTGGAGGATCAATCCTGGTTAGCATATCCTTCTCCTCGGTCTTCGGTGGATGTCTGCTTTGCACCATTTTGGGGACCGATTCATACCTTCTGAAGACCATTGGTTACAGCATTTTCGCAGCGGTCTTCAACATCGGCTGGGCGGCCACACAAGTTTCTCACATGTATACACCCTTTGCTTCTTGAACTAGGACTAAGCCTTTTATCTGACAAAAGTTTTAGTGTTGATGCGTTTTCTTCTTTTTAGGTCGATGGTGAACTGCATAACATTGAATCCCACAAGCCGGGTAGGCTTAGCAAGCTGCAGAAATGCATTCACTATGGTGAGTACATGATTATCTTATGAACACTTATGTTTTACTGGTATTCTGCGAATTATGTAGTTGAACTTATTCTACACAATCTTGATATTTTACTAATTTTTTCGTACATGACAAAGTGAATGAATTCTAAACAAAACAAGATATCTTCTTACCACTGTTATTTTCTGACTGAAAGTGACTTAAAACTGTTTTGTTCAAATAATTTATGCCTACTTTATATATATATATATATATATATATAAATTATGTCTTGTTCCATTGAATCAATTGTTAACATGAGGAA
Source organism: Otatea glauca (assembly GCA_036346275.1). NCBI lineage: Eukaryota > Viridiplantae > Streptophyta > Magnoliopsida > Poales > Poaceae > Otatea > Otatea glauca. The sequence continues at coordinate 54,229,057 of CM070722.1, read as the reverse complement.
GATGCTCACTACAAATTGCAAATACAGGTGGCGAATCTTGGTTTATACGCGATTGCCTTAGCAGTCTTTGGTGCAGTGAAGGCTAAAGCATGCTCAGACATTGTTCTTCAGGTGGTAGTCTAACCTTGTCAGTAGTTAGATTTGAGCTTGTTGCGATAGCTGGTCACTCCAGAAAAAGATAGGTAGAGAGAGAGAGAGAGAGAGAGAAATGCTAGTATTGTTTCTTTTGCTAAAATGGTCTTCATCTCTTCACCTGAAGTACCGGTGGATTGCGTACGTGTCCATTTTTGTTGGATGCTGCTTCCTGGTGGTGTTTCATGTCGGAACAAAGGAGCCAACGTACGTTGATAGAATAATTCAGCATGGAGTACTTCATGAACCGATGTATGTGCTGTAAATCATGTTTGCTGAAATTTGTGGTTTTGCAGCTTAAAGTCAGAATCTAACTGTAAGAAACCGGCTCGGATATGCTGGGGTTACTGGTTCAAGAAGACCTTGTACTACCAAGTTGCTCTCCTGTATATGCTTGCAAGATTGATCACAAACGTCTCTCAGGTTGACACCTTGCCCTCTCAGAAAAATAATGTCTTAAGTCTCTTAATTAACATGAAAATACACACTGCATGCTCTGTCATAGCTATGTGACCGAATTTTTTAATAGGTTCCATCTGTCATGCACACTGCATGCCCCTCAGATTTCTCTGAACAGTGTTTGAAGGAATAAGATTTCTCTGAAAATAAGTCCCTAAGATTCATTCATTCTTTATTTTACTGCTCAGCCATTTCTACTATGAATCTGTAACTTATGTCAAAAAGCGAAGATCATACACTTTTCAATCATCTTTTCCTTGTCTAAATCTGTTTTTAACAAATAAGGTTTAGGACAATATGCTTTGTGGAGAATTCTTTTTCCGAAGGCTCTTGCTGAAGTATCCAAGTGACCAACCTGAATTAGCTATGGCATTTTGTTTTTTCCTGATATGCTCTCTTATGTATAATCTTTTTTGTTTCTGTTGTTTGCAGTCGCTCATCGCATTCTATGTCACCAGAGATTTGAGAATGAACGAATACTCAAAAGCAATTGTAACTTCTTTGAGTTCATTGATTACAACTTGTGCATAGGCTGATAGGCGTTGAGAAGTACCTTTGCTTCTTTACTCGCACCTATGATCTCTGACTTCTCTTTGCAGATACCAGCCATCATATTCTGCTGCAGCTTCTTGGTGTCCGTTGTTCTGCAGGTCCTCCAACTCTTGTAGTAACACTGTTCCAAAATTTTCACATCGAAAGTTCCAATCCTTTCACACGTCTTTGCAACTGTTACAATGCAGGAGATCAAGTGGAACAGCCGTCGCCTGAAGTCGCTTCTCACCATCGGGGCGATACTCTGGGTGATGTCCGGGGCCGCGGTCTTCGTCCTCCCGAGCGAGATGCACAACCTGATGTACCCTCTTGCCATAGTCATCGGCGCTGCAAACGCTCTCGTGATGGTAAAGACGGGCACTGCACTTAGCACTGTTATGTTCTGTGAGTTTGCTTACGTTTTGTGTGTTCGGAGCAGGTCACCACAGTTGGGCTGGAGAGCGCGTTGGTTGGTGACGACTTGAACGGCTGCGCTTTCGTCTACGGCTCACTGAGCTTCTTGGACAAGATCTCCTGTGGAATCGCTTTGTTCGTCCTCGAATCATACGAAGGTACGCACGAAATGATCCAGGATAGTAAAAACCCTTTACGAATATACCTAAACTGATCTGAATCCAGGATAAGAAGCTTTATTCTTTTAATGTGATTTCCTGATGAAATTAGTGTGGTGATGTGGAATTAATTAATCAGTTGCAATGCTATGCTCGTTGTTTCAGACAAGACGAACTGCGGTGAGACGAGGGGGCTGAACACGGTCAGTAGGTACGGGACAGGCTTGATTCCCTCGTGTTTCGCCGTCCTCTCCCTGCTGGTCACCTCCACACTAAGACTGCAGGACACCACCCCAAAAGCAGCAGCTGCTGCTGCTGCTGCACTGGAAGCTCCATTGCTTGTCTGAAGCATGCTGCTGCCGCATACTTTATGTTCAGGAACTGGTAATCTCATACTGTGTGTATCTTAAGACGAAATGCAGACCTCCTTTTCAATTAGGTTTGGAAAGGAAGGAATATATACGTAGCTGTAGCGTTCCATCCTAGCTTAGCTTGGAGCTAGAGTGCATCGTCTGTCATAACGCTGGTAGTAATACAGCTCTTTTCAATTAGATTTGAAAAGAGGCTTCTCTGTACTGCTATGTTAATCATGTACCATCTCTGTTCCAGTTTTGAGTAAAGTTTTAAGGGAAAAGAAACTTGTTTCGTTGATGATCACATTATTGTACAACGTACAAGCAGCATCGTGGCAGGAACAAACAGGATCGTGTGAAAAACTAGAGAAATACACTGAAAACAACATATAAACTATGGCAAGGAGGATCGAATGCCAGCCGGATCGCTCACAACTCGTCGTCCCTCCGGTGCTTCCCCTTGCCGTCGACGTCGGCGCCGGTCACCCTCTCCTTCACCTCCTCCAGCTTCTCCTTGGCCTCGTCGGCGGTCTCCCGCGCCTTCTCTTTCACCTTCTCATACCCCTCGTTCGCCTTCCCCTTAGCCGCCTCGTACCCGTCGCCGGCCTTGCCCTTGGAGGCCTCCTTGCACTGCTGCAGCTTCTCGGCGGCCGCCTCCGCCTTTTCCCACGTGGCATCCTTCGCCTCCCCTGCCCTCTCCCCGGCCTTCCCCTCGACCGCCTCCTTGGACTGCTGCAGCTTCTCGGCGGCCGCTTGCGCGTTTTCGCACGCCGCGTCCTTCGCAGCCCCTGCCTTCTCCCATGCCGCGTCCTTCGCCGCGCCGGCCTTCTCCGCGGCGGCGTCCTTGGAGTGCCGCAGCGTCTCGGAACCCTCGCCGGCCTGGTGCTTGGCGCTCTCGTATCCTTCGCTGGCCTTCTCCTTGACCTTCTCCTCGGCCTTGGACTTGCCCTGCTTTGCCCGATCGTGCGCTTCAGCGCCCCTCTCGCTGGCCGCCTCGGCCGCCTCCTTGGTCTTGTGCTTGGCTCTCTTGGACGCCTCGCCGGCCGTGCCCTTCACCGCTTCCTCCGTCTTGTCCTTGGCTTGCTCCGCCTTGTGGGACGCACCCGTCGCGGCCTCCGCCGCCGCCTCCTTGGTGTCCCCCGCCTTCTTGCTCGCCTGCCTCCCCGCCTCTGCGTACACACGCACGCACATGCCGCGCATTAGTATCACTCACATGAGAAAAGATGCCGCGCGCGCACGCTGTGTGAGTGGCTCACGTACCTGAGGCGATGTGCTGGGCGGGCTCGACGGTGTGGCCGGCCTCGCGCGCGGCCTCCTCATCGTCGACGTCGTTGACCTGGTGCTTCAGCCCGAGCCCCTCGGAGATCTTGTCCTTGGCCCAGCCCGTCCAGGACTCGTCCTCCTTGCTCGCGGCATCCGTGCCGGCGTCCGTCTTCGCGGCCACGCCCACTGCAGCCGCAAGCAGCAGCACCACCAGCAGCGCCGGGGGGGCCGCGAGCCTCTTCGACCGCGACACGACCGCCATTGGCTCGTTCCAAAGCTAGAATGTAGTGACCGCCGATCAGTCGTGGGCTACTCCTGTCCTCGACTATCTTGGATGGGTGCCAAGAAGAGTAGATGCGAACGAACAGTGGAGCGATCGGGTCGGGATTTTGGGGTCGCGGGATTTTATGGGCGTGAAGGGTTTGGACGCGTGGAGCGGCTGGTTGGGGCGGGGCGGGTGGTGGCGCGACGGCTGTCCGGCTAAGGTGGCACGTTGCCGCGACACGTCGTCCGGTCGGCACGCAAGCAGCGTCGGCTTGGGTGACAAGCTGGTTCTAGTCGCTTCGGCTTCGTTTGGTCCCAGCGTATGCTACGTACGGGGATGGGCCGGCGAAGGCGGCAGCACGTAGTTAGGTACGTGGTCCGATTCGTTGGGTTGGCCGTCTGATATTATATCCCCTTTGCTCGCCAACGCACCGTGCACTCGAGCACGGCAATGAGTGATACGAAGCAGAGAACCATGAAGAAAAGGCAAACCCCCGTCAGCGGGGCCTATAGTTTGCTTGTTCGGCCTGTCTGAGCCCAATGTTCGGTGTTGGGCTAAACTTACCACTAGTTGGGCAAGAAAATTCTTGATTTTGCAATGTCTTTTGGAACGTGTAGTCAAGTTATTTGCCTCGTCTTCATTTGTAAAAACCCATCGTTGCAACTTGCAACTATGGGCGTGATTGGTAGCCTGCACAACACCGAACAAGGGCCACGGGACTCAGGAACTACGGAGTATTTGGCCTATTTAGTCTCGCTTTACACTTTTTTTTATTATCTTTGACCTCATCTTGAATAAGTTATAAATCTAACCTCTAGAAATACCGATAGACAACACTTGTTACATATCATATTCTTCTACTGTAGCAGGTCATCGATACCATATCTATTATGAAAGATGATCTACCGCGGCCCCTCCTACGATTTTTTTTTCAAAAAATAGTTCTCGTGCAAACTATGTTGCAAAAATGGCCCCTCTTTGAGTGTGGGAGACTCGACAGACGACATGTGACGAACACTCTCACCACGGGTACCCCCAGCGGCCCGGAATGACGAACGGGCTGCCCCAAGACCGGCTCTGGCCAAAGGCCCCCGCTGGGCTACGAAAGACACTCGACCTCGACTAAACTAACCAAGGGGTGTCCGACCCTCGCCACGGGTCGGACCCCGCGAGCTCCGACCAATCCAAAGCGATCTCCGTCGAGGACTGAGTGCCAGGCTGCCGCGAGCCGTTGGTCACCTGCCCCCACGGATATGACAGCGCGGAGTGACCGTGCGAGGGCAGGTGGCTCCTTCCCAAGGCAGCAAGAAGGTCGCCAAAGTCAAGGCTCCAGTCTCATCGTCCAGTCATGCACAGTGTGGGGACGCACTCCCTCCCGAGGCAGCACCGAAGCCACGCATTACGGCGTCAACATCTGACAGGCGTACAGGAGGGTAGGAGCGCCATTCCCTGATTACACGGAAAACTACGCCACTCGATGAGTCCACCGACTCGGCGTGGGGTAAGTGGACGACCGGTCACATCGCCAAGATCAAGAGCCAGGACTCCTAGCGTAGGACACCTCATCCTTTCCTCTCCCAACTTCCCCTGTAACCTGCCCCCTCCGACTGTATAAAGGGAGGCAGGGTCCTCTGGGAGGGGGATCGAGGGATCGAACCATCCTCTTCTCGTTTTCTTAGCTCTCGCTTGTAAACACCCCGCAGTCATCTGCACCCAAAGCAATATAGCACCATCGCACGAACTGGAGTAGGGACATTCGGTCCGAACCAGTATACGTCTTGGGCTCCCTGAGTCTAACCATTCAAGGAGAGGGAACGCGCGACCCCTTAACTAAAAATTCACTCGCCGGTGCTCGAAACACCGACAACATGTGTCACTTGTACGTGATCTCCTAGTGCGGAAGGGAAAGACTAGCGTCGTTGCACGCTCGAATGGGGAGAACGGTCGGGCCCACCAAGTTGCTGCGGCCGGGGTGCACTGCAGGTTGGTTCTACGCACGCCTAGCACGACAGGCACGCCCGGGCACGGGAACTGCTTCACGTAGGCGAGTGGATGGCAACAGGAAGGCTGTCGTGGCCTGTGGAACTGACATGTACCATGGTGGTATGTACCACCTCCGTCCAAATTTATAAGGCTTATTTTTTGAACGGTCTTATTTATAAATATAAAGCTGGCATGTAGATTTAGTGGAGCATTTTCTTTTATACCCCTATTTATTCTCTCACAATCATATGCATTTATTCATTACCACCCACACAAAGTATTAGCTTTTATCTTCCAAGATAATTAAGTGGGGATATCTAAGTCATTTTCTCTCATACATTTCTCAATTTCAACGCAACCTTCATCCTTGTACAAAATCAAAATATGACTTATATTTTTGGACAAGGGAATACATCATTACAATAAATGTTCATAAATGCAATGGAAAACATGTCAATAGGTTCCTCACAGATACTCTGTATATTAGGGCGTGTTTGGTTGATGGGATGAGGTTAAATAGAATGAGATGATCATATATCATTTGGTTCCATTGTTTTGAGTGAATAGAATGATTCGGCATCTATAGAAAATATTTCTCAAATTTGTATTTCATCATTTCAGATAAGATGATTTCATTGAAGCAACCAAACATATAGATGATATATATATATATATATATATATATATATATATATATATATATATATATATATATATGGGAATCGCTAACTGAGAAAATATAATACATAGAGCATTAAGTAATTAAGCTCTCGTCCTTGTGTGCAGGTTCGCTGGCTATCAGTCCTGAATTGTTGTGTGAGAGAAGTGTGATTTCAGTCCAATCCAGCACCGGTAGTAATTAAGGTCTTATTTGGCAGAGTTCTATATCTTAACTTCATCTCAGATTTGAAACTTATAGGTTAAAATAAAGTGAATTAAGTTTATATTTTTAGTCTAAAATGTAAACAAGATGACACACCTAAACACTATTAATGTACTCATAGTTCTAACTCCATAAATTTCTGGAGTTAAGAATACCCTGCTCTACTAACTCCACGGATTTTAGTGAAGCTGGAGCTATGCCAAACACACCCCTAAAAGAGCTCTTTTAGTGTACAATAAATTTAATATAAATTGTACATTCTATTTCGATCTAATGGATCATATTAGTTATTATTTATTTATTTATACATACATTGGTTGTTAGACAAATGGAATATCCTCCGACGATCTTTGGCATCTCAGTCATCTACGGGACCATGCAAGGTATGCATGTACCATCACCAGGATTGGCGCCTCCTCCAGACGCGGCAACGACGCCAGGCTCGGCAACAGATCGTCGCCTTCCAGATATACACAGGCCCATATGGCAACAAACTATCTCCTAGAATTAGGCATCTATTGTTGATTAGTTTGTTGCCTAAGATAGCACATGTATAATCTATATTACTAGTTCTGATGAATAGAATTGCATCGCGTGTTTTACCTGCATATCTCACGCTTTCATGGTATCATAGGGGTTCGTTTCCTGCGCCCCTCGCTTCCGCACCCTAGTTGCCAGACGCCGCGTTCCGCGCTGTCCGCGCTAACCCCTATTACCGTTCCTCTAGCTTTCTCCTTTTTCTGCTTCCCATGGATGGTTCTACTGACGATGACAACGCGCGCTTGGCCGAGGAGGCCGCACACAAAGCCTCAGAGGATGAACGCGCCGTCTCCAGGCCGAGCACATGTGCCTTGAGAGCGAGCGGGCACGCCTCGACGTCGAGCTTCAGCTTCTTCGCACTGCAGAGCGTGCCCACAAAGCCCGCCAAGATGACATTGAGGCCGCCACCATCGCCTCGCTGCACGCACAGGCGGTGACCGTTGTCAACATCCGCTCTCTCATTCCCGTCGTCCACGACGGCGAATCGCCGAACTACACCAAGTGGTGCGGCCTCTTCCTCCTCGTCGTTGGCAAGTACGAGCACTCCGATCACGTCCTCACCAACGATATCTACCCCGACAACTCCGCATGGGTGCGTATGGAGCGCACCGTCCTCGGCTGGCTCTATGTCTCCATCTCGCCCAAACTCGTCGAGGTCGTCATGACCCCAACGTCTACGATGCGCTGCGTCTAGCTCGACCTCGAAGAGCAATTCATCGGCAACAAGGAGACGAGGGCGTTGTACCTCGACGCTGAGTTTCGCGCCTTCTCTCAGGGCGATCTCTCCATCTCCGACTACTGCAACAAGATATAGAGCATGGCCGACGCTCTTGGTGACTTGGGCGAGACCGTCCTCGACCGCACCCTCGTCCTCGCCGTCCTGCGTGGCCTGAACGAGAAATTCTACCACATGGAGTCCCTGATCAAACGTTCCAAACCGTTTCCCTCCTTCACTGAGGTTCGTTCTGATCTCATGATTAAGGAGCTCACCATGCAGAATCGTCCGCCCATGTCGTCCACAGCCTTCCTCGCTACTGGATCCACCACCGGGGGCTCTTCGCGCCCCCCTTCCAGCGGCTCCTCTAGCTTCGGTGGCTACAAAGGGAAATATCGTGGCAAAAATGGCGACGACAAGAACAATCGCCAATCTGGCGGTTCCTCTAACAACAATCAGGCGCGTCACAACGACGCTCGCGATGCTGCTCCCGTCACCCAGTCCGACGGCACCCAGACGTCCCACTCTGGCCCTCTCAGATTGTTTAATCCTTGGTCTGGGACGGTCCACTGGCCACATGCGGGCCAACCCGCTAGCATCCTCGGGCCGAGGCCGACCTTTCCTTCGCAACCACCTGCGGCACCGGTTGGGGCGCTCTACACTGCTGCCCCCAGCGCGCCATCAGGCTACGCATCGTCACCATACGGTGGCTTTGCTGCTCCTCCGACACAGCATGCGCCGTGGACTCCAATGTCCGGTGCAGGCTACTGGGATCAAGCTGCACTGCTTCAATCCTTCCAACACCATGTCCCTACAACCCCCTCCGTCCGACGAGTGGTACATGGACTCCGATGCGACATCTCATATGGTTTTCAACGCTGGTATACTTCACTCTTCCCGCCCACCCCACTCTTCTTCCTCCATTATTGTCGGCAATGGTTCCTCTCTTCCGATTACCTCTGTTGGCTCCACTGCCATTCCTTCCCCCATACGGTCATTTTTCTCTTCGAAATGTTTTAGTTACTCCTTAGATTATAAAAAATTTAGTTTCCGTTCGTCAGTTTACCATTGCCAACAACTATTCCGTCGAATTTGATCCGTATGGTCTTTCTGTGAAGGATCCTCGCACTCGGAGCGTGATAGCCAGGTGCAATAGTTCCGGCCACCTCTACCCGTTGACGTCGTGCTTCCCACAACCACATGCGCTCATCACCACTGCACCTTCCACTCTCTAGCATCGTCGTCTGGGCCACCTCGGTGTCGAAGCTCTCTCCAAGCTCGCTAGCTCTTCATCTATTTCTTGTACTAAGAATACTCTCGAGTCAGTCTGTCATGCTTGTCAACTCAGTCGTCACACTCGTACTCCTTTTGCTATTTCTAGCTCGCGCGCCACCAAGAATTTTGATTTAATTAATTGTGACCTATGGACATCCCCATTGTTAGCATTTCTGGTTACAAATATTATCTCATTATTCTTGATGACTGTTCTCATTATTCTTGGACTTTTCCGTTGCGATTGAAGTCCGACACTTTCTCCACACTTTCGCACTTCTTCACTTATGTCCAAACCCAATTTGGCAAAATAATCAAGTGCGTACAATGTGACAATGGCCGTGAATTTGACAACTCCTCTGCGCGTCACTTCTTCCTAACCCATGGCGTTGCACTCCGCATGTCATGTCCACATACCTCCTCTCAAAATGGCCGAGCCGAACGCATTATTCGCACTACGAATAACATCACACGCTCCTTTGATGTTTCAAGCCAGCTTACCTCCTCCATATTGGGTCAAAGCCATGCACACCGCCACATATTTACTTAACCGTCACCCAACCAAAACACTCAACTTTCTCACACCGTACTTTTCCCTTTATGGGACCACTCCCTCCTATTCTCATTTGCGTGTTTTTGGGTGTCGCTGTTATCCTAATCTCTCCGCCACGACGGCTCATAAGCTATCCCCTCGATCCACTCTATGTGTTTTCCTCGGGTATCCTTCGGAACACAAGGGTTACCGTTGCCTTGATCTCTCTACAAACCGCATCATCATCTCTCGTCATGTCACCTTCGACGAGATGACTTTCCCCTTTGCGGCAAATTCCACCTCGTCCACCCCACCAAACCTGAATTTTCTAACTAACGAGAATTTCATGCAGCTGCCCATCGGGAACCCCTCTTTTACAGCTCACCGTCGGACCAGCCCTGCCGCCCCAGGGGCTTCATCGCCTCGCCGGCGCAGTGGTCTTGGTCCGGCCCCGACGCCTCATCGGCGAGTCCCCTGGTGCCACTGCCGGATCACCCGCCGCCTGTGGGCCTCACCACCCTTGGTCACTGCCAACAGTGCTAGTCAGGCCCCGTCTTCTCTCCTGGTGGGCCCTGTCATCCTGCTCTGGGCACGGCGCCGCCAAGCGCAGCCACTACAGCTTGCCGCCCACCGGAGACATCGCTGCGCCGACGCCACTGCCAGCCACCCGGCGCCGCTTCGGCGCCACCGCTGGCCCCTTGGACCACCCGGCGTCAACCGCTCCTGGAACCGCGGTCGTGCCTGCTGTTGCCTCGCCACGGGCCCCGTTGCATGCGCTGGCCCTCGATGCATCTGGTGCTGCTCCCATGGTGCCGACTCGCACAGGATCACGTGCGGCCCTCCCCGTACCGACCACCGCCAATGCGCACAGCATGGTCACACGCGAGAAAGCTGGCTACCGTGTTCTCGTGGATCGTCTCAACCTCAGTGCTATGGTCTTGTCACCGGTTCCAAAGTCTTTCCGCTCCACTCTAGCTAACCCAAATTGGCGGACCGCAATGCAAGAGGAGTTTGATGCTCTCCAAACCAATAACACCTGGACTCTTGTTCCTCGACCTCTAGGTGTTAATATTGTCACTGGGAAATGGGTTTATCGTCAAAAGTTTAAGCCGGATGGCTCTCTTGATCGCTACAAGGCTCGTTGGGTTCTTTGGGATTTCACACAAAGGCCTGGGATTGATTTCGATAAGACGTTCAGTCCAGTGGTCAAGCCTGCAACCATTCGCACCGTTCTCAGTTTGGCTCTCTCTCGGGATTGGCCTGTGCACCAGCTGGACGTGAAGAATGCCTTTCTTCATGGGACATTAAGTGAGACCGTGTACTGCATGCAGCCTTCTGGGTTTACTAATCCTACTCATCCGAACTCTGTCTGTCGGCTCAACAAGTCACTTTATGGATTGAAGCAGGCTCCTCGGGCTTGGTACAATCGGTTTGCCTCTCACTTATTTTCGCTTGGCTTCGTGGAAGCCAAGTCTGACACGTCTCTGTTTATTTATCGGCGCGGTGATGATATGGTCTATCTCCTACTCTATGTGGATGATATTGTACTGATTGCCTCCTCCAGTGCTCTTCTTCACCGAGTAATTTCCGCATTGCGGGATGAGTTCTCCATGAAGGATCTTGGCCCTCTGCATTATTTTCTGGGACTCGCTGTTATACGCCACCAGGGTGGCATGTTTCTCTCTCAGCGGCACTATGTTCTATATATTCTTGACCGTGCCGGGATGATCGATTGCAAACCCTGCAGCACTCCCATTGATACGCAGTCCAAGTTATCCAGTGATGGACCGCCGGTTGCTGATCCTACTCACTACCGCAGTCTGGCTGGCACTTTACAGTACCTGACTTTCACTCGCCCGGATATTTCCTATGCCATGCAGCAGGCTTGCCTCTTTATGCATGACCCTCATGAACCACACCTCCTCTGGTCAAGCGCATCCTGAGATATCTTCGAAACACACTTGATTATGGGCTCTCTCTATGTCGATCTTCTCTTACTGAGCTCATTGTCTACTCTGATGCTGACTGGGCAGGCTGTCATGACACTCGCAAGTCCACCTCCGGTTATGCTGTTTTTCTTGGTGCGAACCTTATCTCCTGGTCTTCCATGCGCCAGAACACTGTCTCCCGTTCCAGTGCCGAGGCTGAGTACCGTGCAGTTGCTAATGGTGTCGCTGAGGCCACATGGTTGCGGTAGTTACTCATAAATCTTCACGCTCCTCTTCATCGAGCCACCGTCGTTTACTGCGACAACGTCAGTGCCGTTTACCTCTTCAGTAATCCTGTACAGCCATCAGCGAACCAAGCACGTGGAGATAGACTTGCATTTCGTTCGCGAGCGCGTTGCTCTCGATCATGTGCGTGTTCTGCACATACTGACCACAACGCAGTTTGCGGATATATTCACTAAGGGTCTTCCCACATCTATCTTCACTGAGTTTCGGACTAGTCTGAACGTCCGTCTTCCTTCCGCTCCGACTACGAGGGGTTTGGTAGACAGATGGAATATCCTCCGACGATCTTTGGCATCTCGGTCATCTACAGGACCATACAAGGTATGCATGTATCATCACCAGGATTGGTGCCTCCTCCAGACACGGCAACGACGCCAAGCTCGGCAACAGATCGTCGCCTTCCAGATATACACAGGCCCATATGGTAACAAACTATCTCCTAGAATTAGGCATCTATTGTTGATTAGTTTGTTGCCTAAGATAGCACCTGTATGATCTATATTACTAGTTCTGATGAATAGAATTGCATTGTGTGTTTTACCTGCATATCTCACGCTTTCATTGGTAGTATAGTAGTAGAAATATATTTACCAAATTAATAATTAGATCTAAATTCTACTGTCCACTATATATTACAAGTATAATATGTCATAAAATTTCTCTATTAAAAAACCGCTTCACGCATAACACGTGTCTCTGCTGGGCTCTTATAGAGCGCTCTTTCATGCTATGTAAAAGGCTATTTTCATAAATTACGTAGTATAGAATCTAAATTTTAAAAAAAATTAGATCAACGTGGCTATTTTGGTGAATAGTTCGAAAGTACCATGGTACCCAGCGCCAGCCTCGACCGAACAGAGTACTGCGGCACCGAGGCTTCGGAAAGTACGTATTTGGTTGGCGTTCGTTCTCTCCGAGCCAGGTTGGCCCGATGCACCTCGCTCGGTGGGAATCGAGGTAGCTGTGGAGCCTGGCTCGGCTCGACTGCTACAACAAGCCTCCCTCTCCCGTACGCAAGTCTCTCTATTCTTCTCCTTCGATCCAATTCCACCACCGTTGCCACGGTAATCTCAGAGCCACCGCCTTCTCCGTCGAAGCCCCGATCTGCCACCACGCCGCCCTCGCAAGCCCGAGGCAACTGTGGCCCTAGAGCCACCGTTGCATGCCTAGATCTGGTGATGAGGACCTTGAGGAGCGCGTGTACAAGGCAGCCGAGAAGGCCATCTTGTCTCTCTGATGGTGCGGGTTTGAGTGTTGCTTTTGTTAGTTTGTCAGTCATTTGTCACATCTCCTTAGTTTTACGGTGATTTCGGCTCGATTAATAAACAGACTATGTTGTGCCGATCTACGTGCTGAGGAGGCAGTCCAAGCACGGTTCGCGAGGCTAACGGACCGACGGGTCAGCCTATCGCCCGTTAGCGTCAAAAGAATTTAAAAAATCCGAAAAAATGCAGAAAAATATGAAAAAAAAATGCAGAATCAGTCGTGCATTTTTTTCATTTTTTTCTACATTTTTTCATACTTTTTCAAATTTTTTCGGATTTTTAAATTCTTTTGACGCTAACGAGCGATAGGCTAACCCGTCAGTCTGTTAGCCCCGCGAGCCGTGCTTGGACTACCTCCTCAGCACTTCGATCGGCACAATATAGCCTGTTTATTAGTCGAGCCGAAATAGACAGTGCCGTTTTTTAATTGGGTCGGAACGTGCCAGACCGTCCATTTGGGCACCTCTGCCTAAGACGATCGCCATTGGTTGTTTGTAGGTTTTCAAGATCTGCCATGAAATGACAGCTCTATCTGTCCTTTTCCGCCGTGGAAGGACTCCTCCATCGGCTCAAGCCTTGAGCGTGACTTAAGCGGTCATTGGAAGACTATAATCTAGATCTTTGCCATATTCATATATAGTATAGATCTGTTAATTGCATTCCTCTAGTTGTTGAAGCAAATGTCCTAGGCCTTGTATACTACATGGTACATAGATTCCACAATAGCGGAAAAAGGAATGAAGTTCTAGTCTGACAGTAAACACATAAAATAACTTGATATTAGTCATATATTGTGATTGTGTACATCCTAATGCTCCAGTTTACGATGAATAAATGAGATTCTTTAAGTCGTTGTCTTTTCAGCCGTGCCATCGCACCGATGAACAATACAATTATGTTGCACTCTGTTGATGATGCGATGAGCTCCATAGAATCTGGTGTAACGACCGCTAGTACTATTTGCTAGTTTGCTGCTGGGTAGTATACGTTCTCAAAATTTTCAGGGTGATGTTCGCTTTTCAGTTAGCTTCTCCTTCCTGTACTTCTTGAAATCTGATGCCAGGCCTGTGTCGAAGTCCTGCTTCATCTGCTCTGCTAGCTGCCTCAGCACCCGCACCATGATCACCGATCAAAACGCCCGTCAGTCCTGAGCAGAAAACACCGATGATTTTACACGAGTAACTGCTCGAAATGCTGACCGCCTCGCCGACGACTGTGATGATGTCTTCCGGGACCAGCGCGAGCACCGGCGGAAGGTCGAACTCGACGTGCCCCTTGAGGCTCTTATTGTCCTCCCGCTGCGGGTACAGCGTGCCGCGGACTGTCAGGGCGAGGTGCGACGGCATGGAATTGCTGTCCAGGCCGTTCAGCTAGCACTCTGTCTGCGTACGGCACGGCAGGGTTACTGTATGTACCTTCAGAATTTCAGACGTCTGAATCTGATGGAAATGAGGAATGGGTCGTCAACTTACCACTTCCATCAGGAGGAGGCTGGTGACGTGGACAGGCACGTTAGATAGGGATGGTAATCCAGTTGGTACCTCCGGATATGACTAGCGTTTACCTAAATCTGAGATCATGCTGTTCACCTGAACCCACTAGACTTCTCGGGTACGGATCTGTACCCACACCTGAACCCGATACTAGCATTCTACACACATGACAAAGAGGATAATATCTTGTTCTCATACTAGAATTCCAGTTCTCATACTAAGATGGTATATTCCAATTCTCCGGATACAAGGATGGCAGTAGCATGGCATGGGATGCATTTCATACATATATGGTTCCATTTTACTACGCGTCAATTTTCTGAAGTTACAAATCTAAAATGAAAATATTCTTTTCATGCTAACACTCCAACCGGAAACAGCTAATGAAGTCCTCCTAGTGGCATACTGGTATCATGAAGCAGCACGCATCGATAGCTGCAAAGAATGGTTTGAATTGCAAAGAGGCTTAGGAAGTGCAATATTTTAGCAAACAATTAGCTTATCCCTGTAATAGCAGGATCACCAATATGACAACAGCTTATCCCTATATCCAAAAGTGACTAACATTCAAAGCCAACTAAATATCTAGATCACCATACTACTTGTAGTATATAATTTACACTAACTAAAAACAATAGCAAGATCACATTCAAAATACTGCATATATGATAATACTACAAATAAAAATCACATGCCAGATTCTAATTTCTAAAGCACCGTCTCTGAAATCAACAAGACCTCTGGCTCTATCCTTGGCTCTGACCATTAAATTTCATCCGGAAGCCTATCCTAGGCTCAACTGAGAGGTAACAACAATTCTATTCTTCACTAAGGGGGAGATTCGGAGATGTATCATTACCTTTGAGCTCGAAGGAGGGCTGCTGCCAGCTGCCGTCTGCGGGGGAGGGGAGGGGAGGCTAGAGGGCGCACTTCCGGCCACAAGGTGTAGGGGGAGTCGACCGCTGGGGGAATGGGGGGTTGTGGACTTGCGTCTTGCGGCGGTCGGCTGGGCGCATCCGCGCAGGAGGACTGGAGGAGAGGAGCTGCTGAGGTGCCGAGCCGACTGCGAGTAGCCAAGGGTGGAGGGCCGAGGCACGAGGGAATTGGGGGGTTGCGGCGCCGACGATCGGCCGGGCGTAGGAGGCCAATAGTTAGGGTTTGGTAGGCAGCGTGGGGGATTGGGGTATGGGAATTTGGGGCCAAGCCGATCTGATCTGCCGATGGGGTATGCCGTATGTGGTGTGGGGGAGGGGAAAGGAGCGTAGGACGGGCTGACGGTAGGAGAAACAGAGAAAGTTAGAGGGTTATTTCATTTGTATCTCTCAAAATTAGGGTCCGCATGTCATAGGATACCCATTGGGTACCCATGGGTACAAATTAATATCTACGCCCATCCTATGACCTTATCGGGTACCCGAACCTGAAAATCCATAGGTCTCAAGTGCTACCCGTACCCGCCCTTATCTGGTCGGGTACCTGTAGGTACCCGAACCCATAGGTAAAACTGCCACCCCCTAATGTTGGGTCGGTACTCCTTCCTATTGGACTTGCTAACGAAGCACATGACGATCAACAGAGACGCCAACAAGAAGAGGAATTGGATGGGAGTAGGGTTGAAACCAAAAACGAAATTTCCGACCGTTCTGGAGAAAAAAGGAAACAGAAGTTTTTTTTCAGAAACAAAAACAGGAAAGCCGGTTTCGACGGATACGGAAACGAAAATTCCGTATAAATGAAACCGGAAATTCCGTTTTCTATTTTAAATAATACTAGGAATATATATTGCTTTATAGAAAATATCAAATAGAATTAAAAAAATTCTACAAAAATTCCCAAATTATTTTATAACATTTTGAACTTATGGAAATTATTTTCAGCAAGATTTTGGTTTTGTTTTTCTCAAATAAATTATTTATTTAAATCTGAAAATAGCAAAAAATCATTAATTAAATGCTGAAAATTCAGGAAAAAAATCATAAAATCCAAATTAAATGCTCAATTAAAGGATTTGCAAATTTTTAGGGTGTTAAAATTGGTAACATACCTAGATGGAATTTTCCACTTTCATTTCCGTACCCGCTCCATTCAGTTCCACATCCCTTTCCGTTACTATCTCTGTTTTTGTATCTGTTTTTGGGGTTTTTTATTTTGTTTCCGTTACTGGTAAAAAATATGAAAACAAAAACAGAACAGCCATTTACCGACTGTTTCTGTTCCGTTTTCATCCCTAATAGGGAGGAGCTGAACGCTCCACTCTTCCTATAAGATCAATGGAGAAGTAATACTTTGTTAGACTTGTGTATATTGTTCATATGGACAATGCACAGAAGCAGTTGGTTCCTAGAAAAAAATGAACACATGGTTGCCGGCAAGAAAATTGTGACCGATTGTTGTGACCTTTTAGGCTTTTGTCAGGCAAAGCACATATACTTATCAACGGCACAGTGAGAGATCAAATTCACTACCAGTGAGGAGTACGACAAGGAGACCCGCTCTCTCCATACTTATTCATTCTAGTAGCAGATATCCTACAAAGAGTAATTCAACAAGCTCACAACAGTGGCCTTCTCTTACGCCCACTAGACTCCACCAACTTTACAATATGCAAATGACACCTTGATCTTGCTCAAGGGTACAATAGCACAAGCAATAGTTTTGAAGGAATTCTTATAATCATTTGCAGATTTCTCAGGCCTAAAGATTAAACCATAAAAGTATATTTGTGCCAATTCATATGTCACAACAAGATGAAGCTATTGTCGCCGACATCTTACAATGCCCTATTAGCTTATTACCATGCAACTACTTGGGATGACCTCTCTCTACTAATAAGATCCCACATAGCCTCTGGGGACCTATTATCGACAAAATCGACAAAAAAACTATAGTCCTCCTCACCGACCTCCCTCTCTAGCTCTCTGCCCTCCTCCCCACCGCCGATCTTAGTAAGGACTGACGAACAATTGAGGACTGAGTGGCTGTCGGCTGAGGATATATGTGTGTGTGACTGTGCTCTACTGCTTTGCTTGATCTATTATTTTGTATGGCCGATGAGAATGAGGAATTGAGGATGATGAAGTGATGACTTGAGGAGATGAGCGAATTGCTAATGCTGATGAAGTGATGATTTTATTTATATATAAATACTATACTCAATGTATATACATATAGTTACTGTGCTCTGCTCACTATGTTCATTGATGCTGATTACATATGTAGAGTTAATCTGTGTGTCAGTGTGCTCACTGATGGTGATTAACTGATGTGTGCATGGCATCGCCTCGCCGGACGCCTTAAGCACTTTGGCGGTAAAAAGGTGGTGGGTCACTTTAAAAACCTTGTTCCCAAATATTTAGTGCTCCTCCCTCCCTGTTCCCAAAGTCAAATTTTAAAAGGTTCTACTTCAATGTATATGCATTGTTAGGACAAACTCGACGAAAAACATAGGGGAAAACAAGATAAGAAGGCTAGTATGACATGTATCTATTATAATATTAAAGTAGAGGAAAAAGAAGCCAATACGTTCACTCTCAAGGCTAAAAATTTTCACATTAATCAGAGAAAAAAAGATCTACACTGTTGATTGTGGTGAGTCCAGATTATAATAGTCTAGATTAAAAGAAAGAGTCTATCCAAAGTACGATAAAAAAATTGGGAATGAAAAATAAATGATAATTAGTAATCTGATTTATATATGAACATCAAAATAAAACTGAAATTTAGAATAAAAATTAAATAAAAATTAGTAGTTAGATTTGTATACGAATTTCGACGTAAAAACTGAAATTCAGAATAAAAAATAGCAAACTGATTTCTATATGATTAAAAGAAAGAGTCTACGTCTAGTACAATAGAAAAACAGAAATTCACAATAAAAATAAAAGAAAGTTAGCAATTTGATTTCCATACGAACATCAAAATAAAAATGAAATTCGGAACAAAAATTAATTGAAAATTAGTAATTGGTTTTGTATACAAATTGTAACTTAAAACTGAAATTTAGAATAAAAATAAAATAAAATAAATAATTTGATTCCCATACGAACTCAAAAGTAAAATCCCTAAATAGCTTAAATTCAGAATAAAAATGAAATTAAAAAATACTAATTGGATTTGAATACGATTCTAGCCTAAAACTATATAAAAACTCTATGTATGTATGATCCGACAAGCAAAACAAGCCACTATGTTCGCTTTTAGGCTAGACATTCCCACATTAATTAGAGGAAACAAAAGAAAAATTTACACCATCGATCGTGGTGGGTCTAGATTATAACGGTCTAGATTAAAAGAAATGGTTCATGACATGTATAATACAGAAATAACTAATATTCAGAATAAAAATAAAATTAGAAATTTTATTGATATACGATCAAAAGAAAGAGTCTATGTAAAGTATAATAAAAAAATAAAAAATATATAATAAAAAATTAAAGATAATTAGTAATCTGATTTCCATAAGAACATCAAAATAAAACTAAAATTCAGAATAAAATAAAATGAAAAATTAGTAGTTGGATTTGTATGTGAATTACAACCTAAAAAACTAAGATTCGGAATAAAAATAGCAATTTGCTATACAATTAAAAGAAAGAGTTCATGTTAAGTACAGTAGAAAAACATAAATTCATGGTAAAAAGTTAAATAAAATTAGCAATTTTATTTCCATACGAACATAAAAAAATGAAGTTTAGAACAAAAAATAATTAAAATAATCAATTGGTTTTGTATAGGAATTGCAATCTAGAACTGAAATTCAGAATAAAAAATAAAATTAACAATTTAATTTATGAAAGGATTCCAAAGCAAAATCCCTAAATAGCTTAAATTTAGAATAAAATTGAAATAAAAAAATATTAATTGAATTTGAATACGTTTCCAACCTAAAAATATATAAAAACTCTATGTCATGTATGCTCCAACAATATACAAATATAATTTGGAATACGAATAAACAAAAATGCCAATTTGTTTTACATAAGAATTCCAACCAAAGATAACTAAATCCAGAATAGAAAGTGTAATTAAATCCCCAATTTAATTTTCATACAAATTTCTTAATAAAATCAATATAAAAATTAAAGACAAATTAGGAATTGGATTTCTATACGAATTAAAACAACTAAAATTTGGAATAAAAATATAATAAAAGTGTAAATTTGATATTGATATGAATTGTAAATTAAATACCTAAATAACAAATTCTTAGTACAAACAAAAAGTAGCAATTGGATTAATGTACAAATTCTAAAAAATAAAAGAAAATTCGGAATGTGATTTCCATAAAAATTCCAAAGTAAAATTCCTTTATAAATAAAGCTTTAAATAAATTAAATAAAATTAACAACTTCATTTATGTATGAACTAAAAAAAATCAAAGTCAAAAGAAGGTACACGTTTGCTCTCAAGGCTAGAAATTTCCATATTAATATGAGGCAAAAGAGAAAGATATTCACTGTTAATCGTGGTTGGTCCAAATTATGATGTTGTAGATTAAAAGAAAGACTCCACAAAATGTACAATACAGAAATAACAAAAATTCTGAATAAAATAAAATAATTGATTTCCATACAAATCTCAATGTAAACTCCATAAATAAATTTAATTTGGAATAAAAATTAAACAAAGAATAACATGGATATCACGAGTGTTGTTATAAAATAACTGAAATTTGTTATAAAATATAAAAATTAAATTAACATTTTTCCATATGAATTACTAAGTAAAATTCCAAAATAAATATAATTTGTAATAAAAATAAACAAAAATTGTGAATCTCATTTCCATAAGAATTTCAACCAAAGATAACTAAATTCAAAATAGAAAGTAAAATAAAAATCAACAATCTGATTTTCATACGAACTCTTAAGTAAAATCCCTAAATATATATAATCCAACATAAAAATTAACAATTTGTTTTCTGCACTAATTCCAACAAAAAATATCATAAATTCGGATTCAAAATAAAATAAAACTAGCAATTTGATTTCAATATGAATTCTAAAGTAAAATCCCTAGATAACTAATTCAAAATTAAAATAAAATAAAAAGCATCTACTGGATCTGTATAAAAATTGTAAAAAATAATTGAAAATTATGAAAAAAAACTAATGGAAGTTTCAATTTGTTTTCTATATAAATTTGAAAGTAAAATCCCTAAATAACTAAAATTTATAATAAATTAAATAAAATCAGCAATTTAATTTATATATGAAGTATAAAAAATAACTAAATTTGAATACAATTAAACGTTATAACATGGATATCACGAGTGTTGTCGGAGGAGACCACACATACATGCAATGGTATCGACCTGTCAAGCAAGAATATATTGCCTTACGGGGAAGTGATAGCGAGAGACATAACGTTAGAGATGAGAACAATGTCGCGTTGTTCGCCGGAGTTGTTGAAGAGAAAGACCAAAGTCGAATGAGCCAAATATCGCGTAGTCTAGTGGTGAGCCTCTGCGTTGTTAAAGAAGTCAATAGCAAAAGAAGCTTGATGATGGGGAGTCCCTGGTACAGGGGCGGATCTACAGGGTATACCGGGTGGGCCGCGGCATACCCTGTAGATTTGGCCCAATCCATACATGATTCTCGTCATAATCTGTCACAGCAACCTTGCAGGATTTATAACTTTTGATCTATAGGTCCGATCGTGCTAATTCTTTTTTAGTTAGATGCGTATTGGACTCTAGTTTATTATGTTAAACTTTCAGGTCAATCCAACAGTTGGATCTCTGAGAATTCGTGATTTACCAAACACATCTACTCTGTTTTGTTAAATACGAAGCAATTATTTGAATCTGAATTGGGGTGAATTTTTTGTAGATCAAAAATTTGATTTTAGCTTCCGCACAATCATTCACCCCCTCTGATTGCTAGTTTAGTATATTTCGATCCTACATATTGACGAATACTAATAAAAAGGATACCCCAACAGGCCGCGCCACGGCCCGCCGCCGACCGAATCGCCTGCGAGACCGCGCAAGGCATCCGCTCCCGACCGGCCAGGGGAAGCGAATCCGACCAGACAGCGCTCCCGACCCCATCTTGGCGGGGCGGGATCTCCCGACTCCAACCCAACCAAGGTGACAAACGCCGAGTGCCGCGTGTCGTCCTCACCGCCTACCGCCACGCACTCGAATAAGGTCAATCGAGCGACTATACAAGGCGGTAGCTCCTTCCCAAGAAGATCCGTGATCAGAGAAGACAAAGCTTCCGGCCCATCAACGACCACGACAAGACGAGCGCACGCTCCTCCCGAGGCACCAACGCCACGCATCTCGACGCCAAGATTCGCAAGGACCACAGAGGCAAGCACGCTACTTCCCGAAATACCTAACCTCCCGACCACCAAGGCTACCAACCCAAAGATGGGCAAGACGGGTGGCGACGATCCACGGGACGAAGGACCGGAGCTCCTAGCGAGGTCGCCTCGCTTCCTCCTAACTCGATGTAACCCGCCTTTCCTTCAGATAAAAGGAGGCGGTGAACGATTCGAGAAAAACGAGCAAGAACAAGAAAGGAGAGAGCGCTATCAAACCCTCTCGCTAAGCCATTGGCATTCTCGCTTGTAAAACTTTGTGCGATCATCGTACCAAGAGTAATACAACACCACCACACGAATGGAGGAGTAGGACCTTCACCGAACCAAGATACATCTTGGACTCACGAGTCTAACCATTCAGTGGAGTGAACGCGCGACCCCCTAGACTTACAAATTTACTTGCCGGCGCTCCCGAAAACGCCGACACATATATACTTTATTTGACTCCTACTATAGTTGATATAGTTATATCTTTATTTATTGCTTATCTTAGTTAGTATTTTAACCACTCAATGGACGTATTTTATTTGTAAGGTTTTTAACTTATGAAGAGGAATACAGACATTGCATCTCTTTTTTTAAAACATGCAGCAAAGAAGGCCGCTACTGCTTCACCTCCTCCCCCGTCACAAACTGCAACATTGAGCGAGATATTTTCTTCAAAGTGGAAGAAGATGATATAATCAAGAGTTTTATGGCATTAGAAGGCGTAGACCGAACAAGAAGAAGTAATATTATAGATATATAAGCTTCTTTTAAATATATCGTCTTGTTTTTAATTATTTTTTTACTTATATACCGAATTTCTTAATAAATTTTAAATTATTTACCGAATTATTATTTGATCGGCATACCCTAAGTTTAAATCCTAGATTCGCCACTGCCCTGGTAGAGAGGAGATGAAGTTTTATATGGAAGACAAGCTACAAACGATATAGATTCATTGGGTAGCTAGGAATGTGCCATCACTGTCGCGGGATTTGATATCACACACGATGGCGGGAAGATTCTCCATATCATTTGACAACGACTAAAGCAAACATACTAGCACCAAAGAAGATGAGAGGTCATCACAGTTATTGAGGAAGCAACATTGTTGAGTTGGCCAACGTCGAATAAGAGAAGTGACTGACATGGGACAAGCAGAAATCGAGCATGTACAACATCCTGCATTTGTATATACATGCATGAATTCGTATCAATCAAAATAAAAAGCAAAAAGCTTGGAGTAGAGACGGCGTTACTGTATAGAATAGACTTGGGACCACTGGTGAGAGAGTGACAGGTGTCCCCGATAGGGATAAGTAAGTTGTACATATATGCATGTTAATGTCTCAACGTTCAACATTATATGCATGTGGATGTCATAACGTTCAGCGTTAAATAATAATTGAAGAGAAATAGAATATAGTTATAAGGTAGAGTATTGCATCAATAAGGGTAGCAGCTGAGAGGGATCGATCAAGAATTGGGTTTGCTATTAGAGATTGAAACAGATAAGTTGTGGGACGATCAAGAAGAGATAGAAGATACATGGATTGGTGGGGCAGCTAGCGTGCGGGGAAGATAAAATCAAAGTAAGTGCCCAAGAATGCATCGGTGTATACGTGAGCAATGTACCCTAATATTATGTAAAATATTCAACGTATTACTTGAGATTAAATAGAGATACATGTGCTGCATATATTTTAAAAAAAGAGTTATTGATGGAGAAAGAATAGGGTAAATAGCTACTTGATTTATGCAAGATGAAGAGTTACTAATTTTCTAAGAACCTAGTAACTTATTATGCTCATTGATTTTCTTCCATCAAAGCTTATACTTCAAATATGTTTCTCAAGTTGAATTTTCCTTCGAGTTTTTATTGTCATTTCTAATGTTTATGATGTCTTAAAAATCTAAATAGCCTACAAAATACATTAATATATTCTCAAGCATATAAGCTATATCATTTGATACTACAAGCTTTAAAAGAAATCTAGCCATGCAAATGCGCGAGCCACCCTGCTAGTTTGGAATAAAGGGAGTACAGTGACTCCACTCTACCACCATTTCTTATCAAACAAGGAAATAAAATAAAAGAAGCTTAAAAGACTTTAATGTTACAAAACTAGAGAGCAGTTGACTATTGTTTCGCCCTGTTTTTTTTAAATATATAGGGCCTTCATGAGCATCTATGGGTCCTAATTTTCAAAATATGGAGCCCTTATCAAACACTTGGCTTATATAAGCATATATGCAAAATTACAACTGCAAAATTGTGCAATTTGCAGCATAATATTGAAATCTAGTCATTGCTGGATGCAACAGGATCCACATTTCCATCCATGTTATATGAAGCATCAGCTGCTGCATTTGGGATAGCAGTTGGTGTGGCAAAATTCTGCAGTTCAGATCCCTCCAAGCCCTTTTCTGGTCCAAGACTATCCAGCTGAACCCCATGCCTTTTCAACGCATCTTTGAACTTATGAATCTGAAATAGCAAAAGTTTATAGTTTGAAAGAGCTTAAAAGGGTTTGTTCATAAATGGGAAAGACTTACAGTTGAAATGGTGCAGCTGAAGCTACAAATACGGCCTTCTGCACTTCTGTAAAAGCGGAACAATGGCAATACATGGACATGGAGCCTGCGACACATCTCTTTCTGTTCATCATAGTTGACCATAAGAAATTGCAGTTCTGGATGCATCCCAGCGAATTGATATACCTTTGTGGCATTAAACAAAAAGGTATCATAATCATAGAAATTTAATTGCAGCAAGTATTTTTTGCCCCCAATTGATTATGTATGAAGAAAACTGTTAAATATACATGCTTGTGTTCTTTTACCTTGGAGTGTAGCGCCTTACAAGCTCCACAACTAGGGGAAAAGAAGTGCACCACAATGAGCTTATCTCCGGCCATCAGAATCTGTTCGTCAAAATCTTGTTGTGATTTGATATTTTTCATGTTGACCTTCATATTCTTCTCCCACCATTTTGTCTTCATAGGGAGGTGAATAGCCTAACACCATGATAGTATATTTCATTGTCATCTCTTTTGTGCTTGAGCACATATTTGTCAATGAATGTTTAAATTGTGTCATTGTTTGAATGAAATTAACAGATTTCTACGTTTTGATGCAAATTTTGTAGTCCTTTTGGAAAGAGAAGGGATTTTAACCAATAATTTTCTAGAATTTTCAGTATTACATAATATTTCTGGCCAAGCAACCAAATCTCTTAAAAATAAAATCCATCTCATAAAATAACATCCCCGTTTCCAAAATAACGCACTTGTATAGCTTAGTATTACTAGGCTTGAAAATATTACATGAAGCAATATAGTGAAATTAAATTAAAATAAATACTCCCATTTGTGTTATGACATCCAAAAAAGCTAAGCCTATGGATTGTAAACGAAATTGCGGTCTCTGGTCTCACTTGAACTCTGAAGTCTGAACAACAAAAACAAATATCAGATCATTCATTCTCTAGATTTAACGACACTTGGCAATCTGGAAAACTGTAGCCAGTAGATTTTGAAATCTGCAAACTTTTTTTTTCTGTTTAAGATATAGAGGCAACGTTCAAAATTTTTTTTGAAAAAAAAGTTTCAAGTGGCCTTTGTCTTCTAGGAACCGCACTAGATATTTAATACTTGACATGGAAAGAATATTCTGTTTTGCCCTTGAACTAGCAGGACGGTCTTTCTTGAAAACAGTGTTTTTTTGTAATTCAATTGTCTCCAAGCAAGCAAAGTTCAGCATTTTATTTTTATTTAGTTTAAAAGAAAGACAAAAACTTTCACATGCATAATCTATTGCTGAGTGGTAGGGAAATTACATTGATGGACATTTTCCGTTCAGCTTTGGTGATCTGCCAACCAGTTGTAGCAACCTTTTCTCTGAGCAAGAGGTGCTTTCCCTTGGTCAGTGTGTGGTTCCAAGCCAACACCTTGAAGCAATCACCAGAACTATTGTTCTTGGATCCATGATGAGATGAACCAGCAACAACCCAATTGTTTGTCAGAGCAGAAGCCATTGACATCCTTCAACTGCAAAAAGAAAAGAACACGAAACAAATCAGCACCTTCATGAAATACTGCAGGAAAGGGAACACTCCAAAAGAAAACATACCACAACCTATCTGCACAAGCTTTCCAAGAGCTGGAAATTTTTTTGGCGGTTAAATGGGGATGGTCCATGCTAAGGTATTTATAGCTGAAGAAAATTTTGTCCCACAAGCGAAGGATACCTCAGCCTACCTACACAACCCCTGTTTGCACTTTTCAGTTTATTGTTCATCGCTATCAAAAGTAGTTAGAGAGGTGCTTCCATGCTTCTCTTTTTTACAGTTGCACAAATATTAAAGCATGAATAAATGGTAGATGGTAATTATTTACCCCTTCGCTTGCTTCAAGATTTGTGTAACTTGTATTAGGAGGGAAAGCATTGAAGCACCGCTCAAGTAGTTATTGTTTATTCAAATGCAGATAGGGCCAGTCAGAGGTGTTGTTCCTTGTGATCGTATTTGGACTAGCTAGGTGCTTTATTTCCTCAGTTGCCAATCTTGCAACTAAAGTTTTGGTGTTTCTTACATTCTATGCTGACTTATGTCTGAGGTGGTACGGCTGGTGCTCCGGATTGGAGGAATCCGATGTGTATTTGGATAGAAAGGTGGGCCTTTTGTGAACAAGACTAATCTCTTTTGTGTCAATCCTAATGTATTGTGCATGTGTGAACGTTTCATCTAAATCTAAATATGCTTTTCTCGAATGTATGATGGCATGGCTGGATTTCTTGATGGAAAGTCGGTGTGTCCAACATTGCAGCAACGTTGTGTAATCTACTTGTTTTACGTGATCCGAGCTCCATCTGTTCCTTACAAATTACGGCAGGTCTTGCCCTCTGCTCGTACCTATCCATCGCTTGAAATTTGCCATGCGATGCGCACGGACATGCGAATTTAACATTGGTTTTGCCTGACTTACAACCTGTACTTTCAAGATTTTACATAAGAACTGACTTGCAGCCTGTTAATCATAAATTAACCGACAAGTGTAGATGGGATTCCATTTACAATAAGCAACTAGTGACGAATAATCCTTTGGAACTAAGAAGATTTAGGTAGATCTAGATGTGAAAAATGGAAACAAAGGGAATTGATTGCACCCAAACTTTCCAAATAAGCGACTTAAAAAGCATTTTTTTATATAAAAAATTATGATCCACTTGAAGAAATTAAAAAAATAAAGGGATCTATGGTGAAAAAATACTCTATGAGATGATATTTTCAAATTTAGACGTACTGACCAGCATACTTGTTTTCCCCATTTGAGGAATTCAAGAGTTGCTTCCTCGCCGGCCTCTAAACGTCGCAAATTGTTGGAGAAATCGCAGCTAGGGCTACTTCTGAGTTTCTCCACCCTTCTGTTTACGAGTGTGTCTAATGTTCGAGCCACCTACCTAGTCCAAAGGGAGGAAGATAATGTATATATAGTCGCGCGATCTTGGATGACATCTTTATGTCAATCACCACCGCGTGATACTTTACACGTTGGTGGTAAATTGAGTGGATCCTTATTTTTAATCACTTGCATGTCACTTGTTGCGACAATGTATGATCCATGCCATGTTATGATTTGATAAAACTTATCGTGTATTCCCTTAGGCTCTTACTTCTTTTTTCGGCTATAGGAATTATCCTTTCCCACTCATGATATATTAGAGCTTAATATTGGAACTAAATTTCCGATTGCCACGTCGAAAATATGTGATCATGCAACCATTGTTTCGAATCTTTGATTCACACCCAGAGCTGTATTAAGAGAAAAAAAAACTTGACCCTATGTGAAATAAGCCGTAATCTTCCGGTTAAGAATTTGCCCAGTGTGAAAATACCATCAGTAAAAACACCGCTTATATGACTAACCTTGGTTGTTGCATGCACGCATAACAGTTGATATGAAATAGTTGTAGTAAGGAAATGTAACAAATGTGGTTTTTTACCTTTTCGCGCTTCGGTGGTAGTAAAGGTTAGCGTTCAGCTCTGGAGTTGCAGTATTTTATAATTTTGACAAACAAGTACAGCTAGGTTATGAATAATTAATATTCTGCTAGGCATATTACAGTGACCAAGATCAGCTTCAGAATACACGGTAAAAATTGTACAGAGCAAAATTGCTTCTTGTTCTTGCTCAAGAATACATTATTGTATGCTTGTATTAATCCTGAAGTTACAGCTGTTTCTCTCGACTGGGCAGATTCGCGATTCCTGCATAATCCTTTTTCACAATTTGCTTCAGCTCATTGCAGAATTAATCTTTTTTGTAGAAGCATCAACCCATGCTTGTCCACAACTCAACGCAGGCACCGATGACAGCTCGATTCTTTGTGTTGCAGAAGGTGTGATTGTTTTGTATCACTACCACGTCATAAGAAATGCAGCGCAATGTAAATGGTTAATTTGGTAGAGCGTTTCATGTGGGGCTCCATGGATAATTGCTTTCACATGTTAGCTCTACGGGTTAAAATTAAGTATCCATGTAGAAATAACTTTCCAACATTGTTTTGGACCCACAAACAGTCTTAGCAAGCCTTTTCAGCTGCAACATGTCCGACAAGATTAGAGCCAATTTACTACTTCGGCATCAGAAGTAGTATTCAGGATAGCCTTTTCCTCTTGAAGTTCAATTTCTGACCCAGACGCTGGGAACTCCATAGTTGACATGCTCAGTCAATAAATCCTTGAAATTCAGAACGTGATTTCGACTGTCTAAAGGACTGCATTAGATCCTTCGTACTGACATCTACAACCGTGCGACCTACCTCCTTGTTGACACCACTGTCATCCATCAGCTTTCTCATCTTCTATGACCCAGACCATTCCCCCAACTGAAACATAGATGTTTGAGAGGAGCACATAGTCCCCACTTTCATTACTCCTCAGTCCTCACCTTTAGCAGTTGCCTGTTCGCATGCTCAGCCAATTCGATCTCACCATGGACCCTACAAGCCCCAAGAAGCATCCTCCAGATGACAGAATTAGGCTCGACCTTCATGGAGTCGATGAACTGAAATGCTTTTTTCAGCAACCCTCCGCGACCCAGCATGTCAAACCACACAACCATAGTGCTTGACAACGGGCTCAATCTTGTACTGTTGTTGCATCAAATTGAAGTACTCACGTCCCTTGTCAACCATCGTGCCATGGCTGCACGAGATAAGGACAGCGACAAAGGTGATTTCCTCAGGCCTGACTTTCTCTTTCAGCATCTTCTTGAACGCATCTATGGACCCCAGGACATGCCCGTACAATGCCAATCCTCCTATGATCGAGTTCCAAGTTGAGACATCTTTATCTCGCATCGACCAGAACACCTCAAGTGCACACTTCATGTTCCCACATTTTGCATACATGTCGATCAGAGCATTTCCGAGAACGACAGTAAAATCAGTTCTCGAAAACATCTCCGAAAGAGAGGAATGCAGCCTCCGTCCAGCATCTAGATCACTGGAGTCGGCTCAAGCTGACAGCAAGCTGAGCATTGTGACAACATCTGGCTATTCGCCCGTGCGCTGCATCTTCTCAAACAGCTCCATCACATGCGTGTGCGACACATACCCGGAAATTATGGCGTTCCAGGACACGACATCACGCTCAGGTACCAGGTCGAACAGCTCTCTCGCCATTGCCATATCTCCCGGCTGCGCATATGCAGTGATCATCACGTTCCAAGACTCGAGGTCCTTCACAGAACAATCGTCGAACAACTCCCGTGCGGCACCAATGTTCCCTCTCCTTACACACCAAGCGATTATCGCCGACCACGTAACGGCATCCTCGCGCGCCCTGCGGTCGAACAGAGCAGCCGCGACGCCCGAATCCCCGCAGCTCGCGTGCATGCCAATGTGCGCGTTCTTGACGAACGCATCTGACTCGCATCCAGCCTTCACGATGTGGGCGTGCACCTGCGCCCCGGTGTCACCCGCGCCCATGGCGGTGCACGAACGGGTAAGGTGAGCTTGTCGGGCTTCACCCCACCGCCGTGGCGCGCCAAGCGCGCGTACAGGGAGACGGCATCCTGGGGCACGGCGGTGTGCGCGGCGCCGCGGATGAGGGTGTTGTACATGAAGAGGTCCGGGTGGGGGATTTGGTCGAACATGAGGTAGGCGTGGGCGATGGCGCCGCGGACGGCGACGGCGCGGAGCGCGGAGGGGTCGAGGAGGAATCCCCGGAGGACCATGAGCGCGTGGACATGGTTGATGTGCCGGAGGCTGCGGCACCGCACCGCCGCCACAGCCGCGGCTGCCGGTGCTGGGTGCCCGACTTCCGCAGCATTTCCGTGGCAAAGCTAACTAACTACTGGCCATAATTAACCACCTTTTCCTCCATTTCATCTCAGTTTTGACTAACTACTGTGCATAATTTACCTACTTCCCTACTCCACTGCATTTTAGATGATTTTCCTAAACTTGCACAATGATGTCACTCACCTGGTCCCTGAACTGCAGACAGTTAGGCTGATGAACATGTGTAGGTGAATGGCAAGTACGTCACTAGTAGCAACAAGATCGATCGCATACTAACATTGATGACAAGCCTGAACCAATCGAGAAACATATATACATCCATGCGGCCACGGTACAGAAACGTCCATGACAGATTGATACACGCTCGAACTCGATCGTAGGAGTTCATTATTTGCTAATTAAACGACCAGGTCGAGAGTTACACCACGATGCGTGCATAGTATCAGACGAGCCTGGAGAAATAGGGAAAAAAGAGAGAAAATTTAGGAGATTATTTGAGAGTTGTATTTTCATGTAAAAGGATCTTTATATGTATTTTTTGAGAAAAATAAGTGAGTACAAATTTTGATATGCTAATTTTTAGAATTAATAAAAATAGAACAAAAATAGATTAAATTATTTTAGCTGGTTGGCTCCGGCGAGCAGCGGTGGCGGCGTCTTTGCCTCGCCTGCCTTTTGGCCTCCCCCTCATTCTGGCCCCTCCCTCGGCACCTCTCCCCGAGGCTCAGTCACTCGTGCTCTGCGGCCTTGGCGCCGCCGCCGGGGCCACCATGGAACTCATGGCCGTCCCCAAGAAGGTCTCTTCGCTTATCCCTCATTCTATTTCGTGGCTCTACTTATCACTTACATACGTGTGCTCTGGTCTTGGTGATCTCTGTCGATGCTGTAATGTAGTACTCCATTAAGATGCTATCAATAAGAAAAGCAAGAACAATTTACTGTGTATATATATAAAAGTATATAAGTAGATTAACAAGTTACCATGTATTGCAAAATGAAGGCATGAATTAAGCACAAGTTTACCCGGATTATAGTCGAAGTTCTGGCAACTCCTTGCAAGCTTCTTTTCAAAGGGACTTCTCTATTTTGAAATTTGAGCAACTCCTGATTTACAACCCGATCTTGCTTGTCATCATCACCATGATAAAAAGTCTCAACACAAGATATGAATGATTCTGTAATGCTTGGATCCATGAAGATTACATCATCAACATAACTATAGTATGGATTCAACATGCATGTACTCAAGTGCAATGGAGAATCAAGTCTATCTTTCATCTTCTTCTCAACAATGGTCATAGCATCTTTGTAGTTCTTCCCCACATTTCCAAAGACATTCTTAAGCTCCTTATTTGTCTTAATTAGTTCTCTATATAGAAAAGCCATAGATGACTTGACATCCCCATCAACCAAACGAAGAACTTGCACCAAAGGTTCAAAAACCCTCAAGTATAGAGCCACACCATTCCAAAAGGCCCTATTTATAGCATTGCTGTTGCATCCTTGCTCTTTTTGGTTTTCACATGACTCAAGCTTTCCCACTCTCTATCAACCACCATCTTCTTTAGTTCTTCCTTCTTTTCTATCAAGCTTTGCAAAGTAAGAAAAGTGGAAGCAAATCTAGTCACCCCCGGCCTTATGATATCTCTCTTCTTTGTGAATTGCCTCATCAATGCCAAGGTCTTGTGGTGCGAATAGATGAAGATAGTGAATGCCTTTGCTTGGTCAAGTGTCTTCTTGAACTTTGGCAAGTTGCCAATTCCTTGGAGCATCAAGTTGATAGTGTGAGTTGCATAAGAGCTCCAAAAGATATTT
The DNA here is from genome assembly GCA_036346275.1 of Otatea glauca. NCBI lineage: Eukaryota > Viridiplantae > Streptophyta > Magnoliopsida > Poales > Poaceae > Otatea > Otatea glauca. Next base: position 54,197,129 of record CM070722.1, on the reverse strand, counting down.
GGCCTCTTGGCATGCAACAATGCCTTTGCTCCCATATTGTTAGAAGAATTGTCCGTCATTACTTGCACCACATGTTCCGGATCTATTTCCTCAATTGCTTCATCCACTATGTTGAATATGACTTCACTTGTGTGTGACACATCCGACATCTCCTTTGATTTTAAAAAACTAGTTCCCATGCTACAATGTGTGCACAAATTCATTATGCTCCTCTTCTTCATGTCCGTCCAAGCATCGGTCATAATGGAGCAACCATTCTTTATCTTTTCCTCCTCATGTTCCTTTAGCAAACTCTTGGTTCTCAAGAATTCCTCACTCAGTAAATTCTCCCGAAGGTCATATTGGGTAGGAGGTTGAAATCCGGTGCCAACTTGACTAATGGCTTCACACATTTGCTTGAACTCATCGTTGTCAAGAGCGTTGAATGATACACCTATCAAAATAATGCAAACAAGAGGTTAGTGAGGTAGTAAGCAATGGAAGATAGAATATAGAAAGGTTTACCATGTGTATACACCTATCTAGCAATATATTACCGCACTTGATGTGTTCTCTCTTTCCAAAGCCTCGATAATATTTTGTTGCCGCTTGGTTTCAGCTGGGCTTGCTTTAGGATCAATAGGAAGTGCAAACTTGTACATAGGGTCTAATTTGTTAGGTCCCGAGCTTCCATCGTCCTCCTCTCCTCCAACTGACGAAACATTCACATCTTCTCTAACTTTGTCTTCACGGTCTTGCTTTTGCTTCTTCTTTCGTTTTGCTTCTTCAAGAAACTTCTTGCACTTGTCTTGAGCTACCTCTGAGGCTACTTTGTATTTAGCAACACTATTGCCAACTTTGCCAACGTATTGTTTAAGACGATAAATCCCTCCCGAGCTCACATGGCTACAAAAAATGCACTTCACTCTGTCCAAGTTGGATGGATCGACTAGAACCCCATAAGCCCATCCTACGTCATCTGATTTCCTCTTAAGAGCTGTCGTGATCTCATTTGTTGTTGCCGCCGATCCTGGTGACGACATTCTGTAAATGGAGTTCATTGATTTGCGTCCCACATAAAAAGGGCAGTGTTTAACTCACATATCATGCAGGAACGCGTAGTAAAGACCATCTTATTCACAATGTCTGTATACCTTATGTCTGCCAACCTTATATAATTGTCACAAGCCCTACGTCTCTTTCTTTATGGGAGGTTCAGTTCAATCAGTTTGCACCATTTATCAATGTGGTTATTACTTGTGTATGATGGAGGGAAAGACGTGCTCAAATTAATTCAAGATCTGGAATTCTATGAGAATGAAAACTCCATAAAGTTACAAGTTCTCTTATCCCATCCTGATGCTATCTTGGAGGTATGTGAGTATACTGCTAGTCTTAGCAAGCAAATGCTGCTTACCAATTAAGAGCACATAAATTAGTGCTTTGTATCATATTGGTGGTGTCATTACTACACGTCTGCACCCCTAGCTCATCTCTTGACAATGTTCAAAAATGCACTTCACTGGTTTACTTACTTAAGCAAATAAGATTATCAAGTGGATTTGCTGATTTGCGTCTCGGACTTAAATGGATTTGAGTCTCAGAGTCGGACTTGAAGGGCTGAAGGCTGAAGCAGCTCTCACGGGAGGAAGAGCTCAGGCGCTGGCGACGTGGGAGGAGTGGAGGAGCTCGCACGGCGACGGCTAGGACGAGGTCGAGGGCCTTGGGGTCGCGGCGAGGACGAGGTCGAGGGCCTTGGGGTCGCGGCAAGGACGAGCTCGGGCCTCAGGAAAACGAGATCCGGCGGCGGTGACCGAGGCTCCGACAACGGCGCAGGGTTAGGGTCGCAGCGTACGCTCGCACCCGACGACTGACATTGCCTCAACCCTGTAATTGGTAACCTAGCCTCCCCTCTCTCTCCCCCGTTTTCCCCTCTTATTCCCACCCGGCGCGGGCGCTTCCTCTGCTTTTTCGCCGCTCAGCTCCGCCTGCGCGTTCGTCTAACGCCGCCGAGCTCCGCCTAGAGCACGATTTCATTTGTTTGGACAGTTGAATCGAGGCGAACGGTTCAAATCGCTCAACAACTATAGAGTTGGTACAGTACTTACTACAGTATAAAAACAGTTGAACAGTGCTATGAAAGATCTATGCGGCCGCTTTTTGATCCAACGCAAAGTTGCAGTCGACGGTACTGGATCTCTTGTGCGTGCGCGGCGCCGCACAGGTCAGGCAGCCCAAACGCGCGCACGCATCCAAGGGCAGGGCAAGCTTTGGTAGACGACGAAACCGCGGTCGTTGGCTGGCTCGGCCCGGCCGCCACCAACCAAAACACCCCCAAAAGCGTTGAAATCGCAGCGCGGAGGGGCCGAAAAGGAGAGGAAACGCCCGCGATTTTTGTGGCCCGGCGGCTCCCGATCGGGCTGGGGGCAGCAGATAACGAACGAAGCGGAGCCAGAGCCGGAGGCTGCGGCTGGTGATTCCCCTCCTCCCTCCTATGCGCGTAGCCGTAGCTCCCCACCAAATCGCATACGTTTCCAAGGCAAGCTGCTCGTACAAGTGAAGAAGGGTCAGGAGAGTTGGTGGATAGGCAGATACATAGATGGCGTCGCTGTGCTCCAGCCTCGCCTCCCCGCGGCCCGCCTCCCTCGGCCACCGCCGCCGCCTCCTCGCCTTCTCCTCCCCCAGGTAGGCGACACTCCTCCTCCCCTCTGCATCGGGCGACCTGGCCCTGACTCGGTTTGGTGCCCTTCTGCTGCTTCCCGGCGCGTGCCCCGTAGGTAGAGATCCTTGTTTCTCTGCCTTTGCCGCGAGATGGCAATCGCTGACTCCCGTAGGTGCCGGCTGTCGCTGTGCGTAGTGCCCGCGCGCGCGCCTAGTTGGTGTTGTTGAGCTCCGAGCACTCCAGGATGGAACAGCATCCGTTCCTCAACACCGCAGAAATCGGCATACCGTTTGTGTCATGAACTCTGAGCTATGGGTACAAGTCAACTGACTAAGCATTGGGCAGTTGTTACGTTAGGCTTGTGGAGCATATGGAGCCTAGCACTTGTGGGATATGCTTAATTGTACTGTTGCTGTTTGTCTATGCTGTTTCCTGTGTGATCCGTGGTCTATGTTACTCCGTTGTAACTTGTGAGTAGAATGGGAGGGGAAAAAGAATGCTGCCATGCTTGATAGATCACTTGTTGAAGAACTCTGTTGGTTTCTTATCTTGGTTAAGTGTGATCTGAAGGTTCCCTCTGTTTTCCTTGTAATGGTTTACAGGAAGGCATTCCAAGTGAAGGCGTCGGCTCGGGTTGACAAGTACTCAAAGAATGACATCATTGTGTCTCCTTCCATTCTTTCTGCAAACTTTGCCAAGCTTGGCGATCAGGTCCGTAGATACTAGCATCCACCAATCCACGTAGTGTTGAGATAATCAGTGCACTGACCATGTCTTGGGAATATGTAGAAGAATCATTTTAGGCTACCATTGGAAGAATGGGCCGATAATGTATTGGTTATATGTAGCTAATATGTTCATGAGACAAATAATCATCAAAATTGTCTCAGCAATTTGCTCAAATCATTGTATATTTTTCCACGAAACATTTGGTGAATAGTTCACACTCATCTTGTGACACTGTTTGAATATTACTAGGTAAAAGCTGTGGAGGTGGCAGGATGTGACTGGATTCATGTTGATGTCATGGATGGACGCTTTGTGCCAAATATCACGATTGGACCTTTGGTTGTTGATGCTCTGCGTCCAGTGACTGATCTTCCATTGGATGTGCATCTGGTACTTCTTGAAAAGCCCTAGTGAAATGTGTTTACGTGTTGTACTTTCTCCCCTTTGACCCCTGCTGAATGTGGCGGTTTCTGCATTTAATTGCAGATGATTGTGGAACCTGAGCAGCGAGTTCCAGATTTCATCAAGGCAGGTGCCGATATTGTTAGTGTCCACTGTGAGCAATCGTCAACCATCCATCTACACCGTACAGTCAACCTGGTAAACATTCGCACCAGCTATCTTAACAATTTAATGTTTCAGATAATAGAGTTGAATGTGAATAACTTCAAGTTTCTATGGAGTTTATTTCAATCACTAACATTCTTCTTGTTCGAGTTTATTTCAATCACTAACATTCTTCTTGTTCCCTTTTGTGTACATTTTTTCGTTACTAGTATTTATTATTTCAGTCAATATTTTAGTTGCAACGTCACTGCATATTTGTTCATTCATGGATCAACACTCCATTGTGGATTCCTCTCCAATTAGTGAGCTTTTCATGATAATTAAGCTTTATTGGTATCTTGCAGGGCTGAAGCTAGACTGTTACTAGGCTCCTATTGAAGGAGGAACGGTTTCAACTTGCTAGTGTTAGACTACAACAAATACATTGCTTGATGTTTATGTGCTGTAATGTAGGACTACTTTTTACACCAAATTATTTTTTAGATCTTTTAATATCCTATCCATAATGGTGTATTTCTCCTTTTCAAGTAACTATTAGCAGCTAGTTCCTAGGACAAGTCACATAAAATAGCAATAGGTGCTACAATAAAGCTCACCCACATAATTCTAGTTTCACTTCATACCATATTCATTTTCAGGACCAAAACCAATTGACCAATGCTTGTGAGTAATTGTAGTTTAATGTCACGGTGAAAATCTGAAAGTGGTGATTTTGTCAGGTTAAAAGTCTAGGAGCAAAGGCTGGAGTTGTTTTGAATCCTGCAACCCCGCTCAGTGCGATAGATTATGTACTTGATGGTAAGATTACTATTCTCCAATATTTATGGTATCTTGACATGTGCGGGAGGTTTGGAAAATCTATGATGTTTCCAGATTAGGTTTGGAATATCCATTCTTTCCAAATTAGGTTCCAAACTCGACCTGATAGATTCATGAGTTATGTTTGCTGAGAATCTTTGTTTTGATATATGAATATAATCTTGCAAAGATAGAATGTGTAACCTATACTCCAAAAATTAGTAGTTAGTACTACTAAATGGTGACTGGTGAAGGGCTGATGTTGGAAGAAGCACACAACCTATTCAGAGTATGTGTGTGATTCTGTGAATCAGACTAATCACTCCTATCATTCTGCTATTGATCGTGTTTTTTTCCGTACCAGCATAACCATAACAGTGTTTAGTCAAGACTCAAGAGGCAAATTGTGCTGCTTCTGGTGAGAGTTTGATGACAGTTTTGACCACATGACGGTCTTGACTTGCTTGAATATCTTGTGTGTAGTCGCATGGTGTGCCTTGGCCCTTGGATAAGATTAATGGGTTTCACAGTAAAAAACTTCCAAGTGGCTTTCTTAGTGTATTTTACACTACATATTTCTTTTATTTAACACTAGCCCAACAAGGCATATACCACTTTTTCATTATTTTCTTGATCATCCAACATGCACTGACAAGTGGCAAGGTACTATTTTTTTTTTTTTGCGTGTGCAGTTGTTGATCTGGTATTGATTATGTCGGTGAATCCTGGGTTCGGTGGGCAGAGCTTTATCGAGAGTCAAGTAAAGAAAATTGTGGAGTTGAGAAGATTATGTGCAGAGAAGGTATATCCCTTATTGTTTGCATGTATTTTCACTGCCCTGATGTTTTAAGCGTTGAATTCAATCTCTTTGTTTTATAGGGAGTGAACCCCTGGATTGAGGTTGATGGTGGCGTTGGTCCCAACAATGCCTACAAGGTGACCCAATTTGTACTTCTGTTACTTTTTCGCCACTATTTTTGGGTTAGATTTTTCCATGCTGGCATTTTGCTTTTATCCTCTTCTATCTCCACACATGTGCATATCTATCATGAACTAACCTTTTGGTCCAGTAAGGTGCTAATCTTTTTTCCATTCATTAAATGACAGGTCATTGAAGCTGGAGCGAATGCCATCGTTGCTGGTTCCGCTGTTTTTGGGGCTAAAGACTATGCTGAAGGCATGGCTTCTTTTCAATTGCATATGCCCGTTCAATCCTCTACCATTCTATATTTTTTAATGCCAATTTCAGAAATGATAGGTTTCACATCAAGTATCATATGGATGGTAAAGTTCTTATTATCTTTTTTCCTCCTGAAACTTTGCAGCTATTGAAGGAATTAAAACCAGCCAAAGACCTGTAGCTGTACCAGCATGAGGAACCGGAGCATACAGATTTACGATGTGCAAGTTTTTTTCACCATTGCTGCGGTTTGTATAGATGCCTATAAGCCGTACGATATATTGGCGGAATCAAAGAAGAAAGCAAATGAAGAAAGATCCTTTCCCGTTCTTATTGTCTAGGGGGATGCATGTCTAGTATCATGTTCCACATTGTGTGATATTAGCACGAACGCGGGGTTGTTCATAGTAAACATGTTTCTTGGCAAATCCTGTCATCTGTACCATGAGGTCCATGATAATAGACCGAATGCTGACAAAGGCATTAATCGAGTGTTGTTTTTTTGTTCTGCATTGTTGTATGATATGGGTTACCGTAGGCCACGAAGTCATGTTACTTTGCTTTTCTGAGGCTGCTACTGTTTGCACGTAATTGAACCGAGGTGCAGAGGTGTACTTTTTTTTCTCCCTTAGAAGTGCTTTTATGTATGATCTTTTTAATACAAGTTGCACAAATCTTTAGGTAAGTAAAAGGTAAGCAATTACTATCTATTATTTATTCATTCTTTAATATTTATACAACTTTTAAGTAGTGGTGTGATTTAGGGCTCGTTTAGCCCATTAGCTCCAAAAAAAAGATGGGATCAGTGACCCAATATGTGATTCTCGGCTTCTTGACGGGAGCCGTGGCTCGTAGTTTTCTTTCCCCAACCCAACCCTAGCATCCATTCGTCCTAGCACTCACCCAGCCGCACCTGTTTCGTGCCTCTCGCGACGGTGAACGAGCCGGAGCTGAGTCGACGCGGCCGGCCTCTCCGGGCTTATAATTAACTGCTGTAGAAGAATATTGAGCTGCGTGTGTCTGTGTTGACTCATGTGTATGTATGTAGACCGCGGAATCTCATCGCAGATTGTCAAACTAATGTTATGGACCCATGATGAACATGATATCCGCTGTATGCAGCCAACTTGTTTCGCTTAAACTGTATTATCTCTTGTATTTTGATCTTTATTTTTGTTATTAATTTTTTATCTCATATTTTCTCCCCTCCCCCCTTTTTTTTAGCCTGCTCCCGCACATTTAGTGCGTAATGGAGCAATACCATTATTCGGCTCCTCTCCATGTTTCCCCAGGTACTGCAGACATCAATACCATTATTTGTGATTTCGACTGTATCGGTCCGGCCCGAGATTTGGGACCGGTTTAATTCAAATTAAAATTTAAAAAATTCAAGAAATTTGAAAATTTTATCCAAATTTTCCCGACAATTAGTATTAATAGCTTTTCGATATCTGGCATGATTTTTTATAAAAAAAACTGAATTTGAGAGAAGTTTTTGAACAAATCTGAATATTGATAATAGAAAAGGAAAAAAAAGGAAAAACATTCATATATATATAGATATGTATACATTCTAATTGAACATTTCAGATGCAATAATATAATTTTTGGTTCATGGTATTCATCTGGGATGTTTTTACAAAATCGAAATTATATTGGTATTCATCTGGGATGTTTTTACAGAATCGGAATTATATCTTTGTTTTTAAGAAATGGACTGGGATAAAATAGTTGGGCTATTTTTAATATAAATGTGGTACCAGATATGATAAAAGAATCGGTTGTTATTAATACTATAAGTATCAAGCAGAGCAGTGATAAAAAAAAGTGGTTATTAATACTAGAAAATGGTTATTGTTTCTTCGTAATTAACAATCCTATCCTGTTGTTTAAAAAATTGTATGTGGTCGTTAATACTATTAACCGTGGAGCCTTTAACGATGGCTAACAACCATAATTCTGTGGTTGTTAGTGACTTTTGATGACTACATCTCGCGTCGTTAATAATTATTTTCCTAGTAATGCTAATCATTTATCGAGTATCCTTGATTATCCTACAAATGCCCCTAACCTTTTATCATGTCATCACAAAACAGAGCTTTGGTATAAGAGGTCATTGTTTTGAGTTCTCACATTACTTTTACTTGAATATCCGGCATTTTCTACAATTTTTTTTTTCAATTTTCAATAAAGTTGTGCCAATTTTCGATGTAAATTGGTTGAAAATCGGTAAAACCGATGGGTTTTCAATTTGTTTCGGTTGCTATTTGACCCCCGAGTTCAAAAGGTTGACTTTACAATTTGTTCGGTTTCTACATATTTTCTACCAAAATCAACACCACCGGGAGGGGGCATTTCCATGTTCCGTTCGGTAATGTAAACCCTAACATCAATCATTTCGGCAGCAAAGCCGATGTTCTTCCAACGTCTTCCGTGTATCTTGCTATTGCTGTTTTTCTTTTTCAGATAAATAGTCTTCCGAAGAAAGCCGTCTGCTGAGCATTGTTACGAAGAATCCATTGGAGTCCAACTCATGGATAACTTTGGTTCATACGATGGAAGTCACTTTACCGCCGCTAACTTTTCTTCCTTGTATATAATTTCATGCTTCTGATTTTTCATGGATTTTGCTACATGTAAAGAGACTGATCGATGCTGAAAACTTATTTTTCTTTCTTGTTCTCATGCATTTTTTGATGACATATATACACTAAAAGTATTGTAACAAAACATGTGGTCCAAACGATGACTCGAGACCTCGGCCGGGTCGATGATCGGGCCTGGTCTAATAACACTAGTCTTAACAATAGCAAACTTTGTAATTTAACTCCACAAAGGATAAACTATCAATGCACAACAAATGCTGTGTTTGGCATTGCGGTGGATTTATAATAACCTCGTTTGGTCGAGTCGCTTTTAGATATTTGGGTGTTTGACTGACCGCTTTTTTTTATAATCAAGTTGCAAACTTATATATATAAATTGTTGCGTTCCAAAACATATGGGATGAAACCATTGGATAACAAAAAAATTCTAACTTTTATCTGATTTATCGAACAGATTAATAGACTTTTCACAACTTGGTTCTCACAGCAGCTCACAGCAACCAGAAACTAAGCCAAACTGTTTGCGATTTCAACCTTGGTACAGACAAATGTTCTTTCAGCAGAAAACGGAGCAACGTCTTCCAACGTCCTCTTTCTCATGTTGATTGCAATCACCCATGCATTTGAGAGGTGCTTCCATGCTTTTCCTTTTGACAGTTGCACAAATATTAAAGTATGAATGAATAGTAGATGGTGATTACTTACCCATTTCACTTGCTTTAAGATTTATACAACTTGTATCGAAAGGGAAAGCATTGAAGCACTGCTTTTCTTCAAAATGGTTGTCCCTTGGCTAGGGCAACAAGTCAGCAAGCCTTGGATTGTCCACTGAGATGTCATCAAGAGTTGTGCAGTCCTTGCGCCAATACTTCCAAGAAGTCATCCTGTACCATGTGATTGCCCCCACCCCCCAACACCCCCAGCCATTAGGAACATAGGAGACGTCGCTGTGCACGGTACTGTCATAGTGTCATCCAATCGCAAGTCCGAATTGAAGAGTATATCCATGTCACTGCAGTCACTCCATCTTTAACGAGCCACCAACCTTTGTAGCATTTCTACTTGAGTAAACTTGATCAAACCATTGTTGCAGGTGACGTCCCGAATCACCTGTGCAGAAGAGAGCGGGAAGAATTTCATGCTCCCGACCGTCGTCGGCTTAGATAACCGGATGTAACGCACAGCAGGCTTCTCATCAAGCACGTTGCAGACAAGAATTCCCCACAAGAGATCGACCCAGCCCAGCAATCCTTTTCCAATCTTTATCACTTTATTAGTTTCGTGGTCTGCTCCAACAGAGCTAACTCGGTGATCCGTCTCCGCTTCACAGATGATAAGATGTGGGTATCATACTCGTATCCGTCTGGATACTCTGGAATCTCTCGCCGATACAGAATGGCTAAAAAAAAGCTGTCGACGATCAGGACCGTCGACCGCAAAGGAAGAGGGTGAAAGGTAGTACGGAGGGCGAGGCTCAGAGTTCCGCTTGTCCGGGAGGTACCCTTGGCGGGCGTACTGAACAGGGGGGCGCGCACAATCAAACAGGGGACACAAGATCTATACTGGTTCGGGCCGAACGTCCCTACTCCAGTTCGGATGTCGGCACTGTATTGCCTTTGATGCCGTCGGCTGCACCGCCTTTACAAATGAGAACTAGGGGTTCCAATATGAGAGTGCCGGAGTCTAGTTCGTGGGGTCCTGTCCCAAGGAAGAAGAAGAAGCCTCTCTCCAGAGGGCCCTGCCTCTCCTTATATGGTCGAAAGGGGCAGGTTACATTGGGGATTGGGAGCTGAGAGGATGAAGGGACTCATGCCCGAAAGCCCTTGTCTCGGTGACCAGTCTTGTCTGGCCTTGCCCCACGCCGGGTTAGTAGACTCTCCGAGCAAAGCAGGTCGTTGCTTCCTCGGGAAACAGCGCACCCACTCCCTGCGATTTTGTCCGATGATGACGTCGTCATGCGTTGCACAGCCACGCTCGGGTGAGAGGACTTCCGTGCAGATGCGCGATCGATGATGGGACTGAGGCTTTGACTTTGGCGACCTTCGTCTTTGCCTCGGGAAGGAGCCACCGCCTCGCGCGGTCGCTTCAGGCGGTCGCGATTGTTGGACACGTGGTTAACGGCTAGTGGAGGACCCGATGCTCGACCCTTGGCGGAGACCGGGATCGGGCTGGTCGGAGGTCGGGGGAGCCCGGTCCGTGACGGAGGTAAAACGCCCTGCTAGGTCGGGAAATAGCTCGGGGCGGTCGGCTTGGTTGGGAAAGAGCTCCTTTATGGCCTTGCGGGACCTCCAGTCGGAGCCTGGCTCGGAACAGTCCGATTGGTGCTCCGGACTGGCGGTTCAGAGACGTCTCCGCCCGAGGTAGGGAAAAGTCCCCCGATCCTAGAGGAGGGCTGCTGAAAGCCCCCCCGGGGGGGCCACGTGCCAGGGTGACCGGTCCCCGACAACCAGCCCCCAAGGCTCAAGAAGCGGTCTGAGACTTCTAGGCACTCTTGAGTCTGAGATCTTCTTGGGAAGGGATGGCTCCCCCCTTCGGCCGGGCTCGAGGATTCTGGGGCTCACCTTCAGGCCGAGAGAAGGCCTTCCCGTGGCGCACACTTGGATCCCGATATCTTGTTTTCCCAGGTGGGCTCAGAAGGCCCGGGAGCCTTGTGGATATGGAAGTTAGAGGGATGTGATCTGCGGATGCGTGGATCGACGCGCCCGTACGGGGGTTTTGAAGGGCCCCTGGCGCCTCGGCTTCCGCCCGTCAGCTACGGGTGCACCTTTTGAGGCGATGGTGAGCCGGTAGACGAGGCGTCTTTAAAAGCCAAAGAGGTCTCACACTTCAGGATTTCGCTTCCCATTACTCGTGTCCTTGCCTTCTTCTTCCTTGCCCCCTCTGCGTTAACGCCTTCTAGCCTTCGTTTGCGACCTCGTCCCCCCCCTTTCTTCGACCTCGACCCCATGACGAAGTTCGGGAGGAGTACGCTCACCGCAGAGCGGATGAGGGAGATGGAGACTTTGGGGCTTCTGGACCCGTTCACCTGGCGGCTTCCGTCCGGGGAGAACGTGCCGCGACCTCGGGATGACGAGATCGTGAGCACAGAGCAGTACATGCTCTTCGGGCTGCGAATCCCGGAGAGCGACTTCTTGGCTACGGTCCTTGCGCAGTGTGAGATCGAGCTCGTAAACCTGGTGCCGAACTCCCTTCTTCTCCTTTCCGTTTTTGCACATCTTTGTGAGGGGTTCTTGGGCATCCTTCCCACCCCCTCGCTTTTCTTCCGTTTTTACTCCCTGTCCCGCACCGCGAAGGACCCCGTCGTCGGGTGCCTTTACTTTTCCGCGCGGCAGACTCCTTTGTACCTTCCTCCAAATCCCGACCCGGGACTCGCTCGGGCCGTGGACAGAGAAATGGTTCTATTTGAAGAAGGGCGAGGGAAGCGGGCTCGCCTATAACGGCGCCGCGGTGGAGGGAAAGTGGGAGATCCCCGAGCCCGAGGACTCGGTGGACGACCAGGAAGTGGCCGCTTTCATCCATACCTGCGCCATGCGGGGCCTTAAGGGGCAGGCGGTCGTTTATGACTACTTGCAGAACCGGGTGCTCCCTCACCGGAGGAGGTTGCACCCCTTCTTTGAGATCACCGGGAGGTGCGACGCCACCCGGGAAAGCCATGAGGGTAAGCGTTGTCCGACCTCAAACCCTTTCGGGCCTTGGTCGGAGTTCCCTTATTTCTTGTCGCCTATTTCGATCTTGTAGCACCAAGTCCTACCGATCGCCTCGAGGATGCAGGAGACCTTCGAAGGCCGCTAACGCCACGACCTCGGCGGCAACGCCCCAAGAACATCTTGGGACGAGCAATGAGGTAATAGCTTTTACTTTGATCTTTGCCTCGTGTCCGGACTCGGATGCTTATTGTGGTGAGCTCGTGCAGCGACCAAAGAGCTCGGGATACGCGAAACAATTGCTACCATTTCCGCCCAAACAAAGGCAAGAAGGGGGCAAGAAGCCGGCTCTTGACGCCCCGAGACAGGTCGCCAAGAAGCCCCACGTCGAGTGGGGCGATCGGGTCGTGGTGAGTTTAGATTCCCCGAGCTTGGGGGTATCCGAGTCCGGGTTCGTTTCCATTGGGCCACCTCTTTCGGTTCTTTTACTAATTCTTGCTTTTGTCAAGAACAGAGGAGGCTCGCCGCAAGGGCCTGGTACGCAATGAGCCACGGGCTCTGGCAATAAATCCCCGAGGGGGAAGCCCTCCCGCCGCTGTCGAGGAACAGTCGCGCCAGGTACGGCCCCCGTACATGTTTCGTCATCCCACCCCATCGCGGCGTTCGAGCGTCCGAGGGGCACCGACCTTTCCTGTGGTCCAGGGCGAGGCCGAGGAGGAGGACCACGAGGACGATTATCATCTCGTGCCGCGACCCAGGACGCAGCGGATGCTGCTTGCCGCGTCCTCCGAGGAGGACGAAGCGGCCGAGGAAGGAACGGTTGAGAGCGCCACGACCAAGGACGTCGTGATCGGGGGCGCTACCGCCGGGAGCGTTGTAGCCGAAGGGGCTGTAGTTGAGGACGGCATCGTCATCGCGCCCCTGGTGGGGGCGTCCCTGGGGGTGGAGTCTTCGGGAAAGCGGAGGGCTGAATTGCCCCCGCAGGGGGGTCCGGCAAAGAAGGCGAGGTTGCCGCGTATCCGTTCGGCGCAGTAAGTTTCCCTCCTGTTTCTTAACTTCGTGGTGGTAGGGCCGACCGAGCATCTTCTGATAATTCGCCGCGCGCAGTACATATACCGGGGTGGTTGTGGCGGCGACCCATCGTCCGATCCCGGTACCTTCGACCGGGGCACTTTCGGCTGTTGCGCCCATGATCGAGGGTGGCGTTGCCGCATTACCGGTGGAGCCGCCTCGCGAGTCGGAGTCGCTCAAAGAGCGAAGGCCGACCTCGAGCGGCAAATGAAGTCGGGCGCGGGCGGACCGACCACCCTTGGCGAGCCAAGGCCCTCCTCGCGATCGAGGCGCCGGGGCCGCCGAGCCGCCGCCGGCCCAGAGGGTTCGGCCGCCATTACCCTGGCCGGAGCTAATCTCCCTGGTCCTTCGGGGGGTGCCGATGCTGGCTGGCGGCGAGACCGCCGGGACGAGCCGCTGGGAGCCGCCCGGTCCTGATGGTGCTGTCGACCTGTCTTCGCTGGAGGATCAATTAGCGGAGGTAAGCACGGTCGTGGTGTCCCCTCCCTCTTTTCCCCTTTTCTTTGTGACCATGGTGAGTTTTTCTTTGCCTTTGCAGGGTCTGCGGATGGTCTCTCGGGGGTACAACATTGCGCGCGAACACGAGCTCATCTTCTGGTCCCTATGTGGCGCCCTTGAAACCAATCAGAGGGACACCACTGAGCTCGAAGCCACTGTGCTGCTTGGCCAAGAGGAGATCTCGCGCCTGAAGGAGGCCCAGGCCCTCGAGCTCGCGGGCCGCCGGTCGAGCGAGGCCGGGCCCGGAGGTCGAGCGGGAGTTGAACACCGCAAGGGACCTCCACGCCACAGCGCTTTCCAAGGCCATCGAGGAGGAGCGGAGGGGCGCGGTGGTCGAGACCCAGCGTCTCAAGCTCGAGTTCTCCAACCTTCGATCGGAGATGGAGGTCGCCCAGCAAGGGGCGTCCTCCTCCGAGCTCGAGGCCAAGGCGACCGAGCTTGAGAGGATAATTGCGGGGTTGGAGGCGAGCCACCGGAAATGAAGCTGGCGGTGGCCGGGCCGAGGCCAAGAATGCCGCCTTGAGGAGAAGCCGACGCAGTGGCTCGCGGGAAAGACGCCTTAGCCCACCTCCAGAGCGACCGCGGACCGGTTGATAAGGCCGGCCGAGGTCATCGCCGCTGCGGCGGAGGGTTTCCGACTCGAACGGAGAAGCTCGCCGAGACATGTTTCAGAACCGGAGTTAGTGGATGGGTCGGGGGGTGAAAGATCCCCCCTTGTAAAGACAAAATAATCTTTTGCTAAGTCTTATAGAGTCGCGTTTCCTTGGAAGACTTAGCTCGTTTGTCGGTCTGCGCCATCATTGCATACCTTGCGTGGGCTGCTTTATGGAAGGGCCGAACAATACTGGATACGTGACGTGTGGCGAGCACGCCTCGCAGACTTCACAATGAGACCCACCGCTTTCGCTTGAACTACCCGCTTTAGGTCGACCGAGTTGTCCGATGCCCGATGTTAATCCAACCGAGGCCTCGCCAAATCACTCGGGTTCGGCACGACTGGTTGACAGTCGATCGAGCTAATTGATGCTCGAGGCCGCGACCGAGGCCTCGCCAAATCACTCGGGCTCGGGCATGACTCGGGTTGTCATGTCTTGATAACTTGGCTGTGGGGAATTAGTCGACTTGTTGCGGCAGAGCGACTTATCGCGATCGAGATCATCCCTGGTAGCAATCTTAGGAGTCGCGACCTCCGGGTCCGGGAATGTCATTAGACCCGGCGCCCTTGAGGACGCTCACCGGTCAGAACGCAGGGAATAGCCGGCTTACTCCGATAAGAATCGTTTTACCGCGGCCTCCGAGCCCGGGAATGCATTGGGCTCGGGATGCTGACATCCCTGAGGCGAACCCAGAGAAAATGGCCCCAACCGAGGTCTCGCCTGGCAGTACTCAGGTTTGGGCACAACTCGGACTGGTCGGCCTGGGATAGCTGAGGCGGGACCAGATTTTAGGCCTTGGGTCTGACTCGGCGAGCTCGGGAATGCATTAAGCTCGGCAAGGCCCCCTCAGAGGGCGGTTTAGAAATTCGAACATGGCCACTCGGCCCCGGGGGAAAGGTCGGCTTAGAACGACTGAGTCATCCCCGGTGGTGAATCCCCAACTGCGACCTCCGAGCCGGGAAATGTCATCGCTCGGGCGCCTCGAGAACGCTCAATGGTTGGCAAGACGGGGATGGCCGCTTACCCCGATAACGATCGCGATCTGCGGCCCCGATCCTCGGAATGCCTGTGCTCGGGTTGTTCATCCCGAGGCGAACCTAGAGAACGTGACCTAGGCGCCGCAAAAAAGAGCACGCATGGACGCCTCAAGGTCAAGCCCGCCGCGTGACCTCATGGTTGCCCTTATGGTCACGCCGCGGGGTCACGCCGTTTGAGGCGTCCTAAAAGAAACTTCTTTGGTTAAAAAGGAGGTGGACAGGACCCTGGGCCCGAGGCCTTTTAGGATGGCGCAACCTTCGATCGAAGGAAACTGCAACTCGAGGCTGTGACGGGACGCCATCCTTTCCACAAATCAAAAAGAGGTTAGCGTCGGGAGCGAAAGAAATCTTTATTACGGGCGCAAACCTGGGCCGGACCAGGGCATGGCAAAACAAAAAGCCCTGAGCACGCCCCGAATCGGGTTTGCTCAGAGCAGAAGAACGAACACAGGAGCAAGGGAGGAGACACCTTAACTTAGAGGCGGGTGAAAGAAGAGCGCTAGGCGTAGAATCTCCGGAGCTGGCCTACGTTCCACGAGCTCGCGAGCTCCCTGCCATCGGGGACCGCCAGACGGTAAGCTCCTGCGCGGCTTGCTGAGACGACTCTGAAGGGGCCTTCCCACAGCGGGGACAGCTTGTTGGTGTGGGAGCGGTCTTGGATTCGCCTTAGGACCAGGTCCCCAACGTGGAAGTCCCTGGGTCGGACAGCTCTGGCGGCATGCCTGTGGAGATCTTGTAGGTAACGCGTCGAGCGTAGCAGCGCGTGACACCTTACTTCTTCTGCCAAGGCGAGGTCGAGGGGTCGCTCCCGCTCGAGGTCGACCCGGTCGACCGAACTCGCTCGACGGAGCGGAGCGTGACTCGGCGATAGGGACGCCTCGGCCCAAGACGAGCCGAAAGGGCTTGTTCGCGTTGCTACCGGTCGAGGTGCGAATGCACCAAAGGATCGTGGGAGCTCGCCCACCCATGCCCGATCAGAATGACCGAGCTCGCCGAAAACTCGCTTCTTGAGCCCTTGGACGAAGCCGCCGTTGGCGCTCGGTCGCCCCTGCTCGGGGTGGCTTATCGAGGCATAGCGGACTTTGGTTCCCATATCTGCGAGAACTCTTGGAACACCACCGTGAATCTGCGCCCCGTTGTCGGTAATGATCTCGCAAGGGACTCGCACTCGTGACCACAAAGGAACGGAAGAACCTTACCGCGCCCCGGCGGTGATAGCGAGACCGGCTCGCTTCGATCCACTTTGAAAAGGTGTCGACGGCCACGAACAGGAATTTCTTCCCCTCGACCGACCTCGGGAAGGGACCGAGGATGTCGAGGCCCCATGTCGAGAATGGCCAGGCGAGGGGAATGGTCTGCAGAGCGTAGGCCGGTTGCCTGACCTTTCGGGCGTGAAACTGACAGGCCTGGCAAGTACGAACGATGCCCCGGGCGTCTTCGAGCGCCGTCGGCCAGTAAAAGCCCATCCTGAAGGCCTTCCCGACCATGGTCCTGAAAGAGGAGTGAGCGCCGCATAGGCCAGAGTGAATGTCGTTGAGCAGGTATTTACCTTCTTCTGGAGTGATGCATTTTGACAGAACGCCCAAAGCCCCCCGACGATAGAGCTGCCCGTCGACGAGCCTGTACGAGCCCGCACGTCGCCGGAGCCTGCTTCTTTCGACTGGGGTGGCAGGGGGCTCCCCTTGGTCGAGGAACCTGATGAACGGATCCATCCATGACGGAACGCTTTCGAGGAAGGCCACCGGGTCCTCCTGGTCGCTAACGGACGGTGTGGCCAAGGTCTCAAAGATGACGTCCGGCGAAAACTCGTCGTCGGACGATCCGAGCCTGGACAAAAGATCGGCGGTGGAATTGTCCTTCCTGGGTACGTGCTGGATTCTCAGGTTCCGAAACCATCTTTCCATCTTGTGCACCTCGGCAAGGTACTTAGCCATCAGAGGTTCCGAACACTGGTAAACTTTGTTGTACTGGTTGACGACGAGGTGGGAGTCTCCTTTCACAATCAGGCGGCGGACGCCCAAGGACCTGCAAGCTCGAAGGCCGGCCAAGAGGGCCTCGTATTCCGCCGCGTTATTGGTGGCGGGGAAGCCGAAGCGGACCACATACCTCAAGTGGTCGCCCTGAGGGGTGACGAGAAGAATGCCGGCCCCCGAGCGCTCAAAGGACCTTGATCCGTCGAAGAACATAGTCCGAGGGTCTTCGGCCCCGACCTCGGGCTCGGGAGCAGGTTCCGCCGTTTGTTCGGCGACGAAGTCAGCCAGCGCCTGCGATTTGATGGCGGCGCGGGCCGTGAAGCGGAGATCGAACTCAGCCAGTTCCATGGCCCACTTGGCGACGCAACCTCCGGCTTCGGGGTTCTTGAGGATCTCCCCGAGCGGGTGGCCGCTCAGGACAACCACCGCGTGTGCTTGGAAGTAGTGCCGAAGCTTCCGCGAAGCCATGAAGAGTGCATAGAGTAACTTTTGGACCAAGGGATAGCACTCTTTTGGCCCGTGGAGTACTTCCCTGACGTAGTAGATTGGGTGCTGCCGCCCTGCCCGCTCGGCTACCAGACCGCTACCGACGCACGGGTCGTGGCCGCGAGGTAGCAAGAAGACTCACCCCGCGCGTGAGTCGTCAACAGAGGAGGGCATGAGATGTATGCTTTGAGCTCGTCGAAGGATCACTGGGCTTCAGGGGTCCACTCGAAGCCCTCATGTCTGCGTAGGATCTTGAAGAAAGGCAATCCTCGCTCGCCGAACCGGGAGATGAAACGGCTAAGGGCGACGATGCGGCCTGTGAGGCTTTGTACTTGTTTTACCGAGGTCGGAGCGGTCATTTGCTCGATTGCTTCGATCTTCTCTGGGTTCGGGCCCACGCCCGACCCCCCGATCATATAGCCGAGCACTTTTTCAGAGGTTGTACCGAAAACGCATTTTTCGGGGTTGAGCTTGATGCCGAACTTGTTCAGATTGGCGAAGGTCTCGGCCAGGTCGTTGACGTGGCTGGCCCTAGAGGAGCTCTTGATGATGATGTCATCGACGTACACCTCGAGGTTCCGACCTATCTGTGGGTCGAAGGCTTTAGCCATTAACCGCTGGAACGTGGCGCCTGCGTTGCGAAGACCGAACGACATGGTCGTATAGCAGAAAGTTCCGAACGGCGTGATGAAGTCGGTCTTGTCTTCGTCTTCTGTGGCGAGCTTGACCTGGTGGTATCCGGAGTAGGCGTCGAGAAAACTCAACATCTCAGCGTTGGCAGTGGAGTCCACAACTGTCCATGCGGGAAGTGGAAAGTTGTCTTTGGGGCACGCGGCGCTCAAACCCCGTGGTCGACGACATTCGCCACTTCCCGCCTTCTTCTCGCACAATTACAGGTTGGCCACCACTGAGTAGTTGACCTCGCAAATGAAACCGGCCTTGAGGAGCTTATCGAGGTGCTTCCTAATTATCGCCGCCTTTTCGGGGGAGAAGCGCCGCAGCTTCTGACGCGCGGGTCTGCAGTCGGGCTTTGTTTGCAGTCTGTGTTTGATCACCTCCCGTGGGACCCCTGGCATGTCCGCCGGTTCCAATGCAAAAATGCTTTTGTTATCTCGGAGGAAGGTGACGAGCTCGCCTTCCTATTTGGGATCGAGCTGGGCGGAAATGTAGACGCATTTGTCCAAGTTTCCTTCTTCGAGCTGCACGGCTTTGGTCGGGCCGTTCGGCTGGACGACCGTCTTCCGCCGGGTGCCCTTCGGGTGACCTCGGGCCTGGCTGGGCAATATGCCGCCGCGCCAGGTTTTTCTCGCAGCCGCAGTGTCTTGCCTTCAGTCACCGCGACCGCTATGACGCCGCTCGCCCCGGAGCTTCATGCACCGATGCCCGTAGTGGTTCGCGCCATGAATTTAATCGCATGAGGCGCCCGAGGATGGCGTTAGGGAGGTCGCCGCCCACGACTTCCAAAGTAATCAGCCCGGTGCGAAAGTTTACAGAATCGCCGAAGGTGACGGGGAGGACCACTTGCCCGAGCGGGGTGGTCGAACTCCCGCACGATGCCAAAAAGGGATCGCTATGTTCTTGATCTTCGACCGGGTATTTGCATCCGGCCCAAGGCGCTGCCAGAGCAGTTGAGGAATCGCCTCGCCGACCATGACCCGCAGACGACGTTGTTGCTTATGGTCGGGCAACGACTAGACTGTTTGAAGTCTCGGACATCCCGGGGCGCCGCCCCGAGAAAAGGTGATGGGGACGCCATCCCACCCGCAGGTTGGTCGGCGGACTTCGGCGGTGGCTTGATAGATGGCACGCGGTGTCCTTCACCGCGTCGAGATCGGTATGTCAAGAACCGCCAAGATCACATCCACACACGGCCGCTCGCTGGAACTGTGTCGGGCTCGCTTGAGCTCGACGGCGCTGGTTCTCCGGCCGCTCATCGCCCTTTGGGAGCGTGGGCATCTCTCCGCCCCTTATAAAAGGCGCCCGGCTTGAATAATATGTCCGGCACCCGCAGATCATGGCCGTGGATCTTGTGGAACGGGCAAAATTTGTTAGCGCCGGCCGGCCGCTCGCTGCCCTGTGCTCTGACGTCGCGTGGAGGTTCCCCGCCCGCCCCGCCGGGCCGGCCGGCGCTGTTGTGGCCGTGGACGGTTCAGAGGTCGGGCCCCGGCGGTCGGCCGGGCGGCTTCCGCCGCGCTTGTTGTCGATCGTGGCGACCACGCCGAGCCGCCACCCTCCCGCCGCGGTCTTTCCTCGCTTTTGTCGCGCGGCCGAAGTCTCCTTCCTTAACGCCGGACGGCCCCACTCGCCGAAGGCGAGGCCGAGCTTGCCTCGGCCGAAGTTAAGCTTCCGGCGGACAAAGATCGCCCGCGTCCGCATATTGCTCCGCCATGCGGAATAGTTTGTTGACGGTGAGCCTCATAGCGATCTCGAGGTCCTCCCGAGGCGCGTCGTCTCGAACGCCGAACTTAAAAGCCTTGATGACGGCTTCATCGGAGATATTGGGGATCGAGTTCGCGCGGTAAACCGCGCGCACGATTCTCGCAGATGCTCCCCTTCCTCGATAACACGGCCCGTGTCCCTCTCGACCCGTGCCGCCGTAGCGCTCTAGAAGTTGGAGTGAGGGCGCCCGCAATCGGGCGCCATGATCGGAAGGTGCCGGCGCCGTTGAAGAGCCAGTGCGGGCGGCCCCGCCCAGACGGTGGGAGATAGTTAGCCATCGCGCCTCGTCCTCCGCCCGCCAAGATGGCGGTGGAGTATATGGAGAGAAATTCGCGGGGTTCTTGGTCCCGTCGATCGCTCCATCATCGCCGGCTTGAATCGGACGGCAACAGACTTGACGGAGGTCGCTGAGTACGCCGGCACCATAGGTCGGAGGCTATCGCCGCCATCTTTGGTGTCTGAGTCGCTCACTAGCCGATAGGAGAATTCGAGCCGTGGCGCACCCCGCCGGCCACGACGGTCGACCGGAGCGTCGCCATGGCGGCGGCGCGGGTGGTCGCGGATCTTCTAGCGTCTGAGCCGGACGTCCGGAGAGAGGCTTCCGGAAGTGTTGCTGCCCGGGCGAGCATCATTATTGCGCCACTGGCGACGGGCCGGCCCGAGTACCACCTTTCCCTGTTGGTGAGGTGGCCGTGATCGCGCGCCAGGGAGCCGCTAGCCGTCGGGCGAGACTCGAGCCTGTGGAGCTGCTTCGCCCGGGCGTGACGCCGTCGGTGGCCTTGTTGAGTTCTTCGCCAGGACCGCCGAAGAGGGTCGAGCCTACCGAGCGGGTCACCATGACCGGCGATGGCCCGCAGCGTTCTTGGGCGTGTTCGTCCGGACGGGAGGGCCGAGCCGACCGGATCGAGCTGGTCGCACCCGCTTCTTCTCACGGAGAGCGCGATAGCTTGGTCGATCGCAACTGGCGAGCCGACGAGCCTCCCGAGGAGTTTCGGTCATCCTCGCCGCCGGAGTCGCCACGTCCGCCGGCCGCGAAGGCGGCGTTCGTGGGGCGACAGGAGGGCGAGCATGGATGTGGAGCCCCGGTACTGGGGGATGCGTCCGAGCCTGTGCTCATTGCTCGTGACATGCCGGTGGTGGAGCCGGAGGTGCTGATGCTACCGAGGCGACGAACTTTGGACGAACGAAACTTCGGGCCCCATGGTGGGCGCCAGCTGTCGACGATCAGGACCGTCGGCCGCAAAGGAAGAGGGTGAAAGGTAGTACGGAGGGCGAGGCCCAGAGTTTCGCTCGTCCGGGAGGTACCCTTGGCGGGCGTACTGAATAGGGGAGCGTGCACAATCAAACAGGGGACACAAGATCTATACTGGTTCGGGCCGAACGTCCCTACTCCATTCGGATGTCAGATCAGATTGTTTTGATGCCGCTTTCAGACCGCTTTACAAATGAGAACTAGGGGTTCCAATATGAGAGTGCCGAGTCTAATTCGTGGGGTCCCGCCCCAAGGAAGAAGAAGAAGCCTCTCTCAGAGGGCCCCGCCTCCTTATATGGTCGAAAAGGCGTGTTACATTGGGGATTGGGAGCCGAGAGGATGAAGGGACTCATGCTCGAAAGCCCTTGTCTCGGTGACCGGCCTTGTCCGGCCTTGCCCCACGCCGGTTAGTAGACTCTCCGAGCAAAGCGGTCGCCGCTTCCTCGGAAACAGCCGCACCCACTCCTCGCGATTTTGTCCGATGATGACGTCGTTACGCGCTGCCCCGCCACGTCGGGTGAGAGGACTTCCGCAAGCAGACGCGATCGGATGATGGGATCGAGGCTTTGACTTTGGCGACCTTCGTGTCGCCTTGGGAAGGAGCCACCGCTGCGGCGGCCGCTCAGCGGTCGCGATTGTTGGACACGTGGTTAACGGCTAGTGGAGGACCCGATGCTCGACCTTGGCGAGACCGGATCGGCCGGTCGAGGTCGGGAGCCCGGTCCGTGACGGAGGTAAAACGCCCTGCTAGATCGGGAAATAGCTCGGGGCGATAGGCTAGGTCGGGAAAGAGCTCCTTTATGGCCTTGCGGGACCTCCAGTCGGAGCCTGGCTCGGAACAGTCCGGTTGGTGCTCCGGACTGGCGGTTCGGAGACGTCTCCGCCCGAGGTAGGGAAAAGTCCCCCGATCCTAGAGGAGGGCTGCTGAAAGCCCCCCCCAGGGGGGCCACGTGCCAGGGTGGCCGATCCCCGACAAAAGCCTTCCCCGCCGACAGAGGGTAAGATGGGATTGGGAGCACCGTAAGCGATGGGTGCTCCGTGCTCGGGGTGGGCTCTGTGGATCGAGCGGTTTCTATACCAGAGGGCGAGGTCCATGCGGAGGATGGCGATGTGCCTCTCCGAGCAGACGACAGGGGCTTCGTGAACGAAGCCGCCTGGGCAGTGGACGCACAAGTGGGAGGGGCGCGGCAGGTCGGCGGGCCAGAAGGAGACCTCGACGGGCTGGTCGTCGAAAGTGAAGGCTTAAGCGGTGCTGCAGTTCCTGCTGTCGGCGACGTAGGCTTGTCGGTCAAGAAGGACCCAGGCTGGAGAGCCGACGGAGGCATCCGGCGGCGGCAGGGATGGCGGGTGGAATGAGGCGGCGTGGACGCACCACTACTCCTCCATCCCTTCAGGATTTAGGAGGGAGAATGCCTGATTTGAATTTGGATTTGGGAACTAGGGTTCTCTTCTTCCTCGACGAAGTTTTCTTTTCTTCTCTCAGTAGCGTGGGCGTGGCTAGCTGGCACTTCAAGATTCGGCTTTTTGTCCCTGGCCTTTTTTTTAAAAAAAAGTTTAGTCTTTGTTCGAACCAAATAATAAATATGTCTCCTTCAAAATTGCAAATCTATCTCTTTCTTGAGTTACCTATCGCTTGCCGCTTCTTTCATGTAGACTAGATTTTTAATTTCGCTACGATAGAATCTAGATATGAAAAAAGAAAGGTGCAAAGATTCAGCCTAGGCATCTGATCCAAACACTTATAGTGGTCCAGGAAGGCGCGCGTACGCACGGCTGGATTTGTCGAACGTCCAGGGAAGGCCCACAAGGCCGGACCGACCTGTGGGTACACCGGTGCTACCCAAGAACAAAATTGTGCTGTTAGCACGTAGGCCTGTACTGACAACTTGAGATGTCACGCGTTCTCCTTGTTCGACTACAGTTCCGGCCGAGCAGCCTCATAGTGGGGCAAGGGTGCTCTTCACAGTTCACACCCACCAGGCTCGACGCCCCGTGTCTCATGCATGTGCCTCCAATAGGAACCCTCAAGTCCCTGATGTGTGTAGCTCCATCAGATGCAGCGTCTGATTAGAGAGTACACACGCCAGAAATTCCATCAAATGTTGCATGTATTAATCATCAATGAACATGAACGGCAAACAACAAACCCAATTTACACGCTCTGGAAGGCCGTCCTATTTTCTGCATGTTGGAAAACCAATGAATCAATAGGAGAGCGTAAAAAACTGACCTATACAACAGGACGTCAGGAATATTATCAGTTGAACGATCAAGATGGACTGTGCCGGCTGGCTTCAGTCCACTGCACATTACAACGACAATTGGCCTCGGCAGGATTGCAGATGATTTCATGTTGGTCTGCTCACCTTCCAGATACTGGATCCTTGCTTTCACTGCACCAACTTGAATCGGCTAGGCATTCGTGGGGGTTAGCATAGAAGTAATCCTCTTCCTTTGGCTTGTTTTCAAGCTTTTGACGACAGGATGGCTGGACTACACGACTTTTATGAGCTTCCTGGACAGAAGATGCAAAGTTGTCCCAAGAGATTGTCCTATTGTTATACAGGTCTAGAAGTTTGACTAATTTCTGTCGGTCTAGCAGCACACTTTTCCGGAAACCCAGGAATCTGAGAATTTCAAATGCAAACAAATATCATATAATCAGATGGTATCAAATTTCTTGAAGAAGTAATCTGGTTGCACAAGACATCTGGTATTCTGTACGTTCATTCTCAAAAAGCAATCTGATTTCACAAGATGACATCTGGCTTTAAGTTCGTACCTTCGGTGACCTTCAACAAGTTTTGCCATGTTACCATCATAAGTAGGAACAAAAACATCACTGGCTGTGGATACAATGAAATCGAGTGCGGCCATCTGAGAAGAATGATTCTGGAATTGACGCAAATCCTCTGAGTCCAGAAGCATCTCCTTTCTTACCTGAAAGGTATTCGACACTGCTTATAAGTGAGGTTGGTGGACATAGGGGGAAAGTGATATCCCCAGACATGCCACGCAATTTTGGAAAACTGCAATGCAATGTTGGCAGACCTAGGGAAAATCTCACATGCAATGGAACGTTGGAAAATTGCACCACAATTATTACCATGACATATGAAAAAGGTGATGTAATTGACAGAAATTTGACCAAGAAAGCACACTTACAAGTTTAGGAAAAGTAGCCTGTAATGGTTCCAATCTCTTCTCTCCCCCATAAATTTCACCAGCAGCTATGTATATGAGTGTATCCTTCTGAAAGCCCACAGCTTTCAAAACAAGTGATGTCTCCTCAGGTGTAAGTGGGCATAGTCCTTGCAATCTCTTAGCTTGAGAATCAATTTCTTTTTCTCTCCACCATGGGTAAGCATATCTGGTTGGTTGAAAAAGTTAGCTTCTTGAAAAATGGCACCTACTGCAACAACCTACCATACCTTGCAGACTTAAGTCCAATAGCAGTCAGCCTTAAGAAAGGTATACAGAATAGTATAAATAGTTTGTTAATGCTCAGCTCTCAGGAATAAGGGTGAGACCAGGATAAGCTGGATAATTTGACAATGCTAAGAATGAATCAACAATTTCATTCTCATTCCATAGAAATGAATCCATCATGAAAAAAGAAGCCAAAAAAAGGACCAGGTATAAAAATTGTGCAATTTGTTAAGAACGGATAGTGACATTAAAAAGACTGCGTCGAACGAACACCAGAAATATAAAATGGAAGTGTTATGGATAACTGCAGTAGACAGACCAATTGACACAGTATTTATGTCATCATACTAGCATTTGTAGAGTTGTGGAGGGAAGGATCTTTTTGCCATTCTTGAATGGCCACCATGAACATTATAAACACCACTCTATTACTACAATAATCTTCCTCATTTTCTGTAAGAATTACTTGAATCATATCCAAAATGCTACTTTACCGTACTCAGTGAGACTGCACAGTATTAGCTTCAGACCTCATTCTTTTGAGCTCCTCAGCTTCTCCACGAGAAAGACCATGATTACAACCAGAAAAGGCCAGCATATCCATCTCATATCGTAAATGCAAGGCCACAAATGATCCCTTGGCTCGAAGTTTCTGTACCAGTTTATTCCCCAATGCCTCAATTTGAGGAGTGAATTTCAGTGCATGAAAATTAACACGGCATCTAAGCAGTTGAAGCTCTGTACTGACACCATTATTGGCTAACCGAGCATCTGTCTTGTTAAAATGGATGACACTGTATTTGCTGAACAGTGGCAAGATCTGCACATATGAGAGACCATGCTGAGTATACAGTAATGCAAGCACCATGAAAACAATGGTAGAACCCAGATAAGTTTACAAACCTGATGCAAGTAATATTTTTCATCTGACCAACTCACAGGAGGCATTTTAAGTATATTGTTGAGTTCTGAATCCTTTTGACCAAACCTCTTTGGAAGCTGTTTAACAATGTGCACTTCATCTCTTAATGAGTCAATGAAATGCCTCACATCAAATATGTCCCCAAAATTGCTGTAAAGCATACACAATCCCACTTGCTTTAGATATCAACATGGTTAGTCATATAGAGGGCCTCCAAGAAAACGGAAGATACCTTTGATCAGCCCAGAATGATCTTTTGTCAAGTTCCGGAACAACCATTGTGAGGTTTAGCAAACGTGCAATTGCCACCATGTCACATATCTGAAATACATGAGGTTCAACATAACAGCAAAAGTTAAAGAAAAGGGAAATTCAGGATTGAACGGTACGAGTAAGCAGACAACAATTGACCTCTGAACGCATCTGATTCAGACCCCCGTTGCAAGATATTTTCAGATAACCATTGCTCTTGTAGATTCCTGAAAAAAAACTAGAATTAAAATTAAAATTGCCATATTCCAGTGGTGATTGACTAACAATAACATACCAGAACTTTATAATCTCTTAAGTGATGCAGCTCAACACAACATGAGGGTATTTGCAACTTTTTAAATAATGCATCTCAACAAAAAATGAGAATATCAATCCGTCAATACATCAATATATGTTTTGAGTCACATGCCTTCCAGAGCGGACAATTTTTTTTCCCCAACAAATCTTTGCAACTGAACAACTAACGAGTTGGAGAAAGACAGTAACAAATGCATCCACTCTTACACCTCCAGTACCTTCACCATTTTTACCTAAGCATTTTCTTATACTCTTCTTTGCTCACAAAAAAATCATGCACATCAAAATAAGAACAAATTTAAATCAAACGCGAATAATGAAAAAAAACAAGCAATCCGGAAATCACGCACTTGGGGGTGGAAGCGTGGAAGGCGGCGGCGAGGGGTCGACATCGCCGGCGAGGCCGAAAAGGACGAGGAGGCGGCCGACGGCGACGAGCTGCGCGACGGAGGCCCACAGCAGCACGGCGGCGCAGCCCGCCACGAGCCAAACCCTAGGCCTCGACCGCGCCATCGCAGCCTACAGCCGACGCCGCCTCCCGGTCGCGGACAGCATTGGGGGAGGCGGGGGTGGACGGCTCGGGAAGGTTCCAGAAGATTCGGGAGGGCGGCCGTGGGGAGCTGCGATTTTGTTGGCCTAGTTGTGGGGACTGTGTGACTGTTTCCGTTTGGCTTTTGGTTGGTTCGTTATTTTCCCTCTTGCTACGACGCATAGGTGCCCAAATGGGCGGCCCACGGCACGGCTCAACCCGATTAAAAAATATACGGTTTATTTAGACACGGTCTATTTCGATCCGATTAATAAACGGACTGTGTCGTGTCGGTCTACGTGTCGAAAAGGCAACCCAAGTACGGCCCGTGGGGTTAGCCATGCCGGCACGGATTCGACGGGCCGTGTCGGCCCGTTAGCCTGTTAACACCAAAAGAATTCAAAAAAAATAGAAAAAATTCAGAAAAAATCCTAATCATGTCGGGCCGAACTGAGTCGTGTCGTTCCGTGCTCAGGCGGGGCCAATATGGCACTGACGAGGCAAGGATAGGAATTAGGACGGTGATGTGATTATCCTAGGGGTGAGTAGGAGTGCATGAGATATTCCACCGAGGGAAGCAGTTTTCGTAAATTAGGGTTGTCGTATTAAAAGAATAAATGTTTGGATTGTGTAGTAATGCTTATATACAGTGTTTGCTACTACGATACTTGATACCATGCAACTTAAACAGTATTTTTGATGGAACAGTCTATTGTTAAGAAGAAGTTAAATATAAAATAAAGTAGCGTCACGTTGGTTTCCCTGCTTCCAAATGAAATGCCATCTGAGCTAGTACTATGTGTAGTGCCTATTAACAAACATAGTTCAATTTTGGTGGAATTAGCCGTCCCTATCGTGTGTGGTATGATAGATTTTAGCTGTAAGCTCTCTGCAGTTAAACAAAAACATCAACACAGTTTTCAAAATACAAATATTGATCACTATAATATAGTTATAAAACTCAAGAAAATTATAATGTTATGAAAATATTTTTTGAGACAAATGTAGACATATGATTTATATGTATCAAATCAAAACGTTTCAAAAAATATGGATATGCAAAGTTTAGAAAATTTGACAGCATATATTCCAAATTGTTATTCTTTTATGACTAGAGAGAATCAGCGAGAACCTCCTAAATTATTAATGTTAAGTATTATACAAGGTTTAGAAAAGTGGATAACTTAAAGAAATTGGAAATAAAACAGAAGGAAAAGGCTCGCTAACCAAAAAAACACGAGAAGCTGATATAGTACTAGCTTGAGGACCTTTATACGCAAACGATAAAAAGAAACCTTGATATGAAATAGAACAATTGAAATTGAGATCTTTCTCTCTCTCTCTCACCTCCAACATGGCATGTTCTTCCATCTGACTCCAAAATACTACAAACCGTCCGCTGGTTAGCTTCCTCACTGGAGCCTACATGTCGCATGAGGATGTTAAACACGGTTTTTAGGAAAATGGTATTGTATATAGATTTAGAAAACATATTTTTGTTGTAACATATAAATAGCGCTGCCAATTTATAATTGTGTTCTAAGTAAACTTTTAACTGTTGTTTGCATAGTGGAACATGAAAAGCGGGAATATGATTGAAATATAAGGTAAATTAAATCTATCCCTTAATCCCTAGATCTAACGACTAAATTTATCTCACCACCTATTCAAATCCCATTTCCACCGCTGGTTTCTCACCGTCGAACGTGGAGGATGCGGGGAATTTGCAGGAGTAGTCCCTATTGAGAAAAAAATAAAACAGTCGAACTAGGGTTTACAATACTGATTCAAACTGAAAAATCGAAAAGAGGTCGGTAGTGATTTTCAAGTGAAAATCGCTAGAAATCGAATGGTTTCGAAGTCAAACTTTTTTTAATTTGGTAGACAAAAAAATCGAAAATCGACCGGTTTTTCACCGAAAAATGACCGACCAAGCAAAATTGTTCGACAGCCGATTTTTGAGCGATTATCACCGATTTTTGACCGGTTTACATCGCATAAATTTTCTTGAATTTTTTGATTTTTTTTAATTGGACCGGTTTACCGACCTGAATAGTTTATCGAGCCGACTCGATACGATCGAAAATCGTTGATTTTTGAAACCCAGAGTCGAACACACCACAAAGCCAATGTTGACTCCAAGGGCGGGTGAACAAATGGTGCACAGCAGGGTTCGCAATATCGTCGATAATCGTGAGTATCGACCATATTGAGCCGGTACGGTATATAATACCGGTCGGTAAACCGGTTAAATTCAAAAAAAATATGCGACATAAATATCACTATAATCGTTGAACATCGCTCGATTTTCAATGAATATCGAGCGAAAATCGCTTACAAAATCGACCTCCAAAGAACACAAGTTCACAAAATTTTCAATCGATTATCAAGGCATATCGAGCAATTATTGGTGAAAATCGTTTTTTTTTTAAAAAAAATCTTCAAAAAGTTTGGTTTCGAAACCCTTCGATTTCAAGTGATTTTCGACCTAATTTTTCCAATTTTCGAAAATCTCGATATGATCGATTATCGCGATATCGATATTGTGAACCTTGGCACACAACCAGAGTCCATGATTCCTCTACAAGATGGAACAAGATTACAGCTTCAGCATAGGACGACATCTCCTCCTACCTAGTCCACCAGTTGAATAGGTTGGGGGATGTAAATTGTAAGAAGAGATGAGCAGTTGGTTATTTGAACCATGTCAGAGTCGATGTCTGGCTTAATAACTGTTGTGAAATACGAACTGCATGTTATTATAATTTTTTGCGATGAAAACTGCATGCTTTCTAAGGATTGATGAATCATACATTCACTAATTCACAAGTAAACGGCTAAGTCTTTCTCGCCCTGTCAATAAGCTGCCACGGTGAATTGTCAGCACAGCCTCCCAGCTGATTCTGAGGCATCACTATACTAACAGTTTGCTACCTTGGCAGGAACCCATGCTGCGAGACCGGATCCTCGAACGCCATCATCTTCTCCCCTCGAGCAAACCCGTTGCGATCGTAGGACGAGACCTCGGAGATGTCCAGCTCCTTGCACGCCTTGATGAGCTCCTCCCCGACCCTTCGAGCGGCCTCCTGTTGCAACAAGAAGCCACAACAGCTCAGCTCAAGAGATTAATAACTGCGCAGTTTTTGTTCAGATGCGTGCTGGACGAACAGGATGGTTTACCACGGTGCTGCAGGGCGGGTCTCCGCAGATGGACTTCTGCAACGTGCTGCCGTAGAAGAGGATCATCTTGTTGTGGTCGTCGACGAGCATGGCGTAGAGCTGCCTGTTGGAGCAGAAGACGGAGAGCCTGGGCTTCGTCGCGGTGCCATTGAACTGCGGTAAGCAAGCAGCAAGAACCGGTACGTCGATTAGTTTGTACGGCTACCATCGTCCCGAATCCCAAATGAAACGAACCGCACCTTCCTCTGCAGCCGACGGTTCCTGACCTTGGCGTTCTCCTTCCGCGCCCCGTGCCTCGCCGTGGCGTCGATCCTGGGGTACGCGCTCCGGCGCGCGACGACGCCTGCACAAGCCAGGCGGAAACAACAACGCACTGACATCGCCGAGCCACGCAGGGTAACGTATAGCACACGCACGGAGAGAGAGAAGGCACAAGAACTCTCGATGCCACCACAACTGCTCACCAGGCCGGTGCCGGAGTGGAAACGCGAGGACGTGCCCGGAGCCTGGAGAGCCCAAGAGGCGGCAGGCTGGGCGCGCGGGGCACGGCGAGAATGGCTGGCCGAGCAGCGCCATGGCAGCGCGAGGATACCTGGATGGCTGAGCGGGGCAATTCGTCGAACAGGTGCCGCGCGAGATGCTGGGGAGGTTCGGCGGGGACGCTACCTACAGTTGGTGCGCGCGCTCGCGGCTCACCCGAATGGTAACCGAGAAGAGCGTCGACTCGAAGTCGAAGGGACGCGAAAAGAGCACGCCGCCGATGACGACGAGCCCAGCGCGTGAGGATGACCACAGGGGCAGGTACTGCCGCACGTACGTATCAACGTACGTACGTTGGTTCGCTGTATGGGAGTGCAAAGTTAGTAATGACCGTGCTAAATGTGACACATTTGGAGAATCGGTAATAAATCTATGCACCCTCCGATTTGCTATATTTATTCACGGTCGCAAGAGTATCCGCTTCGATATATTTGTTTAATAAGAGAATTTAGAGTAGTTATTGTAATTTTTCACTCTATACTCTTACTTAAATACTTTGGAAAAAATAATTAATTATGGTATGACATTCATAGAGATATCTATATCTATTTTTTATTAATTGTTTCTTATATTTAATGTTTCTAGGAATAAGTCCATTTTACACCCATAAACTATGAAAAAAGCCTAAATAACTCAAAACTATAAAACCGGTTATATAACACCATTAACTATCAATACCGGATTAGATTACACTCTAGGACGGTTTTCCTTGTCTGTTTTGCATCTCCTATAATAATTAAGGAGAAAAGTGATTCAAAATTTTTGAAACTTTATTTGTATGATCCTAAGGCAATATTTATACTCTCATAAAAATTTCAAACCATGATCGCACTTGTACAATTTTATATAATTCTGACAAGGTCACTGCCTCAATTATAAGTTTTCTAATTTTGATTTTTATGAGATAACAAATTATGTTCAATTCATTTGAATTTTTTTTATATGATCTTAGGAGTATACGTATAATACCATAAAATTTTTAGATGATTATAAAGTATGTACAGTTTTATAAAAATCTGACAGTGTTATTGCTGTTTTTAAATTATTATGGTTTTTTATTTTCTAAATATATTAAATGCTTTCAAATTTTTGAAAGACTTTTTGGAGAAAATTTAATTAAATCCTAATCCACCTCCATAATGTTCCCAAAAAGTCTCAGGGGAATTTGAAAGCATTTAATATATTTAGAAAATAAAAAACTGCAATAACACTGTCAGATTTTTATAAAACTGTACATATTTGATCATTATCTGAAAATTTTATAGTGTCATCTGTAAACCCCTAGTATCACACAAAAAAAATTCTCAAATGAATTAAACATAATTTGTTATCTCGTAAAAATCAAAATCAGTAAACCCTTAATTGAGGCAGTGACTTTGTCAAAATTTTATAAAATTGTACAAGTATGATCATAGTTCGAAAATTTTATGGAAGTATAGGCATTGCATTAGGATCATACAAAAAACATGTCAAAAATTCTGAATCAATTTTTTCCTTAAATATATATAGGAGATGCAAAAAAAACCAAGAAAAACTTTCCTAGAGTGTGATTTAATCTGGTATTGATAGTTGAGGGTGTTAAATAACCGATTTTATAGTTTAGAGGTTATATAAATTTTTTTTATTGTTTAGAGGTATAAAATGGACTTATTTCATGTTTCTTTGGTCTATAAATATAGCAAAACAGCACGTTGGGAAACGTAGGACATCATCTTAGGGTGCACAATACCACACATTAAATTTTAGAATTAACCCATTATGAATCTTCTATATTAGTTTAATCCGTAAACTGTAACACAGCATAATGCGATGGTTCTAATCGCAAATTCCGCCTTCGAAAGCTGTAGTTTATTCCTTGCGTAACCATTTTGGGCTCTAACCACCGTCCAAACCTCAGTTTCAAAACCTCGTCAAAAAACTTCAAAGCCAAACACTGCAAGCTTCGCCCACCATTTCCACCTTCCATCCTAAGTCCAGTTGTCCAAAGCTAGACC
Source organism: Otatea glauca (assembly GCA_036346275.1). Classification (NCBI taxonomy): domain Eukaryota; kingdom Viridiplantae; phylum Streptophyta; class Magnoliopsida; order Poales; family Poaceae; genus Otatea; species Otatea glauca. The sequence goes on along the minus strand of CM070722.1, from coordinate 54,164,388 downwards.
AGCAGAGCTAGCCACGCATGGAGGAGCTGTGGGGCTCGGGGCTTGCGGCCGCCGCGGCGGCCTCGGGGGACCAGATCGCGGCGGCGTGGGCGGCGTTGCGGGAGCGCGCGGTGGCGCCGGCGCTGCAGCTGGCGGTGTGGGCGTGCATGGCGATGTCGTTGATGCTGGTGCTGGAGGTGGCGTACATGAGCCTTGTCAGCCTCGTCGCCGTCAAGCTGCTGCGGCGCCTCCCGGAGCGCCGGTACAAGTGGGAGCCCATTCCCATTGGGAGCGGAGGCGACAACGACGAGGAGGCGTCGGCGGCGGCCGCGCGGGAGGCGTTCCCGATGGTGCTCGTGCAGATCCCCATGTACAACGAGAGAGAGGTAAGGTGTTTGAGCTCTCCCTTTCCCTCCGTTGCTGCTAATTTTCGTGCACGATCTGCTTCCGTTCTTCGGGATGGAATCTTGTACATTTTTCATCGAAATCTCAAGAGATTGGAGCAGCAGGCTTGCATTAGGAGGTTTCAATTTCGCATGTCACATTTTGCAGTGCATAATACATTGCTTCAATTCTCGCTCTTGTTATTTTCTCCTAATTATGTGACGCATTCACGATGATATTTTAGGCTCAAATTGCTTGTACTTTTAGAATTTATTCTTCCGGGGCTCTAGATGAAATGTTGCTGGGTCATGGCTCGTGCCTCGTGGGACCATAATTATTTTTCTTGGATTACTAGAATACCAGAGGTTTCGTTAGGTAAGGGATTTTGCCAAAAATGTGCTTGCTGGTCGCTACAAAATGTAGGGCCCACATTGCCGGCCTTGCAAAGCACTCCGTAGATTGTTGAACTGTTTGCAGATCAGCAATGTCCTAGGGGCCAATCAAGCCAGAAAACTGTTTTTAGGTGCAGCTCACAGACTCACAGTCACTGTCCAATACAATCCGTCTATTTGGTGGTCACGTTAGCTAGGGATGCCAGAATGTTGAATGGCAATTGCTTTTGTCTGACAAATGGCTAACTAAACATTATGGTAAAGGGGTTTGCTTGTTGATTTCCATCATGTGGCAGTGGAAGTGATGCATATGCCATTCTTGTGCAGGTGTACAAGCTCTCTATTGGAGCTACATGTGCTCTCACATGGCCTCCGGACCGGATTATAATCCAAGTCTTGGATGATTCCACTGATCCGATCATTAAGGTAAGCTAAACTGCAGCAGAAAAGCTTAATCTTCTTTTTTTCACTTGAGCCAAGTATTCTCAGAAGTCACTCCTTGCAATACCTAAAGCTTGGTCAAGATGTGGTCCATCGTGTGATGCTCATGTTAAACAAGTAATACCTAGCAATTCTTGTAATAAATAAAGGTTGAATGGCTGTTCAATGTCTGAAGTTATCTACACAACATCAGCAATTCGGTAAACCTAAATATGGCAAATGGTTATCATCTGCTTAGTCAGATCTTATTAAATGGTTTACATTGTTGAGTGGTGGACACCGGAAAGCAGTGGTGCTGGTAGAGCAGAAATGCAGAAGCACGCATGATAGTTGTGTGAATCAATCAGGTACATTCCACATCATGCTTCTATGAATTAACCAAGCATAATAAATAGGGTTAGGATCTTAGTATAACCTGGATTTTGCCTTGTTTATGTATAGAGTACACACCTGAAATTCCCTGCACTAGATATTCAATATTTACTACTAATGATTGCTAGACATCTAGTAGAATGGAGTAGTTGACATAGCTACAACTTGTGCACACCTTTATTGGACCATTATATACTACATTGAGGGTCATATACTATCTTGTTGGCCTCCGCCTTGTATGAACAGGACAGCCACACCACTTGCAAGAAAAATAAGAACAATGCAATGCGTGACAAAGTTATATTTGCTACCAACAAAATACTGGGGTATTAAGGATAAGGTTGTTGACAAATCTTGCGTGCACTGTTTGTTCTTTTCTATGATAATTTGCTATGCAACTTACCATAAAGATTGCAGCTGTGCGCTAATTCCATTATGCAAAGTGCTTTACAATCTATATTCATCAAGGCACATGTTATTTAATGCAGTTGCTGTCTGTATGATAGCCTAGGAAGCTCTGTTTTTATTTTCTATAAAATAATTCATGGCACATATTACGTCCTACACGGGTGCAGATCCCCTGGGGTTAAAAAAACAACTCCACCCGGTGGAGTTGCAATCTCAACCGTTCATTTCCGATCGGGTGGAGGTAAAGGTGGCATAATCTGAGCCTTTGGAAATGAATGGTTGAGATTGCAACTCCACCGGGTGGAGTTAACTTTTAACTCCGGGGGATCTGCACCCGTCCTACACACATAACTTTTACATATAACACCAAGAACTTTTACTTCATGATGTTATCTTTAGCTGATATGGCCACTGCTAACAAAGGGTCAATTTTGACAAGGCATAGGACCGTCAATGTAATGAATGAATGTAGGCCCTTCAATTTTCAGGTAAATGCAGCTTGACAAGTGCATACATGTACTTTACAGTGGGATTTATGGAGAAAAATGTTACTAATGTTTCAGAGAATCTGGCCTTTTCTGTAGATTAATTCTATAAAAAATATGCATTACCTTGGCAGCCACAGGAGATCAGAAGTGTGCTTAGCACTGCTATATCATATGGTTTTGTTCTGTTGCATGATAGTGAGACTATGAACTCAGGGTGCTGTTGTGATGATTCCTCTACCTCTACATCAATGGGCTTTTTTTCATGAAGGAAATGCTGATCTATTGAGTATGCTCCATCTGTAACAGAGTTTGGTTGAGCTAACAATTTCATATAGCCAGCTAGAAGAGTGAAGCTTGGTGGTAGGATAACCTATTTGAACTATTGGAATTTGTAAGCCATTGCATCATCCTATATGAGCTCTGAAGTGTAGCAATTTGTTATGGCTTAAATAGTGAAGGTTACTGTCTGAGAAGGCCCTTTTTCTGGAGAAACTTCTATGGTTATTGAATTCAACTGAACAACTCACGATATCCAATCCACTGCGGTACTTAAAACTTGATTGACGGGCAAAAAACATACAATTATAGATGCAATTCAAACTCAATTGACAAGATTGTTAGACAGTATCCTGTACTTACCTTGTATAGAGATTGCTAGTATCCTGTATTGCCTTATATTTGTGTATTGCTTTGTATAGGTTTTCTTTTTGTACGTATTGCCTTGTATAGGCTTTCCTTTTGTACCCTCATGTAACACTATATATTCTGGCCCATTGGCCTCATATTGAATACAAGTGCTATTCATAACATGGTATCAGAGCCAAGTTAGGGTTAGGGTTTTTTCTTACTGATGTTGCACTTGCGCTCTCCCGACCTCTCTGGTTTTTCTTCGCTGGTTCATCCCCTCCGTGGTCACCGATCTTCCCTTCAGTGAATGCTACTCCTTCCACCTAACGCCGAGCCTGGCTGACCATCCGTCGGACAGTTGCTCACTGCCGCCCTTGGCCGGCCGTCGCACGGGCTATCTCTTGTGCCTCGGCTCCGTCGCTGCCCAAACGCATCAGCCCGCTCGCCGGCCTGTGCCTCCGTCGCCTCACCGGCTCGCGTCGCCCACTCGCCGTTCTTTCGGCTCGTCGCGGCCGTCTCCCGCCGTGCCGTCCGCCGGCCCGCCTCTGCTGCCACCCCACCACGCCAACTTGGTAGCCCGCCATGGCCGCCGCCCCACCCATACGCCGCCGCCTGCGTCGGTGTCGGCCGCTTCCATGTCGCGCCGCCGACCGCTTCGGTCTTTTGCCTCGGCCGCCGCGCCTCTGCGCTGGCTTCGAGCTCAATGGCCGCCGCTTGCCAAGACCGCCTCTGCCTACCTCTCGACCGCCCGAGAGCATCCACGCACGGTGAAGAGGTTTTGTCAGCATTGAATCTACCTGGACTCCAAACAAATCCTAGAGGTGAAATTCACTTTTTCTTGGGGTCTAGGTTGGTCTGACTTTTAAGGTTAAAAGTTTTGGCCGGAAAAAAAATTGTCATCTTCAGGTTCTTCTTCGGGCACCGTCTCTATTCCTCGCTGTCCGGTTATTTTCGATGGTTTTAATTATCGAGACTGGGTTCTCCATATGCGGCTTCACATGCGTGGTCAACATCTGTCGGAGTTTCTTACCCGCGAGCTATCATGTCCGCTTCGTCCTGCTCCCCCTGCCACGCCTGTTATTCTCAAAGATGTCGATGATGTTGCTCAACAGAAGGCCTCCGATGACTATGCTGATGTTGTGGAGTCTTTTTAGACTCAATTTACTGCATACAAGATATGGATTGATGAAGATGCTCGTGCCTCTGCTATTCTGGTTGCTAGCATGGAGGTGCATCTCACTAGTGATATTATTGGTTTGTCTTCGACACAGTTGATGTGGGCGCATCTTCGCGACCGCTATGAACCTACTGACGATTCTTTGTACCTTGTTGTTGTGCGACAGGAGCAATCGCTGCAGCAGGATGATTCTACCGTGGATGAGTTCTATGTACAACTGTCCTCGGTGTGGTGTCAGCTTGATTCTCTTGGACCAGAGGTTTGCCGCACCTGTTAGTGCTGCCAGTGTCAGCACTCTCACTTGGAGCTTTGTCGCATCTACGACTTCCTGACTCGTCTTCGGGTTGAATTTGAGCAGATTTGTGCCCAGCTGCTTGCTCGCTATCCTCGTGTGACCTTGTTGGAGGCCCTTGCAGCTATTCGTACTGAGGAGACTCGTCTTCGTGGTGCGGACCTGCTAGTATCTCCTTCAATTCTGGTGGTGCCTCGTGCTACTCCTTCACCAGTGGCGCCTACTCCAGTGTCGGCTACTGATGGTGGAGGGTTTCACTGCACCTACTGCAACAAGACTGGACATGTGGAGCAGTTCTGCTACTAGAAGAAGAAGGATTTTGCTCGTCGAGGTGGACGCTATTCCAAGGGCACTGGACTGTTGGGCGTCTCTCCTCAGCAGACCTCTGTTGGTTCTGACTCCACTCAGGAGATTCTCATGCTGTTACGTCGCATGGCTGCTTCTGCACCGATAGGTTCTGCTGGTTCTGCTACTCGGTCTTCTAGTGAGAAACCACATTCTACATCCTCTTCAGGTATCTTACCATGGATTCTTGACTCTGGTGTTTCTTTTCATATGACCTCTGACTCCACAAGTCTTCATTCCATTAGTCCTCCTGCTGCTTCTGTCACTGTTCAGACTGCAGATGGGACCTCTCTTTCTGTTACAGGACGAGGCACTCTTTTGTCTTCCTCTTTTCATGTTCTGCTTGCTTTCATATTCCCAACCGACCATGCGGCTCATATCCGCCGCCACCACCGATCATGGTCGTCGTGTTATCCTTGATTCGACTCTTGCTTTGTGTTCGGGATCGCCGACGGGTCTCGGTGGGGATCGCCTCGTCGCCGCGACTCTCAGCGTCTCTGGGAGCTTGACTGGCTTCGTCTTCCTTCCGCTGCCCCTGCCAGCCTCTCAGTCTCCTCCAATGATTCCGCTTCCGTTGCATCTTCTACCGGGTCATTTGCTCAGTGGCATCACCATTTAGGACATCTTTGTGGGTCACATCTGTCTTCTTTAGTTCGTCGTGGCCTTTTAGGATCTGTGTCTGGTGATACCTCTTTAGATTGTGCAGGTTGTAAGCTTGGTAAACAGCTACAACTCCCCTATACTTACAGTGAGTCTATATCCCAGCGTCCATTTGATCTTGTTCATTTTGATGTTTGGGGTCTGGCTCCTTTTGCTTCAAAAGGGGGTTATAAATATTATATTCATTTTATAGATGATTTCTCTCGCCACACTTGGATATACTTTATGTCCTCTCGTAGCGATGCTTTATCCATCTATAAGAATTTTGCCACTGTGATCTGTACTCAGTTTAACTCTCCCATTCGAGTTCTTTGTTCTAACTCAGCAGGGGAGTATCTGCAGGATCCCTTCGTGCTTTTCTTGCTACGCTGGACACTCTTTCTCAGTTTTCCTGTCCTGGTGCTCATGCTCAGAATGGTGTGACCGAGCGCAAGCATCATTATCTTCTTGAGATAGCTCGTGCTCTTTTACTTGCTTCTGTTGTTCCACCTCACTTCTGGGCTGAGGCTGTTTTCACTACCACTTGATTAATATTCAGTCTTCCTTTACTCTTCAGGGTGGGATTCCAGTAAGCGTCTTTGTGGCATGCCTCTAGATTGTTCTAGTCTTCGCCTCTTTGGGTGTATGTGCTATGTCCTCCTTGCACCTCGTGAACGCACCAAGCTGACCGCTCAATCTGTTGAGTGTGTTTTTCTGGGCTATAGTGCTGAACATAAGTGATATCGTTGTTGAGATCCTGTTGGCTGACGGATTCGGATCTCTCGGGATGTTACCTTTGATGAGTCTCGTCCCTTTTACCCTCGTCCTTCTTCCACTCCAGCATCTCTTGTCGAGCCACTTTATTTCCTGACTTTTCCTGATACTCCTGTTGTCACTTTTCCTTCTCCACGGTTGGCGTCTCCTTCGCCAACCTCTCCACAGGAGTCTTCACATTCAGTGCATCCTCCAGATGTTTCTTCTGACATTGTTCCTTCTTATCCTTTATACTACACTCGTCGTCCACGAGTTGAGGATTCTTCTGGTGTACCTGTTGAGTCACCTTCTTTAGTGCCTCCTCCTCGCTACGCTCTTCGCGATCGCCAGTCTATTCGGCCTCCTGCGCGCCTTGGCTTTACTGGTGCTGTTCTTGCCGAGCCGACTTCTTACCACGATGCTGTTATTCATCAGGAATGGCAGCCTGCGATGGCAGAGGAGCTTGCTGCCCTTGAGCGCACTGGCACGTGGGATCTTGTTCCCCTTCCTCCACGTGTCCGTCCCATTACATGCAAGTGGGTCTATAAGTTTAAGACTCGTTCTGATAGTTCTTTTGAGCGTTACAAGGCTCGTCTTGTGGCACGTGGTTTTTAGCAGGAGCATGGTCGTAATTATGATGAGACTTTTGCTCTTGTGGCTCACATGACCACTGTTCGCACTCTTCTTGCTGTGGTCTTTGTTTGTACGTGGTCTATCTCTCAGCTTGATGTCAAGAATGCCTTTCTTAATGATGAGCTGCGTGAGGTCTATATGCAGCCACCACTGGGGTATTTTGTTCCGAGGACATGGTTTGTCAACTTCGCCGCTCTCTATGGGCTTAAGCAAGTCCCTCGTGCTTGGTTTGAGCATTTTTCTTCTGTGGTTATTGCTGCTGGCTTTTCTGCCAGTACTCATGATCCTGCGCTCTTTGTTCACACTTCGTCTCGTGGTCGGACTTTTCTTCTTCTATATGTCGATGACATGATCATTACTGGAGATGATTCACAGTATATTACCTTTGTAAAGGCACGTCTCAGTGAGCAGTTTCTCATGTCTGATATGGGTCCCCTCCGCTACTACCTTAGGATTGAAGTTTCTTCTACATCTGAGGGCTTCTTTTTATCGCAAGAGAAGTATATTCCGGATCTTCTTGATCTTGCTTCCCTTACTGACCGGCGCACAGCAGAGACTCCCATAGAGCTCAATGTTCACCTTCGGGCTACTGATGGTGAACCTCTTGAGGATCCTACTCGCTATCGTCATCTTGTTGGGAGTCTTGTTTACCTTGGTGACACTTGTCCTGATATTTCGTATCTTGTTCATACCTTGAGTTAGTTCGTTTCTGCTCCCACTCAGCTCCACTATAGTCATCTTCTTCGTGTTCTGCGATATCTCTGTGGAACTATCTCTCGCCGTCTTTTCTTTCCACGCTCCACTCTTCATGACTCTATGCATACTCTTTGCTACTGGCTAGTGATCACTCGATCGTCGGTCTCTTTCTCTTCATCGTGTTTTTCTTGGTGGTTCTCTCATTGCTTGGAAGACTAAGAAACAGACAGCAGTTTCTTGTTCGAGTGCTGAGGCTGAGTTGCGAGCTATGTCTCTTTTGATAGCAGAAGTTACCTGGCTACGGTGGTTACTTGAGGATTTTGGTGTTTCTATTTGTACACCGACTCCTCTTTTATCTAACGGTACATGTGCTATTAGCATTGCTCGAGACCTAATGAAGCATGAGCTCACTAAGCATATTGGTGTTGATGCTTCCTACATGCGCTCACAGGTACTCTTCAGTATGTACCTTCGGAGCTTCAGTTGGCAAATTTCTTCACGAAGACATAGACTAGAGTTCATCATAGCTTTTATCTCTCTAAACTCAGTGTTGTTGATACACCATGAGTTTGAGGGGGGTTTTAGACAATATCCTGTACTTACCTTGTATAGAGATTGCTAGTATCCTGTATTGCCTTGTATAGACTTTCCTTTTGTACATATTGTTTTGTATAGGCTTTCCTTTTGTACCCTCATGTAACACTATGGGCCTGTTTGGTAGAGTTCCAGATCCCAGCTTCACTTGAAATCTGAAACTTGTAGGCTAAAATAAAGTGAATTAAGTTTATATTTTTGGTCTAAAATGTAAACAAGATGATCCATCTAAACACTCTCAATTTACTCACAGCTCTAGCTCCACGGATCTGGTGGAGCTAGAACCCTACCAAACACACCCTATATATTCTGGCCCATTGGCCTCATATTGAATACAAGTGCTATTCATAACAAAGATGACTTCACTGAATAATTGCGTGTAAAACATCAGCAAGAAAAATAAAAACAAGTATAAGGTTGTTGCCTAACAAACTCCCATGGGCTCAATTAGAATTTCTTTAGCATATTATAGGATATTTGTTTCATTACTTTGAATTGACTTCTGTATTTCAATTTTGGTCAAATGCAGGATCTAGTGGAGCTTGAGTGCAAAGATTGGGCTATAAAAAAAATTAACATAAAATATGAGATTAGAGATAACAGGAAGGGATACAAAGCAGGAGCCTTGAAGAAGGGCATGGAACATAGCTATGTGCAACAATGTGATTTTGTTGTCATCTTCGATGCGGATTTCCAACCTGAATCTGACTTCCTTTTAAAAACTATACCATTTCTTGTGTACAACCCAAAGATTGCTCTTGTGCAGACACGTTGGGAGTTTGGTAAGCAAGTTTTCCATGACTTAGTTTCTGTCACGTTAGACTAGTGAAATTAAATACGATTGTTACAGTTGTTACTCTTGTTGTCAAATGATATGATTGAAAAATGAAGCAGTATAGCACTAACCCAGTCCCTGAACTTTCTGAAAAAGTTGCATTTCGTCCAAGGCAGGTCTGTTTATTTGGTTATTCAACTCTTTATTTTTTTGTCTAATTTGGTTCTCAACTCTCAGTCCTTGTTGGTTTTCATCATGTCATCAAGTTGAGTGAAGTATGAAGAACTTACAACATGGAATAACAACCAAAAAAATTTTAGCAAAATATTTAATTTGTTAAGTTATTAAGCATTAAATTAGGCTCACTACTGCTGATGTTCTGATGCAATTTGTTCAACTTTCCAATGGGTAATGTGGTGATATTGATAATTTGAAGTGAGAACTTTTGTTCATTCTGATTACAGGATGTTCTTGTCCTGGCCTTTGCCGGGCAATTTTGCAGTGAACTATGATGTTTGCCTGATGACAAGGATACAGAAGATGTCACTGGATTATCATTTCAAAGTAGAACAGGAATCGGGCTCATCTATACACGCATTCTTTGGTTTCAATGGTAAGAGCCAATGTGAAAAGAGAAATTTAACAGTGTGTTATACTAGTAGTATATGGTGAGTAGTAGAAATTAAATATAGCTATTGATTTATTGAGAGTATTTCTATTACTCTATTATCAGAGGAAGTATAAATAAATACTAGCTAATTTGATTCATTGGATCGAAAAGAATGAACGGTCCATATTGATTTTAGTGTACCGTAAAAGAGCTCATGCGAAATGCATTTATGTGAGATCGTGTGTGTTTGTAACAGCATTGATTGGTCCTTTTACAGGTACTGCTGGTGTATGGCGTGTATCAGCTATTAACGAAGCAGGAGGATGGAAGGATCGCACAACTGTGGAAGACATGGACTTGGCTGTACGGGCAAGCCTCAAGGGATGGCAGTTCTTGTATGTTGGTGATATAAGGGTATACCTTCTGCAACTTTCAAATTGTTGATTCTTGAACAAGCATATGTGTATATTGTAATCTGTTATGGTGACAAATCTTATACAGGTTAAGAGTGAACTCCCAAGTACCTTCAAGGCCTTCCGTCATCAACAGCATAGGTGGACTTGTGGTGCTGCCAACCTTTTCAGAAAAATGGCACGGGAAATTGTTATAAGCAAGGCAAGCATTCTTGAATACGACACGATGAAATAAGTTACAGGATTGACATGCAATAATGTTTCTTTACGGACTACGCGTGATGCAGGGCGTATCTGCATGGAAGAAACTCCATCTTCTGTACAGCTTTTTCTTTGTACGAAGGGTCATCGCTCCCATCCTGACATTCTTGTTCTATTGTGTTGTGATTCCACTGTCCGTCATGGTCCCTGAAGTTAGCATTCCTGTCTGGGGGGTGGTCTACATTCCCACGGCCATTACCATCATGAACGCCATCAGAAATCCCGGGTAAAATGTTATTCTTCCTCCAGAGAAAAGCTCTCTATGTGCTCTGCCAGTTAATTTTCACGTCTTTACTGGTTTCATTCAATATATGCCAGGTCTCTCCATCTGATGCCATTTTGGATTCTGTTCGAGAACGTCATGTCCATGCATCGAATGCGCGCAGCCCTTACTGGTTTGCTCGAGACCATGTATGTCAACGAGTGGGTGGTCACTGAGAAGGTAGGAGACCATGTGAAGGACAAGCTTGAAACCCCCCTCCTTGAACCACTGAAGCCAACAGAGTGCATTGAGAGGTACCAAAAAAGAACTTCAACACAAAACAGTAATTACGCTCTGCTAGCAGAACAGTGAAAACGCATGCCTGACACTATATAGTCTTGCTGGTTTCACCTTCACCCCTGCAGGATTTACATTCCTGAGCTCCTGGTCGCATTCTACCTCCTGGTATGCGCCTCTTACGACTTTGTGCTTGGAGCCAGGCACTACTACCTGTACATCTACCTCCAGGCCTTTGCTTTCGTTTTGCTGGGGTTCGGTTTCGCTGGGACATCTACTCCCTGTTCATAGCAGCTGTAAGATGATGGGTTCTGTGGAATATATAAGGGAGAGGGCGGGCAACAACATAAGGATCCGATCATCCAAGCATAGAGCAATCAAGTCATAGAGCATATAACACCTCATATCGCCCAGAGTATATCGTGCTTTGTGCAACCCCGGATCCAAGAGATCCATATAATCCCAGCACACAGGACTAGGGTATTATCTCCTCCGCGAGAGCCTGAACCTGTATAAACCCCTTGTCTTGTGTGACCATCGAGTTTGAGATCGAGCGTTTACCCTATAAATTCATTGCCGACTACAAAAGTCGACTGGTTCTTTGTTCTTCCCCTATTCATGATTTGCATCCTGTAACTACAAGCAATTCTTTCTGTAAAGGAAACAGAACAAGCTGCACAAGGGAAAATCCCAGCAGTAAGTTAAGAGTAATAGCCTTCCAATGTTCTCTGCATTTTACAGCCCCTGCAGCCTGCAGGTAACTAGGTAATTCCTGGTGAATTCTAGTGGATCTGGATCTGACTTGGTGCCTGACGTGGCTGAGATATGGGCTTGGAAAAGAGCCCGGTCATGATAGGTTATGTGAAACTCATCTCCGTGCATAATGCCAGGCCATGACCAGAGCTTTTCACATCATTTTCTTCCAATCGAAGAGAAGCAAACGAAAACAGCAAGGACAAGCAAGAAAAGCCAAACCTATTGCTTTCAAACCAGGAAAAAAAATCTAGCTGGTTTCTTCGTTTTTATATACGTTCTTGGATCTTTCTCTGTGGTTCACTTTGTTAGTTCCGATCGACACCTGTTCTTCTTACATTTCCGACTTTCTGCAAAAGATTTGATCTTTCTACGAACGCTTGCAATCCAAGTGTCCCTTTTGTCCGTTTCCTTGCCTGTTGCTTTCATTTTGTCCCACGAGAACACGAGAAAATAGGGGCAAAGGCTGACCAGCAGGTACTTTGGACGTTTTATCGTGTCAACGTGGCCTCGTCTGAAACTCGTGTTCCTTTGGTTGCCCATAAAAATCGTGTATTACAACGGTAGTATGTACTGTAGAAATCATATTACTTGTTAAGAATAATCATACTAACTATGATAAAAAGTATAAATAAATACTAGCTAATTTAATTATTTTATTTCTCGATTCCCTTGGTTGGCTGTTTTGAAGTAGGACTAATTGCCTGAACCCGCTTGCTTATCTTCCACGATCTAATTAAGTTAAACAGTATCGTGTCGGAAACAATAAACTGAATTTAGTGTGCTGTAAAATCGGACCAGAAGATACAAAACACTTGACATCCTCTGCTTCCACGTGTATCGGCTTATGGGAAAATTTTGCTAGTTAGGATAATCTTATCTACTAAGACACATCCCATCAATCTTGTGAAGATATCTTGAGCGTCCGTTTCTTCCAAAAATCGGGATTCAGGACCTAAAGTCTTCCGTCAACGTTTGGCACGTACAACGGTACACATCAAAATATGTTTGCATTAGACAAAGTTCCACGTATGCTAAACTCGCCGACCGAAGCAGAAGGTGCTTATATGTTTGAATTTGATGTAATTAATAAGAAACACATGAGATGTAAAATACTCTGCACAAATCTTGGGCATTAGATTGGCACTATTCACATAGAGTTTTCATATTTAAGATTGCTGGATAGATATGGGGGCTACTTTGCAAACATAAAGGGTGATTCACTGGTAAGAAAACCTTGAGAGCACATCAGCTCACCACGCAATACTCTTGTGAGAAGGAAAGGCAAAGAGGGGAAAAAAATTAAGGTTAAAGTTTTGTTCCGGACAACTTTCTAGAAGAGAACTCAGCGAGTTGTAACTTGTGTCCATTATTGATTTGCTAGGATTACAAATTACAACAGTTCTACTGTACACATCCTATATGTATAGTATGACATTTTGAGCTAGGTTATATGGAAAAAAAATCTCTCTTGTATGAACTCTTTCATGTTGGGTGAGGCTCACTGCTACACCCTTAGACCTATGGTTTTCTGCTAAAAAGATGATTTAGTGAAATTACTCACACATACTTATAATCAATTAAAAACATAATATGATAGGCCTCACATGCATTTGTAATGCATATTAGATGATAGTCTCGAATCTGGCCGCCTATAAAAAAAACCCTTCATTTAAAAACAGGGATTTCACATAAAACAATATAGTTTCGAAAAAAAATCCTGCATTCCAGACAGGCCTAAGGCTACAGTGTAGCCGCTACACAAAACCAGGAAATCCGATCAATGGCAGGTCCACGTACAAGCACGTGAACTAGGATAACGAATTGGTTGACGAGGAGGATAACGAAGTCCTTTTCTCTTTTCCGCCTGTCAAATCACACACCACCAAACGCCACACTCAACTTCACAAGCTCATACCTGTTTCCATTTATGCCCTCCGCCGGCCCCACTAAATGGATAATGCTTCTGAATTCTGCATAATCTCATCGAATTTCCAAGGAACAGCACACCATAGTCACAAAGACTCTAATCTCGCAAAAGTACATGTTTGCCCGTTAAAATTACAAAAGGGGCCTCTTGTGAAACAACATGAACCAACAAAAATAAAGATGACTTCCATGAGTTCATGGAGAGTGCCAATGCAACTGCGTCCATGATACACTGCTGCATCATGCATGCTGTGTTCTCTCTAAATTTGCTCTTCAACTTCCCCATGAGCAGTGGTAGCAAATATTGGGAAAAGTACAATATAAAGGTGAGATATAACTTCAAGTACGATGCATAGCAGTATTTAGTACTAACTCCATCCTGTGATTACATATCACATCACATGATTAACCTATACATCATCTTAAGTTCCAAAATAAATTAACGAATACCACGTAGGAGCCAATGAACAACATGAACCAAGACCTTTCTTCCAACCAGCAACGCTTTCTGAAGCTTCAACACACGATACGGGCAAGGCGAAAAACTGGCCACACACAGGTTGCCAAGTAAGGCCAGAAAGCATATATAGCTTTTCCGATCAAAAGCCTCTCGAAGTAGATGCAATGCAACCTTAGGAACTACCAAAATGCGCTTTATCAGTTACTAACGAATGCAGAATCACACAAGTACACTTTGAGATTATACTAGGAGGAGAGATGCAAGGTTGCACTGATTTATGTACATAGATCAACAAAAATCTGACGTGGAGTCGACTGGCGCCCACCCTGGCACCCATAGCTGATTTTGGCACCTTGGTTGTGCAGCTGACGTGACAAATGTTGTTATAAACAGGAATATGTCAGGTAACCACGAAAAGTTCACTAAATGAATAGAGACTGAAAAGCCATGAGGCATAACCTAGGAAACTGATAGTATCATCCCAGGGTGGAGCTATGTATGACATCAGATGTAACAGTCCTCCATGCATTGCAACTTGTTTACCGGTTGTACATGCTGGATTTGATGTTTTAAATGGATAAATTGCTCCAGCTGAACGCAGGCTTTTGCTTAAAACGAAGAAACTCGACACTAATTAGCAGAGAAGCAAATGTGTTAATAAACACGATTTTAAGATAGCCATGGACTGATTGCCAAGTAAAGGAATGTGAGTGCAGTACAGCAATAATGAAATTGTAAATATTGACAAGAACATCTCAAATCACATAGTCCTTCCCACAAAGGCGCAAACCAATTAGCAAATGAGGGAATGGCAAATTGCCAATGCAGGCAAAATATATCCAACACTGTCATTCTTGTTTTGCCAGCCTAAAGAGAAAGCAACACCAGCTTCAGAAGTTCAGAGCCACGTGATAAAAGATGGACTAATTTTACCAAAGAGCATGTAACCATAGTGTTCTTTTAGAACCTGAGGCTTTACCTGTTTCCCAAGCTTCAACTGGGGAAAATTGTAGCTTTTGTCAAAAGCAAAACTAATTACGCCAGCTCCCTGATCGAGCATGAACATTTTTCTCAAAATAAATTTCATCACGCTCCCCAGACAGCTGATAAATTGGTTTTCTGCATTCCAACCTATGCACCGGGCAAGGAGCATGCATGTTTGCTTACCTAAGTTGCTACGACCAAATTACCAAAATGTAGGCACTACCCACGCCATTCACGCTAACAAACTCTCGCAACCAAATCGTTGATCATGCCCAAGCTTCTTCTAAGAGGTCACCAGCCAAGCATTTTTCATGTAGCAACAAACACTCACCTAGGGGCAAAAGGGACAAAGATGGTGTAGAGGATAAAAAAAAAGCACCCCTGAGGCCACAAATCCAACTTGTGGCTCTCGACCGCTCCCAGGGGTGGATCTACAGTATACATACCGGGGTAAGTGACAATGATGTCATCCAGTCCAGTACATATGGTTCCTTTAGTGTATAAGCATATAATGCTCTTATTACAAGTTGTAATTTAGTGTTACAAGTTCGTATTGACCTCGGCGACCCCAATGATCTTTTCTCCTAGATTCGCCTCTGCTGCTCACACCTTGCCTACATGGCCCCGCCTCATTATTACTCCTTAAAACTATGATAAAATTGGTTGTATACCATTCAAAATTCCCAGCTTTTTGATATATACCACTAAAAATTTTCTTCGTCACTAAAACTATAGTAAAATTGGTTATAAAATTTGTTTTAGTGGTACTCCCTCCTGTCATAAATAGTTGTTATTTTGGACATGGGTGCAGTCAAACTTTTGAAACTTTGACTGTCAATATCTTTTTAAGTATTTAAATTACATACATGAAAATCATATGTGTATATTTATCTCAAAAATTACTTTCATAATATTATAATTTTATTGGATTTTATAAATATATTATAATACAAAATTAGTGGTCAAAGTTGTGTTTTTGAAACCGTGTCGATGTCCAAAAAATAACTATTTGTGACGGGAGGAAATACCACTAAAACAAATTCTCCCTCCTTAAAAACTATAGTAAAATTGGTTATATACCATTCAAAGTTCTCAGGTTTTAATATATACCGTAAAAAAATTGATTCACTTTAGTACCATCAAAAGGTTCCAATCTTCTTCAAATACCACTGCGTCCAGTTTTGACGTTAGCTCCGTTAGTCTCTTTCTTCTTCCCGTCGCTGCACCGCTCGCATGATCGCATCTGCCTTATTCCTCTATTTCTTGTTTGCGTCCTTTCCTAGCTTCTGATCTGTTTGAACGGAGTCCTTCGCTACTACACATGATTTTGATATATTCTTCATGTGATTTCCTTTACTGATCATTTGAACCAACAAATCTGCTCTTAGCACAGTTCTCTCCTGGTAGAAATTTAGTGCGGATGCTGCAACCATCTAGCGACCGGCATCACCAACCACTGCATGGACTTGAGGATCAGCAGTCTCTTGGGACTGCGTGGACAAGAGCTGCAGGGGCTCACCCATGGCAAGTGCTAGATGCAGACGACCATGGGCAAGTGCACGGGTATGGTGTCGTGCAGCTGCGACTTCGCGCGGGAGGGGGGGGGGAGCAAGTAGCGGCGAGGGTGGCGCTAGTAAAAATTAGATGTAGCTGTATATTTCTCAGAGGTATTATAGATTTTTTATCATTTGCTACGTTACTCGTTAATCGTTATCATTGACCTTTATTTTTCGCCGCCGCCTTTTGTTGCGTCACTCGTTATCGCTGCCCTCCTTTTTCTGTCGACGTCGCCAGTCCAGTCTTGTCGACGCCGCAGCCTCTGCCTTCCTGTCGGTACCCTCCCGGATGTGATCACGTCGCGGCTGGTGCCCTCCCGCCTGATTCGTGACGACATCGTGGCCTCTCACTAACATATCGATCTCTCTGTCCTACGCAAAAGCACTAAAAAATACACATACGTTTAAAATTAAAAAATGGTAATTACAATACTACAATCATATGATTTCTATTATCAATACTACCAGCGGAAGTATAACTAAATCACAACTAATCTGATCATTTAGATCAAATAGAATGGATGGCTAATATTCAATATTGTGTATCGTAAAAGTGCTCTCACCAAAATGTTGTTTTATAGATTTATTTTTTTACAAATCTGTCTTCCGTGCGATAAAGATTGTAAAATTAACCTCCTCATCGAGGGCGAAAAGAGTCAGCATAGGACACCTATCCCCTACCACGCTATGCAACCGCGGTAAGACGCTGCTACCGGCTACCAGTTTCTGCCGCTGCAGGGAGGCGCGACTGCCAGCTCCTACCCGTCAACTGCGCTTCCCTGCCGCGACAGGAGCCTACCACGCTAGAGGATAGGTGGCTCTTTCACGCTTAATAAGGAGACTATTTTTATAATTTTCAGAGACTAGATTTTAAAAAAGAAAGTCGATGCCATTTCGATGAACAGTTAGAGAGAGAAAGAGAGAATGGCGTCCAGACGAGCGGGTCTGGTGGAACCATGAACCAGTTCTACTCGACCCAGACTAGGGGCAACTTAGTAATTTCAGCGCTAATACTGACGAAGGGGTGACAGAGTGGTATTTTGAAGAAGATTGGAATATTTTCCAAGAAATGAAGAAATAACGAAAAAAATCTCACTCAATCTCCCGTATAAACTCGTAGCATCGTTGCCGGCTACTTGCTGTCTGCAAGTATAATACTGTACTAGCCCAAGAAAAATCCAGGAACACAACCAAGAAATAGCCAAGAAAACAGAATAGTTTTGCAGGACAGTGGGTGATTGGTGACTGGTGAGTGATAGGACGGAGAGATGGGGGCGTGCAGGGCAGCAGGAGGAGGAGGGGACTGCCTGATCAAGCTGTTCGGGCAGACCATCATCCTCGTGCCGGCCGCCGGCGCCGGGGCCTCCGACGCTCATAAGGTTGGCGTTTTTTGTGTTCTTTTCCTTCGTGTTTTATACCGGCTGGGGACTTGAAAATTGAAGTGTGAGAGTGGCACGAGCTTGGGTGATGTGATCTGGCCATGGTGCAATCAGAATTGGGTATTGGATTTGACGAAACGGCGGTCAGTTTGGGGAATTCGATTGGTTCATTGAGCTTGGGAAGTGGTGATTTTAGAGGCTGTTCCCTTGGTTTGGATTTGATCGTGGGGATTAGGAATAAATAGTAGTCGTAAGGATGCAGGCCTTAAAGTTGTTCCCTTTGAGGTTTCGGGTGTCGAATTTCCTTCACTTTCCTAGTTTTCCTTGTCTACTTTGGGAGATATAAATGTAAGTAGGCATGTTTGCTTCCATTAGCAAGAGAATTCTCCAAAGTATCTTCTTTTTACGTTCTCTTCGAGGATAACAGTGTTTATGCTGCTCTTTTAATAGCAGTTTCTATTACAGGGTTTAGTTGTCTGAAAATTTTAACCTTTTTGAAGCGTTTCTAGGCCATGTTGCCTCTTTTTATTGGAACTTTTCCCACCGCCTCCAAGGATTCTTGCTGACAAGCAGCTAAATCTTTTCTTAACCTACTGGACTCCAGATTCCAGAAGTTCAGATGCATCTGAGCTAGATCAACCTCTACAAATTACAGCACCCTAGCTTCTTTTCATAAGCTAGAGTTCAGAACATGTGGGCTATATAATACACTATACACACTATCAGTTACATCACCGTGCTCTAGTATTAGAATAGATATAGAACTGGGTCGGCAACAATAAAAATGCAAATTTAAACTCTATCCATGAACTCAGCAAGATCCCCTGCATGGTTCCAGGACCTTCAACACTGTGGCAGCAGCAGGACTGAACCGAAAGTACAAGGAAACATCCCTCAGGGCTCCACAAGTTCACCTCCACAGCCGGAGGTTGCGGACACCGAGGACTCATCTGCCGTCAAGAACTCGTCAGCAGATCGACAAGAACAACAGGGTGACACAGCCAACCAGAAGGAAAAGCTGAAGAAGCCTTACAAGATCCTGCCGTGCCCCCGGTGTAGCAGCATGGACACTAAGTTCTGCTACTACAACAACTACAACATCAACCAGCCGCGCCACTTCTGCAAGAATTGTCAGAGGTACTGGACGGCCGGTGGCGCCATGCGCAACGTGCCCACGGGCGCAGGCCGCCGCAAGTGCAAGAGTGCATCAGCCGCTTCCCACTTCCTTCAGAGGGTCAGGGCTGCTCTGCCCGACGATCCTCTCTGCACCCCAGTCAAGACCAACGGCGCAGTGCTGAGCTTCGGCTCCAACGCGTCCACCTTAGACCTCACAGCACA
Organism: Otatea glauca; assembly: GCA_036346275.1. Taxonomy (NCBI): domain Eukaryota; kingdom Viridiplantae; phylum Streptophyta; class Magnoliopsida; order Poales; family Poaceae; genus Otatea; species Otatea glauca. The sequence goes on along the minus strand of CM070722.1, from coordinate 54,145,211 downwards.
AATCAAGCACCTTGAGGAGAAGCTCATCCCGATAACCCGGATCAAGAACACCGATGACCCTTCAGTGCGGTCTTGTGCTGAAGGATTGGAAAAGGGATTAGACTCGAACCAAGTGAACTTAAAGGCGAAAGTTACAGCAGACAAATCCGCAAATGTTGCGCAGCATCCATGCATGAACAGGGGGACCATGTGGCCTTTCAGTTGTGCACCTCCACCTGCCTATTACACCTCAAGCATAGCAATTCCGTTCTATCCAGCTGCTGCTGCGTACTGGGGCAGCATGGTTCCGGGAGCTTGGAATACTCCATGGCCACCGCAGTCCCAATCTCAATCTGGCTCATCGCCGAGTGCTGCTTCTCCAGTATCCACAATTTCCAGTTGCTTCAAATCACGAAAGCACGCTAGAGATGGTGATGAGGAAGGAGATGCCAAGCGTGATGGCAAGGTGTGGGTGCCGAAGACAGTCCGGATCGACGACGCAGACGAGGTGGCCAGGAGCTCTATCTGGTCGCTTATTGGGATCAAGGGCGACAGGGTGGGGAGAGATGATGGCAGAGGGTGTAAGCCTGCAGGGCTTTTTGAGCCGAAGGGCGAGGCAAAGACGGCAACTCACACAGTGATCAATAGCTTGCCGTTCTTGCAGGGGAACCCAGCCGCGCTGTCGCGCTCGGTGACCTTCCAAGAGGGATCTTGAGCATCATCTGGAATTTTATTTCATGCAGTTCCTTCTGCTGCTATAAAGGCCATGTAGCGTGATACAGCTGAAATTTTGTACATTAGAGGATTGTAAACTAGGTATGGGAAATGGAGTGTACAACATAGCTACAACCGGAACCTGTAGCTGTATTAGATAACCTGTAGATAGCTATTGGGATTGGGGAAAGACAGGGAGAGGAAGTTCCCTTATTTGTAGATAAACCAGCAGGGTGGCATGCGCACTTAGGTGGCTAGATTTCATTTAAAGTTTGTAGTATCAAATGATATAACTTATATACTTGAGAATATATTAACATATCGTCTAGGCCTTTTAGATTTTTAAGAAATCATGAGCATTAGAAATGTCAACAGAAACTTGAAGGAAAATACAACTTGAGAAACACAATTGAAGTATGAGCTTCGATGGAAGAAAATCATTAAGCATAATAAGTTGCTCGAGTTCTTAGAAACGTAGCAACTCTTCATCATGCCAAGATCATGTAGCTACATATACCTATTCTTTCTCCATTAGAAACTTTTTTTTCAAAATGTATGTAGCATATGTACAACTATTTAATCTCAAGCAAGACGTTGATTATTTTACATGGTATTAGAGTATATTGCTCACGCATACACCGATGCACCATGGGCGACCTACCTTGGACTTTTCTTCCTCTCACACTGGCTGCACCACCAAACCATATGTCTTCTATCTCTTCTTGATTGCCCTACAACTTTTCTGCTTTAGCCTCCAATACAAAGCCTAATTCTTGATTGATCCATCTCTGCTACTCAGCTACTACCCTTTCCAATGCAATACTCTACCATATAACTATCTTCTACTTCTCTCTAATCATTACTTAATGTTAAACGTTGCGACATCAACATGCATACATGTGCAACCATCGCCTATCCACACCGAGGACACCTGCCACGCTCTCTTCGGTGGCCCAAGCCTATTCCCTATGGTAGCATCATCTCTACTCCGAGCTCTTTGCTCCTTTGTTTCTATTCATAGGAATGCATGAATGTATAACACATGCAGGATGTTATACATGTTCGATTTTCGCTTGTCCTATGTTGGTCACTTATCTTATTCGACATTAGCCAACTCAACGATGCAGTTTCCTCATTAACTGCGATGACATCTCATATTCTCTGATGCTAGTATGTCTGCTTTAATCGTTATCTAACGATATAGAGAATCTTCCCACCATCGCGGGTGACGTCATGCCCCTCAATAATGATGGCATATTCCTAGCTACCCAATGGCTCCATATCGTCCTAGCTCGTCTTCAATATAAAGCTTCATGTCCACTCTACCAGAGCTTCCCCATTATCAAGCTTCTTTGATTGTTGACTTCTTCAACAACGTTGACGTTCGCCACTCGTCGTCGTGGCTTTTGGCTCATTTGACTTTGGCATTTCTCTTCAACGACTCTGGTGAGTAGTGCAACGTTGTTCTCTCCTCTGACATAATGCCTCCGACTTTTTGCTTCCTACAAGACAATGTCTTCTTGCACGAAAGGTCGATGCCATTGCAATCAAGTGTTGTCACCTTTGACAATATTCTTGATATCCACTTGATATCTTTTAATTTTATTCAAAATTTCAGTTATTTTTTATTTAGAGTTCGTATATAAATTAATTGCTAATTTTATTTAATTTATTTCGGATTTTAGTTATTTAGGGATTTTTGCTTAGAAAGGTGTAAATGGCCTATAACTTGGGGGCCTTATCCGGTTTATCTAATCCTGGTACTTGCCAGGTAATATGAAAAATGGCCATTAGCCAAACCTTTATGGCTTCACCACTGGTCTTTTCAGCACTGTGTAGTGAACCGTTAGTATTGGTAGCTAATGGTGATAAATTTGGGGATAATATCATAGCATATTTCTTTTAAAAGGTTAAAACAAATTAGCATGTAAGATTCAGACCTAAATTTTGAATAGTGAAATACATGTGGCACAGAGAAATTCATGCATCATGGATGCCAACAATGGTGACTCTTGATGAACTAATTTAATTTTTCAACAATCAATAAACATGAGAAACACAAATATGCCATGACTAGTTGACTATCTTAACATATGAAGAACAGATCTATTTACACTATAAGAAAATGACAGCGATACAATCCATTATGTCATTTTGTGTATTTCAAATTATAGAAAGCATGAGATTAATTACACTATGCTCCGATTCGGATACTGGAGTTAAATCGTACTCAGATTTGAAGTTCCAAAAGTAGTGTAAAAATGTAAAAAAAAATCAAGAAGTACTAAAAAAATCTCAACACAATCAGCCATTGTCGCTTCAGTGGTATTGTAATGTCTTAGATCTGGATATTGCATCACTTCTGGGTTGCGAATCAAGATCATACATCTCCATGCCTCCTCATCCACTCATACACCTGTGGATACAAATGTTAGATCAATCAATTCGTGTGGAAAGATAGCAGTATCTGTGTACACAATCATATATGCAGAAAAGTGGGAGAAATGGGCACAAATGTGATGCGTAATTAAAGCAAATGCATCGATACATGTCTGCGCTGACCACACTTCGGAACTTGGGTGTTGCATACAAAAAAAGGGCCCCTAAATCAGGACTTGGAATTTTTGCCCATCATCCTGTCAAGCGTAACTAAGATGATACAACTCACATAACATTCTTGACGGTCAATCCTTGCAGAAAGTCGATGATCATTGCACAAAAGCTTCTCAACTATATGATGGCATTGATGAAGTATTTAAGAAAAGAAAAGAAGTCACCAGAAGTCTATAAGAGTATACAATACTGCAAATGTTAAAACCGAACACACAAATTGTCAGCTGTCACTTATCTGAACTCCAACATTATATCAATTGAACATTCTTCCTATGTATAGTTTTTACTCTCGTTAGTATTTCCAGATAAACCATATGAATTATGATAGTAAAAATTACATGCTATAGAACTGGAGTAACAAGAAAAGGTACTGAACACAAATGATACTGGATTCTTTTTCTCAGATAAATCACTTGAAGTATCAAATTACAGACAAATAATTAAACAAATTTGATACAATCATCATTCAAGCTTTCTCTTTCCATATTTGATGCAACTACTCGAAATTGATTAGCATCACTCTTCAGATATATCCCCAGTCTTCATTGGATTTTGCAGCCCCCTGAATCCGGCCCTCGTCGGACATACCCATAGGCCGAGAGTTCAAGAAGATCCATATCACGTCCTGCAGTATCAGACAGAGTGACTTAGCAAGTTGGATACCTGAATAATTTAAATACTGTGCTCAGTGACTGCTTCACTAAAGGCAGCAGACTCATTTAAGAAAGATATTACTTACCTGAAACCCTACAATATGCACTCTTCTGTACGAGTTCAGATTTGGATATCTCAGTTTTGTTTCCTTTAGATCGATTCACAGTAGCCTGCAAGCAGTAACGATACATCAGTTGCGCTTTGTAAAATGAACTAAAACATCACAGTAATCATACTACTTGCCAAATTAGTTTTCCCCCAACAAGATAACACACTGGAGACAAGTTTCGATCATGAGCGATTTAATTAAGATGTCAATAGTAACTGAAAGATAATGAGCAACTACTTTGATAGATCTGTGGCTGAAGAAAGAAGCACACTTGCACAAACAACATGCAAACAGGTGGGCATAATATAGGAAGTTCGGTTCTCTCAATTGCCTAGAAGCACCAACCAGTCCCCATTAAACATAGCACACTTTTGGGTAAACAATGGAGTGATCGAAGAGGGAATAGATGCCTGTACCTGCAAAATCTGGCAGTTCTCCAATGTGCTCTTCCCGCCCTGTCAATTTCAAAGGATCAGTGATACAACACATCACACAAAACCACATACCATGCAACGAACACTAAAATAGTCAGATGCAAGGCGGTAGTGAGTCTCGTAGCATCAAAGCTGTATTACTCTCCAGGAACCACTGAAATCCACCGGCTTTCGCAATTCGCATCACCACGCATCAAGAAAACAGCAAGAGAAGTTTTTCAAGAACTGGTTTGGGGCTTGAGTCGGGGTTGGGACCTTGGAGTAGGGCACGATGTGGTCGTAGTCGTGGCAGAGGCAGCCGGGGCAGCCGACGAGCTTGCGGAAGACGACGTTGCCGAGGGCGTCGCGACGCCACCTCTCCGGGTCGCGCCCGGGCACCATCTCCGCCTTCTCCCAGCACTGCTGCTTCACCGCGTACGGGAAGCTCCGGGGCTCCGTTGCCGACGGCGGCGGGGCCGTGAGGAGCAGCTCGTCCAGGTCAGCGGCGACCGCGGCGGAGGATGCGGAGGCGGAGGAGCGGGGGGAGGTTGGCCGGGCCGTGGCGCCGAAGGACGACGACGGCGGCGGAGGCGGGTCCGCACGGCGCCGGCGGAGTGGCTTCCGGCCCACCATTATCTTCCTATCTCGATGAGTTGCTGTGGCCTGTGTGGGTGCAGGTATTTCCGGGGGTTTTTTTTTTTTCTGTTTTCCTATATGGAAGTATGGAACCTGCATCCTTCTGATTTCTTAGAGACTGGCAAGTGGGTCTCTCCGATAAGATGGGGGAAATCTAGTACCAAATTTTTAAAAGAGTTTATGAATTGTGGTAATGAAAACCTGAACTTTTGAAGGATTAGCAAATGCGTCCAACTGAATGATCTAGTTGACATTTATTTATTTCTTGCATTTCTATGTATTTTTTTAAAAAAAAATACGCAAAAGCTTTGTGTGTCTTTCCATAAAGATTGAGAGCAAAATTAGACCGTTAATACGTAAAGCGCTATCAGCCCACAAGCAGCGACCTCAGGAGCTAAACAAAACAGGAAATTAGAAGCCAACTCTCACACGCCGATTGAGCAACCTAATTCTGTTCCAACTAGCTATATAATCGAGAAAACGCGCGAAACGTCTGTTTTGCATTTATTTGGGGTCCTTTCACGAAGAATCCGCGATTTCGCTAAACCGAAAGGTCCTTTTCGTAAAAAACGGTTGAAAGAATCTAAATGTAATTACACGTTTCTTTTGCATTTATCTGGGGTCCTTTCAGAAGGATCCGCGAATTCGCTGAACCGGAAGGTCTTTTTCGTAAAAAAACGGTTGAAAGGACCTAAAGTAATTACGTTTTTTCGAGGGGGCTTCAACGAAGGGCGACACGTGGGCAGCCTCCTTGCCCAGGAAACTTGCAAGATATAGATAGTGCTAGATGAGTCACTGCCACGCCGCGACCACCGCTCCCCACGCGAGCAAATCGAGAAAACACACAACCGTCGCTCCCCACGCGAGCAAATCGCGAAAACGCGCGAAACGGTTGAAAGGATATAAACGTAATTGCGTTTTTGTCGCATTTATTCGAAGAAACGGTTGAAAGGATATAAACGTAATTGTGTTTTTTCGCATTTATTTGGGTTCTCTCACGAAGGATCCACGATTTCGCTGAAACGAAAGATCTTTTTCGCAAAAAATGGTAAAAATGATCTAAACGTAATTACATTATTTTTTGGTATTTATTTGGGGTCCTCCTTTTCGTAAAAAATGGTCAAAAGGACCTAAATGTAATTATTTTTTTCTGAGGAGCTTTGGCGAAACGGCTCAGCTCGAGCCGGCTCAAGCCACAAACCGAGCCGGCTCAAACCGCTCCCAGGCCGGGATTTCTTCCAACAATAGTAGAGGTATGATTTGGCAAATTCAGGACATCTGTTTCACCGGTTCTGTATGCGGTGGCGGAGCCAGGATTTATATAAGCTTCGGGCTAGAAATAAGCGACTATTGCCATTGTGAAAGATTATGGACATTTAGGTATAACAAAAGTACAGCATAAATATACAATTAAAAGTAAATTTGAATTCCATGCTTAACATTTCAATAAAATAGATAAAAAATGTTAAAACAATATAGCGTAGTGGAGTGGTAGAAAAGTTAATACCTAATTAAGCTACCATTCACAATTCAATATATTAAGCTACCATTCACAATTCAGTGCATAACCAAAACTACCATTCACCATTCACATTTCACACAACCTGACAGACATTCACAATTTGCAATTCACAAAGGATGAAAAGAAAAAAAAATCATCACCTTGTGGTTCAGCACAATCCACAGTCAACAGCCTTCTTTCTTCCCTTTCACCACTACTTTGTATGCTTTTAAGTCCGCGCTAGCATCTTCCACTCCTGCATTGGTGAATCACACAACATTTCACTATTTTGGACTTAGCAGGTCCATTGATGAACTACAACATTTTGAATCAGAACACCAATAATTCTACGCAATACATGGGCCATTCATAAGTAACCATGAAGATCAATAGATTACTAAAGCACAAAATTGTCTTTTCAACTACTACTTTCAAAAGTAACCATGAACATTACTCAGGCACTGAATTTTCTTTCAAACTACTAGTACCAGAAGTTCAGAACAGAATGTGCACCTCCAAAGGAGCATATGTGACAATGTACTCAACTACAGGGAGGCCAACAGAAGCCCTAGCAGCATCTGCAACCTGCAAGTGGCGGAGTTGGAGCTCTTCCTCGATTCCAAAATCTAACACCAAGCCTACCTAGGTTGGATCATTTACAGTGTATCAATATCATTCTATCACAACTTAAGTTAGATCACCCATTCACCCTCATTTGTGTAGCTCACACTTCAAAGGCAATCCTAGATAGGAGAATGGTAAAGTACCAATTTCCCAATTAGGTTTCAAATGACACGGAACATGCGTGCAATTAGGATTAACACTATGAAGGCAATCCTAGTTAGCTAACTGCTATACTATTAAGCATCATACTTTGTACACTTTGGAAGATATCGTCCATAAATTACAACAATGACGATCACTCCTTATATTATGCCTAACATTTATATACTACTTTCGGGGCAAACTCTACCAGTGGAAACATTACTTCCATCAGGGTTAGACCTTTAAGAGATGAACCAATTGAAATACAGGAAATCCTTATCAAACAAAGATCAATCATCAATTCAGCATCAGAGGGAACTCAAGTTCTACCCGGTTAGGCCAACCAACATCTAGGCCATCCGACGGATTACACTACATTGTCCTATCCAAGAACATTAGCTTCGAGCCTCCAACATGCCTAGGCTTACCGATCATTCACAGTGTGAGTAATCTCCAAAGTCCAGACTCCAGAGCCAATGCATCGCTCACCTTGTCAGGCGCCCGTGGGCGGGAGCCAGATCACCGGAGGCTAGGCTGCGGAGCTGTGGAGGCGCAGAGCCGCTAGGTCGCGAAGGCTCAGAGCCGCCTGGTCGGTCGTCGGGGCAGGATTAGCGGAGCCAGAGGTGCAGTGCGCTACTCGGAAGGCGAAACTGCGGAAGCTTCACTGGATGTCTGGATCTGCGACCTGCGGGGCTGGGGCGGGAGCGACTGCCGGCGGGGGGAGGGGGCGACGGGTGGCGGCGGCGGGCCACAGGCAGTGGACCTAAGCACGGGAGGGAGTGGCGGCGGCCTCCTGAGCTTCTCCTTACGCGATGGCTAGGGCGCACCTCAATAAGCACTGGAACTAGGCACTGCGATTTGAGCTAGGTCTTAGATCCAGGCCCCAGTGGCCTAGCTCTGCCCCTATCTGTATGCATACGGGCGCGTTGGCATCGCCCGGCCCGGCCGTGCGAACCAGGCGCCGCGTGGCGCGAGCTGCATACATGGGTGTGGGAAACGTGCAGCCGGCGTACGTACGTGGTACGGGATCGGACCTCCATTCTCCTTTGTGCGCACGTACAAAAAACTCGGCTGTCGCTCCTCCGTTTCTTCGTCCCTCAGACCCTCAGCTCTGTCGGCCGTATACCATGTCCATACTATTCAGTTCTTGGACATTTTCTTGGACTTGGTGTTAAGGAATTGCGCTAACCTTCGCTGATTGTATGCCCGATCTCTTCCTTCTCCGGTTGCTTCAATCATTGTCAGTTGCATGATCATTACGAACCGGTAATTCTAACTTATAATAAAATGATTATATGTTTATATATTAAAAGAATCATGTGTGCTGGACCGGAGGATGTCGGTGTCGCTTGATCTCGGTCTGTATACTGTAGATCCGCCTTTGATCAATTCTAATAAGCTTCAGATCCTAGCTTTATCTAAGATTTGAAACTTGTAGGCTAAAATAAAGTTAATTAAGTTTATATTTTTGGTCTAAAATGTAAACAAGATGATCCATCTAAACACTCTTAATGCTTTACGGATCTAGTGGAGGTAGGAATACCCAGCTCTACCAGATTCGTGGATCTAATGGAGTTAGAGCTCTACCAAACACATCCTAATTACCTAGTAGAACTGCTAAATTACTATTTTGCCTTACTTGATTTCTGTGTGCCAGAGCCAGACAAGAAGAACGAGAACAAAGGGGTTGATGTGAATGAGTTCTTGCCGGGCATAACTGCCCATGAGGCCATTCAGCGCTCTATGTAAGTAACGCTTTCTAGAATGTTCTACAATTACTAACTCTGTCATCTTATAACCAATGCTGTTGTTCGGGGACCTTTACGCTCAATACAGCCTGCAAAGTTTGAGCCGCTAGGCGTTCGTGCCTGACGAAATTGTTAAGATATAGATATTATTTTACATAGACTTTTCATATATAGATTTTTCTTATATAAGTTTTTCTTGTATAGGTATTGTCTTACATGGACTTTTCTTTTGTATACGTTGGTACATCTATATATTCTGACCTACTGGCCTCATATTGAATACAACAAGTGCTATTCATAACACTAGTCATCGACCCGTGCGTCTGCATGACTAGCAATTTCTATAAATAGATCTAATCCATAACGCATGCAACACTATCTTTTCATCTTCCTTTCTATTTCTAGGTCATTGCTTCTTTATTAGGCGTTTGAAGATGGCGAGTAGATAAGGAAAGCAAAGCTTTCCTTCCATATGGTACTTCTCTGATTTACCATATATCTCTTATGAATAGATAAATAGATCTAAACCGTGGATGAAAATGATTAAGGAGATTGGACGATCAAGGTTCTCTATTTTAGAATAATGTGGGATTTTCTAGCAATTTTTCCTTTTTTTAGATTAACGTGAGAATTGTTAGCATTTTCTGATTAACGTGGAGACTTATAGAAAGGCCTACGTCAGTTTGCTCATTTGTGTTGTCTAAGTAAATTTGCATGAGCCGTGTCCGGCATCTTTTTACTATGCGTACAATCTATATTGGTTTTCTTTGCATACATGTATTGATGTATGGTACGTTGTCTTGGATGACTCTCGGTCAATTCTGTATCAGAATGTCAATTTGCATCAGACAATCAATTTGGCTTCATCATACCAATTTCCGACGGGGCAAATTCGGGATGACTTCGTGCCCAGATTGGGGTAAATCAAACCTCAATCTCCTATTCGGTTGTGTCGAGCTTGATACGAAGCTAGCATATCTTTTTTGTTTTCCAGTTCGGATGGGGAGGAAATTATGCCTTATTTTGAATACATCGTCTTAGATTAGCGAGTAGATAAGGAAAGCAAAGCTTTTCTTCCATATGGTACTCCTCTGATTTACCATATATCTCTCATGAATAGATAAATAGATCTAAGCCATAGATGAAAATGATTAAGGAGATTGGACGATCAAGATTTTCTCTTTTTTTAGAATGATGTGGGATTTTCTAGCAATTTTTCTTTTTTTAGATCCACGTGGGAATTTCAAGCATTTTCTAATTAATGTGGAGGCTTCTAGGAGGGTCTCCAATTAGTATATAAAAAGATAATATCAGAGCATAAGGTTCTAACCCTAGCTCCGTGATTGTCTTCTACTGTTGTGCAGTAGCCCTCGGGAGGAGCAATCTCCACTCCCGGAGGCGGTCACATATTTGGATCCGCTCCTCAAGCTTCAGTTTCGCACCGCCCCGGGCCGGATTCGTGGAGAAGACTTCGTCCGTGCCGAGGCAACTGTCTTCTCGTCTTCGCCCGAGCCGAGGCGACGCGCTCGCCACTTGCCACCGCTGCCTCCCACCTGATCGCTCGTCTCTGACTGCCTTTGGCCATCCTTGGTCACCGACCGCCTGCTCCAGCCGTCGCCTCCCACCTCATGACTTCGCCGCGACGATCGTCTCGACTAGTGCCCGCCTCAATGCTTGCGATGTCGCCTTGGTTTCCAAGATCGGCCTCCGTGTGCGCCGACAACACCATCCACCACCTTGGGCGCAGCTCCGAGCTGACGTCCTCTTGGCCGGCCGCCACCCGCTCTGGCCCTCTGTCCTCATCACCGTGAAGCAAAGACGCGTGAGCTCGATCTGATCGGACTTCAATCCGATCTTAACTAGATTTAATCCGATTCCCGACTCATTCTATCGGCTCAGCTTCTGGCTCTACGTGGCTTGGCTCTGTTTCTGGCTCGATTTTGGTTTTGGTCGGCTCGGCTCCTTGGCTCTTTTGTCAGCTCAGCTTTCGGCTCTAGCTCTATCAGCTCTGCTTCGGCTTCTGGTTCTTGGCTCCTTTGCTTTGACTTCGGCTGGATCGACTCAACTTTGGTTCTTTCGTCGGCTTACACCTGTCGGCTCATGGCTTTGGCTCTTTGGCTTGGCTCCGGCTCTTCTAATCGGCTTACATTCATCGGCTCTTGGTCGGCTTGGCTCCTTCTTCGGCTTTGCTCTCGGCTGGCTTCTTCGCCAGCTCGACTCGGCTCTCACTAATTATCTTTGAGTCTTTTCATTCTCAGCATCATTGCTTTCGTTGCGTCCATCCAAATCCTTAGCTTCTGGCTTCTTTCATTAGCTTGACTCTTTTATTGGCTCAGCTCATTACATTAACTTTGATTTCTGACTCATTACCTCGGTTCGGTTTATTTCATCAGCTTTTCTCCATCGGTTTTGGCTCATTATGCCAATCGATTTCAGCTCGGCTCGTTCTGTCGGCTTTCCTTTGTTGGTTTTACTTCATTGACTCGGCTCTTTCATTGGCTCAGTTTTTCAAGAGTTGGATGCTACGACAACTACTTCAAGACCAGGATTTTAGATTTTTCCCTATTTTAATGTTAACCCTTCTAAATGCAATGCTATTGCATACACATTGTATTTGTGAGGGGGTGTTAAGGATATAGATATTGTCTTACGTAGACTCTCCATATATATGTTTTCCTTATATAAGTTTTCATTGTATAGGTATTGTTTTATATGGTCTTTTCTTTTATATTCGTTTGTATATCTATATATTCTAGCCTATCGACCTCATATTAAATACAACAATTGCTATTCATGACAGAAATAACCGCTCAGCCAAGCAAGGTTACACAACACTCGAATCAAGCAGTGTTATCACTATGAATATCTTCATTTACGTTTTTGCTTAAATATTCTCAGCTGCTTATTCTCCCGGAGAAATTCTGCCCGACTGCTTCAGACGACCGATTGATTTATACTATTATCAACTGTACTAGTCCAGACTTCAGAGGCCCTGTGTGCATGTGGTAATTAGTAGTCAGCAGCTCTTTCCTTGTCTACTTCCATTGTCAAATTCTCCAAAAAAAAGAAAGAGGAATTAATAAGATCAACTAGAAACACACAAAAAAAGATGGGACTGATTCTGCAACCTTGTCTCCATATTTCCATTTCAAGTCCCTCTCGGTAGAAGCGCGCAACCGGAAAATCTTGTGATACCGGACAAATCTTTGTTTTCACATGGAAATAAGCTGTGTTAATCTGTCAAGGAACTTGTTCCTACCACGCCAGGCTCCAAACTTTGATACTGGACAAAGATGCACCCACAGTGGAGAGAAAATGATAGGAAAAAGAGGGAAGAATCATATGATGTTTAAGTAAGTTACCAAGATAAGTGAACGTTATATTTGTGTTCATGATTACTGAACCCAGTCCAAATTGATCATGCCCTCAATCGTACAAAAATACAAGATGTCACTTCTCCTTCAATATATTACAAGGTAACATTGTAACTCAAACATGCAAGCAATTTGTTTCCCTCATAAATCATTTTGTTCTCTAAAAAGACAGGTGGATAAAGCATCAGGACAAATATATTACACATTTTTGCAAACTTAACAAAACCAAAGAAGCCTAAACTAAATTTGCTCAGCAGTTCTGTGCTGCGACAGAGGTGGCAGTTCTTCTTCAGGCCTTGATACAGCACTGGAAGTAGCTCAGGAACTTCTTCCTTCCCTGCATCAGCAATTCCAGGTCAGTAAACACTAACATCGATCAATGTTATAACGAAATGTACAAGCTCATTACGCAACCATTTTTGAAAATGAGTTAACCGTGCAAATTCATATCTGATGCAACAAAAGTACTTGCACTTCTGAGCATGGGACAGCAACAGGATTGCAATTCTGAATGATACAGTATGTCAAACTATGTCTCGTGAAATGAACTGTCTGACTTGTGGACACAAGCTTAATTTATTGGCAGTTATTTCTCCATTGTAAGAAGCAAATAGAAACTGTACCAAGATGACCAACTTGTACCCAAACTGTACTAGGTTGTTGATAACTAATCCTCACTTTCTTCAACCGTATTTTGCCCCTTTTCATCACATCTACAATCTAAAAGGATGCTTATCCTCTCAACTCTAATCATCTTTCCTCCACCAAGATCCTTAACATATTAATTAGGTGTCATATGGACAATGACATAATGCATATCAGTACAGCCTTTTAGAGGCATACATTTATGGGAATATGGGCATATTATTAACAAAATAAGAGGATTTGTCCTTGCCAATCAGTTGTGAGTTGTGACAAAGCACTACATGCATAAAGTTGGAATGGCCGGTGATATGGCTTCATGTATTCGCTGACCTACCTATAGCTGTTGAACCGACTCCATTGTCAATGTGGGTACAAGACAAGGGCATAGACATTGGTAGGGCCCATCATAACACTATCATCTAAATTTTCTTAATTATATATCAGTTGATCTTTTAACTGTGGTTAATTCTAGTTCATAATATGTTTTTACACTTTTCACATGATTTCTTCTAAGTCATACATCCAGAAGGCGTTTCAAATTTCCGATTCCCACAGTTCTTGTCCTCTCTTTTTTTATGTCTGCATCTTATCACAACAAGAGCTAGAACTTAGGAGCATCATCAGGCAAATGCAGAGTTACAGAATGGCTATCAGCATGTAGTAAACTGTACTGAGGAAGCCCTTTCACGCCTTGGTTCTTTCGTTCCTAGCCTTCTTTGAGTTACTAGTTTACCACCGGAAAACATTTGTCCAAGACACTAACTAGTGGTACTCCAATCCAATACACTGGTACTACTACTTGCATATGCAAGCACGGGCGGAGCTAGTTTAGACCTAAGCTTTGAGCCGGACCATACCTTTTTGGATCAATTTATAATTTTACTATTTTTCAATATATTTTACATGAATTTTTCAAACCAAGCCTCGGGCCATGGTGGGCTTTTTGGACCAATTTATAATTTTACTAATTTTTTAATATATACCACATGGGTTTTTCACATCAAGACTCCGTAGCCTGAGAATTGATGTGAAAAATTCATGTAAAATATATTAAAAAATTAGTAAATTATAAATTAGTCCAAAAAGATATGGCCAGCTCAAAGTTTGTGTCTAGACTCTAGAGTAGCTCCGCCACCGTGGCCCGAGGCTGTCTCCGCCCCTACCATGCAAGTTGCAGTCCCCGCATTCGAATGCTCTGATCCACCGTCCACGGTAAAATTATCCATGCTTTGGAATCTGAGTTTGACCCGACAAAACCTCATGCGGCTGCTGTTCTCTAACTTTGCGACTACGAAATTGTTTCAGAGATAGAAAAAAGAGTTTCTACGTGAAGTAGCGCTGCCTACTGAAGTGCTTTGCCCATGTGTGGTTTTACATGCTTAAATGCTACATCCAAGAACTGATTTTGCCACTTGCTAGTTTTTATATATTTTCGCCTTTAATAATTTAACTTGTCAGTACTAGTTCACGTCAGTCTGTACTCCTATCAAACAATAGAAAGATCTAATCTTTACAGTTTATACTACTCTAGATAATACTTCACGATTCAGCTAAGATCATACGAATCGAAATGGAAATATTTTTTATTCTGAAATGGGACATGGCAACCCTCCTTGACCGTTAGGTGACAGCAAAGTAATAGTCATAACAAACTAAGTCGACCAGAAGTGAGGAAGACGAGCTTACTGTTGGGGAGTCGTCGTGGCCGTGGAGCGGCCGGCGGTGGTCGTTGACGAGCTTGGGCTGGGCCTCGGCCTGGACGGGCTTGTGCTGCTGGTGGGCGAGGAGGTCGTCATCGCCGCCGAGGCTGGCGCGGGAGAGCTCCTTCTTGTTCTGCTTGCGCATCTCGCGGATCTTGGAGAAGTCCATGGAGTAGTCCGGCAGCGCGCCGTTCTTCAAGTCCCAGTCCCCGAACGCCGGCACCGTCATCCACCCGTTCACGCCCGCCGCTCCCTGCCCCTGCGGCTGCTCCACGAACGCAGTGAAATCTTTAAGCTTTCGGAGAATGGATCGCAGAAAAGAATCCACGGACTCTTCAAGAAACAGGGGAGACAACAAGGATCAATTTGTCCATAGGAAATTCTTCTTACCTCCTTGAGGTTCTCCATGGATCTCTCTCTGTCAAATGATCTCTTCGTTCCTGTCCTCTTGTGTTGCTGCTGGAGCTGTGGAGCAAATTCAGCAGCCAGCACAGTGCTGAGCTAATCTTGGAGGCAAAAATGTGTGGAGACTAGATGAGCAAAGAAAGAGATAGAGCTGAACTTATATAAGTTGACGAACAAAAAGGAATCCTCCACACGGACCACACCCCAGCTGGTAATAAGCTAACAGTGGGTGCCCACTTTAGACATAGCTTAGGTGTAATCTTTCTGCTAATTAATTAAGCCCTATCCCGGAGTGTGATTAGGCTAGGACTGTGAGTCTCACTAAGACGTCGTAGTACCCGTTGCACACCACTCGTCTGCAGAGAAGGCTACAGCTGGTGATGTATTGATGTGTGTGGAACCTGTGGGCCGTGACCCACCCATAAATAGCTGTTTCACACGGCTTCGTGATGAGATGAACTGCTTTTCCGAGCTCGGTATGGAGATCGTTACTCGTTAGTGTTTGGTCGGCGAAAAAAAAAGGGCGACTCCGTGTGGCCTGCTCAGTGCAGATTGTAGGGGAAAAAACACTGCAAAGTTCAGTGAATCACCCCCCGGCGTAACCTCCTTGCTAATTGGAGGCGACAGCGATCACATCTCTCCTTGCCCAGTTCATTGTCGAAGCTTGCAAAGAATGTATCCTGTCCAAATCGATCTCCTAGTCCTAGGCCTACTTCTTGATATGTGCAGGTTTCAGACTCTTTTCCTGTTAACATTCTAAAATAAAAGAGCGCAGTGAGGCAGATTTCAGACGCTTGACATAGCTCTCAACAGTATTTTGGTCCTAATTAGTACCGGCATTATTATGGATACTTGACGGCACAACGCGTTGGCAACTTCTGATTGGAAGGGTTTTCATCACCTGAATTTCCAAGATATACATAAGAAACATCTCGGAGTATCATGCAACAGTGGACACCTGTGATTGAAGCATTTCTGATGCAGTGATACGTTCGTCCAGATTTATATAGAGGCATAACAGGTAAGGAATTTGGCAACAGAAGATGCTCAGAGAACACTATGTTACGACACGGAAGCCGTCAGTTCTCCAATTATTTTTTAAATAATTTTACAAAAATAATATGCCATTTTTTTTTACAAAAATACACCTCTGTTGTCAAATGGCGATAAAAGCCCTAGTCTTGTCAACCAAATGAATCCACGACAAAATAATCCATCCGCAACTAAACAGAAATGGCGATGAGTTGTATTTTGTAAAATTTTGCTTCGGCATATTGTTTTCGTAAAATTATTTTTAAAATATATTATTTTAAAAAACTTTCTCAGTTCTCTAACCTCTTGAGTAACTTTTTTTTTGCAAATCTGCAACCTTCCGGATGTAATCACAAAAATAACCTTTGCTCTGACTGTAGAAGGCGTGACAGGTGACACCCAACTAGGCTAGCTTAGCAAGAAACGTACCCGGTCAATCCATTAATTAATCACTTGATTAACCCCTTAATTAGTGATCTTGCTTAATGAAATGGCTTAGTTAAATGCTATCGAGGTAGCAGTGTGCCGAGCCCAAGTTTCCAGCTGCGCGGCAACTCCTCCCGCGGTACAGCAGCATGGCAAGTGATATATGTCGCTTGCTGACGCTTCCGCTATCAGAGAGTGGAATATTTTTTGAAATTAGGTTCAGAAAGAGACTAGATTTGAAAAAAAAAATTGTCATACGACTAAAGTTTACCCGAGGACTAAAAAAAGCCATGGTTTCTATGAGAAGTACTCGGACACTTAAGACTTTTTCTCTACCTTCCGCAACAACTACATACATCAATACAAGGTTACATGAATAATATTCCAGAAAGATTATTCTAAGCAGCCCTAAAAAAAGGTTCATCTGCAAAAAAAAACTATGGTTGGTACCAATGAATAGTTTTTCTTCCAAAAGCTGTAGCTGTTAGGAAACAGTAGGTTTATTTTTTTCCCAATATAAACAACCAATTTATGCTTGGGCCTAATTTCCTATATTAGTCCACTAAGTCCAAGTAGCGAAGGATCATAGAGCTTAAGCCTAGAATTCACCTAGCACCTGTCCATGTTGAAAGGGATAATTCTGACAACCATGCATCAACTAGAGGGATAATGGCAATCTGAAGATAGCCAACAAAACAAACAACCGTTTCTCTGCCATTACTCGGTCTGCTAGTCCTGTTCTGGGAAGCTAAATTCTTATTGTTGTCTCTTTTTCTGGATTTTCAGATTGTTCATTGCCCTAGAGCTTGTAACAAGGCAGATCATGTTTTAGCTAGCCAAGGTTCTCGTATGGTCGGGTGTCGTAATCTATGGCATGATTCGGTTATAGACTTTTTATAAACTTTGTGGTGATCAATGATTCAGCTGCACCTATGGTTTAATGGTAACAAGCATTTCCAGCTCCAAAAAAAATCGCATCTATTTGAATTGTTTATGAAACGATAAGTATGATTAATAAATAGCTGGAGTCGGGTGTGTACACCAAAGGATGTTCTTACCTAGAAGTAACGCGTTTTTTTTCTCTCTCCTTAGGACACCAACCATGCTGGGATGTATACATTTTTTGTGCATTTTTTTCTGTCTGGTAGTCAACAGTTCGATTATTCGATCACCAAGATCATGACAACGAAATTGTCAAGATGTTCAAGTTGTTGGATGTCGTCATGTTCAGACGATAGCGTATTGTAATACAGCACTTGAGCAAACTGGGAATTGGCATATTCTCACCGAATTGAGTGACCAGAACCAGAACAATCCGATTTCTTTCCTAATTGCGTTGCATGTTTGGTATTTCTATCATGGTAGTCTCCTTCCGTAGTAACCACGTACATGAACACACATTGGGAATGAAAAGAAAATGAGAAACAGAGTTAACGAAACTGACAAAAAAATCATCAATAACGTACGTGTGCCAAGAACTAACCAGAGAACCTGCAAAGCAATCGGAATTGACGATCAAGCCAGTTTATACTTCACTATTTTCATTGCCAATAGTATCCTTGTAACTTGTAACAGATAATCATGAGTATGCACATTAGCAAGAAAAGAAGAAGAAAATAAAGGAAAAGAAAATCTGATCAAGAAATCGGCATGCAACCGCAAGGACGGGCGGAATCTGAATCACGCGTCCTGGGAGTAGAACTCTATGATCTCCTTGAGGTCGAGCTGCAGGAGTGAGACGGACCGCTCGTGGCAGGCCAACCAGAGTATGTGCTCGAACAGGATGGCGTCGACGTCGACGAAGATGGCCTTGCCCCTCCTCTCCTCCTTCCTCACGACCGTCTCCAGGAGCACCCGGAATGGGTAGGTGTCGAGCACGAGCTGGTCCACCAAGAACACCCGGCGCTCCTTCCCGGCGACGACCGTCACCGTCGCCGGCGACGGGCCGGTGGCGAGCTCGCCGCCGTCCTCGTCGAGTGACCGGTAGCCGAGGCGGGAGGGCGAGGTCGACGGCCACCGGAGGAAGACGCAGCAGCCGGCCATTGCGGAGAGTCGTCCTTACTCTGCTTCTTTGGACGGATTCCGTGTGGGAGTGGCTTCGGGTGTAAAAGATTGAAGGGGGGCGAACTTGTTTATATGCGAGGTGGGAGTGCTGAGGCGCTGAGCCGTTGGAGCGATTTTGCAAAATGGGACCTTCCATTTCTTTAAATCACTCGTATAGTCAAATCTGAGGTTTCACTTTCACCCAACTATTCATGTGTTGTGCTTAGGGGAAAATCTTCGGTATGCAACCACGGTTTATCTTATCAAGCATCATAATTCTTATGGCATTTCCTTACAACATGAGCAACTTTATCGAGCATATTTAGTATATGTTTGGAGTTATAAATTATAATAAATTTGCACATTTCATCACAGAGCGATCAAAGATACATTTCTCATTCAAGGTTTTAGGTTTAATCTCAAACAATCTGAAGATAGACATAAAAAAGCTGAGAAAGTATTCAGATAATTTCTCTTCTAAATATAAAACTTAAAAGTTCATGAATCACAGCAAGGGTTGCGCTTAGTAGTACTATAGCGCTTCGTTGCGGTTGTTTCAAGTGTTGGATTAGCCCAAACTAGTTGAGAGACTTGGTGTGTCCTACTAAAAACAAAACAGCAAATGTTCATTTAGCAAATGGGAGCAATAAGTACTAAATACTGCCTAGGCTATGATCCAGTTTTGATGAAACAAGAGGGCCTCACTGCAAAATGGCCTCTCCATTGTATGCTAGCTGCGTCTCGGGATAGCCGTTGTTGGACCTGGCCAGATGAATGGAAAGGGACGGACGACAGGGCGCGCCCTCGGACCAGGTCCGTCCCCCTTTCCGCCCTCCTTCCGTTGCCTTGTTTTTTTCTCTCAACTTCGTCCCGCTCGTTCAACTTGGGTCGATCCGCTCAAAGCAAGTCATCTCCACTCGTCAGAATCTGATTTCCTCAGTGTGTGAACACCAGATGCTGACTTACTCGACAGTTGATACACAGCCGGCGCACGGTATGTGAGGTGCCAGAAAGCATCTTTTAGAGCATGTTTGGATCCATTAGCGCTAATAGTTAGCTGCTAAAATTAACGGCTATGGATCCAAACAGACCTACTAATAGACCTGCTAATTATTAGCAACTCACCCTACTAACAATTAGTTCATTAGCAGGTTGTACCCTACTAAAAGCTGCTAATAGATAGCCAATTGACACTTTTGCCCTTCCTCCAACCTTATCCACTCGAGCGTCTCTGTCAACTCGCCTACTATCCTACTAAAAGGGTATTATGGTCATTTCTCTTTAATTGGCTGATTTTGTGGACTTTATTAGCAGGTGGATCCAAACAGCCCATACTAATAATTAACCAGCTAATAGTTAGCTAGCTATTAGCTATTAGTCAGCTAACTATTAGCACTAATGAATCCAAACAGGACCTTAATTTGGCACGGGCGGCGGACTGCGCGGCACCGAGTCGACGGTTGATGCGGTCTGTCGCGTCCTGGGACACAGTCAGGAAGCGTCGCACTCGGTGCGGAGAAGACTGTGGTTATCCTGCAGCTACAGCTCTCTTATATGGGCCGTTGAACTGCTTGCTCGGATATTTGTGCTCCCCCTTCCTCTCTTCTCTCTTGTTCCTCCCTTGTCTCCCTTTCTCTATTGGCTCTAGTAGGGAAGCCGCTGTCTACCTTGAGCTGAGCTACACCATCACCACCGCCGGAAGCCTCGTTGCCGCTTCTCATAAGAAACTTTACCGTAGCCCATCACCGGAAAACCTAATTCCCGTCGTCTAAAACCCTACCCATCGAGAGGAAACCCAACCGACGGTCGTCGGAAACCTCATGATAGCTAGAAACCATGTCGCCACCTCGCCTGTCGCTTGCTAGAAATAGGACGGGGTATCGAGCCGGTTCGGCTCTCGGCTTAGCTCAATAAAAAGCCTGAGTAGTTCATGAGCCACGTCAGTTAAGTTGAACTGAATTAAGCTTAGCCATGTGAGCTAAGGTAATTAATGAGAAACCAATTAACAATTTGAACTGAATTAAGCTTAGCTATGTGAGCTAAGGTAATTAATGAGAAGCCTTTTATATCAAAAATCATCATGGTGAATATTTAATTGCCGAGCCTTAACGAGGGTGAGTTAGCTTAGGCTCGGCTCGTTAAGATAACAAGTTAGGAAGTCGGTTCAACTCGACTCGTTTATTTTACGAGTCGAGTTCGAGCGGCTTATGAGTTTCGAGCTTTTATGTCAATCCTAGTTGAAAACCTTGCAAACCCCACACCGCCGCCCGAAAACTCTATCGGTGGGCTACGGCGGAGCCTCTGGCAAGCAGCGGCGACGGGGTTTCCGCTGGTGGTGGAGACGGCGTGGCTCGGGGGCATGCGGCTCGGGTCACGTGGCTCCGGGCCTCCGGCGAGAGAGCAGCCGAGCGCAGGAGTAGAGAGAGAGAAAGAGAGGAAAGGGGGAGTGCACGGATCTCCGCGTGGGGCAGATTGCCGTCGTAATGCATGTAGCTACGTGCAGTAGCATTATGTAGTTTTCCGTGCGGAGAACATGGCTTAGGTGACGGAAGTATCCCCTCTCTCCAACTCCAACGCGCCGTTCGTCGCGTTCCACCCTGATGAGTGACGACATGAAGCATTATGAAAAGAGACGTAATCAAAGGAAACGAAGTGGAATCTTAATATCAGGCAGGCACGACGGGTTGTCGGTGGAGAGCGACAAGATTTCACTGCCCACGGACGGCTGGCTCATGTGCTATGTCTGTGTGACGGCAGCGTGAGCCATCAGATTATATCACCGCCTGATGATCCTGAACCTGAGTGTGCGTCTCTTCCCTATTAGATGGCGAGCGCTGCAACCTACGATTAGTTCTGTTTCATTGCCCACACAAATGCGACTACCTTTTCGTACTATACACTCGAAGAAAATACAGAGATCGAGCGACTCTAACAAATTTTTTCCTATTATACGTGCATTAAGTTCTAGTAACATACTACCTCAGTTTTAAAATATAAAACATCAATTTTTCGATCAAAATAAAGCGTACATACAGTTTTAATTATAACTTCTCACTCTTGGCTTATATATCTTCCCTCTTCAGCATCTATCAGCCAAAGTACGACTTATAGAATTGTTGCATAGAAAAGGCCTCATAAAAGGAAACAGAGGAAGTAACAATTTACTACACAATACACAAAAGCGAAACATAGACATGTAAAAGATGAAGAAACCAACGTACATGTATCAAATATATCTAGCACATGATATGTTTTCTAGTTACAAGGAAGGCGCACAAGCATACACTCACAAAATTCATACTAAAGCGTATTCGCATATGCGTAATGGTAGACACATGATTTGAATTACAATAGGTGGTGTCTTACTCCCGTAACTCCACCACCACATGACTAATGTACATTCTTGAAGGGAGACCATGAGCATGCATCAAAACTTTTGGCATAGAAGATCAACGAAGCTTTGGTTTTTCCAGCTCTATTGTGTATTTTTTTTTTCAAATATAGCTCTCACCTAAACGTTTTTGTAAAACTAGTCCCTTCTCCGATCACGAAAGGAGTGGCGTGCGTGTCGCCTGCCATACTCGTGCACTGTGGAAGGTGACTGACAATGAAAAAAGCCGTGCTGCCGTGCACTACCGGCTCGTCAGGAGCTTCCGCGACTTGCTAAGTTAGGGCCTGTTTGGAGAGCTGCGGCTGGGCTGAAAAGCTGCTTTTGGTTTGCTGGGCTATAAAGCAGCTCTAGCTGGCGGCTGTGACTTTTCTTGTTATGCCGTTTGGCAAACTGGCTGCTGCAGCTGTAGTTTTTGGGGGGCAACCGAGCGGAGAGGCAGTAGCCTAGCGAAGCACAGCGGCGAACGAGTGAAGAGGTGATGTGGAGGTGGCGAGGCAGGGTGGCGGAGGTCGGGGAGGCGGAGTGAGCGATATGGGAGACGGTCAAGCAAAGCCACAACTGAAAAGCTCCTCAGCGGCTACAGCTTTTTGGGGTGCTTTTGGTGTGGCTTAGCTTCACAGCTGCTTTGCAGCTATGCTGTTTGGAGGAGCTTTTGGCCTAAAGCTGAAGCACAACCCCGCCAAACAGGCCCTTACACTACCATGGGAGGTAGTCGATGCTGATTTTTAATTAGTGATTTAATTAATTAGCCATTAATTAGTTAGCAATTCATCACTAACTAAATCTCTAATTATCACTACTTATTCGTTTAATCAATCACTAATTAATTAGTCACTTAATTAAGTAACCTTCCGTAGTAGACTGCGGAAAGCCCCTGGCGAGCCGAGGGCGTGTGACAACATGGCTTTTTTCGTCGCCAAACATCTTCCGTAGTGCAGGAGCGCGATAGGCGATACGTGTCGCATATCGTTCCTTTCTGCGACCGGGGATGAAGCTATTTTTACGAAAATGTTCAGGTGAAGGTTAGCTTTGCAAAACCGTACTCAATAGGACTAGAAACGCCAAAGCTTCAAAATCAATAAGGGTTAAAAGATTTTTTTGGCAAGATGCGGGGAGCCATGGCACCTGCTGATCTACCCCAGTCCCCTTCCCTCCACCACTATCATTTCCCCTCGCTAAAATCGTCGGTCTAGCGGACCAAAATTAGTTAAGGTATTACCTTGTTTATCTATATTTGCCACCTACATATAGGGGTGCAATCATAGTGGATACGGACGAATATCACTCTTTCTGTATCCTATTCTGTATTACCAGATACCTATTTCTTCTTTTTCGTATTCGCTCTGCAAGCCTTCAATCGGTCCGTCGAACGGGAATTATATGCTTCTTTTTTCATCCTTACACATGACATTGGATAGTAGGGTGCAACTAGAGCTAACAGAGAGACTAATCGGTGAGATATCAAAGGAAGATCACTCGGTATTCCCACCTACTCACTCATATGCACGACAATCCGTCTATCTATTATCATATTCCTAAGTAAAGTCACAACAAGCTTCCTTGTACCAACTGATACAGGGATATGGACAGAAATCACTTATCTTGAAGTCGAAAACGTATAGTACTAGATATCTATTTATCCCTTGTATATTTACTCCACAAACGTTGTTCCGTAGAAATCATCAGCTCGGTTTGCAACCCTATGCACGTATGAATCGCGAGCCATCTGCTCCGTTCCGTGTAATCGGATGGCAACTAGCCGAAAATCCCGTGCAACCGCTCACATTTTGTCGACGTGATTGCGCACTCGGCAGCTTCGCTCTCCTGAGACTGAGAGGGTTTAGGCCGCACAATATATAGTCGGGCCATACAGAAAAAGCATGCGGCGCCCACGCTGCTTCCTGGGGCCACGCATCCCATCCATCGGCGCTCGGCCCGCGCGAGCCGTTGCCTCTCTCACGCAAGCGGTGCCGCCCAAGTCGCACGGCTCAGCTTCTCGGAATTTCTTTTTAAAATAATATATTTTTATTTAAATTGCAAAAATATATCTTAATCTCAAAAAATTACAAAAATATACCTATGTCGCCCGTTCAAAGGGCGATAAGCCTCTGTCGCCTTCTGAATGGGCGACAGAGGTATATTTTTGTAATTTTTTTTAAGATCAAGGTATATTTTTGCAATTTAAATAAAAAATTGTATTATTTAAAATAAAAATTCCAGCTTCTCGCTCCCCTAAGTTGGGCAGCTATCCCAGGCCGTGCGCCGATGCGTCTCATCTCTCCTGCTACATCTTGGCCATTAGGCCGGACGGAATTTACAAACCACAGTTGCACCGGCCCCTACTTCACGGCTTCACCTACTTGCAGTTTGCAACCTCTCTACCTTTTGTCTTTCTTTAAGTTCCCTAAGTAGGCTTTGGACCTAATTGTGTCTGGAATTGTGTCGGGAATTATTATTAAGGTCACAGTAAACTTCATATGGCCAATTGGCATTTAGTTTGTACGGAGAAAGAATTATGAAGGTCTTGAAGTGTCTAACCTCAGGGATCTTAACTTGTGCCTTCTAGCCTCTTGGATCAAAAGGTTTTGTGCTAATAAAAGTAAACAACAGAAAGATTCGATCTATTTTAAGTATAAAACTGAGAATCCTAATATTTTAGGTTGTTATCGTAACCATGCTTTTGTTTTTGGAAAGGGATCATGTAGGCTATGTAGACTACCAAGTTTTGTTATAGATGGAATGTGTGTAATAGGACTAAGATTAGATTTTGGAAAGATATTTGATTTGACCCTTCTTGCTTACCTATTCAATTTTGAGGCCTATATGTACTAGTTAAGAAAAGGCGTTACTATTGCAGAGATTTGTGATGGTTCAAATGTAAGATGTACTTTTAGAAGAATTTTTTCTGAAAATATGATGATTAGGTGGTTTGAGCTAGTAGCTGTAGCTAGTGGTGTTAAGTTTACCGAGGATGAGGATGCTCTTGTTTGGCAATATAGTAGTAATGGGGTTAACTCTGTAAAATCCCTTTATGTTGTTATCAATTTCAGGGGTCGTGCTTGTTTTTATTCATGCAGTTTGGAGCTTGATTGTCCCTCCGAGAATTTATTTCTTTCTCTGGCTCTTATCTCATAACAAAATTATGACTAGATACTTGCCAAAGAGGTGTATTGATAGAGGGACCGCCTGTAGCTTTTGTGATGAAAATGAAAATGATAATCATCTATTCTTTGATTGTGTTGTAGCCAAGAACATTTGGAATATGATTGCCAAGTTTTTTTATTTGAACATTGGTTACAATTATGAATTCATTACTCATTTTTGACTGAGCAATTCTAAAAATGCTGTTTTGAACACCATTTGTTCTGCTGCTCTCTGGAGTTTGTGGAAGAGTAGAAATAGCATAGTTTTTCAATTTCAATGTTGGCCCAATGTGAAAACATTGTGGAGGAGAATGTTTATCTCGTTGAGAGATTGGCGCCTTTGTACAAAGAAAAGATGGTTGTCAAGATGGAACAATTCTGCAAAATGCTGGAGTATGAAGAATAAAAAGATGTTATAACTGATGATCTGAATACACACTCAGTTTATTTCAACGCTCTACTAGATGGCAAGATGTAATTTGTTAAATATGTTGAGTTTTATGATCTAAATTGATGGATGTAATTAGATTGAATGTAGCGGGAGCTACAGTTTCATTAAGTGGAACTGGGGCTTTGATACCCTATTGATCTAAAAAAGTTTGCACTGACTATGCTATGCTATGCTGGGCTCATAGTAGCAGCTAATCTCCAGCGCTGATTTCTAACTCCGTATTTATCTTTTGAGGGGATTTTTACTCCATATTGGAATTCTTTTGAGTGGAAGTTCTTCTACTCCCTTTTACTACTACTTCTTTTTATTTATCTTTTTGATAGTACTCTCTTTTACTTGTGTGTTTTCTTGAGAAGATTATTGCTCAAATGTAAGAGTCCTCAATTCGTTCCATGGGTTCTGACCCCATTTTGGATAATCTATAGACAACAAAATCGGGATCAATTCGTTCGTACCTAATTATAACCTAAAACTCAGGAATCCAAATAATTCACTTTGATTTCGCTAGCATTAACATTTCCTGAGAACCCACCATTAAAAAAAAAAGGTCCAAGATCTTATCAAGTGTTCCATCAGTTCTCAATCTCACTGTTTACATCGAATGAAGAATTTGGGATTTAGGATGCCCAACCCAGGGTTCACATTATCGACGAAAATCGGTCGATTTTTGCAATTTTCACCTTTATCTCCATGGTCCAATTTCTAAAACCGCTCGATAAATCGGCCAATTAAAAAAAAAAATCAAAAAATTTAAAAATTCAGAAAAATTTATGTTTCATAGACCGGTCGAAAATCGGTGAAAATCGAGCGATTATCGACAAAAATCGCTAAAAAAATCGACCACGAGAAGAACACAATCGGTTTGTCGATTATCGGTGAAACTCGAATTTTTTTGAAATTTTGTTTTCAAAACCATTCGATTTTTGACGATTTTCGATCGATTTTCGTCGAAAATCGGTACCGGCCGGAGGGGATTTTTTAGATCAAAACGATAATGTAAACCCTGGCCCAACCAAGTGTTGATTTGTCTGTTGCAATATTGATCGTGAGTTGGGATTTTAATGCAGCAGTAGCGTCAGCTCGCTCGCGTCTACCGTCTATCAAGATGCGCGTTTCTCTGGCTGCGCCCTCAGAGTTGAAGAAGACCGTTTGGGTATGGACCAAGAACCGGCAGGTGATGACAGCAGCCGAGGAGAGGGGTTGGAGCTCTTTCCTCTTTGGATCCAAAGATCTCAGCAAGGATTGGTCATGCGAGAGCAATTTTTTTTCCAAGATATCTGGTCGTTTAGTTCGACTAAACTGATTAAAATTCAGAAGTTTCAGAAACTGAATAAGATATGGGCATTTGCAAATGATTTGCCATAAGTAAAAGAGGGGAGGAGGGGGGGGGGGGGTTACATATCTAGGTGTTGCTCTTGTTTAAACTAACGCAGCATCGAGTCATATGCTTGACCAAGCATGAAATCTTCTTAAATTTCAGTACATATTTTGTGTATGTGTGGGAGAGGGGGCGGTGTTGCACTCGCATCCATCCTCTGTTTATTGATGGCCTGGACATTTTCGATGAGGAGAATCGGAAGGTTTCTGTAATTTCTAAAGTCCCTGCACCGAGAGAACTGGAACTCGTACAACCAGACAATGTGGAAGTAGAGAATACTGTGATAAGACTTTCGAGGTGGTTGGCAGGTTAGACAATCAAACATTGCAATTTCAGTACACTTTTTTCTCTATGCCATAGTATGGAACTTATTTTGAAGTAATGATTTTATTTTTTTCAAACTAAGGGTAGTTGCTCTGCCATTCATTTCAGAAGAGAATATGACATTTGCCTGTGAAGGGCTACAAAAACATCGACAATCAGTCTTGATAAGGCGAGGCACCAAACTCAGCAAACGAGTCCCAAACCTGGAACTCCCACCAAGACAAACACCATGATTGTCAACGATAAAACCCGACCCTACACCACTGAGGCACCACCGAGACAAACACCATGGTTGTCAACGAAAAAACCTAACCCTCACCTAACATGCAAAGAGACAAAACCTAAAGTTGCGTAGGAAAGCAGACGGCAACCGCTCCTCCTCCTAACCTCCCACGGGTTCATCAATGATGACTTGCTAGCACGAAGGACCCTGACCAGCTGTAATACGGGGCCTCCTCCACGGTCGAGTGACCTGCATCTCAAGATCACGACCCAACAATAACTGCCCTACAACACCTCTGGGCAACAGTCCTCGACAAACGCCCCACACAACTCAGCAAAGCCAATCCTTTGTCGCAGGCAAGCTGGCCAACGAACCGAAATGGGCGAACCGGAGGGGACGGCGGAGTTATCTGCGTATCGCGAACCACACCTGGACGCAAAACATTCCGTCCGCGCAAAACAAACTCCATCCACCCTCATACGTGGACAGGTAAGCTGCACTGCTGTACCGATGCCACCGCCCTGTAGATGTGACACTCATGCCACCATGTGGCGGTCGCATTGCCCAACAACCACCGCCACTAGTTGTGACGCATCAATGCCGTGCTGCCACGATGCACCAGTCGTTGAGATGCAACACCCGGCCACATCACCACCCGCTTAGAAGCTCCCTAAAGCCCGAGACCTCCTCGCTATCGTTGACGACCTCCACATGCAGTGCTAAGACGAAAACAAAGGGGTCGACATGGCCCATCCACCGCGACACACCAGAACAGCAACACCACAATGTTGAAGCCCTCTGAGAAAAGCCAGTCTCCATGCGGTCATAGCCCACCGCGTCCTGTGGCGGCGGCGTGCGCACCCAGTAGATTCATCTTCGGGGCACCACCACCACGAGCTCAAGGAAAGGGATGTGCGCACTCACCCTATTCTACAAGCAGCAGCTCGCATCACCACAAGGCGTCACCGCAAGTCACCGCCGCAGCCAATGCCCCGGCCAAAAACGCGTGCCTCGTCAGCCGAGAAGGAGGAGGCTAGATCTAGTTGGTTCAGCGAGGAAGCCGGCTGCAACTTCACGGCTCTTAGTCTCGGAAGCAGAGGGAGACTTGCGAAGGCTCAACCGGGACAGCCCGGTGGCGCTCCTCACGGACCAGATCTGGAAGAAACCGAACTCGGGGAGGAAGGTGGAAGGGGAGAAAACCTGGGGGAAGTGGAGAGGAAGCTGAGGAAAATGCCCCGCCGCCGCTGTCGGTCAGCCGTCGGTCACCAGGGGCGGCGGCAAGGTAGGAAATGAAGTGCGAGGGGCGCTGGGCTGGGGAGTTAGAATCGCCTCCTGAGTCGCCCGCGGACAGCTCAGGAGGCGCTAGATGCTGGGTAAGTAAGTAATGATTTTCATGACATACATGTTAGTTCAAATTGGCATTGTGAGATAAGTCATCATACTACATCTTATAACAGTATGACACTATGCTCTAAACTGTTTAGTCATCTTTGAGTGTCTTTTTGTTCGATTGAAGAACTTATTTGATGTTTATAACTGATTACACTTTAAATTCTTTATGAATTATTGGTGCCATCGGCTTGAGTTTTTTCTTACTGTTTCATATCTGACCAGTGACTAGCAAATAATACTGTACAAACCCACCTTACCCATCAAAAGCACTAATAGTGCCTCCCTTTTCAAATTTCATAGGTTATGCCGGCAGAAAATATAGTTGCTACATTCCAGGGATGTAGGGGAACTGTATTAGTTGTTTCTACAAACTGAACTGAAGCTCAATTTTTTCGTGTGTTAATTATCAAGAGGTTTCATATTCAACAGATAACAGCATATTTGTATATAACGATGTTATGTATTGTCACTAATTATATTGTACGAGGTTGTTTCAAGAAATCTGGTACTCATTTTGCAGGCCTTGGAGCAAGGGCTAGATGGTGTTGTACTTAAAGTAGAGGACATGGATGATATTATTAAACTCAAAGGTATTTTATCACAATTCTTTTTCAAATTTCTTTGGTGTTTAATAAGTAAACTCCTGCCTGAGTATAATGTTCAACATATATTGTTGTGTATATATCTAAATCGAAGTGTACAAAATGCAATTTTCTGCTATAGTCACTACTTATAATTCTGCTATAGTCACTCTTTTAACCACTCAGGATTATTTTGACAGAAGGAACGAGGCAAAGAGTCAATTACTGTTGACAAAAGGCTACTGTATCAAAAGGTTGAGGTTGTTGGTATGGGTGATCGTGTTTGTGTCATTGTGTGGATCTTTGCAGTATCATGCGACCCGGTGGAGGCCTTCCTGGTTTGTGTTTTTCTTACTCGTTCGCTGTTGCTATCAAAGAAAAATAAATAGGCAAAATTAAAGATACCCCTGCACATGATTGGCTAAAAGCATCCACATGAATTTGCCATTCTGCTCCTAATTGAAATACATGGCATTTTACCACTGTTGTTACTACAAACCAAACAGTACAATGACTTTGAGGTCTTTCGGGCGTGAGGGTATCGAGCCAGACGGCCACTGCCATTAAGAGTTTATTGACAGAAAAAAATTCCCCGTCCTTTGGTACATGTCTGAGGCTATTTATAGAGGCTCGCACGTCTAGTATACGAGCTTACAACAATATCGCTACAAAGGCTCTATGATCGTAGGAGCTATACTGTCTTTTCCTCCTTCCCATCCTAGCCTTTGCGCTTCACGATGTCGTCCTGCCTCGGCTCCTCTCGGGAGGTGGTAGGCCCTGGTTTGTAGGGGCGGTGGCCACTCCTATGACAACCAGTTCGAAGCATCCACATGTACACTTGACTACTAGTCTGCATCTATAGTAATAGATGGCATTTTGTTTTCAGGTTGGTTCCTATGCAAGAGGAATGTGTTCCTAGTTCACTCTGAATGATTGGAGACAAACTACATTGCAAGCATGCCTTTCAGGGTCAATGTGGTAAGATTTGAGCGATTTAGATTGCAGTAAGCTATTGCAAGTATTACAATACAGCAATGTACAGATCTGTTCTCCATTTGTAGGGGCCTGTGCATGCATATGTTGCGGTCCCTGGGGACAAAACTAGCTACCTCTCAGAGCTGCGATCAGGCAGAAGTAATAGTTGTTGACTAAAATGGATTGTGGCATACTGCAATTGTCGGCCGTGTGAAAATTGAATTAAGACTTCTCATCCCTGTAGAAGCAAAGGTACATAAACTGGGATGCCATTTTCACCGGGTTACATTCAATTTCAGCCTTGACCCGTAAACTGGGAGTCTCTTTCTGGAAAAGAATTCCCCGAGAATGACGCACCTGTAGAATGTTCAGACGAAGCGATCAACTGTGACTAAAAACAGCACGGTTCTAAATGATGGCTTATCTTATATCAAGCACACTAGGTGATGAAAATCTGTCAACCAATGAAAAGCCTGGAATCTTCACAAGGAACTAGAAAGATAACTCTGAAGATTAAACCCATCATGGCCAAAAACAATGTAAAACAGAGTCAAGGAGAAGAAATGACAACAGAGGCGAAATTCGAGCACCTGTTAACTTGGTAAAACAACTTATATTAGAATGACATTGTCATAGTCCGTGTGACACATGACCATGAAACATCACTAGAAACCAATTTTACACTGCGTACATCCCCAAATATACAGCCGCACAGATACATGGCCTCTTCTAAGTTGCGCTTCTAGTGCACTTGCGCAGTCCTATACGCTGGCAATGGGGAGGCTGCTCCAAGTGAGCGCCGCGGTGAAGGTTGGATTCTCATTGGTGACTTTGGGACAGTGTTTGAAGTCCTCCGGATGTCGACTTGTGGCGATGCTGAATTATATTTGGGATCTTGCAGCTGCTCCAGCTCTTCCAAGACCTCAGCCATCCGAGG
Source organism: Otatea glauca (assembly GCA_036346275.1). NCBI lineage: Eukaryota > Viridiplantae > Streptophyta > Magnoliopsida > Poales > Poaceae > Otatea > Otatea glauca. Next base: position 54,113,659 of record CM070722.1, on the reverse strand, counting down.
CCGCATCTTGGCGTCGTTGCAGATGCATTGCCAGGCAATGTTTGCAATGGCATGTGCGCCTTTCTTTGGATACTGGCCTCCTAGCTTCGTATCCATGATGCGGTACAGCCGGCGCTTGTCACCCAAGTGAGGTTTGGCCCAGTCAACTAGGTTCTGCTCTATGCCTGGCTTCGATTTGTCCAGAGCCCGTCTTCCTGTGAGTAACTCAAGCAACACCACCCCGAAACTGTAGACATCTGCTTTTGCTGAGAGGCGCCCTGCAAAGTTATATATATATTTGTTATACGGACAATTTTATCAATACATGAACAGATGTACTATCATTTCCTAAAATCGAGGAATAATATGTCAAGCATTGCATTGAGTAGGAAGAAAGTGGAATAGAACCTTTTCCTCCATGAAAAGATTTAGTTTTGACTTCACATATCACAATAAAATGCTAGGAATTCAGGCTATGAAGACAAAACATATGATAAGTATCATTGATTCTCGAGTGCTGAAATCGGAAAATAAATTCAAAGGTAATCACCCACAAGATGGGTAAATGCCATAATAATTTCTTTTAGTTTAAACAAACAGGCCTTTATTATGATTCGGTAGTATGCATAAGATGCTTTTGGCAGCAAGGACAATTGCAGTGAGCTTTAGCTAATAAAAGTTGATGTTATATAATAAAAGCAACGACCCGGCATCTATGAAAAGTTGATGTTATATAACAGGGAAAAAAGGACCCATGGCCCCATTTTCATAATTATGCAAACAAAGAATAATCTTTACACCTGTTGCAATATATTCTGGAGCTGCATATCCATGAGTGCCCATGACTTGTGTGGAAACATGGGTTTTATCCCCGGTTGGACCCGCTTTTGCTAAACCGAAGTCTGAAAGCTTTGCGTTGAATTCCTGCATTGAATCAAGAAGAACAAGCTAAATCAGTTCAAAAAAGAAAAAAAAAGCTAAAAGAACATTTTAGCAAGCTAGGCACACCTAGCTTGATAATCAGAGTCTTAACGTTTTTTTTCAAGCATACCGAATCAAGGAGAATGTTTGATGCCTTGAAATCACGATATATAACTTGGTTTTCAGCATCATGCAAAAATGACAAACCCCTAGCAGCTCCGAGGGCAACCTTGAGCCTTATTGCCCAAGACAAAGGATCAGCACCTCCTAAAAGGAAAGAAATATTACTTGATAGTTGATACGTGAACATTTAAAATATGAGAAACCAGGGATTTAACAAGGCAGAACCATATTAATCAAATACATACTTCTAAATAGATGATTCTCCAAACTTCCCTTGGGCATGAATTCATAAACCAGAAGTCGATTATCACCATCTGAGCAGTAACCAATGAGCTTAACAAGATTCTTGTGGTGAAGTTGGCCAAGGTAGTTAACCTCTGTCTGCAGCAGGATAATAACAATCAGGAAACATGAAAAATGTCCTAGAGAAAAATGGAAATAGTGGAAAAGAAGGCTGAACCTACCAGCCATTCCTTGTGTCCCTGGAAACCTTCTGGCTTAAGCTTCTTCACAGCAACAACCATACCGATTCCCGGTTTTGAAGGAGCAAGTGTGTGTTCATCAATCCAACCTTTGTAGACATGCCCAAATCCTCCTTCCCCAAGAAGACTGTCTGGTCGGAAGTTCTTGGTCGCATTTTTTAGATCATTGAATGAGAAGGCCTTCAAATTCGAAGATGACAAGATTTCACCTTCTGTTCGAGGTGTTGGAAGCTCACTTCGATCTTTTATAGAAGGTAGAGTCAAAGTTGAACGACTTGAGTTCGTCTTAATCATGGAAGGGACAGATGACAAACTTGTTTTGCTGGTCACTTTTGATGGGTCTGATCTCTCCACGAGAAACAAAGGAAATGTGTATAAGAACAACTTGATATTAATGACATCTTAGGTTTAGAATGATATTAAGATTATGAAATGCCAATAACAACATCCATTGCTCTAGGTTGATCAGAATTAAAAACACCGATCTATCATGTGCCAATGCTCTTAACTTGATATTAATAGCATCTTAGGTTTACAATGATATTAGATCCGCGTAGGGTTGGACAGGACTGCCATGTTAGATAATACTATATTTTTGCCATGCACTTTTAAGCATCTAATCGACTGTCTATTCATGCTTATCATAGATCTATGGTCAGCTCTAGTTTGGCACATCCCCTTACTATTAGTAGACAAATAGTTACCTGATTGCCTTTAAACGCTATTTCTATGCCTTATCCATGCACCATGGCATGTTATGCTTACCCTAGAGAAATAAGAACAGAGGAACAAACATAGAAGTGACAAACATATAAAAATTGGGCATGACACACTCTGATATTAAAATTTGGCATTCATCTCAATTCAACACAAACCAAACCCACAAGCTACCAGTATAGCCCAACTCTCCGAGCAGCCACACCAAATTCACAACTATAAAAGGAAACTGACAAACATATAAAGAGTAAATTTAGAATTTATTAAGAAAAGAGAATTAAGGCACTCACAGGCACCATTGTTCATGCTGTGATCCACCCGCGCCGTGGTGTCCATGCAATTCCCCATTCTTCCTCTTCTTCTCTATCTCTCTCTCCTCTCTACCAATCTACCGACCACCCATCCACCGTGTGCCTCTGCCCTAATCTTTGTTAACTACTCAACTGTGAAATAACAGAAAGATGATACTTTCTAGCCTCTCAAGATCCCTAAGTCAACTCAATCCTCCGGTTGGAAGTCAGAACCGAGCGAGAAAAGATGGCCTCTCTTGACTTTTTTGAGCAGATTTTTGCAGCAAGAAATGAACAATAACGAGGAATCAAGAGGAACAGCAGCTCCAAACTAGTCCAAAGATTCGCCAACGAAGCTAAGAACTGAGCAACCAACCCCCAAAGTCCAATCTTTGCAAAGTTTCGATCCAGCTCGACCACCAATTCACGGAAAAAATCCGCGACGCTGGCAGTCGCAAAGCCAAGAAACAAACAAGCAAAAAGTCAACTCAAATCTCCACGCTGAACCAGGCTCAGCTCCTCCTCCGTCCGAGCTGACCAAACGGGCGCTCGCGAAAAAATCAAACCTTCAGATCGAGTCCCGTCCACTGACTCACGGGGGGAATAAATCCAATCAGCAAGAAAGACAGCGACCACGCACGCAGCCAAGAAACGAGCCACTGAAGCTGCCCCAAGTCCTCACACCTTGAGTCAACAACCCTCTCACCAAGAATCGCGCGCACGGAGGAGAGGGACGCATCCAGGAAGGCGCCCAGAACTGCACGGTTGGGCCGCTTGATTTGAGGCTGGGAGGAAGGAAGGAGGCGAGAAGAGAGGGAGCAAAGCGGCGGAAGCAGCTTGCAGCCACCGACCGACCTCAGGTGGAAGACGTGGTCACGTGGAGATGAGAATGAGAAGACGGTGGGCTTCTCTCCCTCTCTTCTACGAGTAAGACTATCTCCAGCGAGTTCCTTTCAGCCTTCAAATCTCTTCGCAGATAGATTCTAAACGCTCCAACGAATTCCCTTCACGGTTCCCTTCGGAAGGGATTTGGAGAGATAATCTTTTCAATAAGAGATTCTCTCTCCAATCTCTATATAAATCCCTTCGAAGGGATGCTGCTGGAGATGATAGGAATGAAGGGAGCAAATATAGGGAAGGGAATGAGCAAAGGGAAAAAAATAAAGAGAAATCGTTGGAGATAGTCTAATGCGTTATTAGCCCACTTCTCACTTGTTTTACCAGAAATAGCCTCCAATTATAATTTACAAAAATAATCCTCTCCTAAATCACAAAAGAAGCATCAGGCAACGCTTATAACCTAATGTGGTATGGTACCGCATTAGATACACGACACACAAAAACTTATATCTAACCACTTTCTATGTTCTCATACTGTAGCAGGTGCCGCGCTTTAATAGGCTATGCGGCAGGCCATCTATCGTTATAGGGAAGCACAGCAGGCTACTTGTTGTAGGATGAGAGCGTAGTAGGTGGTTTACTATACATTTTCCGTGTGTAAGAACTTGATATGGTCCGTACAGCATTAGGTGACACGTGTCCCCACCTACCTAGTAGAAGAGAAGATTACTTTTACAAATTCCATCAAAACCAGTGAAGATAGGGTTAGATTAGGGTGTTTAATGAATTTTTGTTCACAAAATTCACTGAATAAAAGAATAAAAATAAATAAGTAAAGAAAAGAGACGTTGGCTCACGTGTTAGTAAAAAATTATTGATATACAACATACAAATGTCTGAAATAAGACAGACGTGCGGACTCTACAGGTCATTAAATAGTTTTCTATATGTAACGTATCTAATATTAAACTTATTTAGAAGGATCTGTTACAAGGAGTGGATGTTCAAACAAATTGTAAATCCGACGGTTGATTTAATATATATATATATATATATATATATATATATATATATATATATATATATATATATATATATATATGGTCTGATCAAACGACTAAAACACAGGGAAAAAAAACACTATCCTAATTGCTCACGTCAGCACGTGTATGGCGGGTGCATACGTATATGGCCAGCGCATGCAAATCCGGCGAATTTTTTTCTATTTAATATTTATTTTTAATCTTTTTTTAAAATTAAGCGTTAGAGTTCATAATTTGTAAATATAGGCGCCGGTCGCCCGTATATGGGGCGATCACCCCATATACGGGCGATATATGACTCTGCTAACGGCCCAGTTAACCGAAGTAACGGCAGGTCAAAAATCGCCCAATACAGGGGCGATATCAATTTATTTTTTTTGTAATGTTAATTTCTCTACGCTTGGCTCGCCCGAATGAGGCTCTGGCTACGCTTAAAAAGCCACCCGTCGCCCCTACATGGGGCGATCGCCCGTGTAAGGAGCGATAGGTGGCCTTGCTGTTACTCTAGTTAGCTAGGCCGTTACCTGAGGGACATATCGCCCGTATATGGGGCGATCGCCTCATATACGGGCGACCGACGCCTAGTTTTGCAATTTTTAAAACCTAACGCCTAGTTTTGAAAAAAGATTAAAAAGAAATATTAAAGAGAAAAAAATTCCAAATCCGGCTGGGGCATTGGCCCCGATGGGCATAGAGTCCACACTAGGTAAGGGTGTGTTTGGTAGAGCCTTAATTTTATTTTTATTAGATCTGTATATTTAGTGGGGTTAGGTATTCTAGTTCCATTAAATTTGTGGAGCTGGAGTTGTGAGTACATTGAGAGTGTTTAGATGATAATCTTGTTTACATTTTAGATCAAAAATATAAACTTAATTTACTTTATTTTAGCCTATAAATTTCAGATCTCAGGTGAAATTAGGATCCGGACTCTACTAAATAGACCCTAAATCAAAATGTATTAAAGCTGTTCCTGCAGATAAAGTCACGAGTCGTGACCAACTAAGGGCCTGTTTGGGGGGCTGTGCTTCAACTTTGGTCCAAAAGCTCTCTCAAACAGCATGGCTGCAAAGCAGTTGGGAAGTTAAGCCACAGCAGAAGCACCCCCAAAAGCTGCAGCCGCTGAGGAGGAGTTTTTCAGCTGTGGCTTCGCTTGACCACCTCCCATCTCGCTCACTCTGCCTCCCCGACCTCCGCCACCCTGCCTCGCCACCTCCACGTCACCTCGCCAGTCGTTCGCCGCTGTGCTTCGCTAGATTACTGCCTCCCCGCTCGTTTGTCCCCCAAAAGCTACAGCTGCAGCAGCCAATTTACCAAACGACATAACAATAAAAGCCCACAAATGCCACAAACTGCTTTATTCCCAAGAATAAAAAAGCGGCTTTTCAGCCCAACCACAGCTCTCCCAAATAGGCCCTAAAACCCTTTTTCTACGCTGATTCCAACAGGGAGCGCTGGCTATGCCCTCGTCCTATAAAAGGCCCTCAATTCTTCACCTAAAGCAACGAAGGCTGAACACAGTTGAAATCTGAAATTTCGACGATGTGTGAAATGGTTTTCCAATACTAGAAAAAATTAGAAAAATGAAACCATGGAGTTCACTTAGCCCCTGGCATGAGATTAAGACGGGAAGAAGGTCTTCGGTTCAAATCCCACTCTTGACATTTTTTACTCTCTACTTGCGGACTGGGACTCGAAACCAGGTCTCCTGGGTGAGAGCCACCAAGGTTAACCAGCTAGACTAAAGTTATCAATTAGCTCTTACTAGTCATGTGCCCGTGAGTTGCAACGAAAACTCAATTTACGACAAAAAATTTATTTACAAAGAACACTAACTTTAATTATGTTTCAATAGTAGAAAAAGTTTGTGCCTCTGAAGAGATTTGACTATCGGGTTAAATCCTCTTTCATCTCAACCGTTCATATTAGATCCAACGAATCAAGTACTCTGAAGGAGAATGGACGATCGCTACCAACTCTTAATTAGAATTAGTAGAGAGATATCAATCCTTACCATTGAAGGAGGAGAAAATCGTTGCCTTCCTCTTGCAGGAAATCTTCTTGCTTCTTGCACGCAGTCTTTCTCTTCTCTTCTCTTCATGCGTGTGTCTCCACTACCGACCTACCGCCCTCCTCCGGAGATGAGAGTGGGTGCCTCTAATAGGAGTAGATGAAAGCGTATGCAACAGACGCAGTGGATGCCGTGTCTCCCGACATCTTCGTGATTGACACGTGATTTGGTTGCGTGATTCTTTCCTTTTAATCTATGCATTTTCAGATATGATGAGATAGAATTCCCGTATTATGGGATATGGTGAGTATATCCTTCTATCCATGCATGACATGATGAGAAAATCCTTCTATTTATAAGATATATGAATAACATCCTTCCAGTAAGAACATGTGAATAGAGATATGCTAAAATAATATTTCTATTAAAAAAAGATATGATAAAATCCTTTCATCTAAGATATGATTAAATCCTCTTCTATCTCAGCCGTTCATATCAGATCCAACGAATCAGATACTCTAAAGGAGAACGGACCACTGCCACCAACTCCTAATTAGAAGTAGTAGAGATACATAATTTATATATGTATAAATTTTCATATGTACTTCAGTCAAAAAAACTTCAAACCCGATCAATTTTTTGTAGCAATTTCAGTCAAAAATGCCAATATCTCGGCGAAATTAGACTGAAAATTATTGTAGCAATTTAAACTTTTTTATTCCAATATGATTTGTTATCTTATCCCGACCGAAATTTCACTAGAACTTTAAACCTTGACGGAGGCACACCGGAAAAAAAAGAGTACGGGCGCAGCCTTCCAGCTTCCACAAAAATCACGCCGGGGCATGACTGACAGCACCAAAAAGAAATCACGTAAGATCTGAACAAAACAGTAGAGCGCTGTTAATTTCAGTCGTATTTTGTCATCGCCTCCGTGTCGTGATTCCACGAATCGTCGTCAATATGCTACGATTCGTGGCATCCATATTTAACGGCGTGTAAGTTGCAACTTGATTTTCCCGATAAAAATAAAATTATCTATAATATGTGGTACAGATTCTCCATTGACCAATGAGATGGAAGTGTTCATGCAATTTACACGAGCGTGATACAAATTTTCCCAAGAAGATGGAACTAACTATAAAATACATAGTTTGAATTTTTGATCGATAGAAAATCGATGGTGGCTCTATTCGAATCAATACAAGATAGTATCATATTATATTAATTTTTACCCCTCGCGTGAGAGTAGAATTATTTAATGCTTAAAAGTAAGCATTGTCTAATACATCGTGTGCACATCGCAAGTCGCAAGGCTAAGACGTACAATCTGCACATTTTTTTATACATCGACACCATGCCCATGTATCGACAAGAGAAAAAGCCACTTTATCATCGGCATTATCATCTGTCTAAGATCAACAAGGCTAGAAAAAAAATTATGGCATAGTACCAACGAGTAAGGTCACTACTCTATCAACACGTATGAAACGGATGTGATCGGACAATCTGTTGCCAGGCACTGACAAGGCAAAGGCAATACACACAGTGGAGGATCAAGAAATTTCTAGATTAGTGTATGGAGTTAACAAAATATTGTTCAATACAAAAGTTTAAGGTCCACAATAATGAAAATTAAAGTACAAAATATTCATATTAAAACAAACATATCGTGATAAATTAGAAAATTACAAAATCATTAAGAAAATTTTCAAGTTGACTCGCGAGACTTCATAACTTGGGAGTAAGATATTCATAACTTGAAAGTAAGATATTATGCTTCACGACTAACTTGTAGAAAAAAATTGATCATCCATTATACTTAGCTAGTTATTTCACAAAATTAATTTCCAAAACCAAATTTGCTTTCTACATATATTAGTTTGGACGTAGAGGTAGTGTTGTATTGTCTTTTGTGTCTTTCAGGATTATCCCATAAAGCTTTCAAATCTACATACTACCTCTTCATTTCTTAAGCTCTACATACACACAATCAACTAATTAATCACGATGATTCAAAATTTAACAACATTTCAAGTTCTCAACATTTAACAAGACAACACGTGAATACCTCTAGGCTTTGGTCGATGGCCCTTGATTGGTTGCTACAGCGATGCAGTCCGCTGTGCTAAGGCTGTTGCTTGGCTGGAAACCTAACTGTTGTCTCAACCCTCCCCACCACCCCGCTGCTACCTATTGTCGAAGTGCGTCACCAGTCGCCACCGCGATGCTGAGTGTGTGTGTGAGAGAGAGAGAGGCAGAGAGCATGAGAGACTAGAAAAAGGGGAATTTTGGTTATGGTTGATTGTGTTATGCAATGTGCTCTACTCGGTTGAGAGATGGGAGGTTTGAGCTTTTCACTAATGGGCTGGGCCGACCGGTTGAGGAGGAGAGGCGTGGGATAACGGAAATTGGCTTAAATTAGTTGATGATAAACATATATATTGAATTGGTTTTATTATTGATATATATATATATATATATATTATAATCATTTTTTTGCAAAGACATTTGGGTGTACAGCTGTACACGCTTATTGCTATATTGGATCTGCCAATGAATACACACGTCCACGTTTGATGAAGGCAGACGTACACGACTAAGCACCGATGAGATGAAAGTCATTCCTCTTCATTTATATATCCTGTTCGAGAACTAACACAACGATGATGTACTGTGACCCGGCATTGGTGAAACAAAGCCGCTTGCATCACATCTGCATCTACACCAATATCATATATGCATATGATGAGCTATATAAAGATGACTACCGCAGTGCAGCTTAATCGGAGGTATTATGCAGACTTGTTTTATAGTTGTAATTAACCAAACGACATGCAAAGGCGATGGGAATCAGTGGACTACACAATCTCCAGTTAGATATTCACATTAAGCATAGATGCAAGAGACAAAAGATGTACCGTCGAAGCAAGTAATTTTGTATATTTAATACATAATTAATGCAATACAGTGTTTTTATTCTTCGATCAGGGGCGGGCTTATTCCCTTATATACGATGACATATATAGAGCCTCCTTTCTTTGTGTTCCATTTCTTCTGTTTATACAAACATAGGAAAGGCTTCCTCTCTTAATACACTTTGGCTGTGGAATTTTGCAAATACAACCCTGTTCCTTGCGTATATACCTTGCAGAACATTGGACGGTTGCAGAAGCAAACTTCGATTTGTAGAGCACTCTTTTTAGAGAGGAATTTCGATTTGTACTTTACTAAAGCAAAAGAAAGTGTATTTACTTTGGGGATGAATTGGTACTGTACAAGAAAGAGAGGAGCAATAATCAAACTGGTACTTAATACTAGATTGCAACCTATTCTGAGTTGATCGAGAAGAATGTCATAAAGTTTTTACCTTCAAAGTCGCGAGGAGAAACCAACACGTGAACCGATTTGAGTTGAAATGAGAAATCGTTCCTGTGCTTAAATAAAACTAGTGCAGAAATCCACAAACGTATGCGCATAAGCAATAGCTTCATCTTATTCTTAGAAAGTTGCTACTGAGCTACTCAACCTTATCGTCTCACTTTTAATACTCCGTCAAAAGAGCTTGAGAATCTGACTCTCTGATTTTTCTTTTCTATCCTGTCCTTACTTCTGTCTAACAATTTCCTGTGATGCCCTCCATTGCTCGGTCTCTTTCAGTGCCATACCTCATTTCATTTGTCACATACATTTTTTTAACTTGTCACACACTACTCCAATACATAGATAATACATAAACGTGTTTAACCCGGAGACAAGAAAAAAAGAAGAAGAGAAACGTGTTTAATTGGAGCAGCAAGTCCTAAGCCAAGGACCTCACAACTCCACAAGTTTCTGGAACATCAGAGACGTTGTTCTGTTGGTATCAGATTGGCTGTGAAAGCAAGATATTTAGCGGCCGGTCTCGTTTGATCCGAATGTTGACTGCCTAATTTATGCGATGATGTTTCAGCCATTACTCGAGATATTTATGCTGCATTATATGGACTTCGGAGCATCATAATAGTATTATATAGACAGTCTCCTTGTTTTTGTCGATTCCTGAGTCCTGAGAATGACAGACAGACAGTCAATGCACAATGATGCTACAATGCTAATCTGAACTTGTTGTCCAAGCATTTACACTTAAACTATGTGCTACTCCTACCTTGAGCATCATGCATGAATCTCAATACATCATCATCTTCATTGTCTTTCTAGGGTTGGCTTGATGTCTTGATGTACATTGGTGGACTTCACGAATGACTTTGTTGCAGCAGCCTCCATTTACACAGATACATTGTATTTGTACAGCTGGTAACTGATAATTCCTGTCGTTGTAGTACAGTACTACTGCTCCAGCATTTGGGAAAGAACCATGAACTGTAAAAACTGCAGCCACTCATGGTGCTAGAAAATTAGCAACAGCAGCAGCCACTGCCACCAGATTTCGCTGTGCGCATCAATGGTACAACCCCCCGCCCCCACCCGACCCCTCACCAACCCACCCAACAAACAACTAGAAGTACGGTTGAAATTGCTTGCCCATTCAACCACTGTGAAGGCAGTACTAGACTACACCTGAATGTTTGGACGAGGACATCTAGTGTTTTTCATCCGTCTCAATCTAGAGCTTTTCTTTGGAACTGAAAATGGCATGGCAGAAAGAAGATAGCAAGGCAGGATTCCACCCAACAGTAACAGCAAAAATGACACTTTGTCTGTAGTCACAGACCAATCTGTAAAGGGGATTCCACATTCCAGTGACACATCCATTCCCTTGGCTCTGCACTGCATCCACCCTTTTTTTCACCAATACCCAACCCCCGACCGAATACTATGGCTATGTCCTGATCCAGTGAGCTCTGCTACTACCATGTGCCGCAATACGGCAGTCAACAATTCAAAGCCCTAAATCCTCATCTACTGCTAGAGGAATCGGATATTTTGCACGAGTGAAAAAGAATCAGAAATGTAGGACGACAAGAACAAGAATCTCATAAAGTTGTAGAAGTTGGAGATTGCAGAGTAATGATGCCTGCAAGGACAGAAGTTCTACTTTGACCACTTTTGTCGCCTCCACTGCCCTATCGCTCACCATCAGAACAGAAGCTCTCACTGTCCACTGCATCACTGCAACAAGTTCAAATAACGATAGCTGTATTGTTGCACTAGATGCTTTTGTTTTTACTCCTATCTACTTGCAAATGTAGCATCAAGTACTTGGCTTAGTGGTGGGTTAGCTTCCTACTGTCGTTGTTCTGATGGATGGATTGCAGGAGATCGAGTTGAGCTAGGCAGTGAGCACTAACTCTTCATAGTGAGGAATGTACTGGCTTGTTCTAAGCAAATATAAACGGCAAGCCCAGAGGCCCTTTACTTAGTCAAATCCACCCCAAGAAAGATTAACAAAAGCGTCTTAGATATGCTAAACAACTCACCATTTGCAGGCATTAATGCCGATCGCATGAAGCATTTCGAAGCTTTCGACACATCGCACTAACATGTACAGTAGACATTTCATGACGACCACTCAAGGTGAAGAGCAAAATGCAAAAGGAAGAAGGAATCAAAGAAAGTGAGCTTGAGCTGTGCCGTGGTAGACCGTTCCACTACTACCGGCCTGGCACTGACTGACGGACACCAATCATCTTAAACATCTTTACTCGCCAACAAGACAAGGATTCAATGCCCACAAAAGCACACATATACAATGTTCTATATTGTGCGAGAAGAATCAGCTTTCCAAGTGAAAGCTGAAGGTCTTTCTAATTGCAATTTAGTGTTACAAGAATCGAATGGCGATCGGAGAGCACCGGCCATATATGAGCAACTTGAAATACTTTATAGTTTTAATTTCTTGAGAACCGACACGATGTTCTCCGGTGAGTGGTCACTGGCGTTTTGTCATAAGATCCACCAGTCACCAGATGTGAAGACAGTGATGAAGGCTGACAAAATTTAGACAGGGCCGGTTCTGGTTCTTCTGTCGTACTCACTCCGGTCACAAATAGCTATAGTTTTAGATATAGGTGTAGTAAAATTTTCAAAACTTTGACTGTTAATATCTTTTTAAATATTTAAATTGGATGCATGATAATCATATGTGCAGATTTGTATCAAAAATTTATAATATTATAATTGTAATAGGTTTTATAAATGTATTATAATAGAAATTAGTGGTCAAAGCTGTATTTTGGAGACCATGTCGATGTCCAAAATGACAAATATTTGTGATCAGAGAGAGTATTGTACTACCGCACATCTTAAGCCTTTTTTTAGCAGTTAAGCTAGCTATCTGTGTTGCCTAAATAAGAAATTAACTTCAGTACTGTACTAATGAGACGAGGGCAATAGTGTGACGACCTGCATAATTAGCCCAGGGTAACAACAGTAGCACCGTCATTACTCGGTATATTAGCTAACAAAATATCGGTCGCACCTGACACTTTAGCAGTTAATACACTGTGTTCAGAGTGTAGCAGCAGAAATAATAATGAGACTAAAATAAAAACTTTACAATCCACTGCCACGCAGGGCTACAAGTCTAGTACATTAATTATACATACGACAAAGTACAATAAAAATATAATATAAAAGTACTAATTACACTCAAAGACTGACGAAGCTGGTGTATGATCTACCCAACAATCTAACCCTCTTGGTAGTCCCCTCCTCGTAGTTTTGATCCTGCGGGTGACCCTCACCCCATGCCTCATAGATGAGTCCATTGGGATCCATGTCCCAACCAGACACTTGACCACCGGAGCAAATCTCTAGACAAAGGGGGAGTTAAGCAAGAGTGAGTACAAAAATACTCAGCAAGTACTAATAACAAAGTACATGATATGAGTTTCTTCTACATCCATCTCAAACAGAACTTCCTTAAATCCTTTTTCAGAAAATAGGTTTTATTAAGAAAATCGGTGTTTTCGATTTTTAATTATGAAAATACTAGTAGCACTCATATATGAGACAGACTTAGCTTCCGTAGCCTCCAATCCAAGAGACATGCATGAATTCATGATTTGACTTTGCGTAGGTTTATATCATTTTACCCATAATGAACTCAACCTCAGTTGAGAACTCATAATGTTTATCACTAATCAGGTTTTAGATCTTCAACCCTGGTAGCCAACGAGTAGTGATGTCATTGACTATTTCCCACCTATCCTCAGCGTACCAGTTGTATCATGCCTTTCACACAGCAATGATACTCATCTTATGGCATTTAAATATAGCGTCTCAAAACTCCAATCACTTCAGCCCACAGCTAAGTTCTAAAATCTTCAGCCCATAGCTGAGTTCCAACAATGTCAGCCCACAACTGAATTCTAAAATCTTTAGCCCATAGCTGATTTCTAATCACTTCAGCCCATAGCTGAATTCTAAAATCTTCAGCCCATAGCTGATTTCCAACAATTTCAGCCCATAGCTGAGTCCCAAAATTTGTGATCTCACCAGGCCTTTTGGCTTACCCGGCTTCCACTCCTAGTTATCTACTCATACCTATGTAGAGATCATAACACCGTCATAGGATAAACTTTTCTGGTCGTTTCCACACATTACGGTTGACACGAAAAATACGTCTCACTGACTTAGTGTAGTGATTTATCCTTATATCATATCCTATATAGAGGTCCCACCGGCAATACTCATCTCAAAGGCACCCTCTACCCACCATATACATATATATATACGTGACCGGCTCCTTTTGTTGGATGAGCCATTTCAACACATCAACAAATCAAACACTACCTTAGCGGTCATCATCAATTCTACATATCCATAACTAATCTCTGCCGCAACAGATCATCATCATAATCATCTTTCCAACAGCATCTGATTTAGGGTTTTCTTAGAAATGATTTCCCGTGCATTGGTGATATCACATATAAATAATATGATTAATTAAAAATATTTAAATATAATCAAGAAATTACTTGCCTGGAGTAGAGTGAAAATAGGCGTCCTCACATGGTTACAGAAGATGACCTCCTGCTAGATTTGTTTTACTTCCTGAAATTATAAAATACTATAGTTCAAACTACTATCACATTGTTTACGTGTTTTATGGTGTCCAACCTTTCCCTGATTTCTGTTAAGTTGATATATGTACATTGTGTGCATCCATTTTTAGGGTATTTTAATTGGGCGTATTTTAGTTTGGTAGGATTAAATTTATTATATTTTAACTTGGTGCATTATAATTTGGAATATTTTAACTTGTTGTACTTTAAATTGGTGTATTTTAGTTTGCATTTCTTATTAAAAAAATTATTATGGTTTTATTCCCGTATGGCATTACTTTCCTATTTTTAATTCTTATAGCGGTTGCTAATTTTTATATGCTACTTTATTTACCTATGAGCTGGCATTATCCTATTATTAAATTTTCTAATATCACTTGTGAATTTTTATTAGTGTTATTGCTGTTTATTATATTTGTATATTTATTAAATTTTAATTTATTTTTTTGATTATTTTTTCCCCTTTTCTCTTTTTGTTCCTTTTTCTTTTTCTCCTCCCCTTCAGCCTTATCCTCATCCCTCACGGAATCCATTTCTCGATCCACCGACCGGCCCTCTCCCGGTCGACGGTCTCCCCACACCACCTCCATCAATGCCGGCCTCCGGCCCCGTCGCCACCGACTCCCCCTCGCCCTACCTCCCTCGCGCCCGCCCACCTCGCCTCTCCTAAGCTCTACTTCTACCGACCCGAACCGCCTTCCCTCCCTGGGGCCTACTTCCTCTGGGCCTCCCGCTCAGCCCGCTAGCTTCCCCAGTAGTCTCTGGCCCACACAGCCCCAGGCCGTCATGCCTGGGCCTCTGCCTTGCACCGACCGTCGCTTGGCTCTGGCCCCCTGAGCCGCCACAGCCTCCGCTCCCCCAACATCGTCTCTCGAATCCCCGTCCGTCGCGTTGTCGGGCTCTCTACCCTGTCGGCCTCCTCCTAGGCCTTACTATAGGATCAAGGATAATCGACTAGAGGGGGGTGAATAGGAGGTTTCTAAATTTTTCGATTTTAAACACAAATAATTAAAGCACTAAAGAAGAATTGCAATCTCCTTCTACTTTGCAACTAAGTTCTCTAGTTGATATCAAGTACTCTAGCAATTTAAGTATGAATCAAGTAGAAAGCTAAGCACAAATATTATACTTGAAAAGCTAGAAGATTGAATCAAATGCTAGATGAGTAAATGCAAATCACAAAGATAGCAAGAGACAAGATTTTTGACCCGTGGTCTCGGAGACTTGCCGGTCTCCCCTACTCCACGTTGAGGTGACTTGAACAACTTCAAGCCGGCTCCACCCGCTTGAGCCTTCCTTGATCACTAAGGTAGTTCTTCCCCGCTCCGGGTAGACGAACTCCGGCCTTCACAACTTGCCGGGGCTTCTCACAATCTTTGTTGAGAAGCTCACAGCGCACGATCGCCTCCAAGCCGTCTAGGAGGCGGCAACCTCTAAGAGTAATAAGCCTTGACACTTCCTCAAAGTCGGATTGAGGGTCTAAAGACTCAAACACTAAATGCAACACTCAAATTTTTTCCTCACACTCTCAAATGAGAATTGAATGCACTAAGGAGAGGAGAAGACTTGCTAGAGCTCAAATATCATCAATGAGGACCAAGAACCCCTCTAGAGATCAGGTGGAGGTGTATTTATAGCCCCCACCAACTTTTCTAGCCGTTGGGGCTCGAATTGAACTGAAGTCAGAATTTCCGGTGCTACCGCCCATGTAGGACCGGTAGCACCGGGCTCCAGCCCAATGGCTAGAGCAGTGCATTAAATACACTACCAGAGCCCGTTGTGCAGAGGGTCCGGTGCTACCGCCCAACTAGGACCAGTAGCACCGGGCCTTTTTTATTTTTGTTCTGCAAGAGAGAGCATCTCTGGAAATATAGCACCGGGCTGAGGGGCCGGTGCTACCGCTAGCCCAGTAGCACCGCGCTACCATGGGCGATATCACCGGACCGTCCAATTGCCTAAGAAAACATGCTCTCTGTAATTTTTGCACTGCACCAAAGGGCCGGTAGCACCGGGCTACCATGGGCGGTAGCACCGTCCTGCCTCGTCTCCGAAAACACCCTTCTCAGGTTTTTACACGCCGCTCCTGGGGCCGGTGCTACCGCTCCCACGGTAGCACGGGATAACATGGCAGGTAGCACCGGGCTTCCATGAAGCATAAAAGGAGGCTCTCTGGAATTCTCACACCGCCCAACCATGGGCAGTAGCACCGGTCTTCCAGAGAGCACAAAAAGGAGTCTCTCTGGAATTTTCACACCGCCTCATGGCGGTGTTATCGCTCATCATCAGAGCACCGCCTACATGGGCTGAGTACACCGATCTTCGAAACTTCACTTTAACTCCATAGAATTTCCAATGAGACTTTAAACTTTACACAAAGCATGATCTTGAGTATTTAAATTTGAGCCTTTAGAACTTAAATGACATTAAGCAAACGTCAAGACCCCTCTTAATAGTACGGCCCTAATTCTAGCAATCCGATCTTTTCTCCAAACTCCGAGATCGGTAAAAGCTATGAAAAAGTCCTTAAATGATTATACCTTTGCCATTTGTCTCGACGTGTTGATCTTCTCTTCATCAACTTCATGCTTTCATAATCATCGAAACTTAGACCAACCTATTCTCAAAAGCTCATATTGAAAGTGTCAGTCCTTTAACTGTAACTATCATTAATTACCAAAACCACATAAAATTGGGGGCCTAGATGCTTTCACTTGCGCCAGGCGCCTTCCCTCGGCCCTACGCCAGCCACCTCGCCTCTTGCATCTGCCTTGGCCTCTGCCGACTTCCTTCGCTCGGCGCATGCCCCGTGGCCTTGGTGCTGCCGGCCTTGCTTCTTGGTGTTGCCAATCTTCGGGCCGTCGCCCTTTCTCTCTGGTTCATGGCACTGCCCCTCTCTCTCTCTGGCTGGCTCTTACCCTCCCCTGATTTCTTACTCCATATCTTAATGAAATGTTGATTTGGTTGATTTAGCTATGGCTTTGCTTTGTTGATTGACTGATGATGATGATATGGATCGATTGCTCGCAGATTGGCAGTGCTACAACGGCACCTGTGGATTTCCCGCACATTGAGGAGTATGAGGGAACCGCCGGGTACACACGCCGCCTCCATTGTGACCATCTCCTAAGGTCACTAGTTTGCTCTAGATTAGCTATAGGTTATTCTTATTTCTATGTGCATTCTGCTCTTAGGGTTTAGAATGTGAAAGTTGTTTTATGCAAACCTGGGGATGAGATTAGATGAAGATGGATGGTGTGATGATGGAGTTGAGGGTGAGGGCTAGGGCTCCTTGCTCTTCCCCTTGGCCTCTTGACTTGCTCCTCCTCTTGGACGCCTCCTGGTCACTTGTTGGCTTGCATTGAGGGAGCTTCTGTAGTCTTGAAGGACTTGGGGAAATGAGGCTTATGGGGGGAATAGGGAGTGTTGAACTGGGGCTGGCTTCAGCTGTCTTTGCTTCCTTTGGTGGGCTTGTGTGGTGTGTGTGTTAGGAATGCATTGAAATGGGGGTTGGCTGTGTCCTGGCTGGCTTTGGGTTGGGTTACTGGCTTTGGTGGTTTGGGGGGAAATGGATGTGGGGAAGTGTTGGTCTAGTGTTGGGGGGGGGGGGGCTTTGGCTAGCTTCCCTTTTTAAACATGGTGGTTTCACCTTTTTAATGTGGGATATTTTTGGCACTATTGTGTATGGGTATGGTTACTCGTGGTTTTACCAAGATTGCATAAATACTGGATGATGAACTCTAGTTAGCGAGATGTGCTGATTGGACTCGGACGGTCAGGTATCTCGATGAGCAATACCATCATATACGGGTCTGACGGCACACCTAAATTTTTTAATTTCTTGCTTTACTTGCCTTTCGATTATACATATATGGATGACTAACCGTTTCAGGGATTTGAAGCCAAGAATCACTAGGAGCTTAGTTTATTAGAGCCTTCCAACATTCATGTAAAAATTTCTTTTTGATGTGATTTGATATCCATATATACTGTAATATGTACAATTGTTGTTTGACATTTGTTAATGAATGAAAATGATGATCGGTTATTGTTGAATGTTTTAATTATGTGTGTTATTAATTTCATTGATGACCTCTTTTGCACACTTAAACTTTTTGGTTGTTTCAAATAGTGAAGGGGTACCTTACAAATGCACCAGCCATGTTGACTTGGTAATGAAAACACACAAGGAAACAAATTAAAGGCAAATACATTAATGCTAAGCGTGCCACCTATAGTCTCCAGTAGGACCAGCACCAACACAACAGTTGACAAAACAAAATTATTTTATACCAGTACAGTTAGGATACTCCCAACAAACAAATTTACTTGGTACTTAAGACTATGATATATCAACTTTTTGGTGAGGTGAAAGAGAGCGAGGGAAGACAACGAAGAGGCTTGATACTCATGCAAGTATCAAATCTTTTAGGAAACCAAGATTTTAGTATCGAGCCTTTATGCGTTGGGGAGATTGTTATCAAATTTATGAGGCCATGTAGTATCAATTTGTGAAAGATTCATGCAACAAGTGAGACCATATAGCATCAAGATTTAGTATCACATCATTGGGATAACTATGTCTAAAATCACATCTAATCACTCTCTCTCCTGTAGTATGAAGATTTGAGGGTGCCCTTAGTGCCATACTACCATAGTATAATAATAACACCCACTGACCATGCTCAGAAGAAACGTACGAAAGGTCGACTCAAACCCCCATTTGCCTTCGCACTTGCAGTTAGCGGCAGGCACCCAGTTGGAAGTTAGAGCATCTCCAACATGCTCTCTACCTCGCTCGCTATCTCTATTTTTTCTAGATCGAGTCACTTTTTTCTCCCCAATTGCATCGCTACTCGGCTTAGCGAGTCTCTCTCTGCTCGCTATCCGACTAACGCAACGGCAGCTCCTTCGCGCGACCACCAGGACATCGGCTCCTTCGCGCGACCGCCGTCTTCCTCTCCGTCGTCTCGGTAGGAAGAGCTAGAGAAGCGACTTCTTCTGGTTCAGGGCGATGTTCGGCGACAGCTAGAGAAGCGACTTCTTCTGGTTCAGGGCGGTGTTCGGCGACAACTACTCGTCGGGGTCGGATGGGGAGGACGAGGACGAGGGGATGGAGGGGTACCGGAAGGGGGGATACCACGCTGCGAGGCCCGGGGACCGCTTCGCCGGCGGGAGGTTCGTCGCGCAGAGGAAGCTCGGATGGGGCAACTTCTCCACCGTCTGGCTCACATACGGCACCCTCCTCAGCGTACGGGCTAGCAGCTCCATCTTTTCCTGCGTCTTGCTTTCTGTTTCTTTTTCTTGCTTCCACCTTCTCTGATTTCTGTTCACCTTTGGTTCATAGTAGTTTTGCATCCTCTATTTTCCCCCCTTCAAATTCGAGCTTTTGATGTAAAGATCCCAACTTTTTCCCTAAAATGTGCAAATTGAGACCAAAACTGCTTCTTTTTCCCATCAGCAATGTATGATGCAGTCTATGCATGGTGAATTGTTGATTGGAGTACTATAATTGCAAAATCTACAGAGATTTGCTCAAGATCCAGAAGAGCGCGAGGGATTATGCACACTCTGCGCTCCACGAAATCGAGCTACTGTCGACAATAGCCAAAGGTGACCCGATGAATTCCAAGTGTGTGGTGCAATTGCTGGACCATTTCAAGCATGCAACAGGAACAAGGGCATTGGGTTGAGCAGAGTGAAGGAAATTTGCCGATCGGTGCTGAGATGTGGTCATTTGCTTGTATGACCTTTAAGCTTGCAACCGGTGACGTGTTATTTGCTCCCAAGAATTGCCAAGGGTGTAGTGAAGACGAGGTAAGAAAAACCATAATTTTTATGTTGTTCTATTTTCAGAATCATCATGCTTACAGTAGTTTGTTAGTTATCAACTAATCACTCTATTGCTTCTTTTCTTGAAAGTCTACTCGCATGTACCAAGTGGTATCGTCAGGCAATCAACTAATCACTCTATTGCATACCTCTTTGTAGGATCACTTGGCTCTGATGACGGAAACTGTCGGAAAGATGCCTAAGAAGGTATCTACAATTTCTCTCGTACTCCCCGTCTTGCTGTCTAATGTTCTCTCTAATCCTGCTGTTGTCTTACAGATTGCCAGCTCGGGTACTCGTTCAAAGGATTACTTTGATCGATATGGAGATTTAAAAAGGATCAGAAGGCTGAAGTTCTGTCCTCTGTTAGAATCTTTGAGCATTTTCTTCAGCTAGAACATGTTAGAATTAGATGCATGTATTATATTTACTGTATGAGTGCTGCTTGCTGTATATTGAAATCGATCAGATCATTTGCGCAGTGCAACATGGCTTAAATAACAGATAACCTGTTTCACAGGTTCCCCAAGGAAACACTTGTTTCCTCTTACGTTGTTATAATCTTGAAAGGACCTTAGATGTAGCCTAGAGGGGGGTGAATAGGCGGATAAAAATTTACAGTTAAAATAAAATCTCTCAAGTGTCTCAACCCGGAATGTCCGGGATATATAACCCGGATACTCCGGATATTCCGGACTGTCCGGGTTCAGAAGTCCGGATACTCCGGATTGAGGATCTCGAAGAAAGATTTTAAATCCCTGCAATATTTCGACAATCTACTTGAATACAAAAGATCTTAATGATGTCAGGTACCTGAGGGTATAGTAGATCTGGAGCCACAAACAACAAGAGAGTAGATCAGGTCTTCCAAAGGTCTACCAAAACAAACTCAAGCAAGAACACAACCAAGAGCACAAAGCCCGGGTTCCTCTTGACCACTATCCTCCCGGTGTTGCACAAAGCACTCGTCGGTCTTCACTTCTTGCCTCTTTCCTTTCGGAGGCGAGACTTGCCTTCACAAACTTTCGGGGCTTACCACACCGAGATTTGGAAGCTCTCGGTGACTCCTTGCCGTCTAGGAGCCCTTCAAACTCCAAGAGTAACAAATACTTCGCGAAATCAACTTGGAGGATGAAACTTGTGCTCAAGAATGAAAGATACAAGAACTAGTTACTCAAATCCACTCCTTTCTCCCAAAAGAGTCAAATCTATCAAAAGCTTCAAATGGAGAAAGGGGATTTGGGCTCAAGAGAGAGAATGAGTGTTTTTGAATGAGCAAGCGAAAATAATGGAGCACACCCAGTTAGGTGGAGAGTGATGGCTTATATAGGTGCTCCAAAATCCAGCGTTGGGGCTGAGCTGCGCTCAACCCGGAGACTCCGGATTGGGAAGATTTAGAACATACCGAGGCAGCTAACCCGGAGACTCCGGATAAAAACCCGGAGACTCCGGACTAATTAACCCGAGTGTCCGGACCAAATGTCCGGATACTCGGACTATCAGTGGTCGCAATCGAGAGTCTCAACCGAGAGTCCGGACAAAAGTCCGGATACTCCGGGTTGGCCCATTCGGCCAGAAGTGTGCATTCTGACCAAAAAGAAGTGTTTAGAGTTTTTATGCAATGCAATTTCCATCCTTGAGCACACGTATATCCTAAAAGTGATTTCTCGTTGTATCCCTCTTAATAGTACGGCTATCCTTAGACTCAAATAAAAATAGAAAACTTTACAACAAGTCTTGATGCCGTCTTCACAAATTTTAAACTCTTCTATGATCTTCAATTTACTTTTTCTAGGATGATATTGCCTCAAACTCTGCACAAATTCTCATTTAGGCATTAGTTCTTCAATTGTGTTGCCATCTATCACCAAAACTTCTTAAGGGGCCTAGATGCACTTTCAAATCTATTCAAAATGATGGCTAGTTTTACAAGTACTTGCCTATATACTGCTTGCAAGCTTCAGGAAGGCAGCCATGACTTAGATTTGCTGCTCGTAGTCCATGCATTGCATGTACTCTAATTTTGCCTGCAGCTTGCTTGGATAAATAAATTTTATACCCCGTCCCTGTTGCGCTGCTAACTTACTTGATAGCTGATGAATCTATAAATGTGATGTCCTGCTGATGTTTTATACCCCCATTCAGTTTATGATATCTTTTTCATTTCCTGATGTTTTCTGTTAACCTGTATGAGAATCTTGTGTTGATTGTTGATTAGTCGGTTCAAACTCTTGATCTGTTGGTTATTCATTACTAGTCTTGATCTATGACAGAATTTTTCAACATGTGGTTTCATTTTTGTTGATCCAAGTTCACTGGCTATTGCTCAAGGTCTATGTGCCAACTTTCACGGCAATGCTCTTGGTCACAGAAGCTGACCTTGGTTTTGGATCTACATAAGCAAAGGAAATGTTGGATCATTTGGAGAGTGTTCTTGCCAATGAACCAGTCTCTGTAAAGAGTGGCCAACACATTGTAGAAGTTAAACCTTAGGTATTGTATTTCTCCGGACAACATCCGTCTACTACTTTGCAGTGTTCAAATTGATGCTTATGTCATCTAGTTTTGATTAAGAGGAACCCTCGGAAGGTGCAAAATAGTGCACCTGGTAATTTGGAGATGAATAACTCATTATCTGTTTACTAATGCTGATGTTAAAATTGATGTGATCTACAATGATTTTTAGACCATAGCAATAGTAGCATCTAATGTTTCATCTACCATGACATGTGTGACGCCCAGGAGACTGGGGTAGCGAATTTCTGAAGGAGACTATTTGTTTGCTTGCTACCCAGAGTCTGATCAATGTTAATAACCTAGTGCTTACTCTATTTTCCGGTTCTTTTGTTGTTTTGCCTGTTTATGGTAGTTTTAGAGTAACTTTAATATTCGGTCTAGATAGAAAAGTGGCCTACAGGGAAGAATCCATGGCCGTCATCTTTTTTAGACTTATTTCTTCGCCTTGCGCGCACACACTTCTATCGCATTAGTCTTTCATGATGGATTGATTATATATGAGTGTGCTTCTGCTTCCGTTGCGATGACCATTAGGACATGACTCACTCAGTACAATAATTTTAATAATGATAATTACAACTTGACCGTTGCAGGAAAATTCAAATTTAAAATTCCCACGTTCAAATATAGCCGTTTGAATTTACCCGTTGAAAGATAACCGTTACAATATGGTCGTCACAATAAATTTCAATTTTTAAATTCTCACATTCAAATATAGCCGCTTGAATTTACCGGTAAAAACCGGTTGCTGTTACGACGGTTATGTAGAATATGATTAGAATATAGGAGAGAGAAAATAGAGAGTGTGATATGGAGAGTGCTGTTGGAGAGGGAGGAGATATGGAGAGGCATTTTTTTTTAAGAACTCTCTAAATCTGGCTTTTGGAGAGTGATTTTTGGAGAGTCCTTTTAGAGATGCTCTTAGTACCCAGATTGACCAGCTTCCAAAGTTTAGATCAACTCCGTTGGTGCGGAGAGCAGTGCCAAAGTATGATTAAATTCATCGGTGCATGAAAACTCAACAAACTAGAATGCAAATGCAGATGAGCGACCTGGCCTCTTTGTCCTCACTCCACACCATCTGTTGGGACGACCCACTGAAAACTAGATTCCCCATGGGACCATGGCCCATAACACCAAGCTTCCATGGTTCGCCCGCTTCGTTGCTACGAAAATGGAGACCTGTGTGATCCACAGGACATGGTCACTGCTGATCCTAGTTTTCATATACTCGAGCAGACGAGCAGAGTCAAGACGCAACAGATGAGCACCGAAGAGCATTGGTGCAGAGCACCGAATGGTTACTGTTAAGCTGAATACCGATGTAGCATTCCATGGCAAGCCCATCTGGTCCTTAGGCCAATGATTGGAACATTCTGAACAAGGGTCATTGTTCCTCTGGCTCAATGCATCAAGCGACCACTCACTCCAAACTGCACCTCCTGTTTTATCTTCTGTACTCTCGTGGAAGATGTGACGCTTATATAATCAAGCAATCGTCGCCTTTGAGTTCAGAAAAAAGAGTCCTACATCTGAGCACAAAAATGATAGCAGAATATCCTGTTCCACCGAGAAATCTACACATTCTCCGAAACAGACGCATAGTTCTAGACTCGAAGTTCACAATCTTCGAGTACCAATTTAGCCGAGGCATTTCGTTGATCAATCAGTAGATATCAAATCATTCATATGGAACTACAACTTCTAGGAATCAGCATATTATCGAAACTGAAGAGAAGGCATTAACCTTTCGTCCTGTATATATCCAGATGCTTCAGTCTTCACATTACAATTTACAACAGACAAGCGCGCGCGCAGAAACTTTGAGATCTCTTCAATTACGAACAATTTTGCCGCTCTCACCGGCTCCCGAGGGCGCCCTCGGCGGCGGCCATGTTGCGGCAGTAGTCGGCGACCTCGCGGAACCTGGGCACGCTCCTAAGGTCGACCTTGGTGCCGTCCTTGAGGGTGATGATGATGTCGCCCCACTCCCCGACGAACCGCGGCACGACGACCACGGACGTCACCGACGAGTAGGGGAAGTCTGTGCGGTCGGCGCCGGACAGCCCGGAGATGACTGTCACGCGGCGGGAGGTGAAGCGGTACCGCAGGATGAACGCGCGGGACACAGCGGCAAGGGTGAGCGGCAGCCACAGCAGGGTCAGGCCCAGGAGCAGGTTCGCCGCAAGGTCGCCGTAGTGGGCTCCTCCATCGAAGAACACCGTCTCTGCCCCGGTGCCGCCGTCGCCGCGCGCACCGGACGCCGCAGCCAGCGCGACCAGGCGGGAATAGCCGGTTGAGCGCCTGCGGGATATGTAAGGTGGGAGGGTGGTATGGGCAGAGAGGGGGGGAGGCGGCAGCGGCCGGAGGAAGGAGGCAACGGTGGCGGGGCCGGACGGCGGCGGCATGGCGCTGGAGGGTTATCTCTGGTTGGTGGTAGAGGGAAGTATGGGGCTCCTTCGGTTTTTGGTAGTCGTCTTCGCGCGCGTGGATGAGACACGTGGACGAACCACAATATGACACGTAGGCATCCTAGACGCATGAGTTCCTTGGGCTTATTTTTGTTTTGCCCATACAGCCTAGAGTTTTGGGCCTACCTGGCCTCATTTTATCTAACAGTTTACAGTTTTGGGCCACGCGTGGGCTCTAAACTGGGTTTTGTTCATGGACCTACTATTGCAGCAGTAACCATGTGAAATCCCTTGAAATAGAAAGGTTCTAAAATCGTCCTAAAAAATGGAAAAGTCTATGTAACTCCCAAAACTTTGCTTAAAATTCCGTTCAACATCTCTAACTTTAAAATCGGGTATGTAGCATCCTGAATTTTGTAATCCTATCCATATAACCTCCTAATCCAGTTTTTCACGATAGTTTTGCCTACGTGGTATTATGAGTCGGTGGTTTTGCCACGTAGAATGACAAACTAGCCAAGTTGAGTAAATGACAAATATGGCTCATAGGGAAAAAGTCGTCTTCTCTCTCCCTAGCTGATAGAATGGTTTCCTTGTTAGCTCTATCCCTACCTCCCGCTGTCTACGCACTGAAGCGCTAGGCTCACACCGCCTCCAGCACATCTATTTCAACTCCTTGGGAGTTATTGTGCGTCAATCGTTGCCATCACCAAGTCCGCCTCCTCTCGCACTCCAATAACCCTCAACTCCTTCCCCCTTTCTTGCTCTCATCTCAATAGAACGCCGCCACAACACCATCTTCTCCTCAAGCCTGTTCGCCACGCCACCACCTCGATCCACCGCCTCAATGAGTGGCCACCAAATTCTTCTCGTCACCAAAACCACCTTCAACCCTCTTAGCTTCTCCCACAACAATTTCATCCCCTACCACCATAGTCCTACCACCGTCGCCATCTTCTTCTCCAAAGTCCGTCACCGTCGCCTCATCACCACCGAACACCTCCAGCCAAGACCCGAGTGTCTGCATACCCCCAAAGAATACTTGTGCTCATATGCGCACATGTTCCTAATGAGTGCGGCTGATCCGCTGTCACCACTGTCCTCTTTGCTTTTTGCCACCATGCGTGTCCAACCACGTCGCTACCACTAGGAGAGTCCTCGTGACCCTGCTGACCCATTCTCACCATCGCTCGCGCTACCTGAGATGCCCTCATGTCACCATCGCTATCTAGAGCCAATGTCGCTGCTTTTTAGTTTCTCTGTTTCTATTTGAGGAGAAACCCCTGTGGACCCTACCTGTGATTCAACCAACTTGGTCAACTTGTCATCCTACGTGGTAAAAAATGACCCACTTATGATGCCCACATAATCAAAACCGTTGTGCAAGACTAGGTTAGGGGGTTATACAGACATGATTGCAAAGTTCAAGTTGCTAGATACCTAATTTTAAAATTGGTGGTGTGAACAAACTTTTGAGCAAAGTTCCAGAGATTATATGAGTTTTTTCTAAAAAAAGATTGAGGTTCGGAAAGGAAGAAAAGAGAGAGAGAACTATGGACAGATTGCACTTAGCAAAGGAACCAGCAGAAGGAACCGAAACATAACTTTCAGCTGCAGCAGAGCTGCTGGCTTGGGCATAGAATAGTACCGACTTCCTTTTGCGCCTGTGACAGCCCGTACTATCATACATTTGACGATAGTACTGGTAATAATCGACAACATCTTGTCTCGTTGAATAATAAGCCAATTGCAGCAGAAAATGTTAGAGAGTTCCAATAGTATTACAATACCATGTTACGCAGGGTTTAATGTCTCAAATAGGGCTTAACAAGGTTGACACAATTTATTACATCTTCCTCGTGGAAACTTCACCTAACATTACGATATAAAGGGGTGACGCAACATCCCTAAGTTACTTAGCTTTACTAATAGAGGTTTATTCATCCCAACCTCTATAAGAGGTATTTGCAAAAAAATGGTGGGAGGATCTCTACACAATTTCTGGTATTTTGGGGCTTTTTCGCAAAAACAAAGGTGACGTGGACGGCCTCCTCACGTGCGATTTTCTTCCGGCATGAGAGGTAGTATATCAAGGTCATAAGCGGTGTCTTCTGGATCCACCCTCTCCCAACCAACGTAGTATTATTCCTCCCCTGCAGTGGCTGGACCAGGCCTGGCTCGGGTCTGGGATCAAAAGGCTTCGAGACAGGTTGGCTTGGGTCATGGACTGACTCCACCCTAGGTTTGAGAACAGCGGCCCGGCCCGAGGCTTCGGTCATGGGCTGGCTCTGCCTGTGCCCCCTTGGATATCCTTCGTCGAACTCATGGGCATTCTCATATTGACTTGGTTCTAGCAAGGAGGATTAATAGCCAGAGTGAGTAAAAAGTACTCAATAAGCATTAATTAGCAAAAATGCATGTTCATGAATTTGTCTCATCTCATCGTCAATTCTAACTCACTTCTCGATTTTCAAAAATAAGATTTGTTGCAAAAGATTGTCCATTTTAATTTGAAAAATCTAGTATTCACATGTGCCATTGAAAGAACCACCTACAGGTCCCGTAGCCTCAAATCCAAGAGACATATGTAAATCATGTTTTTAGAACACTGCACATGTCGTACCATTTTACCCGTAACAACCCAAAACCTTGATGGCAGTCTGTTATTTCGCAATTTCTCAATGCGATGCCAGTTTGGAAATTGAGCTTGTTCACTAGTTGTTGTGTCGAGCTTCCAAACACGACACTTCACTTGTGCATATACAATAGCATCCGGCTAAGCCGAATTTAGTAATCATTAGGTATATTATCACCTTTCTTAGTATTACGTATCTATGTGGGAGTATAGCAGCTAGATGAGATAATGGACTTAACCCGTCTTAGACGAGACTGTGGTCGATATGATTTTTGAACGGCACACTCACAATGAGAGTGGGTTTGGCTTCTTATGACATCCATGTGTAGAGGACCCCGCTTGCCATTGTCACCTAACATGGGCACCCTCTACCCTCCTATTATTTAACTTGAGGCCAGTTGCTCCATCAACGAGATCTACCATTGGATTATTCGTCACCATTCATCTCAATTGTTTATTTGATTCTCAAAATCATTTTTATGCACATGATGATATTAAAATATTAGAAAATAGTTTATAATTAAATTAATACCATGTCTATTGTATTTTGCTACTGGTGTATTTTTAACAGTAATGTATTAACGTATATGTAGTATGCAGTGATTGAGTATTTTCCTTATTGTAATTCAATTATGTTGGTGTTATTAAGAGACTCTGAATTCTGTACTAATTGTAAAAACCGCTATCGCAGAAACCGCTCAAAATTCGAAAATTGCCAGAAACCGAAGGGTAAAGAAATCAAAAAATTTGAAAAAAAATTCAAAAAAAATCAAACCGTTCGGTTTTCACCGAAAACCAACCAACCAATTAATGTTCCTTAAAAGCGGTTTTTCGAGCGGTTTTCAACGCATAATTGTTTTTCAAATTTTTTACTTTATTTTAATTAGACCGGTTTACCGAGCGATTTTGGATCTCGAGCCGTAGCGGTGGTCGAAAACCACAATTTTCGCCGATTTTGTTAACCCTGACTGGGATACGCTGAATACCTAGTGAGGGACAGATAATAACCGGTGATGGTTATTTGGCGCTATATTTAAAGTCATGAGATGAGTATCCCCGATTTTGAAGAGTTTAAGTGGCCACCAAATGTCTTAGTACCACCGATTTGTAATGCAGCACAACTGATAGGTGGTCAGGGTAGATGAGTATATGTTATTTCGAGATGGAATATTTTTAACCAGCGTAGGTTAACAAAATGGCAACTAGCATAGGTTATCTGACTTCAATCTCGAGATAGAGTACAACTGGCCATCATACCAGGGTAGATGAGTATCTGCTATTTCGAGATGGAATATTGTTAACTAGCGTAGGTTAACAAAATGGCAACCAACGTAGGTTGTTTGACTTCGATCTCGAGATAGGCACAATTGGCTATCTCAAGCAATAGTACAATCGAATTCGATATAGAGTACAACTAGAAGGGCCAGGGTTGGAGATCTAAATACCAGAATAGTGATAAACATTTTGGGATCCTAACTGCGGTCGGGTTCGCTATGGGTAAAATGATACAAAACCTGCGCAGGGTTAAAATCATGAATTCATACATGTCTCCTAAATTGCAGGCTAGGGAAGATAAATCTTCCTCATATACGAGTGCTAGTAGCAATTTCACAAATAAAAATAAAAAAAATGATTTTTCTAATAAAACCTATTTTCAGTAAATGGTCTTGAGGAAATGAATTGTGGAATGGAACTAGTGACGGTTCCAGTTTATAAAACTCATAATTGCATATTGTTATTAACGCTTGCTGAGTACATCTTTGTACTCACCCTTATATAATCCTCTTGAAAGACCGAGATGGCGATCAGAGGGGGGTGAATGATCCCAAATTAAAAAATGTTCTCTAAGGAAGATCACAAATGCAGATTTTCACCCAAAGAATCCAAGCCAAAACCCTTAGATATCAAATGGAAGCGAAAGGGTTAATTTTCACAAAAATCAGCCTGAGGCCAGTACTAATGCACTCTGGGGTTGGAACTATCGGGTTACTGTAGTTACAGTAAAATCAGGCATATGAACAGCGTTTTCAGCACGGGATCAAATAGGAGAATTAATGTATCTTTTAATCTGTTGATCCAAACTCAACCAAACTTGGTAGATAAGGTCCTTCGGATGTCAGGAACTTATTCCAACCTTCAATCACAAGGATTGATGTCAAAGTTCCGACCTTTATGCCCAAGAACGAAGAACATACCAAGTTTCAACAGAAACGAAAGAACTTCGATTGAGGCTTGCTCGTGGGATTTTGATGATCAAAGTAATCTTGAATGACTTCCCACACGTCCCAGCAAGCAAGAGAACACAAAGAAGTTCAAGAAAAACGCACTCTATAAAATTACACATTCAAGAACGCAAAGAACAACTTCTTGCAAGAAGAACGCATTGATTTCTTAGATGATTGAGAACAAGAATTCAGAAGTAGAATCATTCATCAAACATCAACCTCAACGAAGATTCGTAAGCATGTAGAAGGAGAGGAGGCAAATCCAAATTGCGTATATATAAATTGCAAGAAAGTAAATGCAGAATTTAACTTGCGTAAATTAAATGCGTAAAGTAAATGCGTAAAGGAAATGAAACATGAATATAAATGAAGAACATTTCATTTCTGGAAGGAGAGGTTACAAAGCCTCACATTCATGTGGGCAAATCTCAAAAGAGCATCAAAAACCTCAAAAACCTTCTGCAGGGGGAGGCTGCCACTCCACTCCTATTTATACAACTCTTGGGCCACCTACCACCCTTGGATGAACCTATAAACCCTAGAGCACTCATCAAGGGCTAGGATTAACCCACTCAACCAGCCATGCAAGGGCTAACCCAAAACCCACCACACACAAGGGTTTTCTTGCACGGTTTTCAAAGCAAGCTACACTTATCCACTACTTTATCTTCCAGAACTGCAACCCAGCAGCTCTACTTGATCCAAGTAGGGATAAGCTAGCTTCTCCATTGGTCTCTTGTCTCTTGGGACTGCACCGACTTCATTTTCGGCCATCTTTCGGCGAACATCCGGCCAACTTGAACCTCCGGCGATCCCATGCCTAGTTCTAGCCTCCCTTTGCCTCACCATGACCACCAAATGAAGTCCTACATCCACAAAGACAAGAAGACCCTTCTTGGTTCCACCATGAACCCAGCGCATCAATTCTATCATGAATTTGGGTTAGTACAGACCAAAATGGACCAAAACACTTCAACCAAGTGCAAGCATCCTGTTTTTAATACAGTAGTAATCTTCTAATTTTTTATGATTTTTTATATTGCTCAGATGAAAAACTTGTCAACTGAAAAAGTTGCATTTCAAAATTCTCTACACTTTCATGTAGAACACATAATTCTTTTTAGCAAGGGAAGACCTTCAAAAAGGCATATTACTGCACACGGGTAAAATTGGTCCGTCATACACGTGAAACTCACGCGACATTTGGTCCGTCATACACATGAAGCTCACTGAGATTTGGTCCGTCATACAAGTGAAACTCACTGAGATTTGGTCCGTCATACACGTGAAACTCACAGAAATTTGGTCCGGCATACATGTGAAACCCACTGTGATTTGGTCCGGCATACACGTGAAACTCTCAGAAATTTGGTCCGGCATACACGTGAAACCCACTGTGATTTGGTCCGTCGCAAATGCAACTCCAACTTGAAATCAAATTTAAATACAAACTCAAATTTAAGCTATCCTAGATCATATAAAGTCAAATACTCATCACAAACATGGATGGACCTCCACATGGTCCTTCAATCTCCCCCTTGATGAGTATATTAACAAACCACACAAAAGACATAAATTTGAGTTTGAGTAAGATAAGAAGAAAGCAATTTGATTTCAAAACCACACATGGTCCAGAGAGAATAGATTGAGAACATGACCAAGTTTAGAGCTAAATCAAGGAAAGAGCAAGTTTTCCACAAAAAGCTCTAAAATCCAATCATAAGTGCCAAATGTGATTATGTGATTATGATCCACGAGATTTAGCAAAACTTTTACAAAGATCATAAGAACCAAATAAGCTTTCACATTTTAAGCTTTCACATTTTTAATGATGCATTTTCTACGATTTCTGCCCCTTTTGGCAATATAGGCATCAAAATGGAATTTTCTCCCCCTTTTTATGTATACATGAAATGCAACCTAAGGGAGCTTTGAAGATTATCCAAATGATCGTAATGACAAGATATGACACCAAGCTTATCAATCTTAGATTATGACTAAACTAAGATATGTCCAAGTGCAAATAACAAATTTTGCTCATAAGCTAAGTTTTGAAAATGTGTCATTTTTTAGCAAGATTTGACAAGTGCAAAGCTTAGCAAAGTTTCAAAGCTAGAGGTAAAAACCACTCAAGGATAGAATGGAAAACCTAGAGTTCAACCTACTCAACACTTTGTGGAATTTTGAAGTGCATATAAGGTCTTTCTAGCTTATTTTTCAATTTATGCAAATTTTCTTTAAGACTTTGAAAAACATAGCGGGGTGCAAATGTTTGACATTATTTGCATTCTTTACCCACTTATGTGTTTGATATTTGCATTTTATTTGTATTGATTGACTCAAGCCATTTTCGATCCTCTCAAGAGTAGCTCTTAAGAGAATGATCTTGGTCATACACAATATATTCCAAGTTCATCCCAAATGCAATGGGAAGCAGTCTCGTGAATATAAAGTGTTGAGATCAATTTTGCACAAAAGAGTCAAAAAAAATTTATTTCAATTTAGCACATATGAGCGATTTTGAAGGACTTAAATATGGATCAAACAAATTTCACCCAAGTTGCTATAGGTACTCTAGAGAAATCCAAAATTTCACAATTCATGGTAAAAGCCCCTAGAGAAGAAACTTAGTAAGCAAAAGCAACATGTTTCATCAAGTTTTCATTTAAAGCTTTCAAGTTTTTCAGATTTCAATTAAGCTTAGCATGATAAATGAACTTGGACATATCTAAGCTAGTGATTTTCTTCAAAAGATATAGCATGATGTATTTCATGAAGATTGAGTCAATTGCATAATAGACAAAGCTCATAAAACAGAAAATGCAGTCTAAATGCAATGCATGAACAGATTCCCAAACTCTCCCTCAACAAATGAATCAATTTTAAGCTCAAATCTGGTTAAAATTGAGTTATTATCAAGATTAGGCATAAAGAAAACCCAAATAAACTCAATAACAACCAGAAAAACAGAATGAGGAGAAGAAGTCGAGAAAACTGCAATCTGGGTGGCTATTGAGCATAAAAAAGATAGAAGAGACTCACTATGGCTCAGACTCGCTCTTATCTTCCCCAGTGACTAACATAGGAAAGCTAACTCTATATCCCAACTAAGGAGTGCACACAGACCCTATCTACCCAGGAGGCCGAACACCTGTTAGACTTATAAGACTGAGGGAACTCAACCTAGAGAGAAGAGAGAACAGTTAATCACGCATGATAGCAACCTAAAGCACAAGATAAGAGGTCCATGCAAAGCATGCCAGAAGTCTAAGTGAGTGAACTCAACTCAATAAAGTAAACCCAAAAACACCCAGAACAAACACAAAGAAGAGAAAAACTAGAACATAAAATATTATACATAATATACAAATCAGCTCCCCCTCACGATAGGCCGTAAGGGCTCACGACTCCAAGCTCACTCCTCAAGGCAACAAATCTGGAGCTATCCAAAGGTTTGGTAAAGATATCGGCTAACTGAAGACCACTTTCTACGAACTGAAGCGCGATATCACCCTTCTCCACATGGTCTCTAAGGAAGTGATATCTAATATCAATGTGCTTGGTCCGGGAATGTTGTACTAGGTTCTTAGCAATACAAATAGCAGAAGTGTTGTCACAGAAAAGTGGCACACTCTCTATCTCTAACCCAAAGTCCCGCAAGGTCGATCTCATCCAGAACACTGCTACAAAGAATCGGTCGCAAAGAATATACTCGACCTCGGTGGATCAGGCAACTCCGGACTGCTTCCTAGACGACCAAGAAACAAGAGAAGTGCCAATGAATTGGCAAGTACCAGAAGTGCTTTTCCTATCTATCCTACAGCCAGCAAAGTCGGCATCTGAAAAAGCTCTAAGGGATAGACAAGAAGAGGAAGAGTGCCAAATACCATAATCAGTGGTAGCACGAAGGTACCTGAAGATGCGCTTCACCGCCTGACGGTGAGAGACGCGAGGAGAAGCCTGAAATCGAGCGCACAGACACACAGTAAAATATATGTCCGACCTCGAAGCGGTGAGATACAGGAGGGAGCCAATCATACTCCGAAACTCCTTTTGATCAGCAGGCTCACCATCCTCATCGGGCTCGAGGGACGCTATGGTGGCCATAGGAGTCATCACCGCTTACTATCGACATATCAAACCGCCTCAGGAGGTCCCGAGTGTACTTACCTTGGTGCAGGAAAGTACCCTCCCGAGTCTGCTTGATTTGGAAGCTAAGAAAGTAACTCAACTCACCCATCATACTCATCTCAAACTCTGTGCTCATCACCTTAGAAAAATGAGACACAAGCGAATGAGATGAGCCACCAAAAATGATATCGTCTACATAAATCTGGATGAGAAGAAAATGCGACCCATGGTGTTTGATGAACAAAGTCTTGTCTACTATGCCTATCTTGAAGTCATGGCTGAGAAGATAAGACTTGAGCCTCTCATACCATGCTTTGGGGGCCTGCTTGAGTCCATACAAAGCTTTAGAAAGCTTGTATACATGACTCAGAAACTTGGGGTTCTCAAATCCTGGATGAGCCTCTAAAACCTAGAGCACTCATCAAGGGCTAGGATTAACCCACTCAACCAGCCATGCAAGGGCTAACCCAAAACCCACCACACACAAGGGTTTTTTTTGCACGGTTTTCAAAGCAAGCTACACTTATCTACTACTCTATCTTACAGAACTGCAACTCAGCAGCTCTCCTTGATCCAAGTAGGGATAAGCTAGCTTCTCCACTGGTCTCTTGTCTCTTGGAACTGTACCGACTTCATTTTCGGCCATCTTCCGGCGAACATCCGGCCAATTTGAACCTCTGGCCATCCCATGCCTAGTTCCAGCCTCCCTTCGCCTCACCATGACCACCAAATGAAGTTCTACATCCACAAAGACAAGAAGACCCTTCTTGGTTCCACCATAAACCCAGCACATTAATTCTATCACGAATTTGGGTTAGTACACACCAAAACACTTCAACCAAGTGCAAGCATCCTGTTTTTAATACAGTAGTAATCTTATAAATTTTTTATGATTTTTTATATTGCTCAGATGAAAAACTTGTCAACATGAAAAAGTTGCATTTCAAAATTCTCTACACTTTCATGTAGAACACATAATTTTTTGAGCAAGGGAAGACCTTCAAAAAGGTATATTACTGCACACGGGTAAAATTGATCCGTCATACACGTGAAACTCACACGACATTTGGTCCGTCATACACATAAAGCTCACTGAGATTTGGTCCGTCATACACCTGAAACTTACAGAAATTTGGTCCGTCATACACGTGAAACTCACAGAAATTTGGTCCACCATACATGTGAAACCCGCTGTGATTTGGTCCGGCATACACGTGAAACTCTCAGAAATTTGGTCCGGCATACACGTGAAACCCACTGTGATTTGGTCCATCGCAAATGCAACTCCAACTTAAAATCAAATTTAAATACAAACTCAAATTTAAGCTATCCTAAATTATATAAAGTCAAATACTCATCACAAACATGGATGGACCTCCACATGGTCCTTCACCTCTCTTTTCTTAGACACTGATTGCTATGGATGTACCGAGGAGTGGATGGCTAGTCACTTGCAGGACCAGGGTGACGAAGAGGCGGAGGACTACTCATAAAGTTGGGTGGAGTGGCGGCCCTTACTGAAGAGGCTACCGCTCTCTAGGGCATAATGTAGAGTAAATGTTGTATTAAACTTTTGTTGTAAATATTGTGATAAGACGGGTGAAAAACTATAAGATGGTACGCTGTGTGGTTAGAAATATAATAAATTTCCTTTAAATCTCTCATTAATGTTCTGTTGTAATACTCTGCATTCGGTGTATTAATTGATAAAACATCGGGTCCACTCGATATTTTGTTAGCTAATATACCTAGATCAATATAATTAACTTAAGATTAATGACAAGGTTACTGTTGTTACCCTAAATTAATTATACTGTTCGCTATAGTTATCGTGAGCAACTGCGCTACACTAACCCAGTTAGAGCTCCGATCGAAACAGGAGAGATTCGTAGCACGTTATTTTGCACCCTAATTTACGTAACGGCAGAGGATCCAGTACATATGGTAAAATTATGTACCATACCTCGTATATTTTTATGAGCATATGCATGTACCGTATTATCAGTTGGAACAGTTGGCGACACATGCTTCTGAATCTCATATTTCCTAAGACGATCGATTTAAAGTGTTAAGAAACCCTAATAGCCCATTGGAAGGCCCATGTGGTCCCTTAGCCAAAACCCTGGATGAGCGCTATAAAAGGAGGAGGGGTCCCCCCCTTAATGTACAAGCATTCATTAGCAATAAAAGTATTTCCGCTGTTGCTCTCCTAAACACGTGTCTCTCTCTCTTCGTTCTCCAATTCAGATCTGCTCGGGAACCCTGACTATTCGATAGCGAGGTTCCTTAACACGTTATCGCGACGAAGCTCACCGAGATCGATTGAAAAGGTGAGAAAAGGTGGGATTTCAGCAATTGAATCTAAACGCTTGTTGTTTTATATGCATGCATCTAACCTACGCATTGCTACTGCGTTCGTCACGTGGCAAGAAGCTACAAACGACACGTAGCAACAGTACACAAGAAGCATCTTTACATCCAGAAAAAAAAAGAGAAGAAAGGCTGTCGCCTCGGCATGCAGCCATCGTGCACGCAGCGCCTCCGAGCACGAAGCGCCGCCGGCCGCGCGACCGGCCACGCTCGGCCGCATGAGCGCCGCTGAAGCCTCGCCGCCGCCACCGCGCTGGCGCCGCCGACGCCGCTATCGCTGGCGGTGATGCGCTCGAGCGCCGCACCGCCTCGGCCCTCGTAGGTGCCGCCGCCGGCCACAGCGCCACGGCCGCTGCGGCGCCATCGAGCCACGGCCCGCCATGGCCTTGTCGCCATCTTATCGGCACGGCGCGCGCGACGGCCCGGCCGCTCGCCACAAGACGGCGCACTGCGCCGCCCGCCCGGCCAGCTCAGATCCGCGCCGACGTCGCAGACGAACCGACTTCGGCCGCGCGCTGCCGCGCCGGCCTCCGCCACGCGTGGCGCCGCCGCCGGCCGAAGCCGCCCGGCCATCGCCCGCCGCTTCGCGCCGCCGAGGAAGATGTCGCTTCGCCGTCGCGCGCCGTAGCGCTGCCGCCGTCCGCGCGCGCCCTCGCATGAAGAAGACGCCGGCCCGCCCCGCCAAGTCGCCGGTTTTCCCTCTTCTTGCCGCCGCCATTGGCCTCGCCGGCAACGCCATTGCCGCACCTTGAAGCCTGCGGCCTTGCGTTTTCCAAAGAACGCCAGAGCCAAGCAACGCCAGAGCAGATGCGGCGGCTAGGGATGGAACCCTAGCCGTGGTTTTTTGACCGAATAGGCCATCCGGCCTCAAAGCACAATGAAGGAAGTCGCCATGGGCCAAGAGCCAACGCGCAAAGAAAAAATGCGCCCAAAGGCAAGGCCCAGTATGCTCTCTACCGAAGAGAAAGAAAAAAGGGAAAGAAAAAAAAAGAAGAAGAAAAATTGCAGAAAATTTTGAAAAAATTGCCAGAAAATCAAGAAGAATTATTTGGCTCTGTTTTTAATTTTTCTTGCCTCTTTTCTCTATTTTATGAATTTTCTTTATGAAGTTTGAATCATTTGCTTTATTTTATATAATGCAATGCATATGAATTTATTTTTCTGCACTTTATGCTTTTTGCAACAATTTTCTATCAGATTACACGCAGTAATCTAAACCAGAATTTTGAAATCATGCGATGTCCGCATTGTGAATCGTGAGTCAAGAACTCGCCCCGCACGGTCGTAACTACCTCACTTGGGCATCGGACGTAAAGATTGTTCTTGGGGCAAGAAGTCCGCTCACTATTGGTCTAGGGTCCTCGCAGACGCAAAACCCTACCGAGCGTAACGATCAAGCTTTGCATTTTCTCAGACACCACCTCTCACCACTCAAGAATGAATATATGGTCGAGGAGAGTGCACTTGAGCTTTGACCGCACTTCGAAGCGGTTCGAAAGCTCAAGTACACCATCTTGCCCCAAGCACAAGAAGATTGGGTACGCCGAGGTTTGCGGACTTGTAATAGTGGCCGAGTACACCGCTTTGCACGTAATTTGTACCAATCTCTCTATGTGGCAAGAAGATCACCGATGAAGAGAAGATTGAGAAAACTCTCTCTACCTTCCACCCTAATGCTATCCAGAGTGCACGCATTTATCGCCGACGCATACAAGGAGTATAGCGAATCGATTGATGTAATGCAAGTTGCGGAATCGCAAGACGATGTTCTACGCAAGAACTATGTCTCGCAGCCACCTGGACGAGGCACTGGCACAGAAGTCAATGCCAATAGCTACAAGGTGAGAAAGCCCACTCATAGAAAGAAGGGCAAGCAGAGTGGAAAAGAGAGACCCCAGGCCAAAGGAAAGTCCAAAGCCCCTGTGAAAAGGGATGACAAAGAAAAGACGCACGCCAAGCCGTATGGACAGCAGAACCAGACGTGCTTCAAGTGTGGTACTTGGGGACATTGGTCGAAGATATGTCGAGAATCCAAAGAAGCGATCAACGCATATCAGGCTAAGAAGAAGGCAAAAGAAAACGCCCCCGCAGAGGCGCACTTCGCCAACATCGATGATGAAGATGCCATGGATGTAGATACCCCTCTTACCTCATCCTCACGAATAGCCGGACATCGATCTGCAGCCATTATTATGGCAAATGAAGAGAAAACTTCGCAGATGACATAGAAGCGTAAATTAATGCATATTTTATGATTCGCTTAATGCATTTCTTTTAGATTATGGTTGTTAGCATTTTTTCTTTGAATAAAGGATTGTAAGCTCTAGAAGAGCATACTTCTTTCATGAATAAATACGCAATTTATTCTTTATTCCAAAGATTCTTCAATTTTGCAAGTAATATTTGGATTGTTTTTGCCTCTATCCGATTAGAATTATATTTCTTTTATCTAGAAATCGTAGCGCCTAAATGGAAGAGATATGCATTGTTGACAAGTGGCACAACAAATACCATCTTAAGAGAGTCTAAGTATTTCCAATGATCACGAAGAACGCTGGAAAGATTACTACGATCGCAGAAGCGACTTATATGTAATTGGCTCGTGAAGAGCCACTATTATATTGCCTATGGGTACAA
Source organism: Otatea glauca (assembly GCA_036346275.1). Classification (NCBI taxonomy): domain Eukaryota; kingdom Viridiplantae; phylum Streptophyta; class Magnoliopsida; order Poales; family Poaceae; genus Otatea; species Otatea glauca. The sequence continues at coordinate 54,074,492 of CM070722.1, read as the reverse complement.
CTTTGGTAATTGAAGAAGCCCTTTGTACCTCGAATCAACGCGCACTCTCTTAAGCTTTAAAGACATCTCGCGCCAATGGTTTTCACGAGAAACCAATGAAGAAAATGGCAAAGAATACTTGTGCATTGTGAAGCACGCGGTATGTGGAAAAATGGTATTAGAAAAATGTCCTCATATGAATCAGGTTGTACTACACGAATATTCATGCACCAAGTGTATACTTCCTTGAAGACTGCTTTTAGAAGCTCGAGTTATTTTCTTTATGGCATGGTAGATTAGGCCATCCTGGTCTTAGAATGATGAGAAATATAGTGAACAACTCACAAGGTCATGGTATTAATGTTAAAAATTTCCGAATCATGAAGATTTTGTGTGCCCCTGTATGTGCCACCGGAAATTAATAACTAGACCCTCTGTCATGAAAGTGCAGTGAAATCCTGCATTCTCGAACGCATCCGGGGATATTTATGTCCGATTCAGCCCACGTCGTGGCCGCTTCGATACTTTATGGTGCTCATCGATGCTTCCTCGAAATGGTCGCATGTATGCTTGTTGTCAACAAGAAACCATGCTTTTGCAAAGCCGATCTCGCAGATCATAAGAATTAAGAATGCTTTCCCGATCATCGCGTGAAGTCCATCGAATGGACAATGCCGAGAATTTAATTCAAAGGCATTTGATGATTATTGCACGCAACGAGGATAGCGATTGAGCACTGCACCGCACGCCCATACGCAGAATGGACTAGCGTAAGCACTAATAAAGAGGATTAAGTTCATTGCCGCACCGCTTTGCAGAGTTGTAACTTGCCCAACACTTGTTGGGGACACGCACCGCACGCAGCAGCTCTTATCAATTTTAGACCGTCGACCTACAACATCCATTCTCCTATGCGGCTTGTGCACGGATCATTTCAAGATCTCCCATCTTAGAAAATTTGGGTGTATGGTATATGTACCTATACCACCCTCTCGGGATCGCAATGGGCCCTCTCCGCAAGTCCGGGATATACGTTGGTTATGAGAGTGCATCCATAATCGTATTTGGAACCCATGATCGAGACTTGCATACACCGATCGGCCGATTGCATCTTTGACGAGGATCGCTTCCGTCATTAGGGGAGGAAATCAACCTTTGGATGAAAATGCCGGGAAATCATATGGCATTCAACTGGGATCCCCGCACATGACCCCCGCACTAATGAAGCAAATCAAGAAGTCCAGAAGATAATTGATTTGCAGAATTTAGCAAATGAACTGCCTGATCATTTTTGTGATCTGAAGGGCGTGGTTAAGTCGCATGTACCCGCAAGGAATGCACCAGAGAGGGTGGAAATACCAAAGAAAATAGAAGGTATCCCTCAACCTGTTCAGAGGCCTCAAAGAAAAAGAGCAGGAAATCTGGCTCCTCAAACCCAAAGTACCCGGAGACGTCTGGAGAAAACTGGGCAAGAGGACTTACTACAACCAATCACGAAAATGCCCCAAGGAAAGAAGGGGAGCCAGTTGAGACCTGGCACTAGAAAGAAACCAACAGGAAAGGCAATTCCAGACTTGAATCTTCCACTGAAGGAAGCCGTCGGAAATAATGTGTGCGCACACATAGGCGATGAAAAGCTAAAGGAACTTGCTCCTGCGATAAGGAATAGCAGTGAAGAGCAAGTAGAAGTGCATGAAGCACCCCCATGAAGAAATGGCCATAAACTTTGTAATAACAGAGAATCCTCAATAGAGCAACGACCAACGTTGATGCATACTTGCAAAGAAGATTGCCTCGATCATTGATCATGATCCCGAGCCCGCATCTCTAGCAGAGTGCAAGAAAAGGCTAGATTGGGAAGAATGGAAAAAGGCAATCATCGCAGAGTTAGTCTCTCCGAACAAGAGAGAGGTATTTGGGCCGTATGCCGCACACCTCCCCATATAAACCCCGTAGGTCACAAATAGGTCTTTGTTCTAAGAGAAATGAAAACAACGGTTGTAAGGTACAAAGCAAGGCTTGTAGCTCAAGGTTTCACTCAACGTCCCGGAGTTGATTATGAAGAAACCTATTCTCCGGTCATGGGAGGAATTACCTTTAGATATTTGATCTCAATGGCGATCAACTTGAAGTTGAGAATGAAGCTAATGGATGTTGTCACAAGATATTTGTATGGAAACTTGGATTCGAGATATACATGAAAGTACCTAAGGAATTCCTATCCCGAACCAAGACGGAGCAAATAGAAACTGCATGCAGTGTGAAATTGGAGAAATCACCGTATATGGGTCAAGCGATCAGAAGAATGTGGTACAATCGCTTGAGTGACTTTCTCTGCAAGAAAGGCTACACAAACAAATAAGATTGTCCATGTGTGTTTATACAATGATCCCGAATGGATTCTCAGATAATCTCCGTCTATGTAGATGACTTGAACATCATTGGGACGGATGAAAAATTGAAGAGGCATGCTCATACTTGAAGTCCGAGTTTGAAATGAAAGATTTGGGTAAAACCAAGTTTTGTTTAGGCTTGCAGCTTGAACATGTCCAAGGAGGAATCTTGGTACATCAATCAACCTACACGCAGTAAAGTGTTGGAAAGATTTGGATTTGAAAAGGCATATCCTGCGAAGACTCCAATGGTGGAAGGTCACTCCAAGCGGACCTAGATCCATACTGGACCTAGAGAAGAGGGGAGGAAGTCCCGGGAGCAGAATTCCCATATCCGAGTGCAATTGAGCGCTCATGTACCTTGCAAATAGCACTAGACCGGACATTGCGTTCACTGTGAATTTGCTAGCTCTAAGACAAAGATCTGAACCCACCAAAAGGCATTGGAAAGGGATCAAGGATATCTTCCGCTACCTCCAAGGAAGCAAAGACCTCCTGCTTTTTCGAAGAAACAATGAATTGAATTTGGTTGGCTATGCCGATGTTGGTATTTATCGACCAGATACCGGCAAGTCCCAAATCGCTATGTTTTCCTATGTGGAGGAACAGCAATTTTTGGAAGTCGTCTAAGGCACTCTTGTCTCGACGCCGACAAACCACTCGAAATCATTGCCTTGTATGAAGCATCTCGTGAATGTGCATGGCTCAGAAGAATGGTTCACCACATCCAGAAGTCATGTGGCTTGAACATTGAGCAAACTCCCACGATAATTTATGAAGATAATGCAGCTTGTGTTGCCCAAGCACAGATGGGTTATGTAAAGAGCAATCTCACGAAGCATATCAACCCCAAGTTCTTCTATGCTCACGAATTGCATAAGATGAACGAGATCAAGATATTGCATACTAAGTCATGTGAGAATCTTGCAGATTTATTCACTAAATCACTCCCAGTATCTACCTTTGAAAGGTGCGTGAAAGGAATTGGGATGATGAGACTTAGAGAAGTGCAGATTTCAGGGGGAGATATTTCACATACTCCCACATGAATCTCGAAGATGAATTATGAATACCCAACATAAATCTCGAAGATTAGCAATTAAAGTTGGGAGAATCGTACTCTTTTTCCTTAGCAAGTTTTTCATGAAGTTTTCTTGCATAAGGTTTTTAACGAGGCAATTCGTGCAACATTGTAAAAGCGTATGCTATGTACTCTTTCTCTAAGTATTTTTCCCACTGGGTTTTTCTGGAGTTTTAATGAGGCATATGCATCTCGCGGCAAAGGGCCCAAGGGAGAGTGTTAAGAAACCCTAATAGCCCATTGGAAGGCCTATGTGGTCCCTTAGCCAAAACCCTGGATGAGCGCTATAAAAGGAGGAGGGGTCCCCCCCTTAATGTACAAGCATTCATTAGCAATAAAAGTATTTCCGCTGTTGCTCTCCCTAAACACGTGTCTCTCTCTCTTTCTGTTCTCCAATTCAGATCTGTTCGGGAACCCCGGACTATTCGATAGCGAGGTTCCTTAACATAAAGAACTCGTCCAAGCGACGGAATTGGCGATGCGCCCGCGTTATATGTATATCTAACACGACTGTGGGCTGACTTTAGCCGCCGATTATGTGCGGATTTGGATCACTCAACTACCCGGCAGCCACACCCTGAGTTTTATATGCGGTTCGTCACGTTCCGCTCTTTATTTCCCTAATTAAATAAGAGAAAATTTACAGGACACCGTAATAGCAAATATAAGCTGAGTAGCGCAAATCTAATCTGATCACTGATTTATTTAGGGTATTTCTATTACTTTAACCGAAGAAAGTTCAAATAAATACTAACTAATATGATCTATTAAATAAATAATAATAAATGATTGTATTTAATTTAGTGTATCCTACAAGACCTCCCAAATAAGAGCAGTGCTTTAATGTTCTCTTTTAATATAAGTTGTATAAATTTTAAAGTAAGCGAAAAGGTAAATAATAACTATCTACTATTTATTTTTGTTTTAATATTTATGCAACCGTTAAAAAGAAAAATACGAAAACAACTCTCCTATGATAAAGCGCTGAAATCTAGCGTGAAAGGAAAACATCGACGGTGGTCCTTCACCTTGTCCATGTACCTAGCCTAACGCCTTTATTCGATATGTACAACACTCCAATGTATATATACTATGAACAGTCCTAGCCCTCAGTACCTCGAGATCGGTGACCTCACGATCATTTACCTTCTGGAACGAAAGTGTCGTACGTGTGAGTATTTTTTGCCGCATTTGGACTACGGCCCATATATATATAGCTAGATTAGATGCGCGGCGCGAGCACTTAACTCGTAGTACAATTATTTTTCAACTGCGACGCAACGCAATACAGTGCAGGGGATACGAGTGGCAAATGCAATGCAGTGTCAAACCCATCAACATCGAGATCGATCTCGCTTATTTTGCATCGACCAGTGGCTTTTAGGGCTAGCTGGTACAGTGCGAAGGACGCCTGGTCAGCTGGGCACTGTGCTCCCACATGGAGGAGTAAGGCACCTGGCCATGCGTGCCCCTCTCAAAAGCACAGAGACGATGCAACAGTTTGGACTATATATATCAATGGCCTAAGTCCTTGCCGAGCCCGTTGCGGAGCATCTCGTATGCGTTTCGACGGAGACACAGAGACCCTACTCACCATGCCCCCCGGCCTCTCTCCTTTTCGGCATTTCCCTCTCCCTTCCCTTCTCTTTGATGCGTTGCAAGAAACGAAATTGCGCCATGTCGTAATATATACCGGAGCTTCATGTACATTGCCACTGGCTGAGTTTCATACCAATTATAGAGGCCCCGACCTTAAGAGATTGCAAAATGACCAAGAAAGAGAGAGAGAGAGAGGCAGTTCTCGCTGTAATTTCCTTGAGCTTAGCAAAGTACGAGATTTTTTAATATTCTCAGGAGGTACTAAAATATATATTGAGCTGGTATCAAAACGTACAAAAAAATTTAAAAAGTAAAGGTATAAAAAAGTACAAAAGTTTAAGGATAATTTGGTGGTACCTCCTAGGGACGCTAAAAACTCTATGCAAAGTATAAGAGGGGCATGTTTTAGTGAAATATATTTCTAAGTGACTGTTACATACATCCTTTGCTTATCTAAAGCGCCGCTTTGTAGAAAAATCCCTCATAAAATCTGAAATTACGTACAAATCCTTCCACTAGCTTTTTTTGCGAAAAAGACCTCGTGGTTCCATAGAATCGCGCATGGCTCCAGAAATTACACTTAGGTCCTCTACGGCCCTTTTGCAAGAAGACCCTCGTGGTTTTGCGCATTTGTGTATAGCTCCAGACCCCTTTTGCAAAAACCCCTCACGATTCTAAAAAATTGCATCTAGATCCGGGACACGCCTTTTTGCAAAAAAATCCTCGTGGTTCCGCGTGGGGTAGCGTGCAGTTCCCGCTAGTAATTTTTACAACGCATGGTTCACTCAATGTGCTAGCTACCCAGTGAGAGCCAATGCAGAGCCAGTTATTAGTAGATTGACTTGTTCGTGAGAACTTCCTTTTCAAAGGTTCGCCGTACAGAATTGTGGAGGACAAATTAAGGCGCTGTTCGTTAGGCCCAGTGCGAGAGGTGCCACCGTGGGTGAATTAAACCAAGGTGCAATCAGGGATCAATAACGGATGGAATGTTCTCTCTGCTTTTCTTTAAAGATCAACGTTGGAAGAATTAATTTTCCTTCCTCGAGATGAATCTTGGATGGAATGAAATAATGGTTGGTGGTGCTTCCCTATATGCGGCTAGATATATGGTATACGAACGAGCATGCACCTCACATCTGGACCAGATCAAGCTGTTCATGGCAGTACAGCGTGCGCCATCGACTGCTCTGTACTGCTGCTCAGAGTACACTCTCCTCTGCTACACCATTCTCTGGCCTCCCTCCAATTATCAGAAGGAAGCAATCAACCAGTAAGTTCTCCAGAAGAAGAAAAAGGAGGAGGAGAAGAAGAGGAAATGATGGAACGATGGAAAACTATATGATGCATGCGATGTGTACACGTAAAGATCGCGAGGATGTACTTGAGGCAGTGACGTCGTAAAAGCGGGGGATGGTTTTTCCGCAGCCGCCCGCGCGGGCCCACCGGGCATAGGGGTACGGGGCCAGACACGGTCTTTTGCTTCTTCTGCCTGTGACGAGTGCTTCGGCCCCGCCACTGCTGAGTGTTGACTGCTGACCAACCCACGAGGGATTGTTCTCTTCCACGAGCTGTGGACCTGCCCATGAGGTGACCTACCCTGCCCAATGCATTACACTTGCTTCTCTCTCCCTCTCATTTTTTCTTGTCATCGTTCATGTACCAGCAAGAATGAGGCTCACTTCGGCACAACTTTTGATTACGTAGATTCTAAATTATAGAAGAAGCTGTCTTTGATTGTGAGAGAATCGGGCCGAACCGGCTGCGCGTGAAGATGGAGGACCGGGACTACTTTTGATTGTGGGAGAAGCTGTCCATAATCCTCCTCTTTCGGTAAATAATCTGATTTTCTTTTAAGCAGAAACTGTCCCGAAGGAGGCCTGAGTCAGTGCGTATGTATGTACATGGTGCATCGTATCAAAAAGTCATGTTAGTTTGATACCGTCATGCATGAACGAGCATGTCTGTGTAGGCCTCAACATTCCCATCCACTATTTAACAAACAACAGAACTCCGCATCTGCACTGGATTAAATTTTAAAGTGAGGTATGTTTAATTTTGGTAGGGTCTGTTTGGGAGAGCTGCGGCTAAGCTAAAAAACTACTTTTGATTTGTTGGGCTGTAAAGCAGCTGTAGCTGTAGCTGGTGGCTATAGCTTTTGTTGTTATCCTGTTTGGTAAATTGGCTGCTGCAGCTGTAACTTTTGGGGGCCAACCGAACGGGGAGGTAGCAACATAACGAAGTACAACGGCGTCTAAGTGGGGAGGTGATGTGGAGGTCGTGAGGCAGAGTGACGGAGGTCGGGAAAACGGAGCGAGCAATGTGGTAGGTGGTTGAGCGAAGTCACAGCCGAAAAGCTCCTCCTCAGCAGCTGTAGTTTTTTAGAGTGTTTCTGCTGTGATTTAGTTTCCTAGCTGCTTTGTAGCCATATTGTTTGGAGAGCTTTTAGTCTAAAGCTGAAGCGCAGCTCTCCAAACTGCCCCTTAACGGACGATGTTTAATTCAGCATAATACTGCCAGATATACGTACTGAGGTTGAATTCCCTCTCACACGTATCCTAAGTATTTTGTAACAAGTTGATTGGGTTATTCACGAGCTTGACATGTAGCGTGCAACCCTTCCAAAGAGAAAGGTACCTAACAAGACATAGCTGTCCACGCCTTTCTGTTCTTTTTAAATGGTCTTAATTGCATTGTAGGATGGTATGCATGAGTAAGACTAATGCACAGTCAACAGATGGATGTTAGTATAGTACTGCTTAACAGTGGAAGACTTACTGTGGAAAAATGATACAGTCTTGCACTCATCCAAGATTGTACAAGATAGTATGTATGTGATCAAAATTAACGATATGAATATATATCAAAATGCGAATGAGCTAAAGCTTGTTTGGCTAGCTACGCGTGCGTGTAAGCAGCCCATCCGGGTTCGAGTCGTCATACTCGCCCAGGTGCGCAGGAGCCGGATGCAATGTGCATGTGTTGGTGTGTGTGCGCGTCTGTAGCCGACTGTTGTTCTTTTTCTATACTGAATGTCAGAGTTTTTGGCTAAAATTCAATATATAATATATATATAAATATATCAAAATAATAGACACATTATTCACACAATTATACCCTATTTGATATGATCTCAGCTTCAGCTTTCACCGGGAGGGGAGTCAAAACTCTCTCGAACGACCGGCTTTGAAACAGTATTTTTAGAGAAGCCAAAAACACTGGGAGTAGCCGAAAGCGAGCAGCCGCCTCCGATCCGAGCCGCTTTCCAGACTTTTGCGGGTTCAATTTGGCTGTTTTCCACTGGAGTTGGCAAGAATTACATATTTACATTGTCCATTACTCCATGCCACGTATCAAATCTCGAAATCCTCATCTCCCCTCGTCCATTCGTACCCGTACCCGTAGTCCACACCCCGACTGACACCCCGGCCGTCGACAGCTACCTTTCCGCGTTCTCCGCCGTCCTCGCCTTAGTCTCCACCGCGCCCTCCCTCCGCCTTGGACTCCGTTGTCTCCCCCGACGCCTCGATACCTGCCGCAGATGCCTCCCCCCTCGGCGCCGCCTCGTGTCGATGTCATCGCCGCCGCCGACGCCTCGAGCAGACGTCATCCCTGCTTCCATCTGCTTCCCCTCCGTCCGTCCCCAAGCACTGCCATTCCGACGCCGTCCCCACGCGCGACCTCCGGCTGCTCTGCGCTTCCTCCGGCCGGTGAGGTAGAACTCCACCTCCTCATAAAATTTCTGATCTGAGTTGTATTTGGTTCCCTTATTGCTCAATGGTTGTATGTAGTACTCCACCCTGCTATGCAATCTTGTGGAAACATTTGTGCTCGTTTCAGACCAGGAGACATCGATTTCAGAAATCCTTATCAATACATTACAGTAGCATAGCTTATTTTGTTGTTAGCTTCACATTGCTTGTCACATGCTGCAAAGTGCAAATGTTGAATTCTGGTTTTAGTAGATTGCTATTCAGATTGATATACCCTGCTACATTGCTATTCAGACATTGATGTCAGCCCTTTTTTTTTGTGATAGTGTTCATCAGATGAATTAAATGTTATTGCTTCATTTCTTTGTGACTGGATGGTAGTAGCACTATAAATTTTAATTATGTTATGATCATTTCACTGAATAGCAATGGATGTGATTATTATGCTCTCCGCTGCAGCTGTTAGTCCAGCGAGGTAAGGCTCCACTTCATGCTCCTGCTTTATTCCCCTTGGTTAGGAATTTGTCTATGCCATGGATCAAAGAGAGAGCTTCTGCTTTGTTCCCGTTGCGTCTTGAGTGGGTGGGCTTACCAAAGTCTGAAGAACTGATGAAAACCCCACATTAACAAAGTCGCGGGTGGGTCGGTTATTACTGTCTTTTTTGGCCTTATTGGATACAGAAACGATGGACTCTTAGTATTTGTTGCTCCAAATAATGTGTGCAGTTACAAGTATATATGAAAGAGTTTAGTATGTAATAGCAATGCTTGCAGTTGGTATGTTTTATTTTCATAGTAAACCTGCGCAGTTGATATGTGAAAGAATTGATAGTTGTGCAGTTTTTGGTTCCCTTGTTGCACAAATATTGTAATAGATGTATGTAACAAGCTCCTTAAGTTTAGATGCGCACATGCTTGTTAGTACACTGAACATTATATTATATACTCTTGAATTTGGTATATTGTCAGCACTGAAAATATGAAATCTGAATTCTAGTAATGAAACGTTTGTCTATTTCCTTGACACTGCACATGAGGAATTTATCCACTTGACAAACTGACCAAGCTATGAAGAGTGAAGTATAATTCCCTTTTTTTAGACGTGCAGATGTTCAGGCTATAATTGTTCCGATGTATGGATGTATGGTTGTTCAGTTCAGTATTCAGATTGTGATCCAATGAACCATTGTTCATTTAACTTGTCAGATAGTTTGTACTGTTTTCGTATTGGATTCCGACATTACCTTCTTGTCGGTAGTGTCCAGACATGCTATTGGAGAGGGGATATCAATGTCCACACATATGCTATTGGAGAGGATTGGAGATCTGATGTCAGATTATGCTATTGTTAGAACAACTGAGCATTCGAATTGTTTGTAAAGGTCACACTTATAACAAGTATCAGATAATTCTGATTAGTACAGTCAGTCATATACATATAAGCATGCATACAACCCCATTATTCATACGTGTGTGTGGTCTTTCTCTGAACTGACAGTGTGTTTATGTGAACTAGGTGCATGTAATATGGTTTGTTGGTTGGAATTGAGTCGAAAAGGAGCTTTAACTGATACTTCTTTACCGTTGCGACTTCCGTTAGAAAAATACATATCGTTCAATGCAGAAAATCATGATTTATGTTTGTGTAAAATTGACGTGGTAATTTTAACTACATTCACTTTCGTTTAGTATGTATAATGTTTAAATTTACAGTTCTATGCGAATGTGCTAAAAAATTAAACCAAATCCACTCATAATGCCCTTTAAAAGACATCAAATAAGCTTGTTTTAAGGGTATTTTAGACATTTCTTAACTTAGAACTGTCAGTCTAAAAATCAGGCTACCAAAAATCAAACTTCTTCACCTTAGCTGTTTAGCCAATTAGCCATATAAAAAGCTGCTTTTCAGAAAAGCCGTAGTGATATCAAACAAAGCTTTAAGCTAGCATGAATGCTACCGTGCCTTGCCTTGCGACAGCCTAAAAAAACGTACAACTATGGAGTTGTGATTACCAAAACAAGCATTTTCTTACAAGGAGAGAGAAAGAGAGAGATGTACTCTCGAGTCTTCACATGATCCATACAGATTACAGGAAGAAGCACCATGCACCTATACAACAACACTGCCTCACAATTCACAAATTTATGTATGTGAACAAAAGGTGAGAGAGAGAGAGAGAACAAAGAAGCCAAGAAATAAAGATACGAAAGATACTATTGAACTCCAAAATCTACCTACATTCCACCACCCCTCACTTATTCCCCTACAGTCCCCCCTCCTCGTTCAACTCAAATTGCATCACCACCTCATTATCTCATAGCAAGCTCTCATCAAGAATCCAAATGCCTCGAATCTTTATGCATGCTCGCTGTTGATCATCATGCATGCATCGTTAACTGCAAGACACGTTGTGCTGATCGATCGATCGATGGATCAATGGAAGTGCTGGTGATCGGCCCACGGCCAGAACGGCGGCGGCTCGTCGACGCCGCAGAGTAGGTTGCCGAAGCTGGCGGCGTCCGCGGCCTGGACGTTGCCGCCGCCGTGCTCCATCTTGGGGGCCGAGGAGCTGTGCAGGAGGTGGTCGATGTCGACGCTGCCGGCGGGGCGGGAGATGGAGGGGTAGAAGGGGGCCATGCCGCCGCCCTGCTGATGCGGCGGGGGAGGGTCCATGGGGCTCTCGGACGGCGGCGTGCGCGAGATGTCGAGGTTGACCTCGGAGCTGTTCTCGCTGCGGTTGCTGCAGGACGCCTCCGTCTCCTTGTTCAGGTTGATCAGCTCTGACGCTGCCTCCCTGCCCTTCAGTGCCAGCATCTGCATTAAATTACCACAAGAAGGTTGAAGAATATTTTTTCAGTGATCTTGATTACACTAGTAATTAGCAGAAAAATGTAATGCAAACACTTTGGAACAGGGATTGCATTGAGTGATCTTGCCAGATCATGAGAATTTTGCATCTGCTTATGTGAAGTTTAGCAGAGAAATCATCAGTCATAAGAGAAATTGCATCTATTTCTGCCTTTACTGGTCACTGCTTGCATGTTACGGTTGGGTTCACGATGCAAACATCCTGCTGCTGCTTCTTCGGTGAAACAATAGAGAGAAGAGCAAGAACTACTAATCCTATAGCAACTTACGATTGCATCCCTAATCATACGAGTACTAATGGTGTTCTCTTCGGTCCAAACGCACCATTGCGAACCTGATTGAAATGAAAAGCGGCACAAGCACCCTGAGACCGGTCACAGAGATGCCATGATGAAGCTATTGACTCCACCACAGCGTCCATCGATCCTCCTCAAAAGACTCAAAAAGAAAAAAAAGAAAGAAAGAAAGAAACAGAGTCCGACTCGCCGCAGCATGAGCACGAGAGCAAACGCCGCTGACCGTTCCAAGCCACCCCCAGACAGTGGCTTTGCAGACAGCTACGTACGTAGACGCAGCCAGTACGCACGATGGAAAGGCCGGGGGAGGCAAGCGCCTATTGGCACCGGTTTCAACAACCTTGCTGCAAACACTGAAACCCACATGGATCCTAGCTAGCTAAGCCATCACCAACCAATCATTGAGGAGCCGGGAAGCCCGAGAAAGCGCAGCCAAACAACGCCCCCAGATCAACAGTGAGATGAGGATCGCAAAATTCACGCAGATCTGCGCAGGTGGCAGTGGATCAAATGCAGAGACCACGGGACGAAGTGATCGATTAATTGTACGTGTAAGTGGGAGATTGGGTTAGTGGTAACTAGGAGGAGTTGTAGTGTGGACCTCGGTTTGGAGCTTCTTGTTGTGGGACAGGAGGGCGTCGTTCTCGGCTTTGACGGCGTCGAGCTGGCGCTTGAGGGCGTCGTAGTCCTTCTCGAGCTGCTTCGTCTTCCACCGCGCACGGCGGTTCTGGAACCAGATGGCCACCTGCCGCGGCTGCAGCCCCAGCGCGCGCGCCAGCTGCATCTTGCGCTCCGGCTCCAGCTTGTTCCCCAGCTCGAAGTTCTTCTCCAGCGTCCGCACCTGCTCCACGTTCAGACGCCGCTTCTTCTCCCCGGCCTGCGACCCGTCGTCCGACAGCTCGTCGTCGTTCGCGCCGCAGCCGTTCACTTCGTCGCCGCCGCCGCAGCCTCCGTCGCCGCCGTACATCGGCCGCTTCCCCAGCATTGGCGCCATACCTACATGCACGTATGCCAGTAAATGGATCAGTTCAGTTCTTGGTGCATGATCCGTGCAAGGGTGGCCAACTAGCCATGGAATTGTGGATGTGTCTACCACCTTGGAAATCTCGGGGGGAGGGGCATTGGGAGGAGGGGAGGAAGGGGTTGGGGCCGGGGTGGTGGTGAGGAGGGGAGGAGGAGGAGGAGGGAGGTGGTGCTTATGGTGGTGGTGGTGTTCTTGGGGGTCATGAGGCGGTGGTGTTTGCTGCATGTGGAGGAGGAAGTTTGGAGGGAAGAAGGAGGAAGGGGAGGACGCCATGCCATTGCTGGCCATTGGCTTCATCAAACAAAGAGGCCGAGGAGCATGGATAGTATTTGAGAGAGCGAGAGAGTTGTGTCTGAAGGGGCGAGGAGTGACGAGGAAATGGAAATATAACAGGGTGGTGGTTGTTCATCAAAAAAGAGGTGTAGTTTTTTTTTTTGTTAGAAGGCACTCAATTTTTTAACCATTGGATATAAATGTAAAGGACCTTATCTCTCTTTCAAAACCATAGAAATCATCGATTTATCTAGCCCATGTATATTTTTCTTTTGCAAATCTAGCCCATGTGTATGCATTTACAGATTTGACCCCCTCCCCTACGACGGAAGGCATGGCAGGCGACACCTGTCTCCTATCACCCCTGGAGAGAGTGAAGTGTCATCGGAGCCCCGGCAGCATCCTTTCTGCACTCGGGTAGCATGGCAACGAGGTGCCGCACGTGCTACCAGCTTTCGTGCCCTGTCATCTGTCGCGCCTTCCGCAATAGGGAAATGGGCCAAATATGCAAATGCATGCAGGGGGGCTAGGTTTGAAAAAAAGAGGTAAAGGGGTAGAAAAGAAATGATTTCAAAACCATATAAAATCCACTCTATCCCTTCCCCTCCAAACCCTAGCCACCTCCCACCCTTAGCCGCCACCGCACCACCCCTCCAGCCCCTCCCTCCTTCCCAGAGCCATCCCTGGCATTGCCACGTGAGCCACTGTCGTCGTCTCCCTCCATGCCGCCACCTCCCTCTCCCGCTTTGGCAAGCTCCCCCACACCACCTACCTTCCTCTACTCTGGTTTGCTACTGCCCTCCTTCCTCGTCTCCAGCGGTAGCCGCTGGGATCTACCTCCTCCTAACCACTCGTCCTCGTCGTGTCCGCCGCCACTGCCGTCGTCTCCCTCCATGCCGCCACCTCCCTCTCCCGCTTTGGCAAGCTCCCCCACACCACCCACCTTCCTCTACTCTGGTCTGCTATTGCCCTCCTTCCTCGTCTCCAGCGGTAGCCGCTGGGATCTACCTCCTAACCACTCGTCCTCGTCGTGTCCACTGACTTTCACTGCCCACCACCCTTTTCCTGTCCATGGCCAAGGCAGCATCGCCACCGCCTCACTGCCCACCACTGGTCTGCCACCGCCCCGACCTCCCTCTAAATCCAGGGGTCTCTGGTGAACCCAAGCCAAACCCTAACTCGCCGGAGCCGGAGAGGGAGGTGGAGCGTGAATTTCAAGGCAAAATCCTACAGTGAGAAATTCGAGTGCTCAATTAAAAAAAACACTCGAGTACTAGTTTGCTATTTCCAAAAATATATTCTTGTTTAAAGAGAATAAAAAAGAAATTATAGCAGCTAGCTCCTTAAGCTGGATGGTCTGAGCTACCCTATATTGCTGCGGTAGAAAAAAAAGGTGCAGATTAATTTTTTTTTTCTATGCAACAGTTTTTAAAAATTACCAACATACATTATTGGCATGCATTTTGCTTAGTTAAATGATCTGCCAGCAAAGTGTACCACGAAGGACCATGCATGCTTCCTAAAAGCTATAACCCTTAAGATGAGTAGGATAGCTTACACTGTTCCTTTTTCCCCCCTTTATGTATATACATTTCTTGCTACCCTTTTTCTCAACCTTTTGATTTCCTTTTTATTTATTTAAAAAAGGAAGTTTTTTTTTTCAAAAGAAAGAAAGAAAGAAGAAAGATGAGTGAATTAAACTAATGAAAAATCTGACATCCCCTTCGAGCCTCCTGCATATGTAGGATGAAATGGTCTGGAAATTGACAAAAAAATCTGAAAACTACATTGATGATGACCGCAATGACAATCTATACATCATTCCAAACTTGATGATCAAATGAGCACCGTATCTCACGTCATCATAGGCAGTGCATGCAATGATGTTTTAGACGCATGAGAACTCCTGACTAGCAATTCAAGAGATATATGTAGAATGGATCCTTGAATTATTGATTCCAACTTCTCAGCACATCTCATCCAGTCGAATCTTTTTCTAGATAAACATTTATTATAAAACTGGGGTACGTTTCTGCCTCGTGCAACATTTTAGAATTATTACTCCAATTCTAAACAATAATTGAATGAAAAAGAGAGAATTTTTTTCTCTCTAGGTAACTATAAGTTCACTGGGTAATTATAAGTTCAAACATGACAATCCCTTTCAAATAGAATACAAAATATCGAACGGAAGACAAAAATCACGCAAAACTTCTACATGTACTCAGACTCCGTCGTCACTAACTCCACGAGATCCTAATCCTACACATATCCCATGCACACATTTCGCGCATGGCCACAGCCGATGAGGCCAGCTCCAGCTTTGAACATTTCATAGGTGAAGGATCGATCCACCCATGCATGCCAATCTGGACTCGCATATGGGTGATGCTGGCCAGATTGTGGCTTGCGTTAGCCCCCTCGTTAGAAAAAACAGAAAAATGTGGACTCAAGAAATGGATGGCAGAGAGAGACATATGCACCATGCGCACCATAAGATACTGCCAACTTGTTATTAATCTTTTATACCTTTCGGTACTCTATATTTTAAACTTTTGATGTATCTTGGTATGTTAGCTCAATGTACTCGTTCGGTCCAAATTTACAAGGTCAATGCGGCGGATATATGCTGTGTGATCGATGCTCCTCCAAAATTACATACCTACACGTACATATATTACACGCTAATTAAATTTGTGCATACACGTGTCAGGTCATGTTGGGCGTCGCTATGGCTTCGATAAACGCTAATAATAATGCTATTGCACAGAGAGAGATTGAGAAGCTAGCGAGCAGTATCTACACATGCAGAGATCGATGCAACACACACAACACAGAGAAAGAGAAAAGGGGTAGGCCCACGCACAGCGAGACGTGCAATGTACATGCATGGTTACTCGGAGTGGCCCTACCATTTCCCCTGCTCCCTGCTAGTTGCTAACCTGGTGGCCCTGCCGCTAGTTGGCCTTTGTGGAAGGCCAGCACATGGCCTTGTTAGTTAGGAGAGATCCCAATGCATCATCTCATCTGCTCCCTTCCCCTTGGACCCTTCCTTCCCTCCCTCTCAATCCCATGCCATGCCCAAATATCTCTAAGCCCTTGTATAGTTTACATGTCAATGCATGCCCCTCACTTGAAGGCACAATGCTAGCTAGCTAGAATTTTATTGTTTAAATTTACCGCGAAATCGGATTGACCGCGTCTAAAGAAAAAAAAAACTATACACAGCAGCGACCGAAGAGAATGTTTGCATATAAGAAGTTTGATCCATATAGCGCACAACACTCTGGAAAAGAGATGTGTGTGCACTTGTGCATGGTAGGGGCGCATGTTCATACACAAGACTTGTGCACATAGCTAACGACTTGCATACATACATACACACATATACATATACCTGTATATATACATACATGTATATATATACATGTATGTATATATACATGCATATACATACATATACATGTGTGTATATATAGGAAGCTGAAATGGGGCACCTAGGCTCCATGATTTCAAATGCGCAGATTTCAAGCTAAATTCGGGTATATTTTTCAAAAAATTTAGTTTTAGGGTATATACCCATCTGCAACAATTCAAATGAAACACATACCTTTGAAAAAATATACTCGAATTCAAAGATTTTAAACGAATTTAGATTGAATGCTTTGCTGATTTATATATATAATCAGCACATACCTACAAACAAACTATCATCAAAAAAGAAAACTCTAGTTTAAATTTCAGTTCAAACTGGTTTGAACTAGTTAGTAAACTAGTTAAACTCAACATCTTAATTTTTTTTTTAAATTAAGTATATAATACATAGGAGAATATACCCATTTTGTATCATGAAGCCTAGACTCTATAGTACATGCCCCAAGTAATTATACTATATATATATATATATATATATACACACACCTAGCTTTTGGAACCTTCTCGTCCTCCCGTATGGCACGTTTGGAACGTAGAAATTTTTTCAAATTTCTATAGGAATGAAATTGTCTGCTATGAAATTCCTGCTTCTAGACAGACTGTATGTCTTCTTGAGTTCCTGTGTGAGTCCATCGAGGCTTTGTAATGGTAAGTTGGTTTGGAATGTTAAAATCAGACTCTAGATCTTGACTCAAAACTTAACTATTGAAGGTGACCTTTTGTTATGTTGGACTTATAAACTACTACTCGAGTGCTCAGATTCTCATCGTCTTCTATTATCCGTGCGGAGTTAGTAAGTCGAGCGAAGTTGGGTCTGGGCCAGGTATTAATCCGGTTGGTCTGCGACATTTTTGCTGCGATGACCTTCGAACCAGAGAATCACATGCTGTCATAAAACAAAATAGACAGCCCAATAGCTATCAAATATACATGGCCGAGGACATCGATATTTTCTTTCTGTTGGGCTTGGCCTACGTACCAATTTTCTTCTTCTCTGTTGCTTCCTGGGGCTAGGGATGTTCGAGGATTTGCCACTTCATTCATTGCCGTGTGAGAATTTACCGTTTGATATCTCGCTAATACATGGGTTCTGGAACCGTATGTCGGTGAGATCTTTGCGGTTTTGCCTTATTTGCCGGTTACCTTCAGGCCACTCCTTTGCTTGTTTAGAATTTCTTTTTATACAAACCTTTAACTTGCGCCTAAATTTGCATGCGTATATCTATCTGTGCGCAAAGTGCAACAAACGAGAAGCTCCAAAGCCAGCGCCCTGTGAACAGGGCCCTGGAATCAAGGGGCACAGGTGATGCAAAAGAAGAAAAGATGCAAGAAAGGAGAAATTTAATGTTTGACCAAGAAGGCCCTAACCAATGTTAAATTCAAATTCAACAGTGCTAGTTCTTTTTTTTAAAAAAAGTTACTCATCTTCAATTTTCACTAGGTCCTAAACCAGTAACCAAAGTTAAACCGCTTTGCACGCATTTTGATGCATGCAAACAACTTGATAGGTAGTAGTATTAAGATATCAACAAAATGAAGGCCGCTTAGTCCTACTCACAAAATGACCCACTAACATTTGAACTTCCCTCCAGAGTCCAAACTCCCAAGTGTGAATGTTCCAAAACCATTACTTTCAGAAAAGAATGTTCTAAATCCAATTGTTGTTATTCTTTTTAGGGCAAGTAGACAAATTAAATCATACTAGTACACTACATCCCAACACTTATCATCTCCTACTAGTTTTCTCTCCCCAAAGCCATATATCAGATCCTAAACCCCAGAAACTCCAATCCCCATATATTAGCATCCAGCTCTTCCATCCATTAGTTAGAACCCCTCAAAAGTAGTACCATGTTCCTGGCTAATTGATCACACACACACATTCACACTCCTCACATTACCAATTTGCCACTGCCGTTGCCATTGTGCATTGCCATCATGGGGTGCACCACCTCGAGGCAAGCCCAGCACGACCTCCGGCACTGCCCGTCGCCACTCGCGCTGCCGCGCAGCCAGTCGTTCCCCACCCGCAGCGACGCCGGCGTCCACGTCGTGCGGCTCACGTCGTCCACGCTCGGCTCCCTCGAGCTCGACAAGGCCGGGCCGCGGGCGACGGAGGCCGCCGCGGCTCGCGCGCCCACGAGGACGACGCCGCGCACGCCGATCATGACGCCGCCAAACGAGCCCGAGGCCATCGACGCGTGGGCGCTCATGGCCGGCCTCGAGGAGCACCCGCCGGCGCTGGCCGGGCCGTTCGCGCGCCACTCCTTCTCATTCCTGATCACCACGGTTCCGCAGGAGCTCGCCGCGTCCTCCGAGGTCACGCTGCTGCCGATGCCGATGGCTCACGCGGTCGTGAACGGCAAGGAGAAGGCGAGCAAGGCGCCGCCGCGCAAGGCCGTGCTCTACTTCACGTCGCTGCGGGGCGTGCGCGCGACATACGAGGACTGCTGCCTCGCGCGCTCCATCCTTAAGGGCTACGGCGTGCGTGTCGACGAGCGCGACGTGTCCATGCACCGTGACTTTCGCGACGAGCTCCACGGCCTCCTCGGCCTCAGGGGCACCCACGCCAAGTGCTGGGCGCCGGCCGCGCCCATCCTGCCGAGCCTGTTTGTGGACGGCGAGATCGTGGGCAACGCCGAGGAGGTGAAGCGGCTGCACGAGGCAGGGGAGCTGGCGGCGAGGCTTGCCGGGTGCGAGTGCGCGGCGTCCGGGGAGGCCGGCGAGTGCGAGGCCTGCGGGGACGTGCGGTTCGTGCTCTGCGAGGCGTGCTCCGGCAGCTGCAAGGTGTACGTGGACGAGGAGGACGAGGATGATCAGCAAGATGAGGAGGAGAAACCGTTGGACGACGGCGGCGCGGTGGGGTTCCGGCGATGCCCAGAGTGCAACGAGAACGGCATCGTGAGGTGCCCGGTGTGCTGCTGCTGAGACGTTTGCGTTTGCGGACACGGTGCAGAACTTTGTTTTGTGTGCGGCGCGCCATTTGGATGTGGCGCTCTTGTGATTTTGTGAATGATCGTATGTGTTTGTGTTGCGTGATCAACGGCGTACGATGATCGTGCCGTTTCTGTTTGAAGTGCATGTTTGCGATGCAAGAGATGACAATGCTTCATGCTCGTAGCTTCATCCATGTGGTGTTCCTGAAGACGAAGGGTACTAGAATTCTCTTCCTCTGATAAATCAAACATCGCAGAACAAATTCAGAAAATTGCCCAAGAGCTAGACCTCTTGCCGGTCCCGACGGCAGTGGACCGCTTCCTTCACGCGTTCTTTTCGTTCGCGACATGAACGGTTGCCTAGCTTGTTGGAGTTGTTGGTGATTCTACTAGCCTCTGTTCAAAGCCGGCGCCGTTGCGACGTATTTTCAATTGCAAAGTGAGCCACAAGAAAAGGACATTTGGAGCAAAACAAGGTGCTCCAATCAAAAAATCAAAACGGGGCATCCATCGGCCTCTAGACCAATCATCATCATCCAGTTGCATGAGAGCATAATTAAGTGTGCATTGCTTGACTCAATTAGGAGTACCGCTAGCTGTTTATCTTTCTGATCATGTAAATGCAGCAGGCAACATCACAGAACATAATGCAAGGGGCGTGATTAGACCAAAAAAAAAAAGATTAACTTTGCTAAAAGCCCCGAGTTCAACAGCCCATTCATTCATTCTTCTTTGCCTCCAGTTTGCTACACACAACATAAGATGACATCTGATCACCAGCTTGACTGACCTACTCACTCCTTTACTAGATTGCAGTTGCAGAGACCTTAGGACTACTGGTGATAGATGCTCACTTCGCCTGCCGATTACACTTACACTGTTACACACGCATACACATACAGTTCTCTTCCATTCTTATTCTGTTCGACAGAGGTGACAAGCAAGGGCCCCAGCTACAGGGCCACGTCACCGTCCTAAGCCTATGTAAAAACATGCAACCTGGAGAGCTCAGTGACCCCCCGTGCTGACGGCCCGGAACTGGCGCCTGGAGATCTTCGGTAGCAGGAATATGCCCGCGACGCCGCCGATCAGCGCGAAGCCGGAGGCGACGCCGAACGCCGGGATGTTCCCCTTGCCGAACAGCTCGTCCCACGGGCCCGCGCCCACCGAGATGATCACCTGAAAAGAAACAATTGCAACTGTGAGAATTGCTTGCCTGGAAGATGGATGCTTGGGACTCAAAAAGATTACTGTATTAAAAGCAAAAGGTTTCAACGAACGATGGCTGAAAAACTGACCTGAGGAATAACAATGGAAATGTTCAAGACGCCAGTGCAGAGCCCTGCGAATTGCAATGAATCACCCGTCATTAACCATATCTTAAATACTATTGAAAACACTTAAACATCACGAAGTAACTGCAAGAAGTGTCACATACCTTGGCCACCCCCTTTACTAGCTGCTAATTGTGCCGCCACTGCAAAAGGAACACTGTACAGAATCTGCAGCGTGTAAAACAGCTGTCAGAACAAGGGATTATTGAAACGTATGGAGCAAAGTGTAATCTATGCTTACAGCAAGAGGGACTCCAAGAAACGCAAACAAGACCAGGGTTACGGCCTTTATATCCTTGTTTGCAGTGATCGCTTGCTGAATAGATCCATGGAAGTCCTTTAGTGACCAGAAGCTTATCAAGGCAGTTGCAGCCATGGCAATGCAGACGAAGAAATTGCCCGACACCCACATGATCCTTGGACCTAGCCTCTTGCACATGGGTTCAATCAAGAAGGAGCTGAATCCTAGAACAATCTGCACAGTTTAGTCGTTAGGACATGCAGCTTGAGGAGTAGAGATTTGACAGTAGTAGTAATAGTAGTAGCAGCAGCAGCAATGAGAAACCATATCTTACTGAATTCAGTAGCAAACCAAATGCACCAGCCCTGACACCTTGGTTAAAAGCCTCGACCTGAGCATCGTTTCCCTTTGGGTCACCGTGGTAGATCTCACGGCCCATCCAATCTGTGTCGTAGAGGATGAATGGGAACCAAGACAGCTACAAGGACAATCATAGGGTCCAAAAAAAAAGTACTAATGAAGTAGCAAAGCACAATTATTACATGATAATAAAAATTCTACTATCAATTTAAAAAAACAATGAAATGACTAAACTAGATGTATATCGCATACCCAGGTCAGGCCAGTTACAAGAAGCACGGATGGCATTCCAGCAGGTAAGTTCTTGAAACCTCTGAAAACTGCAAGTGGCCCGGTGCTTTCACTTTCGATTTGACCATTTGCTTTTGTTGGGAGGCCTGCATTTCCTTTATATGGTACTTCCTTGGCAAAGATCAGAGTTATAACCAAACAGAAGGACAAGAAGATCTGAAAACACAGAGGGAAAAGGCCCAAGTTTGAGCTAGAAATAATGCAATGAACATTGCAAGAACATATATGGAAGTTAATTATTTTTCTCAAACTTTTTCAGCACAGAACAGGCTTATTACCATTTATCAGTATTTGTGCATTCTGAAAATCTGACTTATAGGCATATTATGAGGGAATAAAAAACTTACCACAGCCACCAGAAAAGCACCTTTCAAATTTGCGCAAGCTTCACAACAAGCTTTTGTTCTGAGGAAGGGAAGCCACCTATGGAATTAATCAAGCAAAATTCAACTTCTCAGTAAACTTGTGTGGAAAGCAGAATAGGCAATTGAAACTGATACACAGGACTTGACTTACTTGTGCCAGCTATTTGTGGAACCGGAGGAATACCCTAGGATATTTCCTAATGCCATCCAAGAACAGTAGATTGAATTCGCAGCACTGGGTCCATGACGACCTATTGAACAAAAATTGGGAGATTAGGTCCCAAATCCCATTGATGTCTTACCAAGAACAACTTTTTGCTTGAACGAACTAGTGTTAGGAAACTCTGAAATGAACAAGCAAACCACGAATATTGAGAAATTTAACGGTGCATTATACGGTGGGTAGTACAAATTAGATCTATCCGTTAATTTATTGAGTGTATTCCTACTACTCTTCTGCCGAAAGAAGTATAAATAATTATTAGCTAATCTGATTAATTTGATCGAAAAGAATGAACAGTTTATATTGAATTTAGTGTACCGTAAAAGAGCTTCGAGTATTACCTGACAAATCAGCCATTAGAGCACGTGATGGACCCTAGCAATTCCACCGCAAAATTCAGATTTATGATAGTCCATGCAAAATTCGTCAACAGGACAACTCGTATAAAA
This sequence comes from Otatea glauca, assembly GCA_036346275.1. NCBI lineage: Eukaryota > Viridiplantae > Streptophyta > Magnoliopsida > Poales > Poaceae > Otatea > Otatea glauca. Next base: position 54,051,634 of record CM070722.1, on the reverse strand, counting down.
GCACTCACTTGCACAGTATTGTTGGAGAAGTCAAGGAGCCAGAATCCCAGAACATATACAATTGCAGCATACCATCGAGCACCATGGTAGACACTGTATCACGGCAAATGTCAGATCAGCTGGTACTTGCTAGTTATGATATGCAAAATATAAAGTCAAGAAGGCAATGATCCAAGCAGTTTACCTGCAGTCTTCCTTTGTATCACCCAGAGCATATCCAATGTCAGACGAAAATCCGATAACTATGACCTACGTAGCATAAGTGTAATTTGATTAGAAAAAAAAATCTTTGTAACCGAAAGAAAGGAACATAAGGTTCAGTGGTTGTCACAGAGAAACAGATCAGCAGACATCCTGTCAGAATAAATGGCCTCCGTCTTCCCCATTTTGAAGTGCACTTATCACTGTATAGGCCAACGCATGGTTGAACCTGCAGGGTAGGGGAAGGATACTGGATAAGTACTAAGGTTACTTGTTTTTACAGTAACAAGATGTACAACACTTCTTGTTTTTACATTGGCGAAAAACCTATTGTAAATGTAACTACAAACTTTGAAAGTGACAGGAGCTCAAGATTCGCAGTTATTTGCACTACTGCAAAGAACTACAGTTGCTTGTTTTTAAACTACATGAACTACTCTTTCTGTCTTACATGCTTCAAAGCTATGCACATGGTATTCGACAAAGGTAATTTTCAGTCAAGTGAATTAAATCCTAGAAAGATTTAGCACAAGTATGATGCAATGAAATCTTATGCTAAGAATGCACTTAATATCACATTTGTAGGGGCATATTTCATTACACGAATAAAATTGACGCTGTTGCTCACCACTAAGCCAGCGATAGGACCGCAGAGCCACATGAATGAAGTAAGAGCATGTGAAAGTCCGAGAGTCTGTACAAATAATCAAGTTGCAACTGAATCTGACAATACATGGTCTAGTAATAGCATGTTATTGATTTAAGAGTGAAATGCATGCAAAATTTACTGCGTCAGCATATAAGATCCATGGTACTGTGAAAGACATTCAGAAACAAACGCATATACCACTTGCTACAAAGAAATAGATATACGCCACATATCATATTTCCATGCAATTTAGCTGAGGAAGTAGTAGACTCCACAATATGCACTTCCAGGCAATCTTTTTTCCTCACGTTCTACGTCCAAGCTAAAGTTTTCTTATTAACTCAAGCATGATGATAGGAAGTAGTAGAATAGTGTCAATAGACTAGACGCATGGCCCGCATGCATGGCACAACTAAAACCTATCTGTATAAGAACTTGGAACTCAACACACTTCTCTATCCCTCAAGGTATAACGGTCCACACAAAGACTATCACTACTACAGAAAGACTTATATTAGACGTCTTAACACAGACGGTTTAGTAAAACCGTCTATGATAATGAACATCACTGATGGTTCTATAGTGAAACCGTCAGTGAGACAATCACAGACGGTTCTCTTCATAAACCGTCAGTCATATCAAAGACGGTTTTAGTTCAAAACCGTCTGTGATGCAAACCGTTTGTGATAATTTAATATTACAAACGGTTTTAAATAGAAATCGTATGTGATACGACCTCAGAACCCTATATAACCATACCGATAGAGGTTCGTAGCGCAGGTCGATCCATGCGTTTCGTCTCCCGCAAACCCGACCCCCGGCAACCCACCTCCCCGACATCCGTGAGGGCGACAACGGCCACCTCCTCCCCGGCGCAAGCGCGAAGTACTCCGTCCGCGAGCACCTCCTCCCCGGCATCCGTGAGGGCGACGACGGCCACCTCCTCCTCCTCCCCGGCGCACGCGCGAACTCCTCCGTCCGCGAGCACCTTCTCCCCAGCATCCGTGAGGGCGACGACGGCCACATCCTCCTCCTCCCCGGCGCGCGCACGAACTCCTCCGTCCACGAGCACCTTCTCCCCGGCATCCGTGAGGTTACTAGTTAGGTATGGCTATGTGAGAATAAAATTCAGTGCGAGAGTTATTTGTAGCATGCTTTGGTTTGTACAATGTGTTTGTTACATCAGTGCAAATTTGTTTATCTATATATGCTTCTGCTATCTTTTTATGAAAAAATGAAAGCCACATGAATGATGTGTTTGATCACAATGACTAATAATGCTTTAGCTTTACATAGTACGACATATAATGACTTAATTTACATACTCTTAGGAATATTGATGCAAAGATGACTTCATTTACATACTCTGCCATTGCAAGTTCACTTTGTATACATGGTGCTTAAAATTGGAACTACAATCGTTTATTGTATTAAGTGTTGAATGTAATAATGTATATATAGTTCAATGCTAGCTTGATTTGCTAGGATGGTGTCAGTTGGGATTTGACTGAGAACAAGTATTACATTCTAGTAGATCGACGACGTGGAAAAGTTATTAGAAGCTAAACAAAAACTTGAGGCGGAGATTGAACAACTGAAGGGAAAATCTGAGATAACAGAAAAGATTTATGAGATGAAACAAAAACTGAAAGATATAAATGATCTCTTGCAAGATATCGAATCCCTGAACACGGCACTCATCAGTAAGGACCACAGGGCGAATGCAGAGCTGGAAGAAGCTAAAGCTGAGCTTATAGAGGTAATATGAAGGTTTCTAGTACTGAATTCGATGTGGTTACTATACTTCTCACAACAACATGATCTCTTTTAATTTGTAGGGATTGAAAGATATGATTGAAGATCAATCGATTATTGGTGTCAAACAAATCGGCACTTTACTGGGGTTGTGGAACTTCAGAGAGAACCGAGAAGCCTCTATTGCAGAAGCTATGGCACATATTATGGAAGACATGAAAAAACTATAAGGTTTTCTTGTCTTGAGCTACGAAATAATGTGATTTCTAACTAAACACTTATTGATATTTGTGGTATATATCATATTTTGTTAATATATTGTTACCTGAACTATGAAATATTTTGTTATCATATTTGTGGTAAGGTCTTCTGGCCTTGAGCTATGAAATAATGTTTTCCCCGTAACTCTCTTGGCAGAACTTCCATGATTAGTATCTGATGTTCGAAATTTTATTCTCCTTATATATTTATGCAATGACATTTACAAGGCACAACCAATTATAGATTTTGCAATTCAATATCAAAACATCCTAGATGCATTGAGGCAACAGCTTGCCTGATGAGAGGGTCATAAAAATATTTGTGGTACTCTAGATGCAATTGCCTAGGATGTTTTGATATTGAATTGCAAAATCTATAATTGGTTGTGCCTTATAAATATCATTGCATAAATATCTAAGGAGAATAAAATTTCGAACATCAGATACTAATCATGGAAGTTCTGCCGAGAAAGTTAGGAGGAAAAAGCATATCACAGATGGTTCTATTTAAAAACCGTCTGTGATACCGTATCACAGACGGTTCTAACTAAAAACCGTTTGTAATTACTTATTATCAGAGACGGTTCTATCGTAGAACCGTCTAAGACAAATGATCATCACAGACAGTTCGTAGATAGAACCGTCTCTGATATTAGTTTTACCGACGGTTCGAAAACCGTCTGTGATGTGCCTTCTCATCACTGACACATTTTTGCAGACGGTTCGAAAAACTCATTACTGAGTTTTTCTGTGATGAGTTTTTCGAACCGTCTGTGATGAGTTTTCTGTAGTAGTGTATCCATTGTTCTGACACTAAGTTTATTCCTCCTTATGCATATATAGAGAAAACTTTTCATCTTTCAGATGAAAAGCTCCTGCTTCAAAAATCAATGAAGAACTCAGGCCTTGTATCGTCAGCTAAGGTCCTAAGGAACACCTCTCCTTATTTGCCCATGAAATTGCTCTGTTGCAACTGTTCCACAGGATATATCTGGACTGAAATTCCCTCTTTAGTTTGACCCCGCCCACACATGCATACAGGAATATATATACTGGCAACTTCCCCACGTCAAAGCTGAAGCACTACTTGCACATGCATGCACTAACCATCTTCATGGCACCTGGCTCAAGATGGCTGAGGTGATCAGGATATATAAACCTTTATCAAAAATAGACCTAGCAATAACAATGTATGGACCATCCCGATTAATGAACACACTGTTCAACATGGACTTGGACCTTGGCTGAGATCTTTTTTTTTCAAAAGGAGAAGGGGTTGAGGCTTAATCGAGACCGTAACTTCTGGTCTTTGTATAAAACTTTGAACGATAGACCGATGGCCAATTATGTTCTGTGGTTCCCTTGTCCAGTTCGTATCATTTCTTCCGGTAAGGAAGGCATTGGAGGCCTACTTTAGGGGAGGCATAACAAATTATTTTTCTACATGACTAGTATATGGGGCTGTTCAACCATAGGAAATCAAGCACACACATTAGTCGCTAACATACATGAAGTGTCAGGTGAATTAGTTTAGAACAGTACTGCTAGAACTTGGTAACATAAAAACAAAACTTTCTAACATAAAAATTCAGATACAATTGAATGGGCATTTAAAGCATGCTATACTATACTTCACCCATGTGAATTACTTTAGCAAACAAAGATGATACAAGTGTCATGCTGCGTGTTCCGAAGTGCACAAAAATGTTTTGAGAGGTTCGACTTTTGTGTATATAAATTTCTTCAGAAAAAAATTGAGGCTTTTTGCAAGATCGAAATGAAATATTCCCTCCATCTAAGTTTATAAGACGTGTTTTTTCTTAGCATGATTAGATTACCTCTAATTATTATCATTAATCACTATATTCAATCCATGCATGCATGCATCTAGAGCATATAAAAGAAAGATTGATATTTACTAAAGGTATAAAGTGAACATCACACTAATTTTGCATTCAAATATGAAATAATCATATATTTATGGATAAAACTACTAAAAAATACGCTCTATAAACTTGGACGGAACGAGTACATTGGAAAAAAAAAATGAGAAACAGGCCATTGGTGGCAAGAATGGGAAAACGGGGAAGATTTTATCCCGCGCCTCCGGCCAGTTAATAGCCCAAAAGAGAAGATCGATTGAGAAGGTTGCCCTCCAATCTAAACAAAACCACCACACCGAATGCCTGTTTAGCCACACGGACATACTACTTATGCTGTTATGCACCGGCAAAAGGTTACCGTTTCCAAAAAAACATGTCAATTAAATCTACCCTTAAAAAAGAGAAACCTTCACATATCCAAGAAACAAAAACCCCCAAAACTTCAGAAACAACAACAACAAAGTTCCTCCTTTTAATTCACCAAACAAGTTCTCTTCACGCCGTGCAAATTGAAACAGCAAAACACGAAGGCTCCCGAACAAATTTGGCCCAAACGTGCGAGTGCAGGGTCGAAACGACGCAGCACCGCGCGTGCGTGCACAACCTCACGGCGCACGCGTACACTTAATTAGCTGCACAGTAACATATATTATATATGCAAGCATATACCTGGACGTAGGGGGTGAGGAGGGAGAGCTGCAGCGCCCAGCCGTACTGCACTCCTCCGGCGATCATCCCGGCGAGGATGAGCCGCCCCAGGCTGATCGGCGCCGTGGTCTCCACCGCCCCTGCGCCGCCGCCGCCGCCGTCACCCACCGAGAGCTCCACCTCGCTCACGCCGCCGCGAGCCATGGGAGGCCGGACGGACGATCACCTTAGCCCCTCTAGGGTTTGGCTAAGGAAAGGAATTAGCGGAGAAACAATGGAAGGGGCCAGACACGGAAGGAGGAGGAGGTATGTGCGTGGAGAGGAGGTGGGTTTGTGTATGGAGCGACGGAGAGGGGCGAGGCATTTAAAGGCCGTGTGGATGCCGGCCGCCTCTCGTCCGCTCATGCTATCACCAAGGTGCGATTGCTATGTTCACAAACGGATATGGAAACACTAGCGCTCCTATACTACCTTTCCGACAGTGCCTTTCTATGTTTTGCATGCCCTATTCGTCTGCTGGTCTCTTTATCCTGTTTATGAGACCACCCTAGTATCCTACCCATTTAAGAGAGCACTATATATGGCTAGTACATACGTGTTTCGTCTTTCCATGGTTTGTTATTATCAGGATCGGAGCTGGAAAATTTTATAGCAAATTAAATCCACTTAATTAATTGTTCCATGGTTAGCTTATTTAACATTCCTAGCTTTGCTAATAGCATGCATCATGTAAACTTCACTGTACGTGTTCCTGCCATGTGTACCAGTCACACGGGTGCACCTAGCAATTCCACTCGTCCCTCGTGCCGCTGTGCGTACGTTCCAATGCATGGCTACGTGTCGACGTCGAGCGCTTAGCAAAAAAGCTTAGATAATCCTCGCGACTAAGACGTACTGGCCGTCGGGCATTTTGTGCAAGGTCCACTACATTTGACTCGCAGTGACGTGCTGGAGATAGAGTGACGTGCATATATATATATGTGCCGTTCAGCCGCGCACCGCGTGGGTGCATGGGAGCCTACGTGCATGCATGTATCTCTATGCGTACATCTATCTTAGCATCATGTCATACGTAGGAGTATACACCATTAGAGCCTGCTAATTTTGGATTTTTACATCTTATACTCAGGGCCCTATACGCTTGGGATTCGAGAATCAGCCGTAACTCTCGAAGAATAACATGCAAGGGCCTACGTGCCCGCTCACCACCATCGGTCCGCAGCACACATGTTTGCCTCTCATTTGGCCACGGTCTTATTGATGGCCGTTTGATAAGATTTCGTGGCAAATAACATGAGTGAAGTGCAAAATCGTTAACTATGCCCCGTATAGAACACATGAATTGTATGTACAAGTTTTTGCATCGGAATTGTGTTGTTCACTATAAACTGTTTATGAAAATCTTGTATTCCAAGCAGACCCGTACGTAGTGTGTCGTGTTGTACGTGGTACTATACCTCGTAAAGAAAGAATTTGGATAAAGCATGCATGCATGGTATTAATTTGTGGGTAAAAGAAAACAGGCAAATGGCATTAATTGTATGTACGTGTATTAGTAAGCTCCCATGCATGCATGCAGAGTGACACTTGCCAAGCAGGTGAGTGGCGCAATGTGATGCGTTTGTGCCGTGTGCACACTGCACAGCACAACAGCTTTGGATGGATAGACAGATAGGGACGGATGAGTTCTCCTCAAATTCCCACTTGGGCTAAACACCATTTATGATGCTCCTGAAGTCCTAAGGATGCAGAGCAATTGATATATCGATATATATATCTAGTTCCCACGTTGGAGTCAACTGCTAAAATCCAATTCCAAGCAGCCCCCAAGAGCAAACAACAAATATGGTGAAGTCACCGCATCGACTGTCGGTAGGAGTAGTACGCCTTTAAAGCTTTGCTGATCTCTTGCTTGTTTGTTTGCAAACAGTTCTAAAAAAAAGTGTAGCATCGAGTGGTGCAGTATCCATTTATATACACGTCATTGTCGCATATCTATTCACTATTCTTCGACATTTATACTCTCTTTTATATATAAAAAAAATCCTGTCGTCTTGGGGATATGATGCCATAGTTTTGACTCTGAAAATGGTGGTTTTAAAAAGGTGTTGTGTTCCTCCTCGATTAGAAGGCTAGGAGGACATTGGAGATGGAGTTGTAGCTAGATGGTAAAGTGGACAGAGGAGCATAGCCATCGCGGCGATCAGATAAGTGAGAAAATATCCAATACAAGCAGAAGGATGTAAGGCCATACTTCTCGATATCTACGTACATCTAATCTACATATAACGTGGACATCGATCATAATTGACAAGGAAGAAGCGGCTGCAACTTTTTAGAAATAAACCGCGCATTAATTTCCTCAAGCAGCCCCCTGCAGAACACTAACCCATACCGGATAAAGGAGACGACGGTCTGTGGGAGCTAGCACATGTGACATGTACAACTAGCACTACTCGATGTTCTCCACACGGTATTTGTCGGCACATAATCACAAATTCCAGCCAAGGGATTGCGTTTTATGATTGCAATGAAGAATTTATAAGTACTAGTAGCACGAAGGATTTCGTCCCAGAAGTTTTAGCAAATTTAGTGTTCCCGCTGCCTTGTCCTATCAACGTACCCTTAGAAAATATTGAATTGGAGTCACTAGTCCTTCCGTTCAAGAATGTACTGTCAATAGTTTAAATGGTTTTATTTAGAAATACTCTCTTCGTACAAATTTATAGGATGTATCTTCTATTAGTACATAGACTAATGAGATATTGGTAATACTGAGTAGACCACCCCTAATTATTATCTCTATGCACTATATTTAATGTATATATAGAGAGAAAATAAAGTAAAGTTGAATATTTATAGGGGTATAGAGAGAATAGACCATCCCTATTTTTGCATTGGAATATGAAATGTGTCCTATATTTATGTACAAAATCATTCAAAACATACGCCTTATTAAATTAGACGGATGGAGTATAAGGCTTGCATATAGGTTTAATGAGACTTTTCATACTATGCCCTATTTATTCTCTATAGCTATATGCACTTATTCATTACCACCCACACAAAGTATTATCTCTGATATTTCAAGAATATTGGTAGGGATATCTAAGTTATGTTCTTATACCTTTCTAAATTTCACCGCAACCTTAATCCTCATGTAAAGTCAAAATACGTCTTATATCTATGAACGGAGAGGGTGCTTTAATAGTGTTGTTAGTACTTTAGTAGTGCTGTCACAAGAGGACATTATTCCCTTAGTTTAGAAATATAAGGTATATAGTTTGAAGGGTTTTATTTAGAAATTTAAGATTTGCGTATAGATGTAATAGCTATACATTATTTTATTCTCTCACAATACAGTTATTTATTACTGCTCACCACAACTTTGATCTGAAAATACAAACGGAGGGAATACTGCACTAACTGTTAGAGCAAGTACAATAGTAAAGCCAACTACTGGCTAATAGTAAGCTAAAAACCAGCTTGTACAATAACTGTCTCTAAAAGTTGTCTCTAAATGTTGTGCAATAAATATCTTTTCTCTCTTGTATATAAATGATCTACCTGTGCTCCCGTGCAAAGCTGGCTACTAAATAAGAGCCAGCTCTCTTCTCTCTCCTCTTTTCTCACTCTTCCACAAAGACCAAAACTGATGTGTACAGATTAAGAGCCAGCTGACATGATCTTATTGTACATGCCCTTACGAGACAGTATGCGGGGCAGGAATGTCTCCGGCTTCAAACAATCAACACGCACGCTATTCCACAAGACATAACAGTCAAGTCAATCGAAAAGGGAAACGGGTAATCTTATCAGATGTACGATTGACAAATGGGTTGTCAACGACTCCATCCGATCCGTAACACAAAGATTTTGCATACCGAGGCTATCCAGTTTCCAGTACCGAGGAGTTAAATCGGGAGGAGTTGGAGAGAGAAACGGCCGTCTTAAATCTTAATTCCCTCCATGCAATGCTTGCATGGACGGATAAGGCCGTGAAAAAGTTGTACCCTCCTCGATCATAGGGAGCGAGCGCGTGTGCTCGCCGCGCGCCTTTGTTAATTTCCTACTGCAGCTGCTAGCCTGCTATCGGCTATCTCTGCTTGGTGCACACAGATGATAGGTCTTTCGATTGGATGCTCCTGCGCACAGAGGTTTCATCCACAAGTATACGTAGGATTCAGTCCTGTATTGGTGTTGTCATTAATTTTCAGATGCACAAATTAATCCATGCACGCAGGCACGCACGTAGGTGTTTGTTTATTTTCTCTAAGAAATGAGCCAGGCAGCTAGGGCTAACGTTCTCGGCAAAATTTTTAACGTCCCATGCATATTCAGCAATGCTAGGGAGCACTAGGGCTATCATGGAATTCTACAAAAGTGATTTAACTGTTGAGCTACGAGGCGATCATCACTGTTTAGAGCATAATTTTACGGAGCATTCAGAGATGCGGTCGCAGCCAAGGTTCACAAAACCGTTTTTGAAAAACCGATTTTCGAAAATCGAAAAAATCGAGTCGAAAATCGTCAGAAATCGAAGAGTTAAGAAATCAAAAAATTTGAAGAAAAAAATAAAAAAAATCGAAAACCGACAGACTAAGTGAATGTTCCTTATAGCCGATTTTTGAGCGATTTTCGCTCGATTTCATCGAAAATCAAGCGGTTTTCACCGATTTACAACGCATAAAAATTTTCAATTTTTTTGAATTCAAATTTGAATCGGATCGGTTTTCCGCTCGGTTTTTAATGCCGAAACGGCTTGGCAAGCTTGATTTTCGCAAAATTTGGTAGGGTTTCGTCGGCTTTAAACCCTGGTCGCAGCACAATAGATGGAAATATATAGCGAGCTGTCGTTTTCTTCGCGCACGTCAGAAAAGTCAGAACTCGTATCGGCGTAGCACGTAGGTGACTGAGGCAAATGGCACCCTCCTCGATCCGTCCCTTCGCTAATTCGTGTGCAATGGCCGCTGTGACCTGTGTCTGTCGCTCGATCGCTTCACACGAGCGCAGACCGCAGCGAAACGGACATGCCGTCGCGCCGGCTCCGCATGGGGCAGCGGCAATGCGCCGGGGCGCTCGAGAGAATGGGCCAAACTTTCGGCACGGGCACGCATCCGAGGCATGCACCCTGCCGGGTCAGCAGCAGAGACCGCGTGCTCAGCGTCAACCCAACCACCGACCTCCTCACCACGCGCGCCCGTGGCTTAGCTCTCACCCACGCATAGGTCTGTTAAAAAAAACTCAGTGCTCAAAAGATGTCATACCTCGACTCGTTCTAGGCTCAATTCAAACTTGGCTTCGAGCGATCGGCTCGAAACTAATCTCAAGTTCGCGAGTAGACTTCGACACTGGGTCCGACTTTTTTGACCGGCTCGTGACACGGCACGCATGTGCGCGGCCAAGCCGGCACTGCCCGAATGATCGGACTGTACCAGGTCTTGCATTCAAGCATGATGGACGATACGGCACGACATATCTGCATAGACTGTGTTCGGGCCAGCACCACACGAAACAAGCCCGATAAGCCTGAAGGAGGCACGATATGCTGCAAGGCATGACAGCATACGGTAGGACGCCATACCGCAACACTCTGACATGCTTGGTTCACCTTGCAAGCAGAGAAAGGAGAGACAGCGAAGATGGCAACAGATGAAAAATATAAACTGAAGAGTACATGCTCATTGACACCAAGTGTGCGCACCGAGCCAACGCGCCGCCGTACCACTCGCTGAGCGCACCCACGACGTTGTGCATGGTCGTCTTCTCGTTTGCCTCATGCGGCTATCGACGTCACCATATCGGGCGTACGCTAACCTCGAATGCATAAACGATCCCGACATTAGGGAGAAGCTAGTATGTATGTATATATATATATTGTTATTGTACTTTTTTCCTTACCAGACGAATCCTACTCTGGGGCGTAAGGTTTTTAACGAGGTTGTAACATTGTATAACATGGACGTGCCGTCGTCTTGGGCTATGCCTGGCATCGCTGAAGGTGAGTCAAACTGATATGGCATGACACGACGAGATGATCATACCGAATAGACACAGCACGCCGCGGCCTGAAGCCCGTTGTTCACAAGATCGAGTTGGGCTGAGCTCAGAGACTCGCGTGCATGCATATCTAAAGTTTCATAGGATTTTTCCTGGCGCGCCTAGACCTTCCCTCCAGCAAATTTCAATTTGCCCCCATCTACGGGTGACCCAATTAAGAGTCCAAGACCCAATCCGGAAAACCTCCAAGCCCAAGTCCCTACCCCTATCCTCATTCGACATATTTTCTTGAAATCTTGGGGAGTTTTCGGATTGTAATTTCATTGGTTCGTTGTAAAAGAAGATGAAGACTTCCTGGGTTTCTTTGTGTATGCTATTTTCTGCATTTTTCATACGTATGATACACGCTACAGGAGCTCTACCGAGCCAAGCTCTAGCTCAGTGTAGTTTTCACCGAGCTGCGCTCTGAATTCAAAGCACATCCTGCACTCGCTCGAGCTCGACCGAGATTGTGTCGAACTCGAGCGTAACCTAATAGGCTTGCTTTGAGCTCGACTCGTTTCAGTCCTGACCACACGTGCCGTATGCGTCTCAACCGCTCGAGTCAACCCACTCCGCAGCCAACCCGAATCCCCCCTCGCGCGGCGGCTCAGATTTCCGCGCACGGGACCAGATTTTGTCGGCACGGGCGTGACTACCTGAGTCCTGACTAACCTCCTCCACACGGCGCGGGCGTGCGGACCTGCTGCGCGCAGCCGTGGCTCCGCTTCCTCTCGTGCGCTGCCTAGGCCCAGCCGAAAGTGACTCCACCCGCACCCCGTCTGTCTCCCACACGGAGCCCAAATTCTCCCGTAACGACCCAGCTGATTCCGAATGCCTCGATATCTAGCCTTTTTACTTTGTTTTTTTTTAAAAAAAAAAAATCGAGCCTCACGTATACGATTACAAATTTGAACCTCTCCCCTATCGCAAAAGGTACGACAACGATAAATATCATCTACCACGCTCGGAGAGCGTGGAACATAGGCAAGGCAAGCGAGCGCGAGAGTAGGCGATGAGCGCGCTCGGGGAGCATGAGAGCAGCTGCTGCCACGGTGGGTCATGTACTTGTTGCTACGGTTGATTGAGTTCCCGTGGCTCTGGCTACTTTTCGCAGTGCGAGAGCGCGGCAGATGACACGTGTTGTCTGCCAGCGCTACCGCGGTCAAGAATGAAACTATTTTTGCAATTAAGTTCAGACGAGGATAAGATTTGGAAAAAAAATGTTAAACAGTGATGCTTTCGCTAATTCCCCCACGTGCGTCTGCACCACACGCCTCATGCGAGAGGCCTAGCAGCGAGTTCATCCCTTTTCTAGCCTCCTCTACTTTTTTTTGCAAATTTAGCCCTCTCGTAAACGTATTTGCAAAATTAGCACTATTTCCAACCGCAGAAGCGTTAGAACATGTCACCTTCTACGTTCCTCTACCGTGGAAGGCGCCCTCCTGGCCACAGCATCGACCCTCCTCCTATGCTACCCTACCGTGGAAAATGCTAGTCCCGCCTCTGCTGGCGGCACCACAAAGACTCCCGGGCGCGAGTGACTTTTGTGGTAAGGAGAGGGCCAAATCTACAAGGGGATTGCTAATTTAAGGTCACCCTCACCAAATATTTGATGAGGACACATTCTCGTTGTGACAAGTGGCAGTACCTCCCCTCAAAGGCTCTCTCCTTGTCACAAGTGGTATCACTTCGTTCTTACCACCACTTTTGTTCTCCCTAAAAGACCCTTTCCTCGTGACAAGTGGCATCACCTCCACCATTCCCTTTCCCTCAAAACTCAAAATAATTTTTGTATTTTAATTTTTTCCCCTCAAAGTTTTTGAAAACAAGTATTATTTTAACAACTTTCGAAAGTTTTTTAAACGAACTTTTTAAATCAAAAGTTTTTTAATAGAAACTTTTCGAACCGAAAGTTTGATCCATGAGTTTTTGGAGCTGAATTTTTTTGATTTAAAATTTTTTCGAGTTGAAACTTTCTAATTTGAAATTTTTTCGAGTTGAATTTTAAATTGAAACTTTTTGAACCGCTATCTTTTGAATCGAAATTTTTCGATTTAAAACTTTCTAATTTGATATTTTTTTTATTTAAAACTTTTCGTGTTAAAACTTTTTCGATATGAAACTTTCTAATTTGAAACTTTCCGAGTTGAAACTATCTGATTTGAAATTTTTTCGAGTTTTAATTTTCGAGTTGAATTTTTTTTAGTTGAAACTTTCTATTTAAAATTTTTAAAATTTAAATATTTGTGTTAGAGAGGGAAGAATGGGGTGGGAGAAGTGAGTAGGGAAAGGAGAAGAGAGATGTGGATGGAGAAGATGACATATGACGTCCTAGGAAGGTGTCATCAAATTTAATAGTTTAACGTCAAAATAGTCATAACCAATCTACAAATACAATTACGAATGTGCTAGATTTTTTTTAAAAAAAATTGAGAGACCGCGAGATATTCTACCGTAACGACGTAGCTGAATCCCCCGCGCGCGTGCGCACCACCGGGCTCGCGCGAGAGGCCTAGCGGCACCCGCGGCCTCTCGTGGCCCCAGCGCCCAGTCCAACGCGACGCCCCGCGCAGATGGCCTGAAATCCCTATCTGTTGTAACCTGTAACCGTGTCACAATTAGGGATGAAAACGGTACGGAAACGGTCGGTAAATAGCTGTTCCGTTTCCATTTCCATATTTTTTACCGGTAACGGAAACGGAATCGGAAACCCCGGAAACGGATACGAAGCGGATAGTGATGGAACGCAGGCGGAGCGGAACGAACGGATACTGAAACGGAAACGGAAAATTTCACAAGAATATAGTATATGATCTATCCAAAGTTTCAAACATATCAACTTTGAATGGTATTGTAGTTACATAGAACATATTAATAACATTAGCCAACATGAACTCATTGAGCATGGTATGAACAGGGACATGTAAACATTGTTTACCTCAAAATCACCAACACATCATATTACAATAGCAAATATAGATAGTTTCACATCATAACATAATAGCAAAGTCACGTAGTTCCACATCATAACATAATAGCAAAGACATGTAGTTCCACATCATAACATAATAGCAAACACACATAGTTTCACATCATGCCATAATAGCAAACACATATAGTTTCAAATCGTTAAAACTTAGTTTTTTCTCAAGCTATTTGTCCCCCATATTAATCCATCATATCCTCCTCCTCCATATCGGTACCATCAACATCATCTTGCTCCTCCAACTACAAAGACAAGCACGAAACAATAGTAATGTCAAATAGAAGCACATTAAACTGAATTTTACTTGATTTGCACAATATGGTTTGTAAATTAGATAAAAAAAGACAAACCGTTGCTATCGAGCTTGCAAAATGTCGCTCAAGGCTATCCACATCCAACTCAGTCATGATAGATGCAATGGTACCACCTAAATGATTAGTACAAACCGATTAGACTTAAGTATTTTCACATTATGAACAAACTATTGAAGCAAACTAAAAGTTACCTTTTGATCTGCGGTCCAATCTTTAATACAAATTAAAGCTTGCACAATCTCGGGATCTAGGCAATGCGGAATGGGTCAACAACCCGTCCACCGGCACTGAATGCCGACTCCGAAGCAACCGTTGACACTTGAATAGATAACACATCACAAGCAAGCTGGGAGAGAATAGGGAGCTCAACTTACTTGACCTTCCACCATGACAAGATATCGAAATGCTTGTCTTTTATAGATGCTAAAGGTTGCTCCAAGTACACTTCCAACTCATTTTTGCTAACATGATCTGTTTCACTAATGCTATGCAAGAACATATCAAGCTCATCATCCTCATCAACACTATCAAGTTGAGAACCCACTTGGTGCACATTTGTAGCGCTAGAGACTTTTCTTTGAAGCGGATACATAAGCTTGGAACAACTCATAAACAACTTTAGTAAACTTATCAATCTCTTGCATAGAAGTAATGGGGTAAATCTTGATGCATAATATTCTATCACATTTCTCTTGTATCTAGGATCAAAGAAGCATGCTCTGACAAGTGCCATGTTGGATTTTTCCCAATACTTGTCATATTTAATTTTCATGGAATATGCCATAGCTTTGATTACTGGGTCAGAGTTGTCACACCATTCTGCAATTGCAATCTTAATTTGACAAAACTTTCTGAAAAATAGATTCGCAGTTGGATATTTAGTACCAGAGAATAGCTCAGTAGCATCATAAAATAGCTTCAAGCATGCAGATATCGATGTTGCCATAGCCCAATTATCAGAAGTTGGAGCACACTTCTTATATTTGCTTGAATTTCGAAGAAAGAGCCTACCAAAAGCATCTTTATAGTAAATTGCACTCTTCAACATAAGATATGTGGAGTTCCACCTTGTAGAAACATCCAAGGAGAGACCCTTGGTCACATCCAAGTCACACTCTGAAGCACACTTCTTAAATTCTTCATACTGCAGTGGAGAGTTCTTGACAATTGCGACTGTATTTCTAATATTTGCAATGGCTGGTGCAATTGTCTTTAAACCATCTTGGGCAACGAGGTTCAGAATATGATTCAAACATCTCACATGGAAAAAGATGCCATCACATATTAATAGAGATATCTTATTGAGTTTGCTTACTATCCCCTGAACACATTTATCATTTGCTGAAGCATTGTCCAAAGTAAGTGCAAACAATCTCCTATCAAGATTCCAATCCACTATACTATCATAAAACGATAATCACAGATTTTTTCCCGAATGATGCCCTTCTACATGCATGAACTTGATAATCCTTTTTTGCATGCACCAACTGTCATCTATCCAATGTACTGTGATGCACATGTAGCCTTTGTTTTGATTAGATGTCCACATATCCATCGTTGCACTAAAGCGGCATTCAATTGTTTTAAAGTACTCATACAGTTTTTTCTTTTCCTCCACAAACATATTCAATATATCTTTTCTCACAGTAATACGACTTTTAATTGGAAAAGAAGGACGCAAACTCTTGATAAAGTCCACAAAGTACTCATGCTCAACAATATTAAAGGGATATTCATGCATGATAATTGCAAGATAAATTTTTTCAAACTGACAGCCTCATCATACCTATAAGTCTCAACAGATGCAATGGATTAAATCGCCTCACTCTTCTTGATTGATTGTTTGTTGCCCGATCAAGATAAAATGCTTGTGTTTCAAGTGACTTTTGAAACCCGATGTTCCTCTACTGCTCTCGCATCGACCTTTGTAACAACATCCGGTCTTATTGCACCTAGCCCATAGCTGTACAACATTGTTGCCTTTTTCATCTTTTGCATTAACCTCATACTTGGTGAAGTGCATCCAAACATCAGAGGTGGCTTTCTTAGCTTTCTTTTCAGGTGGTGGCTTACCCTCAGTTTCATCGGTCAAATCCACACTTGGAGTTGGAGTAGCGGCTGCAACAATATTTGGAGTTGGAGTAGCACTAGGGGGCTCCAGCAACAGCAATGACTGACCCAAAGCAGGGGATGTCGCGCTTGCACTTGCACTGCTGCTCCTACTTGCAACATTGTCCATAGATATCTGTTATAGACAAATGAATTACAAAAAAGCTTGGAATATTACATGATATGCAATGCACCAGAAAGAGTTAGTGTAATCAGATAATCCAACCAAATTAAGCTCATTTAGAAACAAGGCCAGCAATTAAGCTCCACAGATCACTTACCATCCAGATTTCTCATAAAAGGACAGTTAATCCAGCCAAATTAACAGATAAGCACAAATGATAATTTCATTTCTCTTATGAGCTAAATGCGTACTTACCTGTAAGTAGATAGTTACCTATATACCGCCACCACAATTTCATGCACAAACACTAGAAAGACATTGGTACATTTAATTCGTTTATGTGGTAGGTTTTGAAGCCAGCTCAATTCATAAAACCTTAACATTCTCGCAAAGCTGAAAGTAAAGGCACAATATCATTTCACCGAATCAAATGAATAACCCGTCAACTATTTATAGATGCTACCACAAATGCGAAATGCCGCAGATTCAGACGTTGCAACATACACATCGTCGATCAAACACCGAGGATCTCGGTGTTCAACTTCTCAAATTCCTAGTGTTTGTCACGAAAGCGATAATCTCTGCAAAGATCGGGCATGCATTTATCGAGCCTCCTCGCATCGAGATTCACCTTGGCGATCGGCATCCAAACGAAATAGATCATCGCTAAAAAATATATCATCGCGATCTGGCGGTCAAACGAAATACAACATCGCGATCAGGCGAGCGAAGGTGAAGTCAAGGAAGAACATACCACTCACGGCAGCAGCGCGAAGGCGCTAGTCCGGCGGATCTGGAGGCAATGGCGAGCCGGGGGCCTCGCTGCGGATAGGGCTGCTGGCCGTGGACTTCACGGCCGGGCTGGGGCTAAAGCGGCGGCGGTGAGGCCGTCGGCCATGATGGGGTGGGGAGGCGGTGAGGTGAGGCCGTGGCCGGCCGGTCGGGGAAATGGCGATGTGTGGGTGGGCTGGGGCGGGCGTCTGATCGGGCTGTGTGAGGGGTGAGGCGGGGCGGCGCGTCGGGCTGTGCTGTGAGGGTGTGGGGGGCGTGGTCGGGCGGGCGGCGTGGCTGGGTGGGCGACGTGGTGCCGGTGAGGTCGGGGCGGCGCGGGAGGTCGTCGGCTTGGGGGCGCGCGTGAGGACTGACGAGACAAGGGAGTTGAAGACCTGACTGAAGGCTGAAGCCTGTAGTGGTGTAGACTACCGTGACGCTGATGGGCCTCGTGGGCTACTGGGCTGGGTGCCTGGGCTGCGGTTCGAAAATTCCGGTTACTGGTATACGGAATTTCCGAACCGTTTCCGTTTCCGTCGGATCTGACTCTCCCGTTTCCGTTTCCGATTCCGAAAAAAAAATTCCGTTTCCGTTTCCGTACCGATATTTACCGTTTCCGTTTCCGAAAAAGAGCTTCCGTTTCCGTTTTCGTTCGGAACGGTCGGAAAATTTCCGTTCCGTTTTCATCCCTAGTCACAATGTTGAGCCCCGGGTGAAGCTAGCTAGCTCGAGACGTCGTGCACACCTGACCTTACCTTGTTTTTCCCGTTCTTTCTTCTCACCTCTCGTCCAGGGGCGATCCAACGATGGGTCAGGTAAGGCTGGTGTCCATCCATCCTGCTACCGCCAGCGATCATCGTAGATACCCCTAGCATCCCTAGTTCTCTGTAGGACGTTATGGATGTACGCTGTAGAGATTAGAAGTAAAAAATGAAGGCTAGAATACCACTAGATTCTATTCCTAGGTCTGCTACTGCTCTCGTCGATGCTAGTTCGTGTGTGCTGACTGCTGCATGCGCATCAGCGTTCAGTAGCTAAGCACCACACGAAATAGGCGCTCCGAGTTTCGTTGGTAGTTGCTGAGTAGTGGCCGGTGCACCTGTTTGGTAAGATACTTAGAGCTCCTAGCTAGTTCATTTGACTCGCACGAATAGGTAGTAGACGCCGGGAGCGCGCAGGACAGCAGAATCTCTAGGGTTCTTTTGGAAATTATATCGAGATATTGGATCGATCATCTCTCCTTTCCTCTCACCTAGAAGCAATTGAAAAGGTTATCATCTCTGCAGCTAACAAGATCCTTTCAACCGCCAGCGTAATTTTTAATTCACCGTTCGTTTGGCTACAATTAATTAACCGACTCTCAAAACCCACAAATCCTAGACAAATTGCCTTCATTTCCTCTGCAATATGTCCATATATAAGTGAAACCCCAAGACGGTAGATCGAAACCAGCATGCATGACATTTTTGTGTGGAGCAAGTGCTCTGATCAGACTGACTAAATGGCCTACATTGTACGAATATTCAATTGGTCACGAGCCCATGATAATTGCGAGGCTTTTGCCCATGGGTCCTCTTATCCATTCATGTTCAAATTGCTACCTCATACTCGTAAGATCGGGAAAAAGGAATCTGCCATTAGCAACCACCTCCTGCTGCCAAAAAAAAGACAGTTAATTCCTATGTGCCAATACAGGCAGAAACAGATTCAGTAGGTGCCGAAAGAGGTGATGCATGCAGTGGCTCCTTCCTTGCGGCTAGGCAGGTACTACTACTGCTGCTGAATAGCACAGTGGCATAAACACAAATGAGGCATAAGCTTTGCACGGATCACGATTGGATTTGATTTAAGTACACAAAAAAAGATAGGCCTGATTTAGATGACAACACGACAACAGTACGTATGCACGTAGACGTGGTACACAGCGAATTAGGTAACCTGCCCCTCCAGTACTAATTAAGATCACTCTCTAAGCTACAAACGTTCAAAGGCAAGAACAATGGCGACGACGGTCATCTCTCTCGCGCCAACACGAGCCGGCTACATCAGCAAGCTGCGGATGATCGCCGCCTGCGCACTGCTCATGTCGGACGTTGCCAGCAGCTCTGACAGCCTCTCGCTCAGGTTGTCGACCTCCTGGTGCAAGTTCCTAATGTAGTTGCATGTCTCCTGCAGCACCCTTGAAGATGGCACCTGGATTGAAAAGAAAGGGAAAAGACTTTCTGTCAGCTCAAGCTCAATATAAGCTAACTCATGCAATTTGATGCGTATAATTGTTGAAGCGTGAGTAGAGCATGCAATTATAGTATTGCTTGACGTAGTCGATTATAGTTCGTAGAATCTTCAACTCCTGCAGAGGAATAATAGAGGCCATTCAACTTGGACCGATAATTTTGGCCAAGTCGGTAGGTGTAACAACTAACAGAGCAGCCCGTAGATACTAGATCATGATCTAGGCCACAGTGCACCGAAGGCTAGACTGAACATTCTTTTGAAATAGTAGAGTGCTTCCTCATTGGCATTGTTGAGTGAACGCTAAATTATAACTACAACATAGCGCTGGCCATTGTTCTTTAAAATCTTGATTTTCTGGAGCAACCATTTGCTGCATAAAGTGATAATGATTAATGACAACGAATTATTACGTACTCTATCATTGCTCCGAAGGCGAGCCTCGGGGAGGAGGTCCTGCAACTTGGAAACGAGATCATAGATTTGCTCATCAGTGATCCTGGACGAGCCTGACTGCCTGGACCGTGATCTCCGGCTCGACATCTCAGCCAATGCGGGTGCTTGCAATTGACGGGCTAGGGTATAAATATGCACTTGGGAGAGATGGGTGGTTTGATTTTGAAAGAGAGGGAGACAAAGATGGTGAAGGTTTATGGTTGGGGTGAGACAAGTTTGAGAGATAGGTGGTGGCAGACAAGGACGGGGAGAAACTAAGAGGGGGTGTAACGAAGAGAGGGAAGACTAAGTGCATGGAAGATGGAAATGGGTGGCTTCTGGGGTGTTAAATAGTGCTAGATGCAAATAGAGTCCATAGAGCAGGCAAGAGAAAGTGAGCTTATCATCTATCTTACACAGTGAACAACCCAGGCCAAGACACTGACCTATAGGGACGAAGCTACACTATGGCCCCAATAACAGTCATACGCAGGATATACAAAAGTGGGACGAGAATGCAGTGTAGTCCCCGACAGTCTCTCACGGACCGTTCGATCGAAAAACAATGATCTGAATCTTTCAAAAATACCGTGCAGATTTCTTACCGTGCAAAGCACTGTATCAAGGACTGCAGCGATCTATTATATCACTACATTGTTCACAGATCCGAACCGTCCGTAAGCTCGATCAGACGATCCACACCTATAAATACTGCTTAAGTTGCAATCCCTGTAGAGACTGCACCGAATCCTCATCCACAAGTGTGTATGAGAGAGAGAGAGGCCATACTGAGGAGCTTGTGAGTATTGTGGTACTCGTGCATTGCCCCTGCAAGTGGGAGGAAGCTCTGATCAACAGGAGATGAAATGCCGGTGAGAGAGATGACTTGGGGGCTAGTACTGTCAGAAGGAACCACGCATGCCATGTTACTTGACCTACCAAAATATGTGGGTTTATTGTTTTTTCCCCACATTTGGTATTTAATATATGTAAATGAAAAAAGAACAGTGAGTCTGCAGTTACTAGTAGATGGCTCTGTGCGAATCTCTTTGTACATGTCTAGGATTCAGTATACACCCACGCACGTAGCATACATCTCGTCTTCCTAAGCAGGAGTAGGAAAAGTGGAAGAGTAATGGCCTGAAGGAACAGCAACACCGGGTGAATTTCAGTGACCACACTATATCAACACGCAGTTGCCTCCTAGACAATGTACACTCTAATGGGTGTGTTTGCACATAGTTTACTAATTCATCTCAATATATCTATTCTATCAAATGAGGAAAATTAGCATCATTGAACTTTGTTCCTTATAAAAATCTGCTCTTGCATCACAAATTTAAGAGATAACCAGTACCATGCACACTGCTGAAACCATCAGTGCGAGAATTGATTAAAAGTAATTGCATGGTTAATAAATTATAAGTGCTGAATACCTCAGTATATATCAGAATTCAGCAGTGCCATGCAGGGTTTACAAAACCGAATCGAGAATGAAAATTGAAGATCCAACGGCACCGATTTATTATCAAAAACTGCAGGGTTTCAAAATCAAACGGGTTGATTTTTTTTTAAAAAAAATCAAAAATCGGATCGATCTTGTGGACGATTTTTTGAACGAAATTCACCGATTTTCAACCGGTTTATGTGACATAAAATTTTCCCGATTTTTTTTTTGAATTTGACCTGTTTATCAATTAATTTATGATTTCAAACCAACTCAATACGATCAATTTTCATGACTTTCCATCGATTTTCGTCTTAACCCTGGTGCCATGATGCTGACTAGTCCCCCTCATGGGTCGACCGAGCCTTAGCTTGGTTGGCGTGGTAGTAGTAGAAACTCCCGGTGGCTGACGAGAGTTCAATCCCTCGGATCAGATTTTCTCGTGCCTCACTAGAGTAGTTAAAAATGGGTGCACACGCGTACTCGTTAAGTGGAAAAACACGTTTCTACGCTCCGAAGGTTTTGAAACCTCTAATCACTTTCTTAGTGTGTGTCAAAGGACACATGCACCTGTGGTGTGAACGTGGTGCGCGTGAGTTATATACATCCGCTTGTACCCCTATAAAAATACAGGTGTGGGTCACATTGACAAGTGCTATTTACTCCCACTATCAGGAAGCATTGATAACGGTTCTGGGGATCGATGCATCAGATACAAGCATTGTTTCACGTACAAAAATGGAGTTAAACAAAGGAATGAGCTGGTTGCAGGTAAATTCTAACATGCAATCTCATGAAAAACAATTACTCTATGAACCCTTAGGTTTCCCTACTTCAGTCATTCCTGTTATGTTGCTCAAGTTGCCCAGATACAAAAATACAGTAACCAATGATTAGCAAGTTAGTTACATATGGCAATATACTATGCAAGCATTAAAGCTTTAAACATAATCATAACGCCTTTCGGAAATTTTGCGATTGGCTTGACCGATTAGCATACATAATCATGTATAGGCTTCAAGCTCTAACTGAATATAGAAGGATATAGGTAACTGAATATGGTTTGCAACAAGTTTCAATTAATTACTGCATCTTAATTACAAAAAAGGAACACTTTGATTCACCAGCCACAACATTTAGTTCTGTAAGCAACAAGAGATAGATGCATGGGATTATGGCACCAAATATGTTTGCGAACGGACTAGTTACATGTATAGATCGTAGAATGAATCAGTCCTTCCAGGAAACACTTGCTGCACAACTCAGAAGAATCATGCGGAATTTGACCGGTCAATGCGATTTGCGCAGCAGCTATAGTGCAACTACCAGTTGTATTGCAAGCATTTTATTCTTTCAGTGACAACTGAGCTAGTATGACATAGATTAGCCCTTCATAACCTCCAGAAGCTTAAGAGACGGTATTATAATGTGAACATGACAAAAAAAAACTTAAAAGTGTAATCATGTGCGTGCATGTGTACTTGCATTTTGATACCAAGATATATAGAACTCCTAAAAGCAAAGCCCAGCTACAAAGACTCAGTTTTTGCAAGCTAGTGACTAATTCGACGTGCAACATAGTAAAACATCACAGGAGAACATATATAGTTTCCAGGCGGTTAAATGCAATTGATAGTTTTAAACATTAGCTCATAAGCAGGTATTCATTCCAATGCAATGGTCCCATAAAATGCCCATGAATAAATTGGTAGAGAAATGGAATTCCAATGATGATAATGCACGGCATTTAAGAGCTTGAACGAGATCTAGTATACTGGTGAGAAACTTAATAATAATACAGAGGCATTTTGTATTATAAGATAATTTCGTAATGACAAACTAATGACACAGGACGTGCACAAGAGTTGGCTAATAAAGATCTTATTAGCCTAATAACAATCTGATTAGACAGCCAATCACAGCATATCACTGAACTAAAAATTCTCTCTGTCTCTCGAATATTCAATTCACAAGATCCACTGCCACTAATAGAGTAATCCTGGATCGTTAGGTGCTGCTACCTGTTTATAAAATTATCCCATTGACCTTTCCATAAAGTTAATTAGCCCTAGCTATGTTCTGAGCATAATTACCATCATAGGACTTCCATAGAATACAAATTGCAGGGTAAGCTACTCTGCAAGTCACTATGAAACTGAAGTACGATGTAAACACAGAATAAAATATCAAATCACCAATCAAAATCGGCTAGTGGGTGATGATCTAAGCGTATCCTGATGGCAGCATGTCTCACGGGGCACATGTAGCTCAATCCAATTAGTAGAAAACACCGTACAGGTTGTCACGTGGACAGAATTTTATTTATGCAGAACACTGTTGCCCCCACCCAAGGCCACACACACAAGTGGAATCAATCTCTTGTTTAAGTCCACACTTGATCAATCAAGAGAATCAAGAGTACTGCATATCTACTAAACAATAGGCCAAGTAGGCCTGCATGCTAAACAGATGCTAGGAATCACATGCATTATCTTAACGTATTGCACTACATTAACATGGCTCTCACATGCTTTACCTATTTTAATCTGTCACCCTGTTCGTACATAAAATTTGAAAAGTGTTATCTGAATCATGTGATATAAGTAAATTTGTAAAGCATATCAAGCAGAGACAATGATGAAGCCTCATGGTCCGATAGTGAAAAGATCCTCAAGCAGCAGGTCCAGTTCTGGAATGATTAGGATATGTGGGGTGGCAATATTGGCAATAAAAGTTGGCCTTTCCTACCTCAAATTCACATGATTTGGCCATCAGTTGGACAGTCTTTTGACTACCGACCTCCACATAGCATGATGGGGTCGTCTTGAGTAATGGTGAACAAAACTTTACATCTATCTCAGTTGGTTTATAATATCGTCATGTCTTTTTGCCATAATAAGTAAAGCAACTCTTTACCAGACAGAAGAACAAGTGAACTACAGAACAGAGTGACATCCTGAATGAAGAAAAAATACACCTAGGAATGTGTCTACAGGTATAGAAAGAACCCCCTCCTCTCAAAAAAAAAGTTTGGTTCTGTAAAGCAAGAAGTTTCCACACTCTTTATGTAACTAACAGGGTCCTTCATCAAAGCTGGAAATGACAGGTATTACTCTGACACAGGAGGAATCATCTGATCTGGAGATACTGAAGGTCAGCTGTCTTCAGTCCAACACACTTGTGAAATATACACCCACTTCTGGAAATCCAAGACCTACTTGTTGATAAATATTAGAACTAAAGTCCTGACAAAGTTCTTGGTGCCCAACAGCCGAAAGAATACAATACAATTGTTTCGATTAACAAGGAAAAGAATCCAGATCTGGCTGCAGAACCCAAACATGCTCATCATTGAAAGCTAGATTATACTAGGGTGGACTGTTGGTAAACAAGAGATTAAAATAGATACTTCTATTATTAGTGAATGTATATTATTTTAGGTATCATTGGCTAAATTTAAACACTAGCCTTGAATTTCAGGGTGAATGGGCCGGGTAACAATGAAAATAGAGTAAATTGGAAAATATCCCCCAAAAAGGAACTAAAAAGAACACACCAAGGTGATTACTGATAAATTTGTGTACCAACAGAGTTAAATAATCGCGTCTTAATAATGACTGTGGAATGAGAAAGCAAAATGTTCATGAGTTTCCCAGCAAAGCTTAATAGGAGTTGAATGGGCTGGGGAAATAGCTTCGAGAAGGGAGTTCGAGAAAAGGAAGTGTGAAGCGCATGGCAAGTGCACATGTCGACACTGAAAGCTTCAACTCCCATCATTTCGTGCATGTTGAGGTCACCATATTCATGTCTGAACTTCGGTCCGTGTGTATCTGTTTCATCCAAACAAAATACTAAAGTGGCACAATACAGATATAAGGTATTGCTTCATCTAGGGAGGGGCAATCTCTAGTTAGGCTGGAAAGAAAATCAGCATCGCCTGATGAAAGGAACAACTTTTTCATGATAGTCATAGGTACAAGTTAACTGAAAACGCAAACTACTACCAGTGAACTTTCTATATGATTATTCCATTCAAACCCATTCTGAAAGATATATCTTCTGAATTTTCCGGATGTAAAACTCCACATAGTTTCTCCGACAGCCTGAGCACAAACTCAGCTATCCGAACTAATACATAGACCAAGGAAAATGAACAACGCAATAGGCCCAGCATTTTGCAACCGCATTACATTTTTTCAGAGGAAAATTGCATGGAGATACCTTCGAAGAGACAGTTACAGCTTGCTAGTCTGTCACCACAGATGTTAATATTCTTTTGTGGTATTTCCAAGGCTCCCATATTACGGAAGGGGAACATAAATAATTGAATCTAGGTATTCTTATCTGGTTAAGTTGATTCTTGCTAGGTAAAAAAACTACACACAATCACTCACATATTGAACTAGGGTTACATAATATTCAGTAAACATTCATCTCGAGATGCAGTTACTAATTGGGAATTGTTATCATGGCAAAATAGTGCTGTCAAAAAAAAATTAATAAGAGATCAATTGTATTGTCTCCTATAAACAAAAGTGAATCTAAAACCAACTAATTTCCGTTATTGATCAGTATACCTACTTTATTTGATCAAATACTTCATCAGTAAAATAATGTGTGTATACCTTCAATAAATAATTGCTCAGTCTACTAAACATGATTATTGCTACTGGGAACATGCATTGAAAATTTCTGAAAACAACTAAACAGCACAAACACAGCTAGATTACAAAACCTATTTGATTCCATGTGTACCAAGACGGAGTGATGCCTCTTGATCTACTGGTCAAGCTACACTCAAGGACCTTTTTCACCAAGTAAGCCATTATCCCTAGTTTAGTAATGCATTCTGAGTTATAGACCATAGATGAGAAAAATGTTGATTCCAGAACAGGGGGACAATTGCAACATGAAAGGGGTAGGGGCTAAGATGCTAACAATAGGGTGATTTGTCTAGTAGTAGACTAGTACTGTTTAGAGGGATACTGCAGGCATCCCATTGGTCCTAAATGTTCTTTTGTAAGCGGACAGTACAGGCTGAATAAAGTAAGAAGGGAACGAGAAATTGGGGGGGAAACAGTTGCAGCCTATGTGTAGCTTAATGTATGCTTGCATGCAAACAAGATCTACTTTACACAAATTCCGATTTGAAGCCAGAGAATCTTCACTCCCAATAATTGGATAATTAGTGAATGAAGATTTACATTGTTTACAAGAAAGAAGTTTGTTGAATCCGAGATCTTTATGTTCAACAGCGTTGCTCGAGAAGTATCTTTTATACTCCACTTTCAAGTATGGAGCGTAAGATAAGGTCACTGCATACAAATCAATTGATATTTCTAAAACTAAACCTACCTGGCTAGTAGCTTCTTAACCAACATAGGGCTAAGTCTAGAGCCCAGCATGTAGATCAACGTAATTAAATCCTTCCAAGGTTAAGACACATGATAAGATCCAAGGTTAGAATGGGCCTAGCAGTAGAACTATTTTATCATTGAAAAGAACCATGATAAGCTTTGTAGATTTTGAGGAGTCCAAATATAGTTGGGGCAAGACAAATAAACAAGTTCCATTTGAACGAAAAAGTGTACCAATCCCCATTGCAGTTTAACAAATGTTATATTTCTGATGATATGATGTTCATGATTGCAGTCTGCGGAGAACAGGAAGTTCATTGAATCGAGCAAAATTGTGGCTGATGGGGATTTGCAGAACCAATAGACAGAGAAATGTTATTAATAAAGAATGGGGTTAGTTTGAAGGTTTCCTTTGTTGTTCATTTCCTACTCTATCATTCTGCCCCATATCACAAGAAAGGTGCGTCAATAGTCAGTAAGAGTACAAGACACATGCTGGTATAGCTTATAAATTCTACGTGGATCGTATATATACTAATATGACACGAAAACCTTTGTAGAGTTAAATATAAAGTAATCCTTCCCAGACACCAACTCAAGATGCAAACCAGGCCTGCAATTGACATGTCAAGGCTTTTTATTGCTTCGTTAGCGTGCAAACACATGAAATTTGGAAAGGAACTTAATCCATTCAATAGACACCGATATGCACCAACGACATCACATCTCACTTGAAGCCTAAACCTTCATCAACATCCTGATCGCTAGGGTCTCTCCAACTACGCATCTCATGAGAACGAGCATCTAAGAACCTAAGCACGGGCACATCCAAGCAACACTTTTTTTATAAAAAAGAAAAAGAAAAAATAAAGGCAAGTGCAACATATAATGCTAACGAAGCAGAAAGTAAACCAACTCCTAGTCCCCAAAAAAACATCGAAACAAGCCATAATATCACCAAAAATTTGAAAGGGGAAAGGGAAAACTCACAGCGAAACCCTAGCTGGAGATCGCGTCAAAAAAATAGGGAGACCGCGTCATAGAACCGACGCAGAACGCCATAAGGGAAGCCGCACTGGGGTTCAATCCAAACGAGCACAGGAATTGGAGCAGAATCTGCAATCCCAAAGTTTCGCGGGGAATCGCGAGAGCGGAGGAGAGGGATGGAGTGGAAGTGCGAACTGAAGCGATCTGGGCGCGGAGCGAGCTCCTCCGCCGAGGCGAGGCGGCGCGACGCGTCGGGAACCGCGTGGCTTCGGTTGGGCCTTCTCGGAAGGGCTAAATGGGCCACTCGGGACTCGGGAGTTGGCTTTGCCGCCTTGGCTCCGCCGTGCTGGGCCCGTGTGCTGACGGTGGGTTTGGGTCGGAAACGTAGCTGCGATTTGGACGCAGGCAGCCCATAGCCGAGGCCGCCTTCCTTGCGGTTGCGGTGGCGAGGTTGACGGATTCAATGCGTCGCGGGAGGTTGTTGTCGCCGGGGCTGCGCGTGCGACCAGCCAGAGTGAGCCGAGCCGAGCCACCCACCCGCCACACGTCTCCATCCATCCGTCCACCTCCAACCAGGTGCTGGGGTACTACTGCTGTCGCTATGCAGCGTACCGAAAAGCGCCAGAGGAGAGGGCCTTCCGCTTCTCCTTCGCTTGTCCGGTTGGAACTCGATCGCAAGCTGCGGACGAACGAGCGAATCAATCGATGGGATGGGAGCCAGCAGCCAGGCACGGTCGCATGGGCAATCAACAAACGCCAACGGAACTCGTGTGTGCGCATCGCTGGCGCAGCGTCGTGTCGTACAGCCGTCTCTGTCAAGCGAGGAGAGATTAAACAATTGGTGGCACTAGCGTCCAAAATGCCGTCCCGGTGGCCGGTTAGAGCCGCTAATATAGAAAGATTAAGAGCGTGCGTGTAGAATAGTATATACTTGTGGTGCAGTGACGGGGGAAAATAAAAGATAGGAGAGAGCAGAATGGCCGATATGTGTGCGGTGATCTCATGATTTGCGATTCCCAGGCTAAAACAGTAAATTAGTAGGGGTACGCCTTTGTTGTGAGTCCACTGTCCATGCACTTTGGGTTCTCATTTCCTCGACGCTTCCAGGCATGGATCACACCTTGGCCTGCTAGCCCACGAGGACTCGGGAACCAACACAACCATCCCATTAAATCTGTCAGCCGTTTCTTACTTGCAAACTGCCAGGACGCACGAGCCATAAGCACCTGAAAGATGAAAGTTTCTGAACCACGACATCAACATTGCACGTACAGCCCCTTTCATTCAGCGTGGCCTGCACCATGCCTATCGATCACCGGAGTCCCAGAGTAAACAATTGGAGTAGTAAAAACCCGTCTCCACGTACACGGTACAGACGATCCTTCTCGTGAATGAATCCATCCTACGTATTCGTATCTTTGTATGGACTGTGGGAGCGTAGTGATATAATTCCTCGTTTCTACTGGATGAGAAAGGGAGAGAAGGGGGGAGGAGCGTTTGTTGCGGCTGAGATATGCCTGGGCGGGGTGGTTGGGCGCGACGTCTCCGTCGGAGGTGACCGGACGATTGACCAGCTCGATCAATCGGTGTGGGAACCGGACCGAACCAAACCAGACGCGTCGTCGCCAATCGCTTCGGTTTTCGCGTGTGGTGGCGCTCATCGTGTGTACCCTCCTAATTCCTTATCGATGCCGGTGGTTCACGCGCGTGACGTCGGAGCGGAGCGGATTGGACTTGTTGGACGGTTGGAACCCGCGCGTCCGCCCCGTCCGAAACACACAGCCACGTACGCGGCGGCAAAGGTAGCGGCGTGGTGGCAGCAACACGTCAGTCGCCCCGCGCCTCCGCGGCCACGTAGGCGGCAGATTGGACAGAGTGGGGGGGGGAGCACGCGGTTTACAAATCTGAAGCCCCTCCCCACCCCTCTGCTGTGCCCGAGAAGCACGTGAGCCCTTGGCCTCTATCGCAACTGAAGAGTGCGAAAACTCATCAACACCGTGGCAGCTCCCGCGAGCGCGGGAGCAAGAGGTTTCGCGCTGCCCGTCTGTGACAGCGACGCTCGCCCGCACCTGCCCACGCTCATCGACGTCATTTTTGTAAAATAATGCGTTGGAGGGCTAGATTTACGTATGAACGTCCCAACTGCTCACTGACCCCATATCACCTCCAGTTCTTACTCGGACAATTTTAATCGCATTTTTTTCTGTCCCGATCCCGAGTCCTGGCATGTTAACTGGACAGCACTGGGTTAACTTAGGATTTTGATCCATAAACAACGGCCTTTTGCATTTGATTTCTGCAGGTCAATCGACGTATCTGCGATTTGAATGGACTAAATAGATTACATATTAGTAGTACTAGTCTTAGATGCATTACATATTAGTAGTACTAGTCTTAGATGCAATAAATTTAGGCCAAGGATGGCTTCAAGTAGAAGGGAGAAGGTAAGGTGTCAGCTTAGAAAACCTCTCGTACTTCAGTGTTCACCAATTTCGCACGGATCGATCAATGAAAAGCAAACAAGTAGCCTTCCCTTGAAGTGACATTTAATTTGCAACAAGTTGGAGCCCAGCAAGCCACTGCATGAACATACGAAATGAATCATTGGACGCGGTGGCTAACATGCATGGGAAGGAGAGGACGAGAGGCCCTCTTCTTCTTGTCTCTCTCTAAGGGTCTGTTTGTTTGAGCTTTGGATTCTCTAAAAGCTGATTTTGGATTGTGGTTTTTGAGAAGCTGATTTTTTCAAAAGCTAGAATCTAAAAGCACATATGAAGTGGATTGTGGATTCTAGTGTATATGAGTGGGGTGGATTGTGAGAATCGGATTTTAGAATCAGCCTGTTTATTTCTGATTCTGCTTTTGGGACCAAAATCCAGAATCAAAAGCTAAAACAAACAGGCCCTAAGAATCAGTTGTTATTGAGTTGCATGTACCAACCAGTTCACCCAAAAGCTTAAGCTGATGAGAAAAGGTAGGCAATTCACTTATACTTCAACACTCCCCCTCACGTATAGGTTCCCTCAGGCCTAAAACGTGGAATAGAAGTAGACTGCAATTATATTTTTTAATTGCGTCAATCGGGTCTTGAACTCGAGACCTCTTGGCTCTGATACCATATTGAGTTGCATACACCAACCAGTTCACCCAAAAGCTTAAGCTTATGAGGAAAGATGGGCAATTCACTTATATTTCAACACTCCCCCTCACGTGTAGGCTCCCTCAGGCCTAGGGCGTGGAATAGAAGTGGACTGCAATTATTATTATTTTTAATTGCACTAACCGGGTCTTGAACTCGAGACCTCTTGGCTCTGATACCATATTGAGTTGCATGTACCAGTCAGTTCACCCAAAAGCTTAAGCTGATGAGGAAAGATAGACAATTCACTTATACTTCAATCGTTGTAGCAGATACCATCTCGGCTGCTCTCCTCATTGCGAGCGAGTGATAGATCGTGGGCCTTAAGCATGCTTGTGTAGAACGAAATATCACATCGCGCGGGCAAGCAAGAGGGCGGTTAGCCATGTGAGCTCAAATCACTTTAGAGCAGGGGAGGGGATCAGTGTGGTCACAGCTCAGATCGACGAACTATCGTGCATGTGGCTCCTCCGGTCCTCCCCATCCATGGATTGCTTCAGTCCTAGAGCTGCGCGTCCGTGCCAGCACTTTCATGCATCTGCAGGAGCTCTGTTAAAATTGAAGAAGAGGAGAAGTCCTAACTAACAAGCACTCTTCCTCCTCTTCTTTTTTGAAATTTGTTGGAGCTCTGTCATTTTACTGAGAAGAGAGGTAAATTGGACGGTCGCATCAATGACATTGACACACCAAGAATCGACAGCAACTCATCTGAAATGTTACAAGATCATTTTGTATATATGTATATGACCCTCGACTCAATTAATTGCTCTTGTTGAAGTAGTAGTGGCCGTATTCCAATCGTGTGAAAACTATTAAAATACTATAGATTTTAGCACATATTTCAAAAAACTCTGGATTTTAGTAACATTTGTTTCATAAAGCTGCAGGTTGTAATTTCTTCGATAACAATATTACTGCTCTAATATATATGACCAACATGACAGTCATGCAATCCCACTTGGCCTGAAACCAAACAGAGTTGATCTGGCTCAAGGAAGGACAGTGACATGGTTCATATACTGTTCGGTTATTCTTAAGCCGAATTTCCTTCACATTGACATAAGATAATCCAATTCTTTTTTCTTTTCTCAACGCGGGCGATCTATGCATTTGTCTCTCTTTTCTTTTATTATCACTCCATCTTTTTTTCCCCGATTCATGCATCGAGAAAGTTTTGGCCTTTATAATTATTCCCGATTGGTGGGCTAAGTTGTCATCACCCTCCAATTTGTTAAAGTTAAGTACAGTTGGGAGGAGAGGAGATAATTTTTTTAGCCAAAACATTACGGACCTGAAAGGAGGCACAGAAGGAGAGTAAAGGAAATGAAGAAGAGAAAAAAATAAATCGTTGTTGCACTTGGTGTCATAGGATTGGAGGGCACCCCTTTTAGGACAGATCCCTTAATCCCATGCATGGCATATAGATTAAGAAAATATTAAAAGTAACTAGATTATTTCTAATTATTATCACGGAGCACTAAATTCAATGCATATGTGTAGAGAATATAAAGCAAAGATAGATATTTATTAGAGATATAGATGAAACATTGCACTAATATATGAAATACACCTTATAATTGTGGATAAGACTATTCAGAAAATACGTCTTATAAACTTGAAATAGAGAGTAGCACTTTCGTTGAGATTGCAACATCTGTCTCTCATCCAACAAATGGATACCAAAACATGTTCACCAAGTAGAATCCCATGTAAACCAAAAGATTCCAACTCAGTAGCACAACCACTACTTATAGCCCTAATTTTAACTTACGATCAAGGGTGCCAAAATAAGGATCCCAAGGCCCAAGCAGGGTTGTATCGTAGGAACGTATCTTGAAAATCGTGATTACAAATATCGGAAGGCCATTCTTCCTAGTTAAGACCCTACATAAATTCAGGACAGAAATAGTTCCACATGTTTTTTTTTTAAAAAAAAAGGACACATGGTTGTTGGTACACATAATTATAGATCGAGATTTTGATAACCGTGTAGCTAACACATGACTATTGCAAAAGTGTTGCGATGGAGATGCAGCACTTCGAAAACTATGAAGTTTCAGCAGCCGGTGGCTGGCTTGGTTAGATCCGCATGAAGTACAGACTACAGAGGTAGGTTGGTGCCGCGCAGTTTTCTCTGCCGTCGAGCAGCGAGTACAAGACGCTGACGCGACCTGAGCTTCCCTGCCTGCGCTTTTTTTAGACATTCTGCAATTCTGCACCGTTTCCTCTCATGTTCTCTCCAGTAGTCCAGTTCAGCGAGATGCCCATGCATCCCACTGTCTGAGAGGCCAATAAGTACGACTGAAAAGTAAATCTCCCTGGTACCGGTACGTTCTTGTTGCAGCGAGCGGCAGATCCTTGCACTGGGAACAACAGAACAATGCTTTCTGAAAATGAAAACTGACTGTTAATGGGAACTAGCAAGCTGGTCTGCGCGTGTATCATTTTAAAGTATTTTTAAATAACTTGGCTATATATATATATATATATGATTTTGTTTTTTGAAAATAGATTATTACATAACTTTATTTGTGATGTTTTGATATTAGAAATTATATGAGAGAATATAGTCACTTCATTTCCTAATACTTGTCACATGTGACTGAAACTTTCTTTCCCAAATACTTGCATAGTAAAATAATAAACATAGCATAATATAATATTTTCCATTTATATCGTCATCCTTTAATTTTATTATTGCAATGTTTGTCTCTTTTTTCCGATACTTCTTTTAGTGCATATTACATTGCTTATACCGGTATAGCTAATTAAACAATTTTCATGTATCATTCTCTTAATCTTTTCGTTCCACTTGGAGGTCCAAATACAAAGTCATAACGTTTTCCTTTCTCTGAGAATTTTTAGCATATTCTATATTTTCTTAGCGACCGTAATATATATATTCCTTACATTATTATTTTTTCCTTAAATTAGCATATTTCTAGAATTTATTTCTGAATAAAGCCAAATTATATATTTTGCACTTAGTATGGAATTAAAAAATAATCCCTAATTTCCTTTTTTTAGCTGCTATTTTGCATTTAATTTGAAATTTAAGGTTTTTATTTAGAGTTCATATGAAAATCGAATGGCTAATTTTGTTTTGTTTTTATTCTGAATCTATGCTAATTTTCATTTTTATTTTTATTTTACATGTCAGTTTTAGGTTAGAATTTGTATACAAATCCTTTAGCTAATTTTTATTCTGAATTTCAACTATATATGGATTTTAATTTGGAGTTGTATGGAGGTTAAATGGTTGATTTTCTTTATTTTTATTTTGAATTTCTGTTATTTTTGTTGTACTTGGTATGGACTCTTTTTCTAATCTAAGCCGTTATTTTATTTTTTATTTAATTTCAAATATTAGTTTTAGGTTAGAATTGATATACAAATCCAACTGCTAAGTTTTATCTCATTTTTATTCTGGGTTTTAATTTGGAGTTCATGTGAAAATCAAATGGCTAATTTCTTTTTATTTTTTATTATGAGTTTATGTTATTTTTATTGTACTTAACATGGACTCTTTCTTTTAATCTAATCCATTATAATTCAGGTCTACTAGATAGATGGTTAGATACTTTTCTTTAAATGGTAACATCCAATGGCTACTATAGTACTTGGCATGGACTCTTTCTTTTAACCTAAGCCGTTAACTTTTAATATAGGTCGTTATAACTTGGATCAGTTAGATAGACGGATATATATTTTTCATTAAATAATAACATCTAATGGCTATTATAGTTCAACTTAGTTAGGGTCCATTAGATTAAAGGCCGAACATTTTCCTTTTTTGTGAAAAATTCTAGCATATTCCTCTTTTTTCTTAATAACTCTCCGTAAGCTTTTAATATATAATAGATCTAGAAGTTATTAACTTAAATCTGAAGTTTCATGTTTGAACCAACCAAGGTTCTGTTGGATCTGCTAATAGACTATTTTTGTTATTCTTGACAGCCGCAACAAGATCTCACATCAGCAGTTGAGACGACGTCAGAGAGTGAGGGAGAGACTGAAATATGGTTGTCCGCTCGGCAAAGACGGTGACACCGTAGCAGTGTTAGCTCGGCTAAGACAGTGACCTGTAGCATTGTTAGACCTAGGTGTAAATGGATTAGTCCAACACTAGCATTTGAGTTGTTGTATAGTTAGTTTAGGACCATAAACATATCAACTAGACTACTAGACCTTAATAAGGACGAAAACACAAGCGTGGGCACGCACTTAAACACTACTCCATTATATGTACTAGTACTAGTCTCTACTCATAAGCCAAAAAAAAAAGAAACCTGAACAGAGAGGAGCCCAGTTTATTTTCGCATCGAGTATACTACAATGGTAGTACATTAAATAATTTATAGACAAGCATATCAAAGTGGTTGAATCGACTTTAAGCTGGTTCAGAGTCTTCAGACAGTTTGTGCAAAAGAGGAACAAATACCCTAGACAAAGACAAGCAAAGAAAAAAACAAATTTTAAAATATTTTTTTAGTTTATACTAGCACTGCCGATCAGGCAGGCATCCGATGAAACGAAAGGGAGATAGATGGATACGCGAAAGACATACGCCGTCTGCCTGTACAGCCAGCTGAGCGGAGGCTGCACAGAATCCACGTAAACTTCAGGTGAGCTGGCTGGTGGCCGCTTCCCCATTTTCTATTTCTGAGGCCTGCCGGTTTCCAATTTGGACGAGCCAAACCAGGCGGGGAGAGAGAGAAAAAAAAGAGGAATAAAAAGGGAAAGAATCCCAATTCCCAAAGTACTACACACGAGAGAGGGGAGGACTGGAGGAGAGAGCAGCACACTACAAGAGAGAGAAGAGAGAGAGAGAGAGAGAGGGAGGGAGGAGGGCAGATGCAGAGGCTGCAGCGTAGGCAGAAGCATTAGAAGCGGGCAGTTGTAACCAAGTGGCAGCAGTAGATACAGCCATCTATCTCTACAGGTATAAATTCTTCCTCCCACATCGATAGGGGGGAAGAGGGAGAGAGGAGGGGGCAGGAGGAGTGTGGTGGGGAAGGGGATTTCTTGGGTGCGGGGTGATGGGGAGGAGCTGATTCGGTTCCAAGGCGCGATCATTGAGAGGAGATTTGGGGTCTGTGATTTCCCATGGGTTCGATTTAGGTGCGTTTCATGTGATTATTTCTTCCTTCTTCTTTGTGTCTTGTTTTGATCGGCTTGGATTCGTATTATCTGTGTTGGGGTGAAAGATTTGGTTGTTGGGGAAGGATTTGGGGAGATCGATTGGGTTCTCGGTGGAAGATTCGATTTTTACGCCTTGTTTGATTCACGCGGTCTCCTCAGATCTGAAATGCTCACCCTGGTTCTTGATCCGGTTGTTCTTGTCGATTTCATCTTCGCTTACTTTATTTTCCTGTAAATTTCATTGCTGCAGGTCACAGCAAGGAGATTGGCAAGCAAGCCAATATTTTTTTTCTCTTTTTTGATCAATCTCAGAAGAGCAGGAGGGAGCAAAGCAGCAAGAAAATAAATTGGGAACAAGGGAGAGAAAGCATGATGCTGGAAGGCAAATCCTGCCTCGTCTCGCGCTCCCTGCCGAGCTCCTGCGAGCCGGAGTCCGAGTGGGCGTACCTCGCGCACGAGGTCCTCAGCGGCAAGCGCCCAGCACCGGAAGATGTCGAAGTTGAAGACCTGGACGAGGTTGGCGGCGGCGGCGGGAAGCGCAGCAAGCCGCCGTCTCCGCAGCCGCACACGCCGGACATCTCTGAAAGCCACGGCTCCAGCCGCCATGCCTCCTCCGGTGGTGGAGAGCAGCATGGCAACGGGAGCAACCTCATCAGTTCAATTGGTCGCGACCTGACCATCAATTGCCTCCTCCGGCTGTCCCGGTCGGACTACGGCTCGGTGGCCTCCCTTAGCCGGGACTTCCGGTCCTTGGTGCGCAACGGGGAGATCTACCGCCTGCGACGGCAGAATGGGGTGGCGGAGCATTGGATCTACTTCTCTTGCAATGTTCTAGAGTGGGACGCATATGACCCATACCGCGGGCGTTGGATCCAAGTGCCCAAGATGCCACCAGACGAATGCTTCATGTGCTCTGACAAGGAGTCACTCGCTGTGGGCACTGAGCTGCTCGTGTTTGGGATGGCACACATTGTGTTCAGATATAGCATCCTAACCAATTCATGGACGCGGGCTGATCCAATGAACGCACCGCGGTGCCTGTTTGGGTCAACAAGTGTTGGGGCAAAGGCATATGTTGCGGGGGGCACTGATTCTTCTGGCAGGATATTGAGCTCCGCAGAGATGTATGATTCTGAGGCGCATACCTGGACGCCCCTTCCTAGCATGAATAGGGCTAGAAAGATGTGTTCTGGGGTGTTCATGGACGGCAGGTTCTATGTGATAGGTGGTGTGGCCAGCAGCAACAAGGTATTGACATGCGGTGAGGAATATGACTTGAAGCGGCGGTCTTGGAGGGTCATCGAGAACATGTCTGAGGGCCTCAATGGAGTGACTGGTGCTCCTCCGCTTATTGCAGTTGTCAACAACGAGCTTTATGCTGCTGATTACAGTGAGAAGGATGTAAAGAAGTATGACAAGCAGAACAATAAGTGGCACACTCTTGGAAAATTGCCTGAACGGTCTGTGTCGATGAATGGGTGGGGCCTTGCTTTCCGAGCATGTGGTGACCGATTGATCGTAATCGGAGGCCCAAGGACTTCTATTGGTGGTATGATTGAGCTCAACTCATGGATCCCGGATGAGCGACCGCCTGTGTGGAATTTGATTGCCAGACGGCCATCCGGGAACTTCGTTTATAATTGCGCTGTGATGGGTTGCTGAGTCCACTGAATAAAGATTGAATGCAGTGGATATTTAAGAAGTATAGTATGCACAAAGGCAGCCTGTTCATTTGCTTCAGCCCTGATTCTTCGTAGCGAATTCTGCCTTCTGCCCAGTTTCAGAACTTAACTGGACATTTGCTGAGCGGTAGCAGTCTCATGTAACCCTTGAGTTCTAATACTTCTGTTTCCCTCGCTAATCCATTTCTACATTTGCATTTGGATCAACTGCTCGTGATGTCAAAGATACGAGACTATGCAAAACAGTTTTATATTAATAATCTAGAAACAACTTTCAGATGGCTTTTCACTATCAATGAACAACCTGTTAAGCAATACTTGATTCATCTCTGGCTGCACCAAAGACATGATCATCAATTATGAATATCGTGCCTTATATTCACTGGTATAACTTTTTTATCCTTCTAACTTGCTTCATGGTATGCCGGTCTTTCTTGAATTGTGTTATGAGCTTCTGAGTAGGTGATGATATGTTTGTTTTGCTGGTTGTGAATTCTTATGATTTATATGCTCTATGATGCTTGTGCTGACATGGCTTGGTATTGTTCTTGTTTTAGTTGTCGACGGTCACTTTATTGATTTGTTTGATTCAATTAGTTTTTTTTCTGTTCATATTTGCTTGAACTGATGTTTGAATTAGTCTATCGAATATGAGTGTGATGCTTTCCTTTCTGATGGAGTAAGCAAATTAGCATTGCTTCTTCAAAATTGGCATTTGAACAGACAAGAAACCAAATGTTACCTTTTGTGTTGGCCACTTGATGACAGTTTCCAGGAATTCATGGTTCTATTGTCGGCCCTTCTATTGCGGGCATTGTTGTCTAGCGTTACTTTCTGTCATAAGTTTGTGTATCATTGAATGATCCCTGAAAAGGTGAAAACTCTACAGACGATTAATTTTGCATGTTCCTTTTTAGTTATTTCATCAATTAGACATCATTCACTATTAGTATGCTGCAATAAGCAAATACAAGGGTTTCATTAGAAATTTCCTAAGGTGAAGAAAAGAGCAATTTACAACTGCTATTTATCATAATCTTTGAGTGGGTTTATCTGCATGGCCAATATGTTGCAACAGTATTTGGAATCACAAGATTATATAAGCTTCTTTGGGGTAGTAAATCTTGGTAGTTCTGTATCATACATCTCACATCGCGCCTGGGAAAAAAACTGAATGGTGCGTTATAAATTCAAATTGTAGCGCTTGCTTTATAAAGGATGCTCGCATTACCTGTCAATGTCAGCCTTACATAATTATGTGTTAATACATTCGGAGATCTTGCCATTTGGAGCCAGAGCAGGGTTGATGAAAGAGCGATGCACTCTGTTCCATCACAGCAGTTGGCTACTTTACAGCCAAAAGGACAATGCCATTTTAATATAAGATTTTTTAGATGTAACTCTGTAGAAACTTTAGTCACATTTGTTGTGAGTAATCGTCAGGGATGGCCTGGAATATGGGGTTTATGAAACATAAGCTGTATGGAGCAGGAAGTGAAGGGAAATGACTTACGTTGTCAAGTTATATAGCTCATGCATATCGGATGGAAGAAGTAGAATCATGCTTTTATTTAAGAGTTGTGTTTTGTCGCATTATGTTCAAATTTGAATAGCATGTTTGGTGCTGTTATTTACGTAAACAGCAGATATCATTTTGCATGAAAAATGCTGTGCATGACCATATCTTAATTGAGTTTGGCATATTGTATAATGTAGTTTGCTGTCAGTGTCAATCTCTATTAGTAACGTGGATTGTAGAAATATGGTTGCGAAAGCTTCTTTTGCAAATTAGAATTACTTGTGACCTGTTTGTGTTGACCCTGTTCGTGCCGTCCTGTTTGTTTTGATTTTATAGTTCAATTTGCTAAAAGAAAGCAGGATAATTTTCACTGTAGTTACATTTTAAGAAGTAAATTTACAGATATTTGTGAACCTTGCTTCTTGATGAGACATGCTGTTGTTCCCTTGCGTGCATGTGTGCCTTGTAAGGCCGAGAACTGCATGCTGAAACCTGTGCTGGCTGTTTCTGATTCTTGACTAGTGTGCTTACATTTCTATGGGTTATCAGGTCAAGAAGCCTTAGAATCCGATATTGTTCCATCCATGACAAGTAACCGAACTTAATAGAACTATGCATAATTTCTAGCCGAAAATTGCAGACTTATTCTTGGAACAGAACGAGGAATGACTCCACGGACGATCGATGAAAATGTGCAGACTGCATGCGTACCTGAAATTGCTCTTGTACGTTGCGTGAAGCTTTGTCTTTTGACTCAGGATGGCTATCCATTCCACAGGATGCCCAATCTGGCGTCTTGTTTTCATTGTGGCGGCGCTCTCGTGACCAGGGCTGTAAAAAAAGCTGAGTCTCGAGCTTCTTGAGCTCGGCTCGAACTTCAAACGAGTCGATCTCAAGCTTGATTCTAAGCTCGCGAGCTTCAATGAGTCAACCCATTAAAGCTAAGGAAATCTACTATAGGTAATGAATAACTTGTTGAATATTACTCCATGTTAATGAAAGACTTAGGGCTAACTAATACATGAACTTGATGAACTAAGCATTATCACAAAATAAACATTAATGCGGAACTTAAAATTGTTGGATTTACTAACCCAGAGAAGATGAAGATGTCATAAGTTTTTCGTTCGGTGGTTGATGTGTTGCCAGTGAAGAAGCAAACACCGTGATCCTCACGGTGCTAGAAGCGGGCTTCAGCAGCCTTAGCGCTAGCTTAGTGGATCGGGCAATGTCGGGATTGAGCCAAGCTCGAGAGTGGAGCGTTACCTCACGAGCGCCGGCCTCTCCCATTATATTCTAGCGTCGGCTGACGGGACCGCAACTAAATTCTGTTGGACGCTCCTGATCTGAATGCGCGGTTAGTTGAGGTAGGTTTGGACCTAACTAATCTCCGGTTCTTTAGCTCATGCAAGAGATCACAATTAACAGTTAACTCGTACCGAATTTACTCGAGTTGAGCTCAAGTTTGAGCTTTTCTTATTGTTGAAAATTGGTGCATGTTGAATTGTTACAATTGCCAAGCTTACTTAACTTTGGGTCGAACCGAACTCGAGCTTAAGTCTAGACTCGGATCTTAACTTAAGCCCGTTCGAGTTTCTACTTAGCTCGAGTTTGAGAGGCTAGATTCGCTCAAGCTCAGTTCGTTTGCAAGGCTGGTGGTGGTACTTTATAGCATGGCCGCATGGCTGCCTAACCTTTTCTCTGTCTGCAAAATATTCCACGGAGTGCATCGCATTCTGAACAGGATCGCAATAATTTGATAGCAGTCGCTGTTGTACTATTCTGGTATTGGGTTCTGTGGTGCGGTCACTGCAACTGCAGGAGTGCATGCTTCAGTTGCCGCAAAGTATTTTTTTTCCTTTTGGGTCGGGTCGGGTCGGTTGATTGTATGGACATGTTCTTCTCGTTCCGTTTTGCCCGTTATTTGTTGCTCTCAACCACTGTCTTTAATTTCTTGTCCTATTGTATTTAGGTCTTTTGTTCGAGAGTTCCAAATTCGCCGTCTCTTTTACATTCCTGTTTGACCTGTGCTCTGAAACGTCTGAGCAGGTCGAAAATTTCAAATTTGTGAGGTATTTTGTTGCTATGCTCATGAGTTATGACCAACATGAAATAAGGCTAAAGCAAATTTGCGGGTCCAGTTTACACACTGTATAATTTGCGCTTTTGCAGCTGGAGAGGAGAGAACATTCCAGCGGAGGATATATCTCTGCGTATGAAATCATGCCCATCCTTTATTCGCAAGCATGCATTAGGCCCCATTTCTCACGTCTTCTCACCCCTACTTATTTTTCCACTGAAAATTCCGTTTTTTTTTTCTCCTCGTCATCTTTTCCCCTTCCTTTTTGCAAGGACGGAAACGCAATTACGCATTGAGTGGCCAGAAGAATCATTGCGTGCTGTGCTCCTGGTGATGCGTTCCCGCAAGTTGTAAGAAACTTTCCTCTGTTTTTTCGCCATCAGTTTTCTTCCTTCCCCGCCCATCAGTCCTACCGGTCGTCGCCGTCGCGGCTCGCCGTTCTCATTGCAATAAAAGACGTCGTCTCAGTGGCGCCGGCTCTACGCTCTCGGGGCTGGGTCGGCCTCGTGGCTTCAAACCATTGACCGTTCAAGTCTACGTTTCACGGCTGATTTTACGTGTTCAGCCGAAAATGCTTCATTGCTCAATGTGTTCGGTATGCACAGTTTGTTTTCGACTTGTCTTTGAACTTTTTGAAGTGAACGTTTGTTCCTTCGGTGATTTGGGCTTCTGCTGATTCGGGAGGCTGCGTGCTCTGGACTAGGCCCGGACATTAATGGGCTTCTCAAGGCTCCGATTCGGGCCCTGGTTTGGGCTCTAAGTCCATTCCATCCTGTCATCTCCGTAGGCCCTGGCTGCAACATGGGATTTTTTTTCGATTTTAATCAAAATTAAAATATTTTTGTACAAATTTATGCGTTCTAATTATGTTCTCGCTGTATGCTTGCCTCGTCAAGACGAGCAGGGGTAATAGAACTGCCACGTTGGTGTGAAGAAAAAAAAAACAGAGAGCCAAAACTACTTATTCGGATTCCTGGGATGGGCTGCAGCTGCCACATAAATTCATAGAGAAGGCTATGGCGACGTTGGTTTGTCCTGGGGTTCCTTGTTGATTCCCGAGGAGGCCGACAATAGCAACTGTGAAGCAAGGGTACACATGTGAGTGCAGACTGCAGAGCAGAGGTGTGACACTGGAGGACGATAGATGACATGTACAATCTATTAATGTTTCTATGTTTGAAAAGAAAGTTAGATTTCTAATTTTGTTAGAAAAAGAATCAAAGATGAAAAAATAGTATGAAAGGGGACCAAATAGGCCAAAACTTTTGAAGCTAACACTGCTAGTGGGTTGTTGGTTAGTGCTAGCGCCGCCTCTCTTGTGGCAAGTCAGGGAAGCTAGTACTAGAACCCTGCCTGCAGTTGGAGGTAGCTCGTGAGACTAGACTGGCTCAAGCTCCCCACTTGTTTATGGGTCTAGTTCAATCAGACCGTGTGATGGAGGCAGAGGGCCACATAGAAGTTTTCTCGTCGATCGGGAGGTTTTTCTATCTCTGTTTCCACAATGTAAGATGGGGTTAGTTAGTCCGATCACTGGGTGAGCGGCTCAGATGAATCAATCCCGTGCTTGCACTCGGTGTACTGCGCATGTGCGCACTTGGTCCGGGTCTTCGGCAGGCCCGTACCGGGGCATGTGCGAGGTGAGCAACCGTACATCCCCTAAATATTAAGGGTCTTATTTTTTTTACCAAATCTTCTTCAATTAATTAAGCTTAATCTTTGTATTAATAGTAAACTAGTAAGTGAGTAGCCTTTTTATTCACTTCTCCGTAAAAACATCTACTTTCTCTATTTCTCTCACTTTATTTTCTTGTGCTAAACTTTTACTTAAAAAATATTCCTAAGAAAAATATAGGCCAATTGATATTTTAAAGATTGTGAAACAACTATATTATTTTCGTAATTCAATTGTTGCATATAGAATTTTGTTGAGTATTCACATGGTTTTTGCATTTGCAAAAGGGAATTTT
Organism: Otatea glauca; assembly: GCA_036346275.1. NCBI lineage: Eukaryota > Viridiplantae > Streptophyta > Magnoliopsida > Poales > Poaceae > Otatea > Otatea glauca. Next base: position 54,007,905 of record CM070722.1, on the reverse strand, counting down.
TATAAGTTGAATTTTTTGAAGTCCTAATTGCACTTTACAATGACTCGAGAAAGATCTAATGGATTGAAAAGACTCATGATAGCACTACAATGACTAGACGTATGATGATTACAAAGTTATACTAGTTTGGATAGTGAAACATAATCATTTGTTCTTGTAATTAACTCTTTAAAGAGTGTCCAATTTTAAATTCAGCTCAGGGCCTTCAAAATGCTAGCTACGGTCCTGGTCTTCGGTTGGCAATTACTGCGTTGGTAGAGAGGAGCACATGCGCTTGAACGTAGCAATGCTTTGTGATCTCGCTCCAGGGAGGTTTGAAACAGCCCACGCAGGACGGCTTGCTCTGCCCCTCCGTCGGTGCATACCTTCTCCTCTGATGGAGACTGAAAATCCGGTAAAAATGTGGCAGATTGCCAGCTTCACAATCCATGCTAGTGAAGAATGCTAATCCCAACACTACGAATTAACCATCCGTCCTCTTAGTACCAAACCGAACAAGATAAAACGAAGGGAGAAAAAAAATCAAAAGCAAAAAAGTGCTAGTTCATTACAGGTCAAATGAGAAATCTAGCAGAAAATACATTTAAGATTCGAGTAATGCTTATATGGATCACTTTTTTAATATAAATTTTACAAATCTTAAAGGAAACAAAAGGTAAAGAACTTTCAAATATCGATCTGTTTTCTCGTATCTTGTCCCTCTTCCCTTCTCTTCCCAGTTGATGAGATCATCAGTGAGATTCGCAGTACCCACTGCCCAGTATCCACATCCCAGCGCCGCCCAGGACTGCGAGCGTGCAACTGCACAATCAGGGTCATCATGGCGCGATCATTGATGGCTGATGAGCTCGCCAGCTCTTTTAAGTGATGATTTTTCTAGCTCTTTTATTTTATTTCTCTTAAATCAAGCTCTTTTTTACTGGAAATTGCTAATTTGGCTTCCACGGAAGCGGCAGCAGCGAGCGGCGTGGGAGCTGGCCGACGAGCACGGAAGCGTACGTTGTCGTGGTTGGTCAGCGCGAGAGCTCACCCTACTGCGCAGCAGTGGTGTGCGGGAGGCAAGCGAGCACGGGGCAGATGCTGTGCCGCGGCCAGCGAGCATAGGAGCACACTAAAACAAAAGCCAAATTTACAATTTCTAACGAAGAAAGCTAAATTTGAGAAATACGAAGCACAGAAGATAGAATAATCATCACTTGTCCGCTCTCAATCCCCAGCGAATCACACAGCAAATCGTCCAACAAATCTCCTCCTCGCCTTCTGGCACTTGCTGCTCTGCGGTGCACAGGCCGCTGCATGTGGAAATGTCAGGACAGTAACTGACAAGGGATTTGACTTACCGTGCCTTCACTTGGGCTAGCCTTTAAATTTAGCCGTGTAATACACTCGGACCGGGAGAAAATTTGTCAGCGGCTAGCTCTGTACGCCGGTGGTTACTGCTTACTACCTAACTAGGATACCCTACGATGAAAACGGAAACGGAACCGTTTCAAAGAAAAATGGAAACGGAAGCTTTTATTTCAAAAACGGAAACAGAAAATATCGATATAGAAACGAAAACGAAATTTTTTTGTTGGAAACGGAAACGAAAACGAGAGAGCCATTTTCGTCGGAAACGGAAACGAAATCAGAAATTCCGTATAAATGAAACCAGAAATTCCGTGGAAACTTGGCTCACTTGGTCTAAAAAGGAGAATGGAGAATTTACATTTATTTTTGAATTAAAATAATTTCAGAAATATAAATAGCTTTATAGAAACTATCAAATAGACTTCAAAATTTTGAAAAAATCTCAAAAATACTTTGGAACATTTTGAACCTACGAAAATTATTTCTAGCATAATTTTGGCTTCATTTTCTATGAATAAATTAATTATATAAATATAAAAAATAGCAAAATGGTATTTATAAACTCCAAAAAATCCAGAATAAATCTCAAGAAATCATAAATGAACATTGAACAATAATATGCAAATTTTAAGGCATTACATCTTTATAGTTAGAGGAGCAAGAGGATGTCGATGATAATGATACGTAGGAGGACATGATGATCTAATCTGGGGCACAAATAGCGAGCCTTCAACTAACAAACTTGAGAAAAAACTTTTCAGTGATACCGGTGAACATAACATTGTTCTTATATCCGCCTTTGAGGTGGAATGAGTTACATTGTTTTTGTGGTCATGTATATTGTGATCATGTACTACATTCTTGTAGAATTTTTCACTTTCGTTTTCGTATCCGCTTCATTCCGTTCCGTATCCGTTTCCATCACTATTCGTTTTCGTATCCATTTCCGAGGTTTCCGATTTTATTTCCGTTACCGGTAAAAGATATGAAAATAGAAACGGAACGACCATTTACCAACCGTTTCCGTTATGTTTTCATCCCTAGTCCTCTCACACAGCCACTTTCATTTTTTAGGTGGGGCTTTAAAGCCAGCTTCGAATTCTAAAAAGTCAATAAACCTCTTAAGTAGGTCAAGTTTTATACGGTTTTTAACATAAATCATAAACCACATATAACTAGCAAAAACTAAAAGCAGCGCATAACGTGCTTTTGCAACTTATTGTTAAGCGAAATTAGTTATTCGCTAAATAGTCTCTCGTAAAAAACTATAGCTACTTTTTAATAAAAAAACGAAAAAAACAGTTTTTTTAGAAAAACTATAGGATCCTAAACAGAACCTTAATGTCAGGGGGACCAAAAGAAATGGCAATGGACTGGCTTTAGTTTGCATCAGATTTACCGAGCTAGTGATAATTTCTCTTGTAGTAGACAAGTATAGTACTACATGTACCACGGAAATGGCCATATATACTTGCGACTTGCGATCAATACACAAGCCATGTATGTATGATACTAGGTTGATTTGTCATGTCAGTCACGCATCTCCCTCGCGTCATTGCGGCATCTGCAAGGGCAATCAAGGGCTTTGTTGGTTCGAAAAGGACTAGATTGTTTAGACGTAGCATGGCAATCACTTTTCTAGTTTTCTAATAATTTTTAAAAAATTTAGTCTTCTCTTAAATATAATTATAAAAATAGCATCATCTCTAACCGCACAAGCTCTATCACCTTCCGTACTCCCCTACCATGGAAGGGGCAGCGCCTTCCAAGATAGAGGAGCGTGGAAGGTGACACGTGTCACCTTCTGACGTTTCCACGGTCGAGGGTAGGACTATTTTGCAATTGCGTTGGGGAGAAAGGCCAAATTTTGAAAAAAAAGAAATACACACGTAGCTAGAAAAGTGATGATTTCAAGCAGACCCAACGGGCAATGGCATATGGTACTAGCAAGTTTCCTAGTTAGCCATGCCGATCACTAGGGCTGGAAAAAAAACTCGTTGGTGAGGCTCATTAGCTCTGTTCAAAATTATTTCAATTACACTCGTTTATTGGTTAAACATTGAAATGAGTCAATTTCGAATGAAATTGGATTTTACTCTGGCTCAGCTCAATTCTAAAAATACTTCCAAACTATAAATAAAAAGATATTAAATTAAATTATGTTAATTTCGAAAAAAGATAAAAAAATAGGGACTTAACTCGATTTCCACCCCTACCAATCACCATAGGTGATTGGCTCGCCTATCTGCAGCAAACAAAGCTGCCGCATCTCCTCGTTACTTCCAAACTATAAATAAAAAGATATTAAATCAAATTATCTTAATTTCAAAAAAAGATAAAAAAAATAGGGACTTAACTCGATTTCCACCCCTACCCATCACTATGGTGATTGGCTCGCCTATCTGCAGACGAGTGTTCCAATGCCGAACTCCCTCTGGATGACAGGTGGGCCGGGCGTGGGGGTAGCGCAGCACAGTCGATGGCCCCCCGCTGCACAGCAATTAAACCACCTCTGAGTTTAGCTCGCTCGTGCGTACGAAGGGAGCCAGCGGCAAGGTTTCAAATTTAGTTTTTAGGAACGCCAAAATTCAAAAATTAAATTTTAAATACATTATTTTTAAGGTCAACAAAACCGAAATTTCAGCCAAAATCACTGAAAATTCAGCGAAATTGATCGAAATTTTGGCCCTTTTTCAGCCCTTGTGAAATGGTCTCCCAGGGCTAGAAAAGATTGGAAAAAATATGAAAAAATTCTGCAAGCATTTATCTACATTTCCTATCTGTTTGCATGCAAAATACTAAATATTAGCACATAAAAAAGATTTGGAAGTGAAGATAACATCTGGTTAAGTGAAGAAGATGTCAGACAGCTCTCCTTATCCTCACAGAGTGGACATTGGTCCAAACGTAGATCTTGTGCAAGCTCAACCCCACCAATCACGACATTATTCACCTCAAGATCAGAGCAACCGGTGGTCATATCATATCTGAGCAATAATGGATCCCTAGCAGTCAACATGACCTTAACGCCGTTGCAGGCCAATTTCTAGCACACCTCTAGCCCGATACATTTGTTCCCTCCGGTAACAATAGCAATCCTATAAATGACGAGAAGGATATAATACTTAGCCATTATGACTCCAGATTATATAGTACCAGAGTTGACATAAGTTTGGAATTTTGCCATGGCTTGCACACTCGAAACTTCGGCTAAGTCTGGAAATTTGCCATGGCTTGGATGCCCAAAATTTTGGCTAAGTCTAGAAATTTACTATGACTTGGATGCCTAAATTTTAGCTGTCCAAGCCATGGCATAATTCTCACATGTTTGTATGTGTATATTTTTTTGCAAATTTTTCACACGTATTCCTCAGAAAAGGCATTACAATTTGCCATAAAAAATTTGGTGCTAAATCGGGCCCTACAAACATGAAAATTGGTCAAATTTGTGATCATCTCGGTCAAAAAACCCGAAATCTCGCCGAAAAATCTCAAAATCCAAGTTAGGGTTACATAATTTGTGTATGTATTTTTTTGCAAAAAATTCCCATGTTGTCGATGTCTAGGACCTTGGTTCCCTTAATCGAACTTACGACAATATAATTGTGGGCTCCTAGCGAACAAAATGAGGAAAATAGTATATGGGGAATGCTTCTTTACTAGACAAGCGGCTCTAACAAAGTATACAGATTAGAAAGTGATTGTGAATCAAAATGATCGTAGATTGCTAATGCCAAATGTCTCCAAAAACACGGATTGACCCCCTATTTATATCGGTTGAAGAGGCGATAGTTGTTCCCTTTAGGGGCGTCGTGTAACCGAGAGGTGTCTTCCCACCAAATGGTGTTTTTCCACTAAATGGTGTTTTCTCGCCAAAGGTGACTTTTCTAGAGACAACTTCCTGGTAATTATGTATACCTGTCAGACAACTGTCCACACAGAGACATATGCATGGATAACCGATTGTTCCTGACCAGTTCACTGGTCGGAGATGACTAGTATGAAGCAAAGTCATTGACCACCTTGACTAAACTGATCGTATACTTAATCGTTCGGATAAGTGTGGGCTTCGTTCAATATATTATAGGCTTTAGGTACTGTAGGTCCATTTATAGAGTATATTCATGAATAATTGAGGGCCCAAATGAGTAACAGACTTTCAATCCTCGTCAGTTAGCCCCCAATTCTGAAGAAATATGGGTTTATTACTTAAGGCTTTTCGTATTTTGTAACCTTATAGGGTCATGCGCCAATTATTTGACCTTTTTAAGTGCCAGTAAAAGGAAAATCTTTGCACTTCTCTTGGTAAATGGGCCAACACGAACCGTCTTTAATGTGTAATGCATATAAAGGGAAGAAAATCTCCTTCTGAATAAAAAAAGGATTACTTTCAAATTTCTCTTAGTTATTTCAGCTTCTCTTCATCTGTCCTTATTTCTTCTCTCATCAATTATGATGAGGGTATGATGAAGGAAAGATGGTGAAAACTTGAAACATCTAAGGAAGCTTAGGGATAACATCCCTGATTTCTTCAAGCACTTAACATTTTCAAGCCTTCTCTTAGTTCTTGAGACTTTTTATCTTCTGTCCCTTTTTCTTCTCTCGTCAGATATGATAGAGAGTATGATCAAGAAAATGAGGTGAAAAGCCTGAAGATCTAAAAGAAAGTTTGAGAACATCAATTCGGTGTCAATTATCATTTATTAAAAAGGTTGCTTTTACCCTTTCTTGGAAATCAAAATGGTGTCCAAAACTAACACAAGTTAGTCTATATAAAAGGGGTAAATACTCTTAGATTTCTCACGCCCTTATTGTTCTTGAATGCAGAAGTATGTCTCTTAAGTCTGTTGTGCTTTCTAAGCTTTTGCCTTCAATCCCATTTTTCTTCTCCAAATCGATGGCCATGGATAAGTCAATCCTTAATGAGGGGAGGATTAAAGAACTCGAAGATCAAGGTCTAATCTCTCCTCGCGAAATGTTGCGATGGGACCTTAGCGGGGAGGACACGAAGCTAATGCCTCAGGATAGGCGTCTCGTCCTTTTCACTACTCTGGTGAAGTTAGGGTTTCGCCTCCCCGAGAGTGAGTTCTTGGCCGACGTACTAGATCATTATGAGATCGAGCTGCACCATCTTTCGCCAAATTCCATTTTAATTTTGAGTTTTTGCTTGCATCTTTGAGGAGTTTTTCTTGGTATTCCCCCACCAGTTTATCTTTTTCGATATTCACGCTAAAGGAAGAAATCCATTGTTAATGTTGCCTCTGCCACCGCCTTGCCACTAGCTGGCGACCATGCAACTAGGCAAGGCCTCCTGAATTCCCAACCGCCTCCTGACCTCGACTAGGCGACAATGACCCCAACAGCCTCGATGAGTCTCCATTTTCCACTCTCCTCTTTTCGATGAATTTCTGTATTGGGTTCAATTATGATTCTTCTATCAAAGGTGATCAAAGGAGCATAAAAATCATATCATTATCATGCCTAAGAAAATTAAACAATCACAACTTAATTGACCAATTGGCACTCCATTACAACTAGCTGTGGTAGCTAGGCTCGTGAGCCACCATGAGCTAGCTTGAGCCACTTTTCAAGCCGAGTCATGCATGATTTTCTGGCTCATTTTCTAAACAAGCCGAGCTGAGCCACAATTAAGACCGAGCTTGGCTCAAGTCGACTCGGCTCGACTCGTTTTCAGCCCTAGTCCTCACACAGGAGGAAGCAAGGCATCTAGTAGCTTCTCTCCTAAATATAAAAGTGGTTCTTTTTTCTTAGAAAAAGGGGTATATAAGAGTTGCGATCTTGTCACCTTTGAGTAGCAGAACTTCCTCCGTCCAAGTTTATACGATGTATTTTTTAAATAGTTTTGTCTATAAATATATGATGCACTTTATGTTTCAAACAAATTAGTGCAATGTTTCCTTTGTACCGCGAATAAATATGTATATTTACTTGATATTCTTTAAATACATGTATTAAATATAGTGTTTAAAGATAAAAATTAGATGCAGTCTAATCATTTCTAATCTCTATGTAAACTTGACAGAGGGAGTACTACCTTTGCCCTTTGGTCCTTGCGCGTGACCGTCCAAACTCCAAAGTCAACATCAGTCATTGATTGTGTTTTGATATCGTACTATATTGAAATTTGCAATTAATTTTTTAGTACTATGAGTTGAGAATCAAGTGTTTGTATCCGTGTTATGAGGCTTGAGCACTATGTTAACATTGTCTTATGAGAAGAGATGCTCTTGCCTTTTATTACAAACACTTGATTTTGCTGTGCCACTGGCTTTTGTTTGTCAAAAGATGTTACTTACCACTGGCACGTCTCCTCGGGCCATGTGGGTGTACTATGAGCCCATGGTCCGGGCCGGTGCAGCCCGGGCCCACTTTCAGAAGGTCGGGACGAACTGAGTCATCACCCCCTCTCCCTACTAATGTACGCCCCCTCCCCCATCTCTTTCCACACAACTAATCACTACTTTTACTGCGTTACCTGCTTGTTCTCTCACACACGCGGTCACCCCACCCCCCGCGCGCTACGCTTAAAGCTTCAAATCGTCTCTTTTTCCAAGCCCCTTTCACCTTTTTCTCCATCCCGTCGTGCTCTCCCTGTGCTCACTTGCTCTAGCTTGATCATTTGCTCATAAAACATACACAAGCGAGAGAGAGAGAGAGAGAGAGAGAGAGAGAGAGAGGCGGAGGCGAGAAGCGCCAAGTGCTAGCTTTCTGCTCCGAGAGCCGCCGCCGGAGAGAGATGTCGAGCCGCCGTGGCAGGATCACCGACGACGAGATCAACGAGCTCGTCTCCAAGCTGCAGGCCCTCCTCCCGGAGTCCTCCCGCCGCCGCGCCGCGAGCAGGGTACGTACGTACGCGCGCGTACGAATGCACGTTAATCCTGTTAGTTAGTTCCGTGTGTGTGTGTGCAACAGCGTGCACTGTCACTGACAGGCCGGCTCTATCGACTGTACACACGGGAGCTAGCTCCCGTTTCGTCAATGCTGCAAAGTCTGACAAAGAGTTCAGTTTGTCTATTCTTCGACTGACGTGAATTAATGGTGCTGTTGCAGTCGTCGGCGTCGAAGCTGCTGAAGGAGACGTGCAGCTACATCAAGAGCCTGCACCGGGAGGTCGACGACCTCTCCGACCGGCTGTCGGAGCTCATGTCGACCATGGACAACAACAGCCCCCAGGCCGAGATCATCCGGAGCCTCCTCCAGTGATCCTACGCTAGCTATATGTATACATATATGTATATGTATACGTATACGTATATGTATATGTATACGTATACGTATATGTATATAGCTTCAACGACTGAAGAACGAGGAGGGAGACGAGAAGACAGGCGAAGATGGCAAGAGAAGACATGGCATTTGCTGCTGGCTACTTTGTCCCTTTTCTTTCTTCTTCTTCGGTCTCCGGATATGTGTTTGTTTCTGAGGTAATCGAAGGCCCTCATTTAGGAGAACAGGCCTAGCTTGCGGTATACGTCTGGTGTATCTATGTACCTAGGTTAATAGAGATCGATATATATGAACTTCTATTAGCTGAGGTACGTGTTGTAGCTGCTCCCAGCTTCAGATGCATCCCTAGTGGTGTTGTTTTGTAGATTGCTTGCATTGTCTTTGTCTCTTTCCAAATGGACAAGCTTAACGACAACCACTTCGGACAAGTACTACTACTTTGTATATCTATTTTATGATGTTTCCCCTGTTCTTGTTTATCTCAAAGTTTATTCAAGAACTTACAATTATGCGCGATATATAATGGTAAAACCGATCAGTTAAGGCTTGAGCAACGTACCATAAAAAATGAGGACCTCTCGTGCGTGCGTACGTGCGGCATATAACGTGGAAATAGTTCGAGTTCTTCGCTACCACCAGGAGCAGACGTAAGAGAGCGGGATCAGAGGAGATGACCAACAATATTGAAAGGAAAAAGTTATATGTGAAAGCACTAACGAACCTAGGATAAAAATTTAGAAGGTGTTAAACCGGTAGTGAGAAAATGCTAAAATGAGACAAATGAACCAAACAAAATAGAACCATCAACTGACTATTGCGATCCAAAAGCATACATAATTAGAAAAGGAACATAGTGAAAATCTGAAATACAACGAACGTAATACCTCGGTAATACCATAATAATTAGTGCATTCCCAAAAACCCATATATATGTGTAAATAGCTACATTTACAGCAAAATTAGCAAAGTTAGTGATACAATCATAAATTGTGATTTGCAAATAGTTATGAGTATTGAGAAAAGAATGCAACATACCACTAAACGCTATCATTGAATAGTGAGTACGAGGCAATGGCATTCTATATTTCTTCATGGTTTGGAAGTGTTTTATGATTCTATCATCGTCAAAACTTCTAAATATCTCTCGCTTAGTGTAGCATATCATCGAGTCACTGAACCACTCATCACTACTACTCTGTTGCGCAAATCAATCTTGATAATATTCATTGTTGAAAAGACTTAATCTACCGATACGATTGCTACCGGAAGGATCATTGTTAGCTCGATGAGACAATAGACTAATGGAAAAGTTTTTTTTTTCGAATTTCAACTATCATTTGAACTAGCTTTGCAATATCACCACATCCATGAAATTCTACACTTCTCCTGATGTTGAGAATAAATATTTAAAGTTGATTTCTTAACAACAAAAGGTCAGCCATGGTGAAGTCATCAGCGAATTAATAAATGATAGTTGTCAATACTCAATAGATAAATTCATGAAAGATGAAACTATAAGTCTTTTTAATACATGCCCCCATCCCGCCTTGTCGATGGCCCGGTGCCAATCTTCTCGAGGCTAGAGGCCCTTGGCTGCCCGCTTGCCCGCACGCTGCTCTGCCTAAATGCCTAGCCGGCCAACCCCAAGCTCATACACACAAGCATAGCCACAGCCAAAGCCCTATGCACTAGCTCTACCCCAGTCGTCGGTCATCCCTTGCCCCCTTCTACTCCTACTAGTTGCCTGCCGCCCTTGCTGACTCGAGGCTCGAGCATCCTCAATTAGCCGCCATCCTTGCCAGCTCGGGGTTCGAGCCTCCTCGACCAGCCGCCACCCTAGACCCTCGAGCCTCCTCAGCCGCCCGCCCCTTCTGCTTTCGTACACTCCGCAACCTCCCCGCAGTTGGCTCACGTGCCCAACGCCAACTCACCGCTTGCCCCCGCCCGTTAGCTATCTAAGGAAAGCATTACTCGATTCAACTGGGGATTTCTAGATTTGGGATGGGGATTAGGTGTTGTTGGTGGCATGGTGGCTATTGGGCTTGGTTGGCGTGGACTACGTGGTGGTATTGGTGTAGATTAGCAGCCTTTGGCTTGGCCCATGCGATAAAGGTAAGGTTTCTTGACTTTCTTCTACATCCAACTCCAATCTTCATGGCTTCCATGGTGCGCTGGCACCCCACGGTGAGGGGTGCTAGGGGCGGTACCCATGGTTCCATCGGGATTAGAGTGTGCCCTAGCCCCCTTGACCCGTTGTACGATTCGTCACTACTCGAAAGTCATTCTGACACTCCGAACTATGAAATCGGACATTTGACCCCCCAACTTTGTAATTCGGTTCAAATAACACTATAACCCGATATCACATATTAGCATTTCCTGCGTAGTATGATGAGTAGATAGTTTTGCCACATATGATGACACACTGGGCAAGTTTAGGTGAATGACAGGTGGAGGTCACATGTGCTTCTCTTCCAAAACGAAATAGAGAGGGAGGGAGCTATAGAGGCCAACAACCATGGAAGCATGATTGGGAGCACAGTGGGGGAGAAGACCATATGTGCCTTACTTGTCATCGATATAACTTAGCCAGTGTGTCATCCTATATAGCAAAATCACCCACTCATTGTGCCACACAAATGATACCACTATGTAAAACCGGATCAACTTGTTATTTGAACCAGATTGCAAAGTTTAGGAGGTCGAATATCTAGTTTCGTAGTTTGAAGTCCTAGATGAACTTTCGACCAAAATTCATGGGTGTTATATGTTAGTTATTCATCGGGATTTCTAAGGATGAACTTAGTCTAAAACAAGAACACCAAATTAGTGCGGAATGAGGTTAGCATCAAACCGGCATTGGATGAGGAAGCCATGGGATCGTTGATCTTTTCGGTCGGTGAAGTAGCCCAAGTTGATGTAGATTGAGTTGACGCGGTACGCGCCTGAGCATGAGCTCGGCGGCGATGCTTCGGGTATCATCGCCCCTCGGGCCTCCACCTGCACTGATCGGGAAGGGTGGTCGTGGTGGTGACGGGAAACCCTTCCAATCGCTTGCAGCACGTTCGTTAGGATCGGTAGAGATTTTGGGGAAGATGCAAAACCAAAAACATGAGTCAGTCTCTTGGTCTCGGCTTCCCCTTTTATATAGCGTTGTGCGATCGGGGGATCAACCCAAAGTTTGTTGGGGCGCCCCCGATCATGGCGCGAGAGTTTTGAGTGAGTTTGTTATAGACTCAGTCCGAGATTAACCCAACATTATATAGTCTTATTCTATAGTAAAATTGCAGGAGTTAAAAAAAAGAGCTACACGTTCTATACAAAGAGAGAGAGACGGTAAGGATCAAAGATAGGCCCTAATACCTGAGAGTCAAACTTTTTGGCTCGGCCTGGGACTTCTCAAAACTATTGGAAGTCACATACATGGGCCCCACAAGAGTGTCAATTGGTACGATATCTCTCTCTAATTAAACATAGAGCCCGATGCCCCCTCCTTAGCCGTTGGAATAGCAATTTCGCAAACTAAGAACCATTCGATCATAAATCAAAGCTTGAGATTCATACAGGGAGACGAAAGGTACTCTGCAGTTGCTACGAGACGACGAGACAATAATAGGACTCTCTTTAGCTAAATTCAATCGCGGTAGGCTTGATTAGATGCCTGAAGGTGCCAATTGGCATTATCATAGTGTTGTTTCTTTTAATGGCAGGAGACCCGATTCCACACGATATATCATGCTTAATGCGGGGCTCATACAAATAAAACAATTTAACGATTTGTGCATCTCATCACTCGCATTTCAGAGACATCTACAAGCACATGTACAGTGCCCCCTTTTGTCCCTAGTGCGTCGTCTCTCCTGATCTAATGCATTGGATTACTCACGTTTCGACTGCGTGGTGTGCACATTTGCACAGATTTGCACCCGACACCTCCTCAAATCTCAAGAACTGTGCAGGTATATCCAAGCTTTTGTTCTCAACTTCAGTCAAAATCTCAAGGGCTGTACAGATACATCCAAAATCCTCCATCCAACAGGACGATTATCCTCATGGATCATCAGGATCACGCGCAGATTTCAAGACCTTGGCAAATATAAAACCAGACGCTTAGGAAATGGCTCACTCAGAGTTCAACAACCGTGCAGGAGAACGTGCCCAGAAACCTTTTTAATTTGGAACAAGTTTTGAGCCTGAGAGGAGAGAAAGCAGCTGCAAGCTCGATCAGTCTGCGAAGACGCGGAAACTGTTTATTTATGAGTTCCAAAACCATGGAAGGGCCGGAGTTCAAGTTTATGCATGGAAAGCAGAGCTGAAAAATCGACCCAAGGTGTGTGTGTGTCTGCAGGATTAGCATGACTGGAAATGGTTTCGGAGCGATTTGGGGAGGAAACAAACTTTCTGTCTGCAATGTGAAGGGCTCGCAGCAGGTTGCGAGCCAGGCCGGTGCCCACAAAATCAGGAGGCGTGTCCACGCGCCCTAGAAATGTGCTTCACTTGTCTTGTCAGGTCAACACAACGGCGATCTGCACTGCAAGTAACAAGTACTAGTTGATGCATTTCTTCAGTGACCTGTATGTAATATAGTGTGGTATACGATACGTGCACGAGGATCGCATGTGTGGGTATCTGCAGCGAATTGGCAGAAGAAGAGCTCAGATCCGGGGGTGGGTGTTATCTGCATGCATGCATGCGTTGCACGGTGGGCCTGTGCGAGCGCGCTGCCATTTACGCTTGCAGCTACCGGCGGTTGGGCAGGTGGCGATCGTCGAACGGTTGGTTCCCCGCCGATCCACTTGCCGGACAGCAGGGGGCCGGCGGTGGTACAGGGCCGGCCGGCCGTCGCTATCGGTGCCGCAAGATCTAGCCTTTGGTTCCGGGCACCAGGATCCGAGCGGCAGCTGCTCATAAAAGGCGAATCCCGGCTTCTGTAGCGGCTGGCCGGCGGGGCACAGGCACGCGTTAATGATAAGATGGTCCTGATTATTGCAATATCGCTGATCTCTCTCTCTCTCTCTCACCTGTGCCTCGGCAGTGACTCGACTCAGCTAAGGCCTGCGCTGCATGCAAGCAAGAACCGTCAGCCTCCATGGCCGGGCAGGCTCATCTACAACAGATCGTGGAGATCGAAAAACTTTCACGATACTATTTCAAAGTCTGTTGCGTTCAATCCTCTGCCTCGGCAGCGCGAGACATCGCAGGACGACGCCCCGTTCTTGCAACGATCCGAGGCGCGAGTCGGCAATGGAAAACGACCAAAAGAAAACAACGGGCGTTGCCGCGCGCGCGACGCACACGCAGCGGAGGACGTGGTGGAAGCTATGCCGCGGTCGTCCGCGCTGCGCTGCCCGATCGAGCTGAGCCTGGGCATCTAATCGCTGTCGGATCTAGTCTCCTGCACCGGCGCCGCGGGGTGGCCCGGCGCACGACATGGCCCGGGGGAGGGGGCGGCCTGAATGATTGCGCTGATCGGATCTAAGGCCCTGCCCCTCCGGCCGGCCGGAGCCCCGCCGAGCCCACATGTACAGCGTGCACGGTGGACACAGCCCCGTAGTGGGTACGTGTCTAAGTAGCCCAATTCTGACGCATCACATGCTGCTCCTTATGTATGCATCACTGTATAAACGTTATACAAACTATCATATATACTTACCCACTCAAATGTACGTCTAGATATTATGATATTATTGTCTTTGATATATAACTCTACTTCTAATGCTTGAAATACAATTGTATTTGTTATACAACACTATTTATATATGATTAATCTGTACCACTATAATCTAGCCTCACCAAAATAAGTGGTGGGGATCATTTTTTTTATATACAACTATACTTACAATGATTGAAATATAATTATATTTGTTATAAATGATTAATCTACACCGTTACAATTTGGCCATATCAAAATAAGTGGTGGAGATCCTTTTTTCTTCTTCTTTCGATTAATGCGAGAATTTTTGAAATTTATGATTATTGCGGGATTTTTTTACCCTTAAAACGAAGGAAATGCCTTAAATATTACCTATTGTTTTTATATTTATAGATATTAAAGTATGTATAAATAGTAAATAGTTATTTATCAGAAACACTGCTCGCAGCGGGAAGCTCCTACTTAAGAACGAAAACTGGAAGGAGGACATGCGATTCGTGCAGACAGACCGGCTTGCAACAAACCGTATATCAGACCCCATCGGTCTCAAATCCTGGCTGCCACTGGACAGAGCCCACATGCTATGCTACTGCCGGTAGGTACATACGTCGCTTCCTTATACTAACCTACCTATATGCACGTACCGCAAGTACCAGAGCTTCAAGGTTTGTCAAGGTTGTCAACTTTCTGTGAAAACAAAACGACGTGAAGACGTGTTGCAGTCTTCCTGGATGAACAACTCGACTAACGAACTCTGTAATTCTTCCGATCGAGCTGCGCCATGGGCAGCTTCAAATCAAACAGTGCGCAGGGAACAGCACTCTGGACTCTGGAGAACGACCAAACTATTGCATCTCGTGACACGGCAACAGCTTAGGTTGGTGACTAGCATCCAGCAAGAACGTACGGACTAAGTGACATAGAAATTTCGCACATTGTCCGACTGGATGGAAGTACACAATTTTTTTTAAAAAAAAACTAACTTGTTCGGTGTATATTGCACTCAAAAGTTGCTTCTGCGCCGCATGATCTCTTAAAAATTGCATAAATATTAAAACATGAATGAAGGGTAAGTGATAATTATTTATCACTTCGCTTTCTTCAAAATGTATGAAACTTGTGTTAGAGGGTGATACATAGAAGAACTACTCGAATTTATCGGTGAAGCCCTTTAATTTTTTTCCTTGGTAAAAGTGAAATTGAGGGAACATATAGCATAACGAAAATAATGCGCTCATTGATCGATCAACCATCACTATAAATGGGATAATCTTAAGATAATGATTCACGACCAACCCTGCCCTTCCTTCTCTTTTTGTACATACAAAAAAGGGAAAGAGTGGCTCTCTGAAGTACTCCGTAATTTACAATTAGCTTATGCATTTGGCTTCTCAAATATTTCGTATGAAAAGCTCCCAAATTGCTTGAAGAATTATTCGAGAAAAAAGCTTGAAGAGATATATGCCAAGGACATGAAAATGAGCTGTTTATTTGACAGGATCCATCCCAGTAGTTTATGAGGCCGGAGCCATGCATGTCAGCAGGTAGAAATATAACGGTGGTTTACTGCAAATTATCCCCTCCTGAATGCCCTATTTTAGAAACTTCAACTTGCACGCATCGACTAATGCTTACACCTACAAAATACTACTACAGAAGAGAAGATCACCTAAGAAGTTATGAACGGAAGAAATTAATTAATTCATGATAGAGTAGTCATTAGCATCCCTGCACTGCACATTCGTCTGAAGAACCTCCGGGAAAACTGGCACACTGGGTTCTCTGAATATGAATGCAAACACAGGTGCATCCGTGCATGTATTGCCTCCACATCGCACGCGTCTTTCATGACGCTGCACCAGCAGTCAGAATCAATTAAGAGAGGTGTTTTCATATTTTCTTTTTTTAGTTGCATAAATATTAAAGCATAAATAAAAGGTAGATAGTTATTACTTATCCCTTCGCTTGTTTCAAAATTTATACAACTTATATTGAGAGGGAAAGTATTAAAACGCTGCTCATCAATTAATTGTTCACTGATCTTCAGGGTAATGTTGCCATTCAACATCCAATAGGTTCCATTCGATCATCCAAAACAGCGAGAGAATAAAACTTCAACAGTATATTTTCTTGCACGCGAACAAAATGACACTTTAGTAGGCTGCAGCTGCTAGCTGGAACCCTCTTCAGCGATTGAGACCTCATCGCCTGAAGAAGACGACGAAACACATAGCATATTAGCATCACCTAAGAACTCATCCCTCGGAGAAAATGCCATCGAAGGTGTTCGGTTGATTATGGAAACAAAGCAGCTTGTGCTTGTGCATATCACTGTCGTACATACCATTATACACACTATACACACGACCATGCAACAAGAAACTGAAACGCATGACACAAGGGTCCAAGATTTTGCATATCTATCGGCGATCCCCACTTGTCGCGCAGGCTTCAGGTTCAGGGTATCACGACGGCATTGGCTGGAACGGAACCCGGCTAAACTGCATATTCTTCGGTTTGGTAACATGGCAATCGATTACAAGCGCAAGAAATGAGAAAACTGTGCGACCGCATCTTGCTTCAGATCTCCGCGTGCGTTACTGCAGTGTCATTTGGGCGTTTCCCGATCCATAGAGAATCGCCGCGTCTGTTCGGTGCATTACAAAATCCAAAGCATATAGTGGCTAGCTAGACTAGACATGTCTACGAAGACCCAAACAAATTCAGAGATCTGTTTCTGATGCGGAACACTGCAGCTGTTGAGGCTGAGGGTGAAGGCCCGGAAATAACGATGATCAAAAAACATTTTTTTTCCTTAAAAGAACCTAATCAAAACCTCCCAAGAATAAGGAGGAGCTGAAAATCAATTTTTTAGAGTTTTTCACCCGAGTGACATACTACCGCATATGTAGGGGTGGTACTACCACGCTATAATGAAATCGGTAAATGAACAGTAAAAATCAGCCGATCTTAAAACCAGAATCGATGAATCTTTTGATCGACTGATCCAAACTCCGTGAAACTTTGTAGACACCTTCCTATATATTTTAGGAACTTATTCCAACATTTAATTGCAAGAATTGACATCAAAGTTTTGAACTTTTTCAAATCGAAGGAAGAGCGCACAAGAACAGGCTCATAAACAAAAACTTAGCTTTAAGCTTGCTCGTGGGGTTTTGATAATCAAGATGATCTTAGATAGCCCCCCACATGTCATAGAAAGCAAGAACACGGAAGAAATCACTCTCAAACGACCAATATCAAGATCTACCTCAAGAACTTCCCAACTCAAAAAACAGTTTCTTGGAGAAACTTGGATGATCAAGAAGAAGCTTGCCTAGATGATCGAGAAGATGATCTACAGAGGATACATCTATCAATTATATATCCTTAGCAGCACGAGATCGAGTAAGAAAGAAACCACAAGAAGAAAGCAAGAGCCAAATAAGAATATTAAAATTTGAGGCAAAAACTTGAGCAAAGAGATGATTTGCATTCGGATCACGAGGAGAGTTTTACAAAACCTCTCACCTGAGGGTAAAACTCCCAAAGAGCACTCACACACCCACACAAGAACACAAAATCTTGTGAGAAACCTAAAACTCCTATTGACTAAGTCTAAGGTCTCACCCATCTCTCATTACATCTCTTTATATAGTAGAGGCAGCCCTAACCCTAAACCTAGACACTAAGGTGGATACCATCCATTCATACACGGGCTAATCCGAAACCCAACACTCTTAATGGGGTTTTCACTTACATAAGCACGTTTCTCAAAACGACCATTACATTGACGCCAAATCCACTCCACGAGCTCAAATTTGCGTCCAACTACACTTTGGCATGACCAATACCACTTAGACCATCGCCGCGGGTTTTCAAACCGTTTCGACCATCGGTATTGGATAAATTATCAATATGCGCAAATGACCGGTCTTCCTTTTCCTCGAAGCATCGCCCATACTTCGTCGCTTTCCACGTGACCCCAATGACTTGCCACCAAGTCTTTTACGCGTTTGAACTCCCCTGAGCCGTCCTTACTTGCAAACAGGCCCAAGTCACTTGACCTACCACGTGTCCTTGTTAGCTTCACCATGGTGGCACAGGCTTCTTTGATCATTCTAGGCCTCAACTCCTTCCTGAACCTAGTCCCGGTCCATGTCGTTGCCCATCATGTCCATCACCAATGCTTCATGCTCTGGCTCCCTGTCTTCCTGGATTGCAACCACTTCCTGGCCTTAGTCATCTTCCGGCGTCCCTTTTAACTGTTCTGGTCCTCAGATCTCCTAGCCTAGTCCCGTTCTCGCCTTCGACTCACCATGACCTAGCCCTGGAGTTTAAAGCATCTAGGCACCCATGTTGTTTTGGTTTTGATAATTAATGACAACTCTGTTATATGAACAAATACTTTCCTTGAGAATATTGAAAGTAGGTTAATTCCAAGATTGATGATCATGAAAATATCAAAGAAGGTACAAATGCAAGATCAATATGCCAATATCGTGACAAGGTATATTTTAAGGTTCTTTTTCTAGTCTTTTGACGATCTTGGAGTTTGGAAGAAAGATCGGTTTGCTAGAATTAGGGCCGTACTATAAAGAGGGATCTTGATGCTTATCTTGATGTCATTTAGGATTTAAAGGCTTAAATTACATATTCAAATGGTTGCTTGATAATATATAAGTTCCTAATTAGAAAATCTTTTTAAACTAATCAAGACTCTGAAAATCCGGTGCTACCGCCCATGGTAGCACGGTGCTACCGGGTGCGCGGTAGCACCGGCCCAATAGGGCGGTGTGAAAATTCCAGAGAAGTTCTTTTCTGGGTTCTGGTAGCCCGGTGCTACCGCCTATGGTAACCCGGTGCTACCGGACTATCGGTAGCACCGGATATTAACCCGGTGTGGAAATTCCAGAGAAGGGTTTCCTTTGGGCGTTTGTAACCCGGTGCTACCGCCCATGGTAGCCCGGTGCTACCGGGCCAGCGGTAGCACCAGTCCTCAGCCCGGTGTTAAAATTCCAGAGAGTCCTCTTTTGAAGAAACAAAATGAAAAGGGGCCCGATGCTACCGGTCCTAGTTGGGCGGTAGCACCGAACCCTGAGCAACGGTCTCTGGCAAGTGCATTAAATACATTGTTCTAGCCATTGAAGTGGAGCCCGGTGCTACCGGTCCAACATGGGCGGTAGCACCGGAAACACAGATTTTTGCCAGTTTCGAGCTCTAACGGCTAGAAAGTTTGGTGGAGGCTATAAATACCTCCCCACCTGCATTCTAGAGCAACTCTTGTTCCTCACTGATGATATTTGAGCTCTAGCATGTGTTCTCCACTCTTTGTGCATCCAATTTTCATTTGTGAGTGTGAGAAGCAATGTTGAGTATTGTATTTCATATTTGAGCCTTTAGACACCGATACTTGACCACAAGCAAGCGTCAAGGTTTATTACTCTTGGAGGTTGCCGCCTCCTAGACGGCTTGGTGGCGATCGTGCACGGTGAGCTTCTCAACGAAGATTGTGAGAAGCCCCGGCAAGTTGTGAAGGCCGGAGTTCGCCTACCCGGAGCGGGGAAGAACTACCTTAGTGATCGAGGAAGGCTCAAGCGAGTGGAGCCAGCTTGACGTGGTTCAAGTCACCTCAACGTGGAGTAGGGGAGACCGGCAAGTCTCCGAGACCATGGGTTAAATCTCTTTTCTACTATTTATTTGTGATTGGTATTCTTCATTGTTGAGAATCTATTTCTTTGATAGCATACTCTTGATAGTCCTTGTGCTCACTAGTATATTTTCTACACTTGAATTGACATAGTATCTTAAGTAATTGCAAGAAATTTGAGTGTGTTCTTCATAATTGCTTCTCTATATCCTTGTGTCTTTTGTAATTTCTAAATAGTATCGAAAAATTTAGAAACCTCCTATTCACCCCCCTCTAGTCGGTTATCCTTGATCCTACAAGTGGTATCATAGCTTGGACTCTCTTTTGGGGCTTCACCGCCTAGAGAGTAAGGATGGCTAGCGATGGGGTGTCAATAGGTAAGGCGCCATTTTTCGATGGTACAAATTATGCTTAATGGAAAATTCGCATGACCGTTTATCTTAACGCCATGAATCCAAGCATATGGAGAATAGTAGTTGAAGGTTTCACTCCGGGGGTCAATCCCACACTCATAATAGACCAAGAGGAACGAAACATTCATCTTAATGCTCAAGCTATGAATGCTCTTTTTGGCGCTTTGAACGCGGATGAGTTCAATCGAGTGAGCAATCTTGACACCGCTCATGAGATTTGGACAACCCTCTCGGAAATTCATGAGGGGACATCCTCGGTCAAAGAAGCCAAATTGCATATGCTTCGAATCAAATATGAGAGTTTTATTATGTTACCTCATGAAAACATCAATGAGATGTATTCACGATTGAACAACATAGTAAATGAGCTCAAGGGTCTTGGAGCATCACTAACCGATTTTGACATTGTTCGTAAGATGCTTAGGGCTCTTCCGAAAAAATATGAGACTTTGGTGACGTTGTTTCTCAACTCACCGAAGTTGCCAAGAATGACGCCAACGGGACTCCTTGGAAATCTCATAACCAATGAGCTTTACAAGAAGGACAAGGAAGAGCTTTTGGAGCAAAGCTCTTCGAAGAAGAAGAACATCGCCTTCAAAGCAAAGGCGGAATCAAGTGATGAGATGCTCAATGACTCCGATGATGATGAAGACACCGAGGAGGAAATGGCTCTCCTTGTAAGAAGAATGAGAAAATTCATGAAGAGGCGCTCAAGCACAAGTGGTCCTCAAAAATTCAAGAAGGGACAATACTCTAGCACCAACCGATATGCAAATATCCGGTGCTATGAGTGTGATGAGAAGAGACATATTGCCTCAAAATGTCCAAAGAAAAGGGACGACAAAAGCAAGTCCCCCTCGAAGAAGAAGTTCTTTCATGGGAAGAAGCTCTTCAAGAAATTGAATAAGGATGGGAAAGACGAGGCTCATATTAGAGAGTGGAACTCCGAAGAAGAATATTCGGACTCTGACTCTTCCGAGGATGATACACCTCTAAAGAAGAAGGGTCTTGCCGGCATCGCCATTGAGGAGACTTCATCTCCTTTTGTCACTCCCTTGTGTCTTATGGCAAAAGGAGATTTTAAGGTAAACACAAATGATGATGAACCCTCCTATGATGAATTAATGGATATGCTTGAGGACTTGAATGAGTATCTCAGAAAAGAAAAAGTCTAAACATAAAGCTTTGAGAAAAGAATACCTTTCTCTCAAAGGCTCTTATGAGGAGCTAAAGGAAGCTCATGAGACTCTTCTTGCTAAGGAGCTAAAGGAAGCTCATGAGACTCTTCTTGCTAAGGACCATTCAAAGTCTCAAAATGATATAGGGATTAGTTGTAAAATTATTGATGATGTATCTTGCTTAGAAATTGATTCATGTTGTACATAAAAAACTAACATATCTACCTCCTGTGATGATTTATTTGATATGCCATCAATTTTATGCTCTAGTTCTACTTCATGTCATGAAAACCCAGTAGTAGAAAATAATGAACTTAAGGAACAATTAAACAAACTTAGCAAAAGTCTTGATAGTTGTTTTAAGGGCAAAGACGCTCTTAATAAAATCTTGAATGGTCAAAGATGCTCCTACAATAAAGAAGGACTAGGATATGTTCCTAAGAAGGGCAAAAAGATTAATAACAAAGCTCATCGTTTCGTTAAATCAAATGGGACGTTTTGTTATAAATGTCATGAGGTAGGTCATCTATCAAATAATTGCCTCTTGGATAAAACAACTAAAAATAACATTTATGACTCTTGCTATGTGCTTAAGAAAGATAGTTGTGGCAAAATAATTGCTAAATTTGTTGGCACTCCTATACTTGACCGTAAAAAGAATGCCATTTGGGTGCCCAAAGCCTTGGTTACTAACCTCCAAGGACCCAAACAAATTTGGGTATCTAAAAAGACTTGATTCTCTTTTGTAGGTAAACTACAAAACCGATGGACGGCATTGGGTGTTGGATAGCGGATGCACTCAACACATGACCGGTGATAGGAAAATGTTCACCACTTTTGAAGTAGGGAATGGGCAAAATGACAAGATAACATTTGGTGACAATAGCAAAGGAAAGGTATTGGGTTTGGGTAAAATCGCTATCTCAAATGACCTTTCTATCTCGAATGTTTCTTTAGTAGAAATTTTAAATTTTAATTTGTTATCGGTTGCTCAAATTTGTAATCTAGGTCTTATTTGCACATTTTCAAAGAATGGAGTGATGATCTCTAAAGAAAATGATAATTCTTTAGCGTTCAAAGGTTTTAGATTTGGAAATTTGTATTTGGTTGATTTCACCTCAAATAAGTCATGTCTTCAAACTTGTTTAATTGCAAAAACATCCTTAGGATGGTTATGGCATAGAAGACTAGCTCATGTTGGGATGATCCAACTCAAAAAGCTTTTTAAAAATGATTTAGTTGTAGGCTTGAAAGATGTAAAGTTTGAGAAAAATAGACTTTGTAGCGCTTGTCAAGCCGGCAAGCAAGTGGCTAGTTCTCATCCTTCAAAAAGTATCATGTCCACATCTAGACCATTACAGTTCTTACATATGGATTTGTTTGGCCCAACAACCTATAAGAGCATTGAGGAAATTCTTATTGCTTAGTCATTGTTGATGATTATTCAAGGTATACTTGGGTGTTCTTTCTAGATGATAAATTCGAAACCTCCGGTATCTTTAAAAACTTTGCAAAAAGGGCTCAAAATGAATTTGATTTTAAAATTAAGAAGATTCGTAGTGATAACGGTTCCGAGTTCAAAAATACAAAAATTGAAGATTATTGTGATGAATTTGGAATAAAGCACGAACTTTCCGCCACCTACACTCCGGAGCAAAATGGAGTTGTGGAACGGAAAAATCGAACATTAATTGAAATGGCATGAACTATGCTTGATGAGTATAGCACTTCCGATAGTTTTTGGGCGGAAGCCATTAATACCGCTTGCCATGCAACAAATAGGCTTTATTTGCATCGTCTCTTGAAAAAGAACTCTTATGAGCTTCTTGTTGGAAGAAGACCAAATATTTCTTATTTTCGAGTTTTTGGTTGTAAATGCTATATCTTGAAAAAGGGTGTTCGACTTTTAAAATTCCAAAGTCGTTGTGATGAAGGGTTCTTGCTTGGATATTCCTCAAATAGCAAAGTATATCGTGTATTTAACAAAAATAAAGGTTTTGTGGAAGAAACTTGCGATGTTGAGTTTGATGAAACTAATGGCTCTCAAGAAGAGCAAGAAAATTTGGATGATGTAGGTGAAGAAGGATTAAGAGAAGCAATGAAGAACATGACGCTTGGAGACATAAAACCAAAGGAGGATAAACAAGATCAACCTTCATCCACTAAAGTTGAACCTTCTACTTCCACAACGCCAAATCAAGTTCAACCGATCGATGTGGATGAAAAGGAAAGTGATCAACAAACTCACACTCTACCTCAAAGAATTCATCACGGGCTCTCCAAGGATCATCCAATAGATCAAATATTGGGTGACGTTAGTAAGGGTGTTCAAACTCGATCTCGTGTCGCTTCTTTTTGCAAACATTACTCCTTCGTATCTTCTTTTGAACCTACTCACATAGATGAAGCTCTAGATGATCCGGATTGGGTAAATTCAATGCATGAAGAACTCAACAATTTTGCCCGAAATGATGTTTGAACTTTAGTGGAAAGACCCAAGGAACACAACGTAATAGGTACAAAATGAGTATTCCGAAACAAACAAGATGAAAATGGTATTGTGGTAAGAAATAAGGCTCGATTAGTGGCTCAAGGATTCACTCAAATCGAAGGTTTGGATTTTGGTGAAACTTTTGCACCCGTGGCTAGATTAGAAGCTATTAGAATCTTACTTGCTTTTGCATCTTGTTTTGACATTAAATTATTTCAAATAGATGTAAAGAGTGCATTTCTAAATGGAGAAATATCCTAATTGGTATTTGTTGAACAACCTCCCGGTTTTGAAAGCTCTAAATATTCAAACCATGTTTACAAACTCTCTAAGGCGCTATATGGTCTCAAACAAGCTCCTAGAGCATGGTATGAGCGGCTTAGAGATTTTCTACTTTCTAAAGGGTTCAAAATTGGGAAGATTGATACAACGCTCTTTACAAAAATCATTGATGAGGAATTCTTTGTATGCCAAGTCTATGTTGATGATATTATATTTGGTTCTACTAACGAAGACTTTTGCAAAGAATTTGGTGATATGATGTCTAGAGAGTTTGAGATGTCAATGATTCGAGAATTAAGCTTCTTCCTTGGACTTCAAATCAAGCAACTCAAAAATGGGACTTTCGTGAGTCAAACCAAATATGTGAAAGATTTGCTCAAAAGATTTGACATAGAAGACTCAAAACCTATCAAGACTCCAATGGCCTCCAACGGACATCTTGATCTAAACAAGGGAGGTAAACCGGTAGACTTAAAACTTTATCGCTCTATGATTGGTAGTCTACTTTATCTCACCGCATCTAGGCCCGATATTATGTTTAGTGTGTGCATGTGTGCTCGCTTTCAAGCTTCCCCTAAAGAATGTCATTTAGTAGCTGTTAAGAGAATTCTAAGATATTTAAAGCATTCCTCAAATGTAGGGTTATGGTATCCTAAATGTGCTAATTTTGATTTAATTGGATATTCGAACTCGGATTATGCGGGTTGCAAAGTGGATAGAAAAAGCACCTCCGGAAATTGCCAATTCCTAGGTAGATCCCTTATTTCTTGGTTCTCCAAGAAACAAAATTCGATAGCTCTATCCACTGCCGAAGCCGAATACATATCCGCCGGTAGCTGTTGTGCTCAATTATTGTGGATGAGGCAAACTTTAATGGACTATGGAATAGATTTTAAAAAGGTGCCTCTATTATGTGATAATGAAAGTGCCGTTAAAATTGCCAATAACCCCGTTCAACACTCAAGAACTAAACATATAGAAATTCGTCATCATTTCTTGAGAGATCATGTTAGCAAAGGAGATATTGTGATTAGTCACATTAGAACCGAAGATCAATTAGCGGATATCTTAACCAAGCCTTTAGATGAAGCCCGGTTCTGTAAATTGAGGAATGAATTAAATGTCATAGATATCTCAAATGTGGTTTGAGTATTTGGATCTTGCTTAATTTCTATTGGATATTCTTTTGGATTTTATTTAACGCCTTTTAAAATTCTTTAAATATAACACGCCTTGTGGGGGAGTTTCCTTTTTAATGATCTTAATACATGTGTGTTAAATCTTTAATGGTGCTACATGTTTCAAAAGGAATAAGTTTAAATCATAATTATGCCACTTTTTTATTTTTTTTATTATTTGGATGCCATTATATATATCTCAAATAAAATGTTAAAACTTTATAAATTACTATGGATTTTCTGGATATTCATCTGTGTTTTTGGCTGCTTGACCGGTAGCACCGCTCATACATGGGCGGTAGCACCGGAGAATCTGCGGTAGCTCCGGATTAGACGGGTTTAGGGGCTAAGTCCAGTGCGGTGCAACCGGATTCTTCATCCTTCGCACCGCACCGGCTCTCTCTCTCTCACTCTCCTCTCATTCCTTTTATCTCCACTCAAAGATTGCCAAGAAATCCAATCTTTCTTCTCCTTCAAATCAATCGTCTGAGATCCAAACCCTTCAGGTAACCAATTCCTCCCCATTTTCTTGTCAAAAATCTTTCATTTCGCATGCCCTAGTTTCCTTTTTCCTTATCTTTAGGGTTCTTGCGGAATGTGGCAAAATTTGTGCCTATTTTGTCAAAATTTGTGGATAGAATGAGTAAAATAAGGATTATCTATGTTGGTAGACCAATTTTCATGAATCAAATCACTCAAAACCACAGATTTTGTCGAAATTAGGTTTCATCCTCAAAAAGATCGGTGCTACCGATTTCTGTGCAGTAGCACCGCCCCATGTCCGGTGCTACCGGTCCAAAGATGCTGCAGTAGCATCAAGACAAGCTCGGTGCTACCGATCTAGCATGGGCGGTAGCACCGGGATTGCATGCAAATATGCACAAATGCTGTTTTCCTCAAATTTCTCTAAAATCTAGGGCATACAACTTTGATCTCACTCATTGAATTCCTCTCTTATATCCAGTAATCATGACTAAGACCAGAGGATCCGGTTCTTACATAAAAATGGCTGCAAATAGAGGTCGCGCTCCTCCTCAAGATTCAGATAGTCAAGATGACATTCCAATAGCTTCAAGACGTCGTGAAGTTAGGCAAAAGAGCATGCGAGACATTGGTGCCAGCTCAAGGAAATCTAAAGGAAAACAAGTTGAAACATAATCGAGCAGTGAAAAGACAAATGATGATGAGTTCATGGATGTTGATAGGGATGCAGGATCAGGTGATGAACATGAAAACTTTGATAGTTTTGATCCATCCATTGATCTGAGAAAAATCAAAGGTGACCATTTCTTCTCTCTTAGACAAGCCAACCAATACTTGCTGCCTAGAAGTGCAACAGAGGATAAATTCAGGACAATTTTCAGCAAAAAACATTTTATGAAATCTATAAGAACAAGGAATTTGCTGATCATAAATGGATAAATTGGGAACATATTAGAAAGATTCCCTTGTCTGTTGGCGTTCCAGAGTTATTTCATGGTGCTGGGTTATCAGATTTTGTCAGTAAGAAATGCTACTACAACGATGACCTGGTGAGGTAGTTTTATGCTACCATGCATGTCTCTGAAGCTTTTGATGAAATTACTTGGATGACGGCTACCGCAGTGCATAAAGTCACAAAAAGTGAGATAGAGGAGGCATGGGGGATTTACCATAGTGGGTATCCAAACATTCACATTGACAGAGTTCTTTCCCTCGACAGGTAGTTTCAGTTCTATGATCTAGCTGATCAGTCAAGCGTCCAGGTAAAATGACGCATCTCCTTCCCTCATCCAGTCTCATTAACAGAATCATAAGGGTCACTATTCATCCTAAGAGCGGCAACCTTGACGAGATCAGAGGATATGCTTAGAACATCATGAACAAGATCACCTACAAACATAAGTTTGATGTGGTTGACTTTATGACCAGAGAGATGGTCTCCTCTGCTAGTGACAAAGGTAAAAGACTTTACTTCGCTCCCTTCATTATGATGATAATAAAAAAGGTGACTGGATATAGAGGAGGTTGCGGAAGTGCTCACAAGCCATACAGACCCCGTGAGGCAGCTCCTCAGACCATCAGCCAGCGGGATCAGTCCTCGTCTCAGCAGCCTCAGTCCCAGGAGATACCAGTTTTCTCAGAGGTCCCTCCATCTCAGCATGATCAGTTCTTTGATAGTTTGAGGAATGACCTGATGAGTAATTTGTCGAGTCTCAGATCTGACATGATGAGCAATTTCTCTCGATTGGAGGAGCATCAGTCACAGACTAGGCAGATAGTAGAGGAGGTCAGAGATCGACTGGATTCCATTGATTCATCCATCTCCGAGCTCCGTTCATCTCTTCCTATCTTCTATCAGCGCTCGGGATCTCGTGCTCCTCCGTCTACTCCGCCTCCTCCTCCTCCTGCTCCTCCTGCTCCTCCAGCTTCTTGAGATCATCGTCTATCCTCTCTGTTTTTGGTATTTGATGCCAAAGGGGGAGAAGTAAAAGTGAAGATGTGGTGGAAGAGCGACGATAAGAAAAGAAAGAAACTATAACTTGTGATGATGTATTTTGGTTGATATGTGATATGTGAGCTATGGATAAGTGATGTGTTTTGGTTGCTATGGATGTGTTTTAACATTTGTAATACTTATGGTTATTTTAAATATTCTCATGCTCTTGGAAACTTATTGCAATCTTAAATATCGTATTGTTGTTTCAATATCTTTGCTTATTCATCCACGGATTCAATTATTTAACAAAACTCTGTCAAAATTTTTGCATTTCTCTTAAATGTGCAACTATTCACTTTCTATTAACATGCACATTTCTAGGGGGAGTTTCTGCTCTAAAATATCATGATTGAATAATTTTGTGGTTCAAAAAGCAAGTATCTAATGGACATTCAATCATTTGAAGCAAAACTTTCTTTTCTCTTGTTCACTCAAAAACAATTTCAATTGTCACTTTAAGGTTGTCATCAATTACCAAAAAGGGGGAGATTGAAAGCATCTAGGCACCCATGTTGTTTTGGTTTTGATAATTAATGACAACTCTGTTATATGAACTAATACTTTCCTTGAGAGTATTGAAAGTAGGTTAATTCCAAGATTGATGATCATGGAAATATCAAGGAAGGTACAAATGCATGATCAATATGTCAAGATCGTGACAAGGTATAATTATAAGGTTCTTTTTCTAGTCTTTTGTCGATCTTGGAGTTTGGAAGAAAGATCGATTTGCTAGAATTAGGGCCGTACTATAAAGAGGGATCTTGACGCTTATCTTGATGTCATTTAGGGTTTAAAGGCTCAAATTACATATTCAAATGGTTGCTTGATAATATATAAGTTCCTAATTATAAAATCTTTTTAAACTAATCAAGACTCTGGAAATCCGGTGCTACCGCCCATGGTAGCACGGTGCTACCGGGTGCGCGGTAGCACCGGCCCAATAGGGCGGTGTGAAAATTCCAGAGAAGTTCTTTTCTGGGTTCTGGTAGCCCGATGCTATCGGTAGCACCAGATATTAACCCGATGTGGAAATTCCAGAGAAGGGTTTCCTATGGGCGTTTTGTAGCCTGGTGCTACCGCCCATGGTAGCCCGGTGCTACCGGGCCAGCGGTAGCACCGGACCTGTAACCCGGTGTAAAAATTACAGAGGGGTATGTTTTTGGGCATGTTCGTAGCCCGGTGCTACCACTCATGGCAGCACGGTGCTACCGTACCAGCGGTAGTACCGGTCCTCAGCCCAGTGATAAAATTCCAGAGAGTCCTCTTTTGAAGAAACAAAATGAAAAGGGGCCCGGTGCTACCGGTCCTAGTTGGGCGGTAGCACCGAACCCTGAGCAACGGTCTTTGGCAAGTGCATTAAATGCACTGTTCTAGCCGTTGAAGTGGAGCCCAGTGCTACCGGTCCTACATGAGCGGTAGCACCGAAAAACAGTTTTTTGTCGGTTTCGAGCTCTAATGACTAGAAAGTTTGGTGAAGGCTATAAATACCTCCCCACCTGCATTCTAGAGCAACTCTTGGTCCTAATTGATGATATTTGAGCTCTAGCAAGTGTTCTCCACTCTTTGTGCATTTAATTTTCATTTGTGAGTGTGAGAAGCAAGGTTGAGTATTGCATTTCATATTTGAGCCTTTAGACACCGATACTTGACCACAAGCAAGCGTCAAGGTTTATTACTCTTGGAGGTTGCCGCCTCCTAGACGGCTTAGTGGTGATCGTGCACGGTGAGTTTCTCAATGAAGATTGTGAGAAGCCTCGGCAAGTTGTGAAGGCCGAAGTTCGCCTACCCGGAGCGGGGAAGAACTACCTTAGTGATCGAGGAAGGCTCAAGCGAGTGGAGTCGGCTTGACGTGGTTCAAGTCACCTCAACGTGGAGTAGGGGAGACCGTCAAGTCTCCGAGACCACAGGTTAAATCTCTTGTTTCCTATTTATTTGTGATTGGTATTCTTCATTGTTGAGAATCTATTTCTTTGATAGCATACTCTTGATAGTCCTTGTGCTCACTAGTATATTTCCTACACTAGAATTGACATAGTATCTTAAGTAATTGCAAGAAATTTGAGTGTGTTCTTCATAATTGCTTCTCTATATCTTTGTGTCTTTTGTAATTTCTAAATAGTGTTAAAAAATTTAGAAAACTCCTATTCACCCCCCTCTAGTCGGTTATCCTTGATCCTACAGGAGTCCTGTATCCAACACATACAAGAAACACATCATATAGCACTATTCACAAGAATATACATTAATCAACAATTAATACAAACATTAAGCACAAAGTTGCTGGAAAATCGGTACTACCGCTACATAGGGCCGGTTGTACTGCAAGTCTGGTACTACCGCCCTTGCATGGCCGTTATTACCGCTCCACTGAACCAACACGAGGGACACTCTCTGGAAAATAGCTACTGCCACTGGAGACTGATAGTACTGCTCGGCTGGTACTACCGCTTTTACAAGGTCGGTAGTGCCGCTGAGACACGCCCCAGAGAAAACACTTCTCTGTAAAAAGGCTACCGCTCACCTAGACCCGGTAGCACTGCAGGGCCGGCACTACCGTCATCCCAGATCGGTAGTGCCGCCCGGCTGGTAGTACCGTCCTTGACCTGACAGCCCTCAAATTGCTTCAAATTCAAAATTGAATTCAAATTAAAGTCAAACTCGAGCACAACATGCTCAAACACAGTTAATAACTCTTCACTAACAAGGATAAACCTCCACATGGTCTTTCAGAGAGTGGTACGAATTCGTTTCCTACTCTATTTCAAATCTACTCCTACACAGAGTCAGCTATATATCACTATAAATATGTCCCTATAGTCTAAGGCAAGAGCAAGAATTTTATTGTAAATATCTCCTCATATATTAATATTTGCCTTCGTGTCCCCGTGATTTTTCCTGAGAGGGTTTTCCACGTTAAATTCATATCTTCTGTTCCTTTGATCCGATATTTTTGCCGCGTTTTGTAACAAGTGGTATCATAGCTCCATGTTTGAAATCCTATCTGCTGCCCTCGGGAGGAGGCTTATTCCCAAGGAAGGGCCATCTCACGGTGTCATCAAGGCAGGGCAGCGACATTAGCGCCTACGATACGAAGCATCAAGGAGAGCTAGGAGATCCGATTGAAAAAGAGAGGTTGCAGCACGAGAAGAGGCGATGGCCGTTCCAAACGAGGGCGGGGCAAGACGTTAAAATCAGGGGCACCGTACAGAGGGTAGGAGTCCTAGGTGGCAGCGGCTCAAAGTCCTCTGCCTAACTACGTTGCAGGTGATGTGTGGCTCTATTGAAGTAGGTCTCGAAGCGCGTCAAAGCAGCTAAAGCAAAAAAAAGACCTTTTTCCCAAGAAGAAAAAGCAAAGCGGTCGTCAAGCTCCCGGCTATGCGATTAAAGAAGGCATAGAGCTTCATGCACATAGTGGCACTGTAGCGTAATTAAAGGGCCTTTTTAGGGGATGTGGCTAGACTGAAAAGCTACTTTTGATTTGCTAGACTGTGAAGTAGTTGTAGCTGACGGCTATGGCTTTTTTTGGGAGGCCGTTTGGCAAATTAGTAGCTTTTCAGCTTTTTGGCTTTTCAGCAAAGAGGAGGAGGCCACCAGGAGGGAAGGAAGCAGCCACCGAGCACTGTAGTGGCACTGTAGCACAAAAACAATAGCCTTCCAGCGCAGTGCAAGATAGAGGAGAAAAAAAAGTCTCAACTCGGTGATTTTGACTCGCCTCAACTCCGTTTCACTACTCGACTTCATACAGAGCGTTGACCCACTCTCAACTCGGCGACTGTTCCAGCGCCAAAAGTTCACCAACACTATCACCCGCACTGTCCGACGCCATGCCTAGGCGTCATCTTAAGCCATCTCCGTCAACAATCTTTTGCTACAATCGTTCGTCATACTTCTTTTGTTGGAGGTGGATTTTATTGCAATTTAGGCCACTGTGCCTATTATTGGCGGCATCAATGCGGGATTAATAATTGACGGTTTCTTCGATGATTCGTCGTCTATTATGGTCAATTATGGCAAAACTCGCACATATAGAGTCTAAGGTGGAGTTAC
The DNA here is from genome assembly GCA_036346275.1 of Otatea glauca. Taxonomy (NCBI): domain Eukaryota; kingdom Viridiplantae; phylum Streptophyta; class Magnoliopsida; order Poales; family Poaceae; genus Otatea; species Otatea glauca. Next base: position 53,975,936 of record CM070722.1, on the reverse strand, counting down.
AGTAATTTCAAACACAATGAGTTAATTTGAGCTATTCTTGATTGATGAGATTTTGAAACAACAACAACATCAGTTCAGGAGACTATTGAATTCGGTGTTCAATCACCGTTTGGATATGTTGCAAATTTTGTATTGGTTGTGCGACATTATGAAGGCTTTGGCAATATTATTTCTCAAGAATTTGATGACATCTTGATTGTATCTAGCATTATACTCTTCGGAGTTTTACTATTTAAAAGTGAAGGTTTTGCCCCAGTATCAGTTTGAGATGAATGATTTAAATACAAGAAGGAATTTGCTTCTGTGTGGATACTATAACGTTGTCCAGTTATCATTGCTCGATTAGAGGGGTATACAGAAATTTATACTCCATTGACGGCACGAGAGTTCCTTTCATCTTGACAGTTTTACAGGAACAGTTTCAAACATGTAATGGAATTTAATTACTTTTGAAGCCGGCAGGTTGATGTACGTGATGACTACATATGCAAGTTGCTCTTTTAATGAGCATTGTTTGTCGAATTTTGTGCTCTAGGTGGAGTATATGAAATATACATTGTATGAGTTCTTCGCTATCAATTAAGCGTCATTGGAAATGTTTTGGCTTACAAGAAGTGTTTGGATTACACTGTTTCGGTCTTTCTTTCAGATTAGTCCATTGCACTATCGAGACATAAGGTGTTCATGATGATTTGTTTCGAGGAGAGAGTTGCATTATATTTTGGCTACAAGAGGAATTCCTCTTAAGGTGGAGATTATTGAAGTTGAGGGTGATTCAAATTCATTTCCTACTCTATCTCAAATCTTATCCTACACGGAGTCTACTATATATCACTATAAATATACCCCTGTAGTCTAAGGCAAGAGCAAGAGCTTCATTATAAACATCTTCTCGTATAGTAATATTTACCTTCGTGCCCCCTTGATTTTTCCCGAAAGAGTTTACCACATTAAAATTGTGTCTCCCGTTTCTTTGATCTGATATTTTTATTGTGCGTTTTGTAACAACAGCAAACATGCCTCTGGAAAGGGTAATTTTTAAGAGCGTAAAACTGTGGGGAAGGCAGATTGAGCATACTCGTGAATAGCTCTTGAAAGCAGAAGCCGACAAGAGTGACTGACCGGATCCCCCATCTCAAGGGCCGTATCAAGATACCAATTTTTAAGCAATATCTTGTACGATTTTGCTAATTTGAGGGCGTTCTAAAAAAATCTCTCGTAAAGACGTCCTTGTATTATGACATGCGGCGACACTTTTTTCCTTTCTCTACTTTTCTTCCATGTTAAATGCTCTCTCTCATCACCGCACTTTGTGGCACTCCCTTCATCCCCTTTCCTCCCTCGTTCTGGTCCCCTCAAACTAAGAAGAAATATATTCAAAATTTTCCTAAGTTTTTTAATAGGAAGTATATTTTATAACCATTTTCAAAAGTTTTTAAACCGAAATTTTCGAAGCAAAAGGTTTTTGAATCAGATCTTTTCAAAGCAAAAGTTTTTTTAATTGAAAATTTTTCAACCGTAAGTATTCGATTGAATTCATCTAAAATTTTGAATCGAAAATTTTATATTAGAGCTGAGAAAGGGATGGAAAAGAAGAAGATAGAGAGTGATGGAAAAAACACTATATAATAACACCTACATATGTCCTTACTATAAATTAATAAGTTAACCTTAAATTAGCTATACCTATTCTGTCTTTTATCACGATCACCAAGAACCAAAATTATTCACCACGTGAACTCCTACCCGACTCATTGGCAAGAGGTTCCTTTTCCTATGGCCACATGTGAGTGACAGCGTATCCCTCCACGCCGACACCAGCTAATCGCCGGGTTTTTTCTTTCTTTCTTTTGTTTAGGTTGAGATATACTGAGACTTTTGTTTTTTGTGAACAAATTTTAAAACTACTCTGAAGGGTTTTAGACCTTATTATACTTTAGAATTAATCTACAGTCAATAAAAGGAAAATAGTTAATATTCTATATATCTTATGCTTATCTATTGTATGATTGTTCTATGGCTATTCTCAGTGTTTTTTTATTGGAATTGGGATTGATTTAAGCAGATCAATTTATTATTCAGTTTAGATGCGTTGTTATCGGAATCTGGATTTTTTATTGGAATTTGGATTGATCCCACACTGTTATCTCGCTCTCACGGTCTCACCAAACCAACCCGAGCAAATCCTGTTCGATTCCAACTTCTTCTTGGACTCCTAATCCATGGCCACTTCGCTGCTACGCCGTGGCGCAGCCGCCGCCGATGCCGGACGCCGGCGTTGTCCGGTGGAGGTGTTGCGGAGGCTGGTGTCGTCGGAGGCGGCGCCGGAGAAGGCCCCGCAGCGTTCACCGCCGGAGATGCCGCCGTTCGAGCACCGGCCCCGGACGTACGCCGGGATGGGCGGCGACGAGATCCTAGAGAAGAGGAAGAAGTTCCTTGGCTCGTCGCTCTTCTACTACTACCAGAAGCCGGTAAGCTCGGATTTGATCGTATCTGCTGCTTTTTGTTTATTTCGTCGCGAATTATATGCGACTAAATGTCCCCAAAAAGATGGAGATTTTGGGTGCATAATTGTTGATGCGAAAGTAGTGTCCTCGCCGTCGCCGATGTAATACCAATTCTTTTAGTAGGACAAATTTTTTGATGCGTAGGGCAGTTCTTTTTCGTTGATGTTGTGTTGGCAGAGGGTGGTTCAACACTTCAACTTCATCATTTAAGATCGGGGTTGAAATACTACAGCAATTATGTAATCTTGTTCCACAAACAAAGAAACGACGCACAAGATGTCTGAAGATATGGCAGTAATATCCTTTCCATTTCAACTGTATTCACAGCTCAACATTGTGGAAGGGAAGATGCAGTATCTGTATGATGAACATGGGAAGAGATACCTCGATTGCTTCGGAGGCATCGTGACAGTGTCATGTGGCCATTGCCATCCGGATATTGTGAATGCTGTGGTGGAGCAGACCAAGTTGCTTCAGCACACAACCACCATATATTTGCATCACGCCATTGTCGAGTTTGCAGAAGCACTTACATCCAAAATGCCAGGCAATCTCAAGGTAAAATACTTCCTAGGTGCAAACATAATGCAAATGAACTCATTGACGTGCATGTAATACGATTGTCTCATATTTGGGGATGCCATAGGTTGTGTACTTTGTCAATTCCGGGACTGAAGCAAATGAATTGGCAATGTTGATGGCTCGTCTGTACAGTGGAAATCTCAGTATGATTGCATTGAGAAATGCATATCATGGTGGTAGTGCTGGAACAATAGGACTGACAGGTTTGCAGACGTGGAAGTACCCAATTCCTCAGGTGCGTGTCCTATTATTAGTACTAAAACTGTTTCAGTTCAATCAATGTACTTGAGCTGCAAGATGATCTGAAACTAGTAATGATTTACCTATGTTGGTCAATTGTATATGTGCTTCATCCCGGTTAGTTAAATTTACCTATGTTCTGTGAAATGCTGTCGTAATATAATGAAAGGAGATAACCTATAGTGTATTTCTTGCACTTTTTTCTTTCAAAATCGCTTATTGTAGTTGCACAAGCTGATACTTATGAGCCATTTATTTCTACCTAGCAAACTAGTCTTCATTTACCTGTTAGTTGTAATGAATCATAGCCTCGTCACACTTTTTGCAGGGTGAAATACATCATGTCATGAACCCTGATCCTTACCATGGAACTTTTGGGTCTGATGCGGCAGCTTATGCCAAGGAAGTCGAAGAACATATAAACTATGGCAGCTCAGGAAGAGTTGCAGGTTTCATTGCAGAAACTTTCCAAGTATGAACAATTTATATTATATTATTTAAATTGAAGTAATATAGTTTTCTTCTTGATTTCATCCGCAAGAACTTTTCATATATCAGTCTTGTTGATCCATGAACGTGATTGTAGGGTGTAGGAGGTGCTGTTGAACTAGCTCCTGGATACCTGAAGTTAGTTTACAATACTGTCAGAAAAGCTGGTGGTGTTTGTATAGCTGATGAAGTCCAGAGTGGATTTGGTCGTACTGGAAGTCACTACTGGGGATTCCAGACGCAAGATGTTATTCCTGACATTGTAACAATGGCAAAGGTCTTTACTCAACACACATACACGTTCTTGTGGACCTCTGGAAAAACTTTGCCTTTGAAAGTTAAATTTTTGTTGGCAATAGCTTTCAATACCAGTGTGATGGTTTCTTTTGTTTATAGGGAATTGGCAATGGTCTACCATTGGGGGCAGTTGTAACAACTCCTGAGATTGCAAATGTGTTGGCTCAAAAAATCCAATTTAACACATTTGGTGGAAATCCTGTTTGTTCTGCTGGTGGCTTGGCCGTGCTTAAGGTTCTTGATAAGGAGAAGCGGCAGGCGCACTGTGCTAACGTTGGTGCTCACTTGGTGGAGCGCCTAAAATTGCTTCAGCAAAAGCATGAAAGTAAAATTTCTATTATTTGGTTCTATAATTTATGGACAGAAATCTTTTACATTCGGATTGACTCAGAATCATCAATAATTTGTTGGGGAGGCCTTTCTCTGTACTAACCTTTTTGGTTTAGCTATTTGTTTTTAGAACTTGAATTTATCTAACTGAGCTGCTTTCTTCATCTATTGATCTTTCTGCTGTCAGTAATTGGGGATGTTAGAGGAAGAGGCCTGATGCTTGGGGTGGAGCTCGTTACCGACAGAAAGGAGAAGACACCAGCCAAGGCAGAGACTACTGTATTGTTTGAGAAACTCAAGGGTGATGTCCCTCATTCCCTCCTCCATCCATGATTGTATCAAATGTCTGCACGCTGACATTCTTTTTCTTCGTCCTTGTTGACCAGATCTCGGCATTCTAGTTGGAAAAGGCGGTCTGCACGGTAACGTATTCAGAATAAAACCACCAATGTGCTTTTCCAAGGACGACGCAGGTCCGTAATAGCTATTATCTCAACAAAACCTCCCGTTACTGCATTGCGTGTAGAGACTAATAAAACGCTGCTTGCTGCAGACTTCTTGGTGGACGCCATGGACCATGCGATGTCAGGGATTTGAGAACACATGCCCTGAACATTCTTCTGCGTCGAAGCATAACCAGTCACCACCCGCAACGCGATCACGCGAGATGCATGCCCTGATACCGGTAGCCAGCCAACCCGTTTCATGTAGTGTCATGGTGAACTAGAATCCCCAGGAATAAAAATAACGAAGGGTAAAAACATCAGAAATGCAGAATGTGTTGTCTGGCTTGTATACTGTTTGTACAAGGATTTTCTTGGACCATCAGAGGAAAAAAAAAACAACCTGCCTGTCCATCCGTTGGACCATTTATTTTTTAGAAATTTTACAACGCATTATACTAGTAAGTATATGTTGAGTAGTAGAAATCAGATATAACATTGGATCGAAAAGAATGAATTGTTGGTGTTAAATTTCTTTTCTACTAATTTACCACTAGAAGAAGTATAAATAAATATTAGCTAATTTAGTCCGTGGATCGAAAAGAATCAACATGTTAAATTTCTTTCGCAGTACAATACATCTGCAACGTCATACTCTGACAATGTCAACGAACAAGTCTAGCGAATTTTTATTTTAAATAATACATTTTTTTACTTAAATTGCAAAAATATGCATCGATCTTAAAAAATTACAAAAATATACTTTTATCGCCCCGAACATGGGGCGATCGCCTCGCCCCATACACGGGCGATCGGTGCGGTTTTCAACGCGCAATATTTCATCTGTTTACGGTCAGTTTCTAAAGAAAATCATAACTTTTTCATATGATGTCGGATGAAGATGAACTTTATATGAAAATTGTAGCTCTCGACGGGATCTACAACTTTTGTATATAAACGTTTTCAATTTGAATCCATTTAGATAGCCAAAAACAGGATAAAATGTTCAGATCTAAAAACAGATCTGTTTTTAGATCTGAAACTTCTATCCTATTTTTGGCTATCTAAATGGATTCAAATAAAAAAAAAGTTGTATACGAAAGTTGTAGATCCCGTCGAGAGCTACAATTTTTATATAAAGTTCATCTCCATCCGACATCATATGAAAAAATTATGATTTTCTTTAGGAACTAACCGCAGACAGATGAAATATCGCGCGTTGAAAACCGCAACGATCGTGATCGCCCCAATACACGGGCGATCGCCCCATGTTCGGGCGACAAAAGTATATTTTTGTAATTTTTTGAGATCGACATATATTTTTGCAATTTGAATAAAAAAATGTATTATTTAAAATAAAAATTCCAAGTCTAGCCCTGAGGCCTATTAGGCAAAAGCAGCCCAATCGTGCGCTCCAGGCAGATATCCAATGCGATTCGGCGCGGCCCACTCACCACATTCCTTCCGCGCGAGACGTGTGCGGCCCATGGTTGTGAAGCCTAACGGCCCACGCGTCCGACCGATCGATCCGTGACAGTGCCCTAGCTCGCAAATCGCACTTGGCGTGCTCGCGTCGGCGCACGCCGCAGTAACCGGGTCAGTCCAGTCCATCCCCTCCAGCCAAGCGACGAACCCCGCACCCGCCCGTCGCCTCCCTCGCCGCACGCCGGCCTCACCCTGCGCCCCTGCCCCTGCGGCCACAAGGTAATTCCTACCCCCTTTCGAGCTGTTGCATACTGCCTTCGAATTGCTCAAAACCCTAGGCTAGGTTCGCCAAGTAGTTTGCGCCGCGGTGAAACTTCATGATCTGAATAATAGCTTGCTCCCTGCGTGCTATGTCATCTCACCACGAATCCTTGTTCATGTGGAGCAGGTCTAGCTGCGCATGGAGCTATGAAGTCCGCAGCGCAAGGCAGGGACCCTTCGCTCGCTGCTGCTGACTCTGTCTGGGTCGCCTCATTGCCCCCAATGGCTGCCGATTCCATGTTCCCGGCGCTGCGTTCCTCCAATTATTTCACGAGGCCGTCCATCGATGAGCTGGTTGAGAGGGAGGCGGCTGATCCAGGCTACTGCAGTAGGGTTCCAAACTTCGTCGTCGGGAGAGTGAGGTATGGACAAGTTATGTTCCCCGGCAACACCGACGTGAGGTGGATGGACCTGAATGAAATCGTGAGGTTTGATCGCCATTATGTGGTTGTTTACGAGGATGAGGCTGGTAAGCCGCCTGTAGGGCATGGTCTTAATAAAGCTGCAGAAGTGACGTTGAAGCTGGATTTGAGGAAACTTCCAGAGCCTAGCATCCTTGTTGAGCTGCTAACGCATCGCTCAAAAAAGCAAGGTGCTAGGTTTCTTTCATTCAACCCTGTGAATGGCAAATGGAAGTTCGAGGTTGATCATTTTAGTAGATTTGGTCTTGTGGATGAGGAGGAACAGGATGTTGTGATGGATGAGGTGGTTGTTCGGCAGCCGATCGCTGAAGTAAGAGATCCACCTGCAAATGGTTTAGAATTGGAGCTTTCACATTCATTGCCTGCTCATCTTGGGCTTGACCCTGCAAAGATGCAAGAAATGCGGATGGCAATGTTTTCCAACGAGCAAGATGACGAAGATATGGAGGATAGCTTTCCATCTGATCAGAGATACCTTAGCAAAGAAAGGATGAACGTGGATTCACCCAACTCTAGTGCTAACGGTCCAAGGCTGATGTCTCTCTCTCCTTTGCACGGTTCTTCTCAGAAGATTGGAAGGAGATCTGGTATTCTTGCAAGGAAAGAACCACAGGCACTGCTGGAATATAGTGTAAATTCTTCAGAGCTTGGTCCGTCTTCTCAGGGTATTCTTATGTCTGGGCAAAACAAGGGATTTCCAGTGAGGATGACCAAGGTGGAAGGCTTTAAGCTGCCGGCTGAGCAAGCAACTCCTGTTTCTGGAAAAATATATACTAATTGCGTAGTGGATGCTGCTTTATTTATGGGTAGATCGTTTCGAGTTGGTTGGGGACCAAATGGCATCCTTGTTCATTCTGGTAGTCTGGTCCATAGTCCTGGAACTGGCCTATCTTCTGTTATTCACATAGAGAAAGTTGCAGGTGACAAAGTTGTGCGTGATGAGAAGAACAAAGTTAAGGAGGAGCTGACAGAACTATGTTTCTCAGATCCAATGGACCTCCATAGGAGGCTTGATCATGAACTTCTGGAAACTGAGTCTGACTCGTTTAAGTTAAAGCTTCAGAAAGTTGTGGCAAGTCGTTTGGTTTTGCCAGATATTTGCAGGTCTTATATTGACATCATTGAAAGGCAGCTTGAAGCCAGCGATTTATCTATGTCTTCGCGTGTGCTGTTAATGCATCAAGTTACAGTTTGGGAGTTAATTAGGGTCTTGTTCTCGGAAAGAGCAGCTGGTAACCAGTTGGAGCCTACTGGTGATGAGGATCAGGAGGGCATGATTTTAGACAAGAAAGAAGGTTCTGTCAACATAGACCTTGAATCACTTCCTTTGATTAGGAGAGCAGACTTCAGCAATTGGTTACAGGACAGTGTCTGTCATCGGGTACAAGGAGAGGTGGGCTCCTTAAGTGATGCCAGGTACTTGGAACATATTATTCTGCTTTTGACTGGTCGGCAATTAAACACAGCCACAGAAGTTGCTGCTTCAAGGGGTGATGTCCGGCTGGCAATCTTGCTAAGCCAGGCAGGCGGGTCAATGTTAAATCGATCTGACGTTGCTCAGCAACTGGATCTATGGAAAATAAATGGTCTGGATTTTGATTATATCGAGGAAGACAGATTAAAGATATATGAGTTGCTTGCTGGTAACATACAAGGTGCTTTACTAGATTCGCCAATCGACTGGAAAAGGTACCTTGGTTTAATCATGTGGTATCAATTATCGCCTGATACATCACTCGGTATTATCATTCATTCTTATCACCAATTACTCGGTCAGGGCAAAGTTCCATATCCTGTTCCTGTCTATATCGATGAAGGACCTCTTGATGAGGCACTTCAGTGGTCCCCAGGTGACCGTTTTGACATATCTTTTTATTTAATGCTTCTTCATGCCAACCAAGATGAGAAGTTTGGGCTGCTAAAAACTATGTTCAGTGCATTCTCATCTTCATATGATCCCTTGGACTACCATATGATCTGGCATCAGCGTTCTATCCTGGAAGCTGTTGGTGCTTTCAGTGCAAATGATCTGCACATACTAGATTTGAGTTTTGTTTATCAATTACTATGTCTTGGGAAGTGCCATTGGGCTATCTACGTCATTATACATATGCCACATCTTGATGATGCCCCATACATCCATGAGAAGTTAATCAGGGAAATCTTGTCACAGTATTGTGAATTATGGAGTAAAGATGAAGCTCAGAGACAATATATTGCAGAACTTTGTATACCAGCAGAATGGATGCACGAGGCTCTGGTGAGTACCAATTTCTTTGCTTTCTAAAATTATCTGACATGCAATGTATGATCTTTAATAAAAACATTGCCTATGCAACTATGAGAAAAACATCACACTTGAACTATGTGTGGTTAATGATCTCTATATACAGGCTCTTTATCATGAATACTATGGAGATCGGCAGGGTGCACTGGAGAATTTTATTCAATGTGGCAATTGGAAGAAAGCTCATACTATTTTCATGACATCTGTTGCTCATTCTCTTTTTCTGTCATGTAAGTTTCTCCTACAATCTACTAAACAAACAGATTTACAAATGACCCTTTTCAAATGTTTCACCTTCTTTCCTCTGCATAAATTTTCAACTGTACTTCTACAAAACCTAATCAAATGAAGCTTCTTGAGAATTTCTGTGCTATTTCTCTTCATTGTTCTGTTCATATGTTTGTTGAGGGTGCCTTATCAATTTTGTGCTGCTTCTGTTGATAAAAGCACATGATTGATGTTGTGGTATGAGTTTGCAATCAATTCTTTGTTCTTTCTTGATATCTGTTTTAGCAAACCATCAAGAGATCTGGGACATTACAAGTGCTTTGGAGAATCACAAGTCTGAAATTGCTGACTGGGACCTTGGTGCTGGAATATACATAGACTATTACATTCTAAGGAACTCTATGCAAGAAGAAAGTACCATGGATGATTTGGTGAGAACTCTTCCTTAAGACTTTCAATATTTTCCTGAAGATTTGTGAATGAACATGACACTATTTAATATTTCAGGATCCACTTGAGAAGAAGAATGAATCATGCAGTAATTTCTTTGGACGATTAAATGATTCCTTGCTTATATGGGGAAGCAAATTACCTGTTGAGGCTAGGTAAGATACAATTCTAAAATGTAACAGATCCGCGACGTGAAGAAAAAACAAATATAGTTCTCTGCATGAAACTGTTGTTTTTCCATTTTATGCTTTTACCGAAAATATCCCAGTTCCAAGAACCTAATGTGGTGTTAGTAAGCTACTATGTAATTAAGATTTGCAAAAAGCTACTTTTGTTGGACCTTTTTTGTATAGCTGAATCCAAAACAAGCTACATAACCACAGTGGAAATTCATGGCCATTAAAAGATTGTTTGAATGCATCAACACATATGGGTTGTTTCTTATAGAATCTACTCTCTAGGCTTGTTCTCATTGTTGAGTTTGGCAGGGCATGCTTCTCGAAGATGGCAGAGGAGCTGTGCGAGCTTCTAATGAACTCCCCCGGCGAGGGCTTGGCGCCAAATCTCTACATGGGCTGCTTTCAGACGATGCTCAACGCTCCCGTCCCTGATGACCACAGGACGTCATACCTGCAGGAGGCGGTCTCTGTTTTCACGGACATACTTTGCAGGGACTGATGCTAGAAGAACCATGCCCATTGTTTACGTAGAATTGATGGGATTTTATGATATAGTTCAGCGGTGTTTTAACCTGATGGCTGTTCCGATCGGTCACGGGATCTGGAGTGCACAAGAGCTCCAAGTCAGTAACGCACGGAAGAGTTCCAGGAGTTTGCATGTCTGATGTGCAGTAGAAGAGTAGAATCTGCTACTGATGGTTCAGAGAATTGTCATAATATGTGAACTCCTAAAGAAATATAACGGGATTTTCTTGCATTTCCCATCGTACAATATATCTTGTTTTCTGTGAGCTATACCCATCAACTTGATTCGTCAGGTGTTCTGTTATTACGGAAAACAGCAACTTACGTAAGTGGAATGCTGGTGGATCTTGTTGTGGCATGCCTACAAGTCACGTGGGGGAGGATCGCAAAACTTAACAAAAAGGGCCAAATCCCGCGCCTACATCGGTCCCATTTTATCTCAATGCCGAGTTCCAGTGATCTCCCCGCTGCCAACTTCCGCCCGCCCGCCCGCCCCTCCTACCCTGCCGCGACGCCGCCACCTCCCCCCCTTCCCGCCTGTGTCCTCCTCGACTGGTGGGTTACCTCGCCGACCGCAGGAACGCGACCACGGCCCAAACCCAGACGCGCGCCAGCCACACCGAGGTGTCCTTGTCCTTCTGGGTCGCCGACCCGCCGGCCGTCTCCCACTTGTGCGTGCACCGCCCCGAAGCGAAGGAGGAGGATCTTCTCATGCCCTTCGTCGTCGGCGCGGACGGCGCCTTCGTCCTCCTGCTCTTCCCATGGCCAAGGAGCTCATGCACTCCTGCGAATACTTGATCTACAGGGCCGGCCCTCGCTCCGTGTCATCCCGAAGTACAACAACCCGTATTTCTTCGATACCAATTACATCGGGCTCTCTTGCAGCGCGACGGCGGCGGCGGTCACTTCGTCGTGGCCGACCGATCGTTGGAAGGCCACCGTGTGGAGTTGGATGGATTCTTCTTGGTGCAAGGGTTTTACGGTGGATGTTGGTGACATCTCGATCAAACCAAATCACTGTGATCTGTTGCCTGAGCTGTTGGATGACCGGACTAAAACGCGAACGTTGTTGAGACTGAAAAACAGCTTCCCCCACCCCGATCATGGACCGTGACGGTGTTGCTTACCTGATGTCCAAGGTGGACTGTGATGAACCAGAGGCATGGGTGATCGCTCTTGACATAAAGAGGAATGCACCGGAAGGAGAAGGACTAGCCCCTTGCTCTGCCGAACGAATCTACCGATGCTGTGTGAGCTACCGCGCCTGTGACTTGTCCAAATACCTCAGGATGACTCCAATTATGCTGATATTTCTTCGTTATCATGACTCTAATACCGGTAAATATATCTCTTTCTTTATATTATATATATATATATATAATATAAATACTTGGGGCACCGAATTGGGATTCTATGGAGCCTAGACACCATTCCTCTCGACCACAGGATTGTATTAAGATGCGTGCGTTTCCATTGGGTATGATAATTAATGGGTAAACCCGCTAACTATCGCTGATATGGAAAGCTAATGAAACTTTGAATTTATTGACCAGCATATTAAGGTAATGATATGGAAAGACATAATTTTTTGGCTGACCTTTGGTTGTTGCTTGTGCATGATGAATTAGGTATGTGCATTAATGTCAACCGTTTCCTTTTTGATGTAAAGAATAATATAAATAACCTTCCATTCATATAGTTTGTACGTATGATATGTGTAAATACAATTCCTGTAGTTTCATTAGTCTATTTGTAATGTAATAGAACAAAGGTAAAATAAAAACTTGCATGTCAATCAAAAAATAAGGTAGAGTGACTAAAATATAGCGGTTTCCTTGCGCGATGTATTTTGGTTTTGATCTCTTTTGGAATAAATATTATCAATAACTTTTCAAAAAAAAATTGCACGAATGGTTCTATGTACGGTGAAAATATTACCAATATGAAAATATAAGCGCGAATGCACAATGTCTGTACCTTTAATCGATTTTTTTTGAAATTTTTAGAATGTTGAGTTTAACCAGTTTACTAACTAGTTCAAACAAGTTTAAACTAAAATTCAAACTAGAGTTCCTTTTTTGATGATAATTTGATTCTAGGTATGTGCTGATTTTATATATAAATCAGCAAAGCATATAATCTAAATTCTTTCAAAACTTTGAATTCGAGTATATTTTTTCAAAGGTATGTGATTCATTTGAATTGTTATAGATGGGTATATACTCTAAAACTAAAAGTTTCAAAAAAAATACTTGAATTTGGCTTGAATTCATGCATTTAAAATTAGGGAAAATTTGATTCGTATCATTGCAAATGTGCACGTTTCGAAATCTGCCATTATACTTCGTGGACTCGCATAGGGGCCATTATTATTCTGGAGAGTTTGAAATATGTCATTTTATACGTTTTCCTCCGCCTGAGGCCCACCTACAGGTCATCATTCTTTCGTATTCCCCACCCTGCCGTTCATCGCCACTGAAGAACCCTAGCTCCCCACTAAATTTCCCCTCCCCACTGAAGAACCCTAGCTCTCCCTTCCTCTTTCGATTTCCCCTAACCTCAGCGTCAGGCGAGTGGCGGAGGGGGCGACAGGGGGAGGCAGTCCAGAGGCAAAAGCAAGGCAAGGCGACTAGTAGGCGACCTCGACGGCGGGCGAGTGGCGGAGGGGGGCGACAGGCGGAGGCGATCGAGAGGCAGACGCAAAGCAAGACGACTGGCGGGCAGAGATGGAGGTTCCCGAAGCAAGTGCTGCTGGTTCCTCTTCTCCGAAATAGTGAGTTGTCCAAATCTCTCTCTCTTTCATGCTGTGCTAACAAAGATTCACGATAGAGTGCGTCGGCCCCATGTATGAACATGTTGTGCTTGTGTTTTGCGGTTATGATCTAATTAGTCCCATTTGCGAGTAGGTACTGGTTCACAATAGAGCTTAAGGTTCAAGGATTTGTGAGCATAGACTCAGGGGGTACGAAAAGCTATACGCAGGGCTTCACTCGAAATTGGGTAGTGAATTCGGAGAGCTGTTCAATGGATTGCCTAATGAAAAGCTTAAGTGCGGAATTGAAATGGAGCGTGAACCAGACTGCTAGGGTTTGGTACTTTGACAAGAGAATGAGTGAGGATGTTAGCTTAGTTTATGACAGTCAGCTTGTAGGTCTATTTGAAATGTACTAATCCAAGAAACATGTGGAGCTAATTATAGCAGTGTTTGACAAGGGGGTTGTAGAGGAAAATGAGTGTTCCATAGAGCCTCTGTGTGTTGTGCCTCCTCCATGCGGTCCAACTGAGAAAGGCCAGGGAGCAACTGCATCTAGACCTGCAATTGAAACTCCAGTTGCAACTGTGCCTAATGTGTTTGACATTGAAGAGGAGTATGTTGGTATAAATGATGAGCACTTATATGGTGCTCCTCCATCTGCACATCCACCTGACTGTGAACCACAAACACATGGATCTGTTGAATTTGGACAATCTTCTCAATCGACTGGCACTGCTAGCGATGGGGTTGCACCAGAAGAGGTAGAGGTGACTGATATAGACCCTCAGGAAGTCAATATTTTGCTTGATCGTGATGAGCCAGATATTAGGAAGGGGGTTTTATTTCCTGATATTGTATCATTCAGAAAAGCTATTAGGCACTATGCCATGAAGAGGGGGTTTGAATTTTCTGGTTTAAGGACTGATAAAATAAGATTCATTGCTAGCTGCTCACATAAGGGATGTCCTTGGCGCATTCATGCTTCCAGTCTGCAGGATGAACGCACAATACAGGTTAGAATGATGTAACTTGAATTATGCATGTCAATTTTGCATGTCAATGTTCATATGTTGATGCTTCCCTATGTTTCTTTGTGCAGATAAAGGTGCTTTCTTTTGATAACAATTGTCTAATAAGAAAGTTGATGGATAGGAAGATGGCAACTCAAGAATGGATTGCTGATAGGATTGCTGCCTGGGTTAAGACCAACACACAGAAGGGAGCAAAGGATGCAAAAGACAAATTGGAAGAACGGTATGAGATCAAATTGAAGTATTCCAAGGCTTGGGCAGGGATGAGGCTAGCTCTGGAGTAGATTCATGGCAAGTGTCAACGATCGGGACCGTCGACCGCAAAGAAAGAGGGTGAAGGGTAGTACGGAGGGTGAGGCCCAGAGTTTCGCTCGTCCGGGAGGTACCCTCGGCGGGCATACTGAACAGGGGGGCCAGCACAATCAAATAAGGGACACGAGGTTTATACTGGTTCGGGCCGAACGTCCCTACTCCAGTTCGGATGACGGTGCTGTATTGCCCTTAATGCCGATGGCTGTCTGGCCTTTACAAATGAGAACTAGGGGTTCCAATATGAGAGTGCCGGAGACTAGTTCGTGGAGGTGTCGTGAGAAAGAAGAAGAAGTCTCCTTCCAGAGGGCCCTGCCCTCCCTTATACAGCCGAAAGGGGCAGGTTACATTGGGGATTGGGAGCCGAGAGGATGAAGGGGCCCATGCCAGAAAGCCCTCGTCTTGGTGACTGGTCTTGTCTGGCTTTGCCCACGCCGGGTTAGTAGACTCTCCGAGCAAAGCAGGTCGCTGCTTCTTCGGGAAACAGCGCACCCACTCTCTGCGGTTTTGTCAGATGATGACGTTGTCATGCGTGGCCCTAGCGCTGCCTGGGGTGAATGGACTCCCATGTTGTACGCGACTGGATGATGGGACTGAGGCTTTGACTTTGGCGACCTTCGTGCTGCCTTGGGAAGGAGCCACCTGCTTCTGTGCGGTCGCTTCAGGCGGTCGCGATCGTTGGACACGTGGTTAATGGTCAGTGGAGGGCCCGATGCTCGACCCTTGGCGGAGACGGGATCGGGCTGGTCGGAGGTCGGGGGAGCCCGGTCCGTGACGAAGGTCGAACGCCCCGCTAGGTTAGGAAAGAGCTCGGGGCGGTCGGCTAGGTCGGGAAAGAGCTCCTTTATGGCCTTGCGGGACCTTTGGTCAGAGCCTGGCTCGGAACAGTCCGATTGGTGCTCCGGACTGGCGGTTCGGGGACGTCTCCGCCCGAATTAGGGAACAGACTCCCGATCTTAGAGGAGGGCTGCTCAAAGCCCACCCCCTCGGGGGGACACGTGTCAGGTTGGCCGATCCCCGACAGCAAGTATGAAGAAAGCTTCCAGTTCCTCTTCAACTGGGCAGCAGAGGTTAAGAAAAGGGATCCTGGATCCCTCATTGACATTGATCCGAAGAAAGAAGGTAACAACATGTATTTCAAGAGAATTTTTGTTTGCTTCAGTGCATGTAGAGATGGTTTCTTGGCTGGTTGTAGACCATACCTAGGTGTAGATTCAACATCTCTTAATGAAAAGTACACTGGTCAGTTGGCCTCAGCTACTAGTGTTGATAGGCACAATTGGCTCTTCTATGTAGCATATCTTTGCTTTTGCATCCAAATGTAAAAACTAGGTCCAGTTCATGCGGCTATTGCGTGAGAGTCAGAGGTTGTCCAAAGGGTTTAGTAATATCTACAGATGCTTGTAAGGGTCTAGAAAAGGCTGTTGATGTGGCTTTCCCTGAAGCTGAGCATAGAGAGTGTATGAGGCATCTTTATGCAAATTTCATGAAGAAGTTTTGTGGACCAATATTCACACAATACTTGTATCCAGCAGCAAGACATTACACCGAAGAAAAGTTTAGATGGCACATGGGACAAATCTTTCAAGCCCACTCAGATGCCATAGAATGGTTAGAGAAACATCATTCGAGGATTTGATACATAGATTTTACTATCGATACACACGAAGTTTATTAGCGAGACTTATATCATTATGTTGATGTCGTTATCAGCAAGCTATTGATAAAAATCGATCAGAAATCGGAGTTGCCAATAGAAAGATATAGCTAACTAAAAGGTAACAATATTCATGTATAAACTACGGGACAGATTTTCTAGTCAGTTGGGTTTACATGGACAGGTTGAACAAATTTACTAGTCAACCAATATAATATATTTTTATTTACTACATATAGAGCAAGATATTGTGGGTTGTACATATAGTTTTACCGATATAATTTGCAAAATAATTTTACTGCCATTTTTCTGTTCGGTTGTGCATGCTGCCAATTTTTCTGTACGCTATAAGGTCGATGGGCTAAAGGCCTATTTTCTCAGACCCATCGTTATATATAGCATTAACGACAGGAAATTAGTCCCACATTGCTCGCGGAGGTTCGTCAATATCTGTTTATATTGCCAAACTGACATGATTCGCTCGATCAAAGTGATACGTGTAATGTAAGCAAGGGTAGAGCTATGTTTATGGACCCCGCTGCACTATGTGCTGGTGGTGATTGATCTGGACACCTTACCCTTTAACATCACAATCACTTTTGTGCGTTTTTTACTGACGGTCGTTAATGATTTTACAAACTCGGACAACAGAGTTTACTACCGTGTAATTTTTTATATGCTATTGTCGCACATGCATGATTTTTCTATCGTGCTTCTTACCTTATACTACAGTGAAAAAATCGTAACTTTACAAGCCATCTTGGACAATACCTTTAGTACCTCGAAATAACATTTTTACTTATGTGAATTCAATCATTTTTTTTCATGCATAACGCACATGCATGACTTTACTAACGTTCTTATGACCTTTTACTTGCTGTTTCATTTAATTTACTTCTCTGCACTTTATGCTATACTATCATCTACATATTTTACTACCTTCAACACCACGATCACATGTAAACCAATTTTATCGTGTAAAATATATGAAAACCATATGTACAAGTTTTCAAAAATTCTCAAAAAATTACCATAAGTAGAGGAGGTGAGATTCTACATCCTTGTAAAATTTCAAGACCAAAATCAATATCATTTGAAAGATATGAAATTAATAAGTGCTAATCAATGATGAATAGTAAATTTATTCTTTTCATACCTTTCAAATGCAAGTTGTTTTTGGTAATTTTTCGATAATTTTTCAGAACATATACTTATAGTTTTCATGGATTTACACGACAAAAAATAATGTATATGCATGATCCCTTAACTTGTCTGTTCTTGACCTGAAGTAATTAAGTAGAGTTTTTATTCGGTCGAACTTGTAATGTTAGCGCTGAATCGCAAATCTAAAAAAAAACACTATAAGTAGTTACACAGAAAATTACTATCCGAAAAATAACATATCACTCACTGGTACACAAAATATTACTATATCCTGTGTAAACCAGTCTTATCGTATAAAATATATGAAAACCATATGTAAAAGTTTTGAAAAAATCTCAAAAAATTACCATAAATAGAGCAGGTGAGATTCTACATCTCTCTAATATTTGAATATCAAAATCAATCTCATTTGAAAATGCAAGTGAGTTTGGTATTCAAATTTTATAGGGTTGTAGAAGCTTACGTCCCCTATGTATGGTAATTTTTTGAGAATTTTTCAGGACTTGTATATATGGTTTTCATGGACTTTACATAATAAAAATTGTGTACTACCAAATGATTGATCTGTATAGGATTTTACTACTGAACAGACGCTTAACATTTTTATGAACAGTTCTCAATTGATTTTATCATCTATTACATCGACTTTTATGATTGTCCATATAATATTTTACTATAGTGCCGACAAACAGAGATAAATTCTTGCTATGATAATTCACTTTATTTCGGTTTAGTAATATATTGTATAATAGCAAGTAAGTTATTTTCTGGATAGTAAAATGTAATATATCTTGTGTAAACTATTTTTATCGTGTAAAATTCATGAAAATCACATGTATATATTTTGAAAAATTCTCAAAAAATTACTATAGTAGGGGAGGTGAGATTCTACATCGTTGTAAAATTTGAAGACAAAAATCAATCTAATTTGAAATATATGAAATTGACAAGTGCTAATCAGTGATGAATAGCAAATTTGTCCTTTTCATATCTCTCAAATACGATTGATTTTGGTATTCAAATTTTACAGGGATGTAGAAACTCATATCCCCTATGTATGGTAATTTTTTGAGATTTTTTAGAACTTGTATATATGGTTTTCACGGACTTTTACTATCAAATGACTGTATGATTGTAATTTCTAGTTGTAGATATAGTAATTTATTGTTATAAAAAATAGTTATTTATTTTACCGGTCAACAAAATTACTGTTTAATAGCAAGACTTATATAATTTTATTTCTCTCGTCGTCAATAAGCTACCGGTAAAAATTATTTACAAATCCGAACTACCAATAAAAAGATATGGCTAAAATAAAAAAGAAACGGATTCATATTCAAACTATAATATGCATTAACTAGTTGGGTTGACCAACGCATTAACTAGTAACCGATTCGGTAGTAATTGTATCTGTTTGTTCTATAGTAAAATGTATTCGTAATTTATTATCGAATTGCTAGCGATCAGTATGGTGTGCACAGTGCGCACAGCTATACGGTGGTATTACAGCGATACGGCTCGCGTGTAAAATAGGTAGCACAGCGCGCACGCGTAGAATAGCGCTACCGTGTGTATATATATACGCTATTCTTCAACTACTTGTAGAATATACTATTCTACACGTCGACCAGTTTACGCAGTCCGATCGAGCCGCATTACCCGCATTTATTACCTGCGCATGGGTGCATGGACCATTTATTACTTGTGCATCATCTATCTACGAGGATGGGTTGGATTACTGGTCGCGACGTTCCAGCTTCGATTATTATATATATATAACTTATAATAACATGTTGCTGAGATAGTAATATTGATTCAACAGAGTATTGAATACGTAATCAACAGATAGTAATATTGATTCAACATATTTTTTGCTACACGTATCAATTAATTTTACTATCTATAGTAAAAGATTTTACTATCAAATCATTTGGCGTTTAGTGGCGAAGCTTGTATCATTATATTGCTCTCATCGTCAGCAAGCTATTAGTGAAAACCGATCGTAAATTAGAGTTACCAGTAAAAACATATGGCTAAATAAAAAGAAACAACATTCATGCACAAACTACGGTCACATTTACTAGTCGTTGGGCAAACATGGATGGGTTAGATTATTGGTCTGCTCTTCCAGGCTCGATTATATATATATATATATATATATATATATATATATATATATATATATATATATATATATATATATATATATATATATATATATATATATATATATATATATATATATATATATACGTAGTAATTATATGTTGCTAATATCGATTCAACCTAACAGACAGTATTATTGATTCACCGTATTTTTACTACATATATCAATAGATTTTAGTATCCATAGTAATAGTTTTTTACTATTAATTCATATGGCTGCACGGCGCGGCTAGAGATTAGAGTTCGCGATCGAGCTAGCAAACATATGCTCATGGGCAGTGCACTACACGCCATTCTCACGCCAATATGTGTACTGGGCTAAGTAAAAAACAAGTTTTATTGATCGTAACATTTGATGGGCGAAATAGTAAATTTTTCCTTTTTACGACTTCTGTCACCCAGTTTCATATTTACTTAGTATGTATGTACGGTAGTACATACGTGCTGCCGAGATAGTAATATTTATTGAACAGACTAATGAATTAGTATGTTATAAGATAGCACTCAATGAATCAACCGTAAAAATAGTTGTTCGGACAGGAACGTTATACAGAATAGTAAATGTAAATAATCGTTTTGTTTGATGTAGTTGCTATTTTTTAATATTTTGTTTAAAATAACCAACCGTTAGGTATTGGGAAGTTTAGTTTATAAGAGATTTGATCGCGCTGCATCTGTTTCGGGTAGTTACAAGTTTCTTGTTATTTATGTCTGTTATTTTTTTAATTTATGGCTGACAGTATTGTTACATTTATCATAGTAAAATTTACCTATACAGATAGTACTGTTATATAATCAGATAATGTAAATTTTATTTTCTGGATGGTAGAACTTGTGTAATAGATAGTAATATATGTTTGGTAGAAAGCGCATATAACAGTACTGTCTGTATAACATGTATCATAGTAAAATTTACATATACAAACATTGATTATAAGTACTTTACCTATACAGACAATACTGTTATATAACAACTTGTGTAATAGATAGTAATATATTATTTTCTGAATAGTAGAAAGCAACATATACGGTGTAAACCATTACTACCATGTAAAATTATATGTACAAATTTTTAAAAATTCTTAAAAAATTACCATAAGTAGGGGAGGTGAGATTCTACATCTCTGTAAAATTTGAAAACCAAAATCAATCAAATTCAAAAGATATGAAATTAACAAGCGCTAATCAGTGATGAATAGTAAGATTGTCCTTTTTATACCTTTCAAATGCGACTGAGTTTGGTATTCAAATTTTACAGGGCTATAGAACCTCACATCCCCTATATATGGTAATTTCTTGAGAATTTTTCAGGACTTATACATATAGTTTTCACGGAGTTTTACTGCCAAATTACTTATCTGTGTAGGATTTTCCAATTATATTGTATGATAGTAATTTATAGTTGTAGATATAGTAATTTCATGTTATAAAAATAGTAATTTCTTTTACCAGACAGTAAAATTACTATTTAATAGTGAGACTTATATCATTTTATTCCTCTCGTCGTCAGTAAGCTACTGGTGAAAATCATTTTCAAATCCGAGCTATCAATTAAAAGATATAGCTAAAATAAAGAAGAAACAGATTCATATACAAACTACAATACATATTAACTAGTTGTGTTGACCAATGCATTAAATAGTAACTAATTTGGTACTAATTACATCTGTTGTTCTATAGTAAAATGTATTCGTGATTTACTACCGCATTGCTAGCAACCAGTACGGTGTGCTTCTTCTTCGACCGGAGCGCAGAATAGGTATTCTGCGCTTAGGAGTAGAATAGTGCTAACATGTACGTACGTACATACATACATACATACATACATACATACATACATACATACATACATACATACGAGAGACTTTCCATAAAAAACAAAGGTAATCATGCTGATATTTCTTTGTTATCATGTACGATTACTCATGTACAGTTACACTATGTCTTGGTTTGTTTGTTGTTCTGGTGGCCTTGCTAGGAGCAAGGTTTCAAAAACCAACAAGATTTCTGAAATGTCGGTTGAGATTTGGGATTTTGGTCGAGGACGGGATCCAAAATCTCGGTCGGATAATTTTTTTTGAAAAAACTTAAATTGCTATAGTATCTTGAAAAAAACTCAATGAGATTTCACCAAATCTCGTCGAAATCTTGGGTGATTTGGCCGGAATTGACCCAATAACCCTTAAGAAAATCATCTTCTATGAAACTTTGTTGAAAAATCGAATTTTTGAGATGTTTTAAAATTTTGTTAAAAACACTGTCAGATTTTTATAAAACTGTATAAACTTGGTCATGCTCTGAAAAATTTATGGTACTATATTTATAAGTGTAGGATCATACAGAAATGTTTTCAAAATAATTAAATTTCATTTGTTATCTTTAAAAAATTAAAAATATAATGAATATAACCGAGACAGTAACCTTGTTAGAATTTTATAAATTTGCTCGAGTGTGATCATGATCCAACCAAAATTTTTAGAAGAGTTTAAGCACTGCCTAAGAACAATTCTTTTTTTGTTTGCTCAATCAAATCTATGGATGCATTGAACTTCATTTGTTATCTTTCAAAAAAAAACACGAGGAACACAAATGGTACAGTACCATTGTACGAATTTTATAAATTCACCGGTGTGTGATCATGATCCAAAATTTTTATGAGAGCTTAATAATTGACTCAGAACCCTTCTCTAAAAGTTTAAAAAATTCTAAGCCTTTTTGGTTTCTCAAGCAAATCTATGTATTGATCATCAGGTTTTTATCATGACGTAGCACTGTTAGAATTTTGAAAATTCTTGAAGCTTTATCATCATCTAAAAATTTTATGGAAACATTAGTGATGCATCCAACCATGCACAAAAAAATTAAAATTTCTAACATGGTTTGTTCTATTTTTCATTTGGATCAAATTTGCCGGTCAACGTTTTATCAGGACAGTAGCACTATCTGAATTTTTTAAAATTCTTTAGGCTTGATAATCATCTAAAATTTTTATGGGAATATTACTGATGTGTCAGGACTCTCCACAAAAAAAATCAAAAATTTTCGATATCGTTTGAACTATTTTTTGATCAGTTCAATTTAACCGAAATATCAGATATTTCGGTAATTCCGAACGAAATCTCGTAAATTCCGGTGAAAAAAATCAGATTTGAATTTTTGTAAAGACTGCTGGGTTGAATTGCACTTCTGGCAGTGCCCAGCTCTGCCCTGCACGAGCTATCGCATCATAGCCGTCGAATTGCCTTAGCTGCTGTGCTGTCTCCCTACACTGCACTACTGCATTGCGCACAATTCAGCTGCTGTCTGTACGTTTGCACTTGTGTTTACGTAGCACTGAAATTGCGCACAATTTGTGTTTGTAATTCTCTTTTCCTTTCTGAAATAAATGGGCAGAACTTCTGTCATTCATTTAGAAAAATATATATATTCATGATAGCCAATCCATGCCGTTGATTCTGTAGAATTGCTGGAATTTTTCCTGATAGATATGTACGGTGTTTTAACCAGATGGATGTTCCGATCCGTCACGGGATCTGGAGTGCACAAGCGCTCCAAGTCGGTAACACACGGAAGAGTCCCAGGAGTTTGCATGTCTGATATGTAGCAGAAGTGTATAATCTGCTATTGACGGAATTGCCACTGTAAACTCCTGAGAAAATGTAATGGGATTTTCTTGCATCTCCTGTGGTACCATATGTCATGTATTCTGGCCTAAATATTCTATTCAATTTTTCCTTAAAATTCATATATTAGGTCAATATTTTTTGGGCCAGTTCAGGCCGGCCCGAGGCTTGGACCTGGGCTGGCTCCGCCCCTGTTAAGAGGAAAGTATTGAAGCACAGCTCGTAAAGAGTTTAAAATGTTTACAACTCACATGAAACAGTTAGGCTATTACTATGAACAAAAATGGAGCCATGCTGCCTAGCAACAATTAAAAAGGATACGGAGGGCTCTACGTTGCTCTATGTCTTCTTTCGCCTTGCTTGTCACCTTCTGTGTCGTGGGTGCTTTGCTTTGAAAGACTCCTATTTCTTTCGTTCCAAACGCTCTATGCGACGAAGATGACTAGATCATTAGTTTTGGTCCTTTGGTATCGCTTCGTGGGTTTTTTAAATTCGTGGGCAAAAAAAAAAATCCACGAATTTATTTATTTAAAATCGTCGGTTTCTATAAAACTCACGTTTTTAATTAAATTCGTGGGCCACAATAAAACCTACGAATTTATTTATTTAAATTCGTGGACTCAAATAACACCCACGAATTTACTCATTTAAATTCGTGGGCCACCAATTACCCACGAATTTACACAATTAAATTCGTGGGCCACCACACCCCCCACGAATTTAACGGGAACCAAAAAAGGCCTTCGGCCCGCACGCGACCACGCTGCTCTCTCCCCGCCCACGCGCGCCGCGCCACGCCCGCCCGCCCCGCCTCGCTTCGCTCTGCGCTCGCGCCCTGCCGCGTCGCCGCCCGCGCGTCCTGCCGCGCCGCTGCGTCGCCCGCCGCCCGCTCGGCTGCGGACCTCGCATCGGCCTCGGTCCCCCTCGCCGGTGGCGGCCGCCATGTCGACGACGGCGCAGACGGTCGCCGACGAGCGCAAGGCCCAACGTCTTGCAGGCGCCAAGGCCCTCTCCCGACAAGTAGCGCCCGGTGGTGATTCCTCACCGACGGCGATATTTGATTCCGGTCCCGATGTTATGGTTGAGGCGTTGGTCACACCTCGTCGATTTCCCAATTAGAACGCACTTGGCTAGCTTTTTCGCGGACATATTGAACTTGTATTGGTAATTTGGTGGCCCGTAATAGAAAAGACTGATGAAATTCTGTGTAAGGTAACTTTGCGATAGATTCTCCATAACATTTCAGTTTCTCGAGATTAGTTAGCATTAGAGGTGTGCCTTGGGGATGTCCCAACCTGATGAGAAGTGTGATGATAAGCAAATCAAAGGTTTTAGTTTGCATTGAAGTGATTAGCGTGAGAGCATCAGAGAAAGATGCTAAGAAAAAACAAGGATAGTGTACTGCCTTTGCTTCTGTTACCGGAACAAAGTGGATTTTCGTTTTGTTAACTTATTCTAGCGATCTAGTCTTTAGAGACCTTAAGCGAAACGAGGACGAGTGTAGCCTTTATGCTTCCATTGTTGGAACAAAGTTGGTTTTCTTTCTGTTGACTCGTTGAAGTATTCACTTGTAGTTTCTTATTTTTCCAGACCTGGCTATTCAAGGCACTATTTTGAACTCTTCTTGGTTCAAAGCAAGCAAAAGATTATGTGCTTATGTAAGTTGTGCGCAATTGCGAGAAGTTGCTTCAATGGGGTATTTAACTTGATGTGTATGCATTACCGCTGATCCACTTTTGATCCTTACAGTGTTGTCAGCCTCTTCCCCTGTTGATCTTTTTCTGTTGCCTGGTAAGTCTTTTCTCCTTCACTACATTCATGCTCTGTCATTAAAAACTCAATTGGATAATATCTGTTATTCATGCAGGACAAGCTTTTGATAGAACTGGCCGAAGACTAGGGCGTGGTGGAGGGTAGGACTAAATATTGTTCTATCATTTGAATCAATTCAATAATGGTCTGTATTGGTGTTGCCTATGTACTCTTCGTGTAATTTTTACAAATGGTCAATTATGAAGTGGTTCAATTGCTAACTTCCAGTGCTAGTTAAAAACTGTTTCATGTAGTCATCTATCAACCCAATAACATATTGATCTACTGAGAGTCAATAACTGCATTTTATTCCACAAGCACGTCTTCCAAAATGCAGTTCAATGATGTTGAAATTAGTGCCTCTTGATTTCTGTTATTGGAGGAACCAGTTGTTAGAACAACAGTTCCACATAGAAAAAGTAAATTTATCTTCTAAATGCAGAAATTCCTGGATAGGGCAATCCACAAGCATAAAAACTCTTGGTATAGGAAAGAAATCAAATGCTTGCATAACGTCTGCAGAGTGCAGATTTTCTAAGAAATCTAAAAGCTTGTAGTTGTAGCCCAGCCTGTAGATTTAGAACCATGGCGCATCAACATGAATCTTGTAGAATCTGGACTGAGCTGGATTGGATATATGTCCTTAATTTCTCCCTTTTATTTGAAAGTAAAAGTATATGTGCAAACCTCACTTAGCATCAATTGCTGTTAGTTAAAAAAATAATTGCACGTTATTCATGCAGCTATGAACTTTTCTTTCTTTGTAGATTCTCTAGCCCTGTACAACTCCGTGATGTGTATTTGTTTTCTGTGTTAGGGAGATAATATATCTACATATTGGTTTTGCGCTTTGTTTATACCTCTTTTGGTTTGATACTATCTGCTAAATAGTCCACAGTTCTGTGAATGCTCAAGTAATTTGAATATGCATAAAAAGAAGCACATGAACCTCAAATATGTACAATACTATGATGACATGCTATTATGATTAGTTATTTATACTATTGTCACTTAGTTTTGTTAGATTGAAAGATTATTTTCCCTTGATCTAAACTATACGTTTGTTTGCTTGTTCTATTTAAAAGGTACTACGACACATTCTTGATGAAATATCAAGAACTTGCTAAAGAGAAAGGGTGGAGTCAGCCTCTTCTAGGTATGACGTGCATATTCTTAAAGTTTAGTTGTTTATATTTATGTCCATAATTTCTTGTCACACAACTTTACAATAAGCTATGACATTTTAGTTTCTTATACTCAGTGATGCAATTAGGGTTTTTAGAAGTTGAATTAAATAATTTTAGTTGTAATCTTGGCCTTGAACTAGATGGTTAACTTTTGTTAAGACTAGAGAGTATTACCTTGATGCTTCATTGAATATGAGATTGATGTTCATATGATTATTACAGCATATCTTGACTAGCTCGTAGGTGTAGTTCTTATATATAGTATCTATTCTTGTTTAGCTTGACCTGTCATATTGATATTCTCATATTGTGTCTTGGTTGAATAGTACTATTCTGACCTTGTTTCATGTGAATCAGCATAATGTTACTTGTAACACAACCTAAGTTAATCTTGAACTTGCAGGTTTCTAGATCACGCCCTCCAGCACGTACTAACGACGACATCATAGAAGACATCTTCAACAGCACCGACGGTGGTGGTAGCGCCCACAACTCCAACAACCCCGAGACATGAATTCCAGTGTGAGCTCGATTGGTGTATTACTGTTGTACTTTATGACTTGTTGTGATAGATACATTGTGATCGACTTATTGTGATGGACTTATTGTAATGGAATGTGGATTGTATCTATTGCGGTTGTAATGTGTTGTACGTCATTGCGTAGTTTACAAATTGCCGTTTGATGTGTGATTGGATTATCTAAGGATCTGCTAGAATGGTTTGAGATATTGATATATATATATTATAACTGCAAATGTTTTTTTGTCTCACGAGTGGATGTCCTATTTACTAGAGAGGTCATGCGAAATTTTGTACATTCGGAGACTTAGTTTTAAGCCGGTTTGAAGAGTTAAAAGGTTGGTTTCAGTATTTTAGTAGAGGTAATAGGTTTGGTGTCTCGTTTGTTAATTTTTCGTTCGCTTGAACTTCATTGTGGAGTTTGTTCTTTTGTGTTAGTGTTTCTGATCAGATTTGAACAAAATAGATGATCCTTCTTATTTATTCTTCACTTAGCAATTTTTAGTTTCAATTTTCTTTTTGCCTTTTCTTTTCTTCTTTAGTTGTTATATGTATTGAGTGCGATGCATAAATATATAAATATATATACATTTGGATATATATGGATATATATATATATATATTGTAAAATTGACTGATAAATTCGTGAGCCATTCAAAACCCACGAATTTATCTGGCTGCTCCAGATAAATTCGTGGGTTTATTAAACCCACGAATTTAATATGTTAAATTCGTGGGTTTAATAAACCCACGAATTTAATCTGTTAAATTCGTGGGTTTATTAAACCCACGAATTTAACTTAGATTCCTAATTAAATTCGTGGGCTTGGCAAAAACCTACGAATTTAACTTAAATTCGTGGGTACCCATGAATTTAATTGATTAATTTCGTCGAGTTAAATTCGTGAACTAAATTCGACGGTTTGCTCACGAATTTAAATTAAATTCGTGAATTTTAACCTAAATTCGTGGGTTTTTGGCCCACGAATTTTTCCATATTTCTTGTAGTGCTTGCCAACACCACTGAAATCATGCTACCGAACCTCGTGGTCTGTTATTACGGAAAACAGCAACTCATGTACGCTGTGTGTGGTTAAGATCAAATAATTCTTGTTGATTTGTCGCAAGTAGAATGCCCATCTGGTTGTACCGTGCACGCGATGAGATCATGCATATTGTTGGAGTGAACCAAAACTGCTTTTGCAGAACCATGTGAAGCCGTGGTTTGTTTAAGGAAGAAAAACGTCCCAAGGCTTCGGCCTAATGTTCGCATGGGTTTCTGGTTTTCTTTAGTACCCTGTATTCGTCTTCTATCGTCCTTCCGAAATCATTAGAGAAAAGGGAGAACCTTTATGGCCAGGAGATAACAACGTTTCCCACTCACATGGCACTATGTGACCATTAATTGTGCAATTTAACCCGTAATTTCGCCGTTTTTGAATACGATTGACCCGAGAAGTCGTCCTTCGTGCCGGCCAGTTGATGTGTACTCCAACAAGTGACCACGATCGCGAATTTGTGGCGTAATAATCTAGCTGGATGGGATGCAACTAAACTTTGCACAAGGGAAAGATGCAATGTAACTTTATTTCGCTGGCCCAGTTATATGAAATTTTTTTTGACAAAACCATGACCCAACTAAGGTCTAGATGAGCAGTGCTTCCGTAGTTTTCCTCAGTTTTCCTCTGATACAAGTTGCATAAATATTAAAGTAAGTGAAAGATAAGTAATAACTATCTACTCTTTATTTATATTTTAATATTTATACAACTTTAAAAAATAAAAACATAAAAACACCTCTATATCTTCTCTTGGTTTTGGGTGGATCCTTAGTTGGAGCACGTGCTTAATGACCACTACACTATATCTTCTCATGGTTTTGGGTGGATCCTTGGAGTTGGAGCACGTGCTTAATGACCAGTGGGTTGGCTTCTGTTCA
This sequence comes from Otatea glauca, assembly GCA_036346275.1. NCBI lineage: Eukaryota > Viridiplantae > Streptophyta > Magnoliopsida > Poales > Poaceae > Otatea > Otatea glauca. The sequence continues at coordinate 53,947,048 of CM070722.1, read as the reverse complement.
CTGTGGTGTATGTACAGTGATGCGCCTTGCTTCTGTCATAAGCACATTTTCTTAGAGGACTGTAATCGAGCTTTCCTTTGATAAACACCGGTTAAAGAGATGTATCCAGACCGAGAGGTGATTCTATGCTTTTATCTTTTAAAGTTACATAAATATTAAAACATGAACGGAGAGTAGATAGTGATTACTTAACTCTTTACTTCTTTAAAATTTGTACAACTTGTGCTGAGAGAAAAAGGATGGAAGCACTACTCCATGTTACGATGCCATATGCGTATTACTTATCTATAAAAGATTTTTTTAATAATTTAGAAGATATAGGGGCGGATATATTCTATGGCTATGTAAAATTTAAGATCAAACTTGATCGTATCTAGAAGACATAAAATTGACAAGCAACAAAGATAAATAGTGATGAACGGTGAAAATCACTATTCATGAGGAAAATCGTATTTTTCATATACGTCGAATGTAATCAAGTTTGATATTGAAATTTTACACGATTGTAAAATATGTCATTCCCTACGTCTCCAACTTTTAGAGAAAATTTTTGAAAACAATCGGGATATCCCCTGCCAGAACCATCAACAAAACCCACGCGCCGTGCTCCGAAATCATACAGAAAACAGGGGAGGCCTCACTCTCAGTCCTCGTCTGCACCACACAAACGCACACGGGAAGCACAAGCATGTGCCACGCAAACGCGGCAAGAAAGACTGGAAGATACAACGACGCAGTGCTACACGGAGAAGAGGCATGTAACATGTGACTGTTTACCGTCACGTCACATCACCTCCCAACTCCCAAGGCTGAGACGCGCTATAAAGACGTAAAAAAATATCGTCCCGTTAGCCTTGATTTTTTTTCCCCATGACCTTTGCTAGCTTACGCAGCGGCTTGTTTTTTCACGACCGTAACTAACAACTCTAATGATCAACTCTGCTTAGGGCCTATATCATTGTATTACTTAGCAGAGAACGTGTAACACGCAGCAGCATATCCCGGGCACGTCACGGCCGCACCGGCCAACGGAATTAATAAAAAAGAGATCACAGAAACAGGAGCGTGTCCGGCCGGGGTCGCAAAAACAAACAAACGGCGCCCAGTTAAGAAACCTAGCCAGTGGTTGCGGCACAAACCCACGACGCGAGCACGCAGCACTAACGAAAGATAAGACTCGAGACAAAAGAAAAGAAAAGAATTGCGAGACTTATCCGGATCAAGCTCAGCAGGCAATCACCACTGACCCAGCCTATAAATAGCTAGCACACACAGAAGCCGTTTACAGCATCCAGAGCAGAGCAGAGCAGAGCAAGTAACAGTGCCAGTGAGATAAGAGTGCTGCTGAGGTTCCCATGGCGGACATAGCGTTGCTGGTGGCCGAGGAGTTCGAGAAGAGGACGAAGAGGGGAGCGCCCCGCAGTGGAGACGACGAGGCGTCCAAGAGCAGGAGGAACTTTGGGGCCGTGATTAAAGTGTGCGGCTCCTGGGTCGAGTCCGCCTCCGCCGTCGCTTCCGGTGTGAAGGTCAACGTCGCGCTGCTCAAGGCCGAGATAGAGGAGCCCAAGACGAAGCTCGGCTTGGCTGCATTTGATGGATTCTTCTCTGCTTAATTACTCTTTTTCCCCCTTCTCTATTGCGAAAAGGAAGTTCACCTGGATGAACTATTACGTATTTCTCGTCCCCCGAGTCAAAAGTCAGTGTGATGTGTATATAGTCGCTGGGCTATACTAAGTTGGAACAAGAGCCTACTTCTTCCATCCATCGTTTATCCAATCGTGATTCATTTCCCCAAATTGCGATGTCTCCGTCTCGTGCTCCGAATTAGCCTAGCCGGCGCGTGCATCTGTCGGCGCAGGCACCGCGCGCCGAGGCGTCAGTTTGGACGGCCGCCTGCTGCACGGCATCGGCCGTGGCCGCTCCCACGCTGGGCCAAACCGGTGTTTCTTCCGATGCGTAACTGAAAAGTTGTAAAAGCGCACAACACGTCGTCGCACACAGGCTCTGAAGCAAACTGACAAAGTGAGGATGCATGTTGCACGTCGTCATCCAGTTCTGCGCGGCCCAAATAAGCGTCCTATGGAGACAGCCCGACAGTTTGTTTATGATGTAACAAAGGAAGCGACCACTCTGCATGTCGACTTCTCTAAATTATGTAATTACATGGCTGAGACTTCGGGCAACTTGAGTTTTATCAGCCTCGAACTGGTTAACCTCTGCATACACGCGAGAAATTCTCTTAGATTACCGATTTTGGCTTATCGTGGAGAGGACAAACTGCGGTATACCTTTGTCGTAGGGGAAGTCTTCCAGGAACCTAACGATCTTGTTTTTGTTTGTCACCAGTATACCGACGATCACAGGTGGCTTGTTCTTATTGGCAGTAAACAACTGAATGTACATACGAAAATATGTTTATTTTTTTTTCCTGAACTAATGAAAATGAATATGAGCTGAAAGATATGGACTTGATATTGTTCCTTAAAAACACGAAAAGCCTCTACTTGTATAGCCTTGCTTTGTTCCTAGTGATGTGAACATGACAAGTTAAGGATACTCATAACAGCTATGAATGTATATTCAATAAATGCAGATTCAAGCACCAAAATCCTACCATCCAGTTACATTTCTGACTGCCGAAAGCACATACTGCACTTTTAACACATAGAGTTCACACACAATAGGCTGAAGGGCATGGTTTTGGTTAAGCATAGTTAAAAAATACAAAAACAACAACTTACCCTTAGAAGATTCATTAGAATTATAAGGTGCTCCTTTGAACTAACATAGCACACCGTCACTATTGTGTTTGACCTATCCAGAAGAATGTCTCCCAATAGCTGCAAGACATACCATGTGCATAGGTCAAATCAACTAAGCTCAACCAAACAACTTGAAGTCAAATTGTAGATCTAAAATTCCAGTGAACATAAAACAATACAATTCCCGAAATGTTGATTGAATGCGATATTTAGTGACATTAGAGAGAGACAAGCAACACCAAAGAATGACAGAGAAAAAACAACACACGTGAGTAGCAGCTTGCCTTCGGATGATACAGTTGGAAGATTGTCGAATATCTAAATATGGTATATGTACGTATACATGATAGAGCGGGGTATGTTTTAGTAACATATGAAAGTTCCGGATATCTCAGGCCCGGAATCACAGGATAAGATACGCATAGGAAGGGATAACTCCATATTGGGAAAGACTTGATTGGCTTTCCCCACAAGGAGACCAACACGAGTATGCCGAACACCACCGGCAGTTTGGATACGCTACGGACTTCTTATCGACTACGACTCGACTGGAGGCAAGACCATAGCGACTATATAAAGCCTGGGGGAGGAAAAAAGGGGATCCGGTAGACATTACAAAGAAGTTCTCCAGCGAAGATTAGCCATCCCGAATCACCAATCCAGAGCCTTAGTGCGTAGAAAGCTTATGAGCCGGCGAGTTGCATCTTGTTAACCTCTAGCCACAGTCATCCGTAGTATAGATATCACCTGCATTGTATCTAGGGCTATACCCCCTTGTTTTGTACATTGTCTGGCTTATACAGCAATCTCCCACACAGGACGTAAGGTATTACTCCGTCAGGAGGTCCGAACCTGTCTACATCGTGTGCCTCTATTTGCGTACTTGACTCAACTATCTCGAAGGTACCCGAAGAATAAGTTTATTGTCGATCCCTAACCTTCGATAAAGATGATAACAGTTTAGTTAAATTCGGCGAAGAACTGATAAATGAATTGTGATTAGAAATCACAAAGGAGTTAAGTTAATGCATATTGTCAATTATACTACAAAGGCTAACAGAACATCATTGGTGTTACTTATCAAACATGCAATGGGTAGAGCACAAAGTTGTAGAAGTCGAGGTCATAAATCCAAGCTCCCGTTCTCTTTGAAAACAAAGATATACATATAGCTCTTTCTCACTCTTTTTAACATGCACAACTTCATGCCAAACCACGTGTCAAGTTATGGCCAAAGACATGGCTAATCAACAGTAGATATTACCATGTCCTTAAGCAGAAAGACAATAGTCTAGCAAATCACAAAACAAATGGCAAATACTGCAATTCCATTGTAATGCTCCAAGGACAATTATTAAAGATATATCTAGATAAGAAGGTTTGTTAAAGTTGCTAATAAAAACTCAATTTCTTTCCCTCCATGAAGGTGACCCTATGCATAAGCAAGAATAAATTAAAGAATAAAGACAAGACAATCTAATTTAATATAGAGCAATGCCTCTATGTAGGGATGAAAACGGATCGGATAGTTTCCAACCGATCCGGATATTTTCGGATACGGATTCTGTCGGATCGGATATTTGTCGGATAGTATCGGATCGGATACGGATACGGATTTTTTTTTGTCGGATACGGATACGGATTCGGTAGCTCACTATCCGTCGGATACGGATACGGATTCGGATAATCCGGATATTGATGGATCAGATATCCGGATATACATATGGGCTGGACCAAAACTACTCTTCTGGCCCGAAATGTTTCTTAATTTCAGAATTGTTTTCTAATTTAATTAATCCATAAAGTAAGTTTCAATTATTAAAATTAGCAAACCAACTCCAAAAATTACGAATTTTTTTTGAGAAAGTTCCAGAAATAATCTAACATTTTAAAAATTATTTTCAAGATTTTATCAGATTTTGAATTTTCTCAAAAAATCAAATATTCCTATTATTAATAGGAAAATATTTAAATAAGTAGCTAAAAATCATAAAAACTCATAAATATATAATTTATTATTTTTAACATAATTCAACAAAGAATATAAATCTTGGATCATTACATATAAGTGTTATATACTTTTTCTAGAGACGTGATATTTAAGTATTATCAAACTTTTAGTGTGTTATATGTTTGCCTCCATTTGTATCTTTGAGTAAAAATTACCTTCATTTTTGTGTTTTAATCTACGTGTATAATGAACTAATTGTATGTGTGTGATAAACTAGTCTTATATAATTTTATTTGCGACATGGTATCTACTTATTGTCTAAGTGAATGAAAATGCTTATATTTGTTCAATTTTCAATAACATTTTCATCAAATCAACTAGTTATGTGTTTTTGTTGACTTTTTATATACAATCTAAGGGGTTATCATGTTCCGATAAAATATTCAAAACCGTATCCGATTCGATTCGTATTCGATCCGTATCTGTATTCGATATTATCCGTATTCGTATTCGTATCCGGACTATCCGTATCCGTATCCGAGAAAAAAATATGAAAACAAGTATGGTAGAGCTATTATCCGTCCGTATCCGATCCGTTTTCACCCCTACCTCTATGACATGAACAGCTTGGAACTCCATAGACCGAACCACCTTGCGAGCCAGTTAAATTGCTGGCGCCCTCTCCTCCTGAAAGGAATCAAGATGGTTCACATTCATAGACTTGCATTAATCACATTAATTGAGCAAAGGCAGATAACTAACAAGTATGAAATTAATTATCCAAATCTCTGTTGACTTATCAATCAAGAAAATGAAAATAGCTAACAGTGTATGACTGCTAGCCTTCTCTCAGTTATTACTAAGAACTACACAACAGATATTCTAGCACAAGGAATCTATGCGCAAGGAACATGTCAATTATATAGATTCAAATAGAAAACACTGCACCTATTAGTCAACACAAATCATTCACAGAATTGTAGGCTTCACTTAGATTTAAAGGGAAAAATTATGAGAAAGGTTTCATTACCCTGAACACGAGGTACCCATCTGCCTTGTTTGCTAGCTCCACTGAGCTCAAGATCTCCTTGTAGAACTGGACTGCATCATAAAAAAAAAAGAACAAAAAGGAGGAAAATCAACAAAAACAAGGACACGCTGCATGATATCATTGGCTTTTAAGCAGGAATCGATACCTTTGCATCTGAAACATCTGTGCATTGAGACCGGAGGCGTATTTACAAAAATCCACAATTCGGTGTCCTTTGATATTCACAAACTGAGAGCCATATTTGCATTTCTATCTCAACAAAGGCAATGGACACTAAAACAGGCAAATAATGAAACATCCACCATGCAGAATCTAAAGGAAGCTACCTTGCAAAAACAAAAATGGCTTACTCACTGATCTGATTGCCAGTGACTGATGACAAGATGGCCGCATGTCCTTGCTGTACGGTGAGGCCTTCCATACGGCCTTCATAATCATCAGGGAGCCACCTCACCAACACCATGTTGAAAAACTAGGTATTATTGTATTTTAGATTTAAAAAATAAGCTAATTCCCGAAATGATTAGATACAACAGGCAAGATAAAAGACACCGCATATTTCTTTAAAGAGATCGATCCACCGAGGAAAAAATAGGAGAATTCTTACGATGGGCTTGATGACGAAAAATGAAGCAGCGCAGTAGCGACCTGGCCGTAGAGGAAGTAGTCGACGTCGTGGATCGCAGGATGAAGAGCTCGAGTGGTCGCGCAGTTGCGCTGCCCAGAAACCTAATTGCCGCCCCCGTGCAGGTTCTCTCAGCGGCAACAGTTCGGAGATCCCGCTCTCCTTGCCTCGCGGTGCACGCCGAGAGGAAGGTCGGTGAAGAACGAGCCCAGCACGAAAACACAACACAGATCACCGTGGATGAACACGAGTATCAGAGTCCAAAAATCAAAAAGCTTCCATCTGTCTGGACGTCTCCAGATTTTATAGCCTCGCACCAGTAACGGTCACCATTAAATGCTAGTAATTGCAGGTCATTCAAATGACATTTTCTATTAGAAACTGACGTCATTATCATGGCTGTTTCAATTTTCAGTAAATGACCCTATTAATTCACTAATAACAGAGAGAAACCGAAAATTAAAAAGGGTTTAAACGTATCAGGGTTCAATTCTCAGTAAATGACCCCATTAATTCACTAATTCACAAGTCGCGCGGGAAAAACACGCGGTAATTCGCGAAATACGCTCGCGCGCATGTGACTTTAGCCAGCTCCTCACCCTCTATATGCCTCATTACAAGATATGGTAGGAGCTCTCCCTTTTAAATTGGTATTCTCCCCTCTCAACTAGCAATATGGTACTATTATTTGTAGTTTTGGCATTAGAGATAAATAGGCCATTTGGACCTCATTTCTAACACACCATGCATACACGGAGCTGGAATTGTCAGATGCGAGCGATAAATCCAAAGAAAGGCAGGTAGTGGCCGGCCGGTACCGGTGGAGACTCCATGACTAGGCGTGGATAAGAACTAGGTGGGTAAACCCTAGCTGCAACGTGAGCGATGGAATCATGGAATCGAACCAACGCGAAAGGCAGCGATGATCTGAGGGGGGGCCAATTGCCTGCATGGCAGAGGAGAGGAGGACGGCCGCAGCGACACACGAGGGCGAGGGAAGAGGCGCGGTGAGAGACTGCGAGCGAAAGAAGCGAGGAAGACAAAGGAACGAACGACGCGACTACCACCCGGTACACAGCATGTTACAGAACGCAGTAGAAATAGAAGATCAAATTAACGGGAGAAAGCGATTTAACGTGAAAAAATCCTACGAAAAAACCACGGATATACGCAAGCAATATTAATATATATATATATTTATTTACAACGAAGTACTTGTTTTTCCTATAAACTATATAGATATATTTATAGTGGTGCATAATAAACTTTGTGTATGCATATATTTGATATGGAGTAAAAAACAGATTAGCATCACACTCAAACTCAACAATCTTCATCTTGAGACAAATTCCTCTTGTAACTAAAATATAACATAACTCTCTCATCGAAACAAATCATCATAAACATCTTATACGACAAAAATCCAAAGGGCTTATTTGAACAAGAAAGAATGAAACAGTCTTATCCAAATACTTCTTATAAACCAAAATATCACCTATCACTACTACAGAACACTATATCACTGCCGGTTCCAAACTGGCATCACTGCCGGATTTTAGAACCGGCAGTGATAGTCGGACTATCAATGTCGGTATCACTGCCGGTTTATATGCGAACCGGCAGTGATAGTCCGGTTTGTAAATCACTCGATAAAATCAAAAAAAAATTATTTGCATCCGGACCAACTACTCCGTATTCTACACACGACTGCGCGTCACTCGACCGCGTTGCTAGGACTCGAACTCACGATCTGCTGCCTCACGTGAGACCAACTTACCATCTCACCTATCATTCATTACTCAACCAATATAGGATATATTTTCCTTTTGTTCTTTTATCTTCGAACCTTTTGATGATTATTTGGATATCTAAATGAATTCAAATGGAAAGATTGTCAACTACAAAGTTGTAGATCTGATCGAGAGCTATAATTTTCATATAAATTTTATCTCCATCCGACTCCGTATGGAAAAGTTATGATTTTTCGAAAAATAATTAGTAGCATTATTACTGCCGGTTGGGAATACGAACCGCCAACCGGCAGTGATACTATTATTTGGATATTTAAACTACTTTAAATGAAAAAGTTGTCAACTACAAAGTTGTAGATCTCGTCGAGAGCTACAATTTTCATATAAATTTTATCTCCATCCGACCCCGTATGAAAAAGTTATGATTTTTCGAAAAATATCATCACTGTCGGTTCTTCTAAAAACCGGCAGTGATAGTATTACTGCCGGTTCGGACACGAACTGGCAGTAATAAGGGATTTATCACTGTCGGTTCATCAGAAAAAAGCCGTTACTGTCGGTTTTCCATCAGAACCGATAGTGATAATATTATTACTGTCGATTTTTGATGAACCGGCAGTGATATGGCGGCAAGGATAACTGATTCTGTAGTAGTGTATGGCACTTAATAGATAGCGAAAAGCTCATATCATGTATATTTTATATGCTCCACCTGAAACACAAAATTTGACAAATAATGCTCACTGGAGAGCAACTTGCATGTACGACTTTCACATAGTTCAAACTGTTGACTTCAAAAGTAATTAAATTCTATGATATGGTTAAAACTGCTTCTCCAAAACTGTCAAGATGAGAGGAACTCTCGTGCCGTTAATGGAGTATAAATTATACTAGAACCCTCATGTCGAGCTATGACAACTGGACAATGTTGTAGTATCCATGCAGAAGCAAACTTCTTCTTACACTTCAATCCTTCTCTCAAACTGATATTAGAGTAAAACCTTCACTTTTAAATAGTAAAATTTCGGAGAGTATAATGCTAACTACTATCAAGGTGCCATCAAATTTCTGAGAATTATTGTTGCCAAAGCCTTCGTAATGATCGCGCAAGCGATCCACAATTGCAACATATCTAAATGGAGATTAAACACCGAATTCAATTATCTCCTTAACTGACGTTGATTTTTTTCCCTTAAAGTCTCCTCGATCAAACATAGCCTAAATTAACTCCTTGTATTTGAAATACTTTCAACTCCAACTTAGACTCTATATGTGTGGATCTTACCACAGTAGACAACGGATCGTTGAAAAAATCACTAGTAATTAATCCCAAATGTATGCCGCCAATAATAGCCACAACGGTCCGAATTGTAATGAAAGCCATCTCCAACAGAAGCATTACAATGATCCACTGTGGCAGAAGATTTTCGACAAAGATGATGTAGAATGACGCCTGACGCCGAACAGCGAGGGCGATAGTGTTGATGAATTTTTTGACGCTGGAACAGCCACCGAGTTGAACGCAGGTTAAAACTCAATATAAAGTTAGGTAGTAGAATGGTGCTAAAGCAAATTGAAATCGCCGAGTTGTGACTTCTCTTCTATCTACTCTTCTCTTTTCTCTGTCTTCTTCCTGTTCCTCTCGGTTGCCCTGCGCTGTGTTGTCGCTGGAGCTAGAGGTGTCCGGCTCCTGATTTATTCTCTGCCTTCTGTTCTACTTGCGTGTACACGTGCTATACTGCATGACGAGTTTGGCTTTCTCCTTTTCTGCTGTAGCCACGCGCGCACTAGGATGTCGTTTCTTGTGTGCCGCACGTCACGGAGGAGCTTGCTCTCTCTCTCTCTCTTGACGCGTGCGTGTGGACGGTTCTCGTATGCGGCCGATTTTGTAGGCAAATAGACTGGCTTGACTTCACTTCGAATTCGTAGATGTAGATTCGGCTCCGAATTCCGCAGTTTTTTTACGTCCCCTCCCCTCCCCTCTCAGCAACCGGCACCGTACGAACGCACAAAGCCAGTGAGGATGGCCAGTTTAGGGATGCCCCGTATCATCGCCTCCTTCCTTTCTCCCTGACAATTTGGCCATGGTCTCCCTAAATTGGATCGGCGGCGACAAGAGGGGGCGAGAAAGTGAGGCGACGATATCGCTATGGATGGAACGACGATGGGGTCGCCAACATTGTTAAGGACAAAAGGAAAGAGACCGGGAGAAGGACGCACTTGGCTCGCCTGAGTCATTTCCCTCGACGGCGCCACCATCACCGACAGCCGTAACCCCTACCGCCGTCATCCCCTTCCCTCTGATCCCGACCGCCACAGCCCCCGCCGAGTTGGGGTGGCCTTATGTTTTGGTTTAGGGTGAGCTGGGTATTTGTAGCTCCACAGATCCGCGAAGCTAGATCTATGGGTATATTAAAAGTGTTTAGGTAGGTCATTTTATTTAATTTTAGACTAAAAATATATACTTAATTCTATTTATTTTAGCCTACAAGATTCAGATCTGAGGTGGAGCTAGAATATAGAGCTCTACCAAATAAAACCTTAATCACACGTCAACAGATCTCGACCTTTCATTTGCAATCCTACGACTGGGAAAGGGTACAAGGCTCGCTAACCAGGCCACATGGGTTCCACCAATTATTGACCTAACTCTACCGACGTATCTTCCTATGTAGTCAATCATCCCCTCATTATATCATATGGGTAATACTAATTGCAAAATTCAATGGTCAAATATCTAGTTTTATATTTTAATATGCCGAATCGACTTTCGAGGAAAGTTTACCGTGTTATATGGATTTTCCCTTTCAAACTAAGATCGTTCAAGTTGAACTAATGAAGAAATAATTGGAAGCATCAACCCAATGTGCATTCATCGGGTGTCGTTGCCAACCACGACGAACAAGCTAAACATGATTTACGCGAGTCAGAAGTCAGAACATACAAACACGAATATATTTTTAGACGGAGACGAAATATGCGTCGTTCAAACTGTGCGACACACATCACATCGTTTCGATCGAACGAAACCACCCACTTAACTGCTCGATCGGGCTGCGGGCCTAGTCCTCTCCGCAGCCGTCAGCACGCAGGCCGGAGCGGGAGTCCAGACCAGCTTGGTACCAGCGGCCGAAAGCCCAGGATCGCAATGGAGTCTCGGGCTTCCGCTCACGTTACGACTCAGGCTAGCTACAACAGGCCCGACGGATTACGTACGCCGAACGGGCCGGCCAATTCGACGAGCAGTCGACGGCTCGTGGAGTTATTGGCCCCCGGCACGAGCGCGTACGTGTCGCGCGCGGCGGCAGATCACGTTGCTCCACCGCTGCGCTGGCCGCTGCGGCTCGCTTGGGGGCGTCTGAGACTGCAGCAGCAGCTTCGGTCGGGCACGTTAACGTACGCTGCCAACTACTACCTCCTGTGGCTGTAGGTAGTTCGTCAAATCGCGCCCGGCACAACGATGGTGATTCGATTTTCTTGTGTTCGTAGATTATCCAATATATGCAAGCTTTTAGTTTGTGTCCTGTGCGTTACTGTGAGCAAACTGTGCGCGGTCTTATGGCGATCGTTCGTAGGCTTTGACTATCCACGAAGCTGGATGTTAAATGTTAGAACAACGCATGACAAAATGGCAGCGAATCGTTGGTGGAAAAAGATGAACGCGGAAAACACTACATGAACAACGTCTGTGTACTGAACGCACCGGCAGACACTCGACTACAATACATGAATTAACGCAAAATACAAATACGCATGTTCAAGTTGGATTAGTTAACAAATACGCCTACGTTTACCCACTCAACACGCACGGGCGCGCTTCAACTTCTCTAGACGCGCGAATCAGTACTTCGGCGTCAAGGACAAGAGCTTCCAAGTCGTCGTCCCGAGGATAGCCCAGACGAACACGTTGTACTGAGCCGTCTTCCCACCGGAGCGTGCAGCGACGGTGATCACCAGCTGGTAGTTGCTGCCGCCGCTGTACGGCTGTGTCTGGCCGCTGACGACGTTCACGTACACCAGATTTGCCCCCGTGTTGAGGCAGTAGGCGTACACGGCGAACTGGCCGACCTGCTGGATCGACTTATCGTTCACGTTCGTCACGGGCGACCACGCCGGCTGTGGCGGAGGGCTAACCGGCGGTGGTGGCGGTGGGCTAACCGGCGGAGTGCTAACTGGCGGTGGTGGCGGAGGGCTAACCGGCGGTGGTGGCAACGGTGGGCTAACCGACGGAGTGCTAACTGGCGGTGGCGGCGGAGGACTATCCGGCGGCAGGGGGCTAACCGGCGGTGGTGGCGGTGGGCTAACCGGCGGAGTGCTAACTGGTGGTGGTGGTGGAGGGCTGACCGGCGGTGGCAACGGTGGGCTAACCGACGGAGTGCTAACTGGCGGTGGCGGCGGAGGACTATCCGGCGGCGGAGGGCTTGCCTCTTGTGGGCTTAGTGTTGGTGCGGCAGCTGTGTAATCGTCGCCATTGGCAATGGCAAGGACGAAGGTGGCAAGTAGAGGAAGGAGAAGAAGCGAATGCCTCATCATGTCGTATACGTACTAGCTTAATTGTCAGTGGCTTGCTTGTAACATCTGAAAGTTTAGGACAGTAAAAGTTGTACGGTATAAAATTGAGAACAAATGTTTATGAGGTTTTAACGTTGTTTGCTCTAATTAAAATTTCTTAGACTTTTGTGTTATGTGAAAAGATTAAATAAAAAGGGAAAATAAAGAAAAAGGTAAAAAGATAAAAATAAAATTTAGAAAATTTTACCATGAGTCCTATTTAAGCTGGTCATAATGTTTGACCAGTAAGTAGAATTTTTATAAACTCGGGGCCAAGCTAAATAAAATATGTATCTACTTTTGACTAAAAACAGTGAATTAAAAAGTAGGAAGAAAAATAACCAATGTCAAGAAAAGACAAGAAAATTTATATAAATCCCTGGAGATATGATGCATCACTGGTAAAATTTTTATAATTAAATTAATTGAAATAAGCCTCTTAAAAATTCAAATACAGTGGGTCCAGAATGTCAGGAAAACGATTGTCAGAATTTTTATAAAATAATGGCTCATTTTTTTGATTTGAAAATTTTACAGTGATCCAATTATAAGGACTGGAACCTCTCCAAAAAGTTTTAAAAATAAATCTTAGAAAATGGACCTGTAATGAAATCAAAGTTTAGAACCAGGGTACAGTGTCAGAATTTTAACAAATTTCCCAAAAGGATTTTTTGTCTCAAAATTTTCCAGTAGACGTGTGACTCTCAGTAAGTCTTGGTAAAAAAGTTTGGAAAAATCTGTAATTAGTTTAGGGCTTAAACAAATCCAAACTCTAGAGTTTTCCCGTTCTGTCTTATCACATTAAAACGCGTCGTCTCGCCGGCAAGTGGGCCCGACCTGTTGGAACGTTGACGATTTGGTCACCGAGGCGAGGTGTCTCATTGCCGGTGAGCCCGGCCCCACTGTCACTGAGAGCATGATGTTCTTCTCCCTTCCTCTCTTCCCGTCGAGGCGAGGCGACACCGCCGCCCTTTGCGTCCGATTCTCACCGCTCCCGTCCGCAGCAGCTCGACCCTCCACGTCGCGAGTAGAGCTCCTCCACCTCGCTGTGCCCACTTGATCTGGCCGAGCCGCTTCGGAGGCGAGGCTAGCTTCGTTGTGCGCGGTACAGGGAAGGCCGACCGAGACTGCGCGCCCAAAACGTGGAAATCGATCACTCCCCTGCAGCCTTAAGCCATCCCTCTGCGTCGCATTGCCCTCTCGCACGTCTCTTTTGCCATTTCGCCGATCCGGGAGGTGGAGGCGTCATCTTCCTCGCCGAGCCGAGAAACTTCGAGAAGGGGGGAAACGTCGAATCGGGTGAGTTCTTCCCAATCTTCCGAATTGACCTCACCTCGAGCTTCTCTAGTACCCAAGGGTTACTGATCACTCGCCATTTTGGCTTCATTTCGCTCGTAGTGCCGCCGCACCGCCGCTCTTCTTCCTCACGGCCGGTGCACGGTGGCAGTGTGTCTGGGGCTTTCTCCGACCCAGCCGACTGGTGAGTCTAACTCCCCTCACTTCACTATAGCTAGACTAGCCCTAGGCCGCCGGAGTTTTGGTCGTTAGTTGAGCTTTCGCCGTCACGGCCATGGCGCCGCCGCACCTTCACGGTGACGGCCATCTTCCCGGCCGTCTCCCGGCGAAGTAGCCCCACCCCTAGATTCATCTTGGCACGATGAAGCTAGAACCGCTGCCCGTTCGGCCGCGGTGGAGCTAGTTCGCCGGCGGCGAGCAAAAGTCCGAGGTGCCCTGTTCTGGGTCACTGATCGGTGGGACCCAGGTGTCAGTGAGCCCACGGGTTTGAACTCAGTTTTGGCGCGCACGGCGGAAACCGTTTCCTCCGAACGAAAACGTATTTTCAATTTTTGAATGATTTTCAGAAACCGGCCAAAATTCAAATGCTTTTAACTTTTGAATCATCTGGCCAAATTGAGTGAAACAAATTTCTAAATTCGTATAAAATTCTGTAGTTTCTGAATATACAAAATTTTTTGAAGATGAGTAAAATGTGATTTTAGGAAAAATTAAAGAGAAGCTTAAGTGTAAATAGGATGATATGAATAAATATTTTTGGGATGATCCAATTAAGGAAAAGTAAATTTTTGTAGAGTCCCTGGGTTATGAGTATTCCAAATAAACCAAATGTTCCCTTGGTACTTTATTATATGTCATATTTGCTCAAAAATGAATATTAAGCATGAAAAATGAAATTGAGTAAATGAAAGAAAGGATTAAAGTTTGAATGTTTAAAAGTTCATCCTATTGGGACATAAATCATGGGGAGTTGCTCTTGTGAAAGTACTTAAAGAAAAGTATATGTGGTAGTTGTTCAAATTAAGAAAAACAGTACTAGTTATAACCGAAATAGATGTAATTTGCTATGAACAAGTTCAAAATAATTCAAATTCAATTTAGAATGTTTTTAAGATCATGCCCTGATGTCAGGAAGAAAATGGATGAAAGATGTTAAATAGTTTAGTAATAAATGAAAGTGAAGGATTGAAAGGTTATAAGTTAGTTTTTGTGTTCATATAGCCCTTTTCAACATAAGATAAAATAGGTTATATGAACAAGGAAGAATGTAAAAATGGTATAGAAGCACTTCACAAAGTATAATCTAGTAGATTATGGAAAAAGAATGGCATTTTGTTAAGGTTTGTATGCAAAACAAGTTAAGGGAATGAGTCTACTTTTTATGTTTTGCTGAATGATTGAAACAATTAAGCTTTTTCAACTATGTGTAAAATAACTTATCCAAGTAAGAAATTTTGGAAAAATAGTGTAGAAATGATAACCAAATTTTTTTCTACCGGATTCCAGAAAAATATTATATTTTAGAGCTTTGGTTCACTCATTTTTCATAAGTGTAATAACCTTAAGTAATTTGATTTAGTCCTTTTTCCTTAGCCAGTTTTGTAGCCAAGTCTAAAGTTCAACCAAGCCTTTTTAACAATAGTTTTCAAGCTTCATCCAAACCCTAAAAGTTAAAAGAAGTTGTTAGATTTGATAATTAAAGTATGCTCTATCAAATTCAAGACTTAAAATCTAATTTCTGTAGCTAATGCACATCAATCTTGTTGGGTTTATAACCCTAGATGATATGATTTTCAAGTGCTTCCTTTTTGGTTCTTTTGAGAAAAACAGAGAGGGCTCTGTTCTCTTTGATTGTTGCATCCTCCAAAGAAGCTAATGAACAATCTTTTCATTTCAAATAATTTTAGCATCTATAATTCGATGTTTAAATTCAAATATTTCATGAATAGCAACCTCCTGTTTAATTCGAATTGTGTTTGCCTGTTTGTCTGTCTGTTTTCTTTTGCCATTTGGAGTTTGCTGATATTCTCTTTTCTTCTTGTTCTCGACCGAGTAGAGGCCGACATCATCGAAGAAGAAGAAGACGGTTCTGCAGATCTAGATTTTATTCCTGACAGTGATTTGCAAGGCAAGCAACTCCTTGATCACGTTGAGCCTGATAATTCACCTACTTTATGTTGTTTTTGCTTATGTACAGTGCATCCGGATAATTCTCCGTAAAAGAGCTAATTTGGGGTTAGAACTGTAGTTAATCTTGTAAATTATGGTTTGCCTCAATCTGTATGGACATGTGAACCTTGTAAACCTTAGTTGAACTAGACATATTTAATGTCGTGTTTGGGTATAATCGCTAGCCTAATATTCTTGCTCAAAGCTTTGTGTTACCTCTTTTCACTCTTTCAACCTATATATGATCTTTTTGGAAAATGGTTGGTTATATTTTGCTAAAAACCCTCAAACAAAACTATGGTTTGACGCGGGTGATTATTTGGCACTAGCCGGTTGTGCAAAAGGATATGCACGTAGCTAGGGTGGAGTATCGCCCGTGTCGGATTAAGGACCGAGCGATGGGACGGTGAATCCATGTTTTTCGTACAACCACGAGGGCTTGTATGGGCGGGTCTTAGCCTATTAAGTTGTTTAGATGTGGCTTTGCATCTATGGAAGGCGGGAGATTGCACAGGCATTCCGGTCAGGTTTGTTTGTAGGGGTTTCTACATACCAATGCAACGGTGTACGCCTTGCCCTGGACAGAGACGTGGTGTGTGTGTGATAAATGTGGATCCACGGCTTGGGTGAGTGTCTCTGTCTTCAGGGCGAGGGTTAACGTCCCGGGCTGGTGTAAAGCCACGTCTAGATAATGTAACGGCTCGTATGATCTCCTTGCCGACACACCAAAGGAAGTGTGTTAACTGGCCTGGCAAAAGAGGTTGATCATTCCTTGTGGGTAAAGCTGTACAACTCTGCAGAGTATAAATCTAATCGATTAGCCGCGCCCGCGGTCAAGGGCACTTGGTGACGTTATTCCATGCTAGAGTCTTTCATGTGCTTTCAAAAATGGGTGGTGGTTTTTGGAAACCATTTTGTAACCGTCTTTGGTGTCAAAGGATCGACATTGGGGTCATATGCAGTCGGGTAGACTGGGTTGAAAATCTGGAATATTTGTTTATCTTTCTGTCTTTTAATTGCTTTTATTAAAATGCGATATTGCAATCTATTATGCTTACTCTATTTAATGTTTCATGCAACTGCAAAATAACCATAGCCTGTCCATCACTCAGCCTGCATAATTATTTATTTGCATCTGTGAACCAATATAAGTCTTGCTGAGTACCAATGTACTCAATCTTGCATCTGCTGTCTCAGAGGAAGAAGACTGCGATCTGCCAGACGATGCGTTCTTTCAAGCAGGTCTCGGGGGTTTCGACGATAGCCTCTTCTAGGTTGCCTAGTCAGTTGCCTGAGGGTTTAGTGGGCAACCGCAAGGCTGTTTGAAATTTCAGTTTCCTTTTGGTTTTCCGCTTTTAATTTCCGCTGTTAAAATGGTTCAAATTTGTACTGAACTCTGTATAATTATTCAGTTATGTAAGATCTTCTGTTTGTTTGCGTGTATGATTTTGATACGAATGTTGTAAACATGTGAGTGCTAGTTACTGATCCAGGGAATAGCACAGTAATCACATGGAGGTTTCTGTTTAACAGAACGGGATCTCACATTGCTGATGTATGTGCTTACGGCTGCTTAACTAGTAGCTAGAGCGTATGAGAATGGGACGTGTTTGGAGCTCCATGCATAGCCTATTTATAGTGTGTACAAGCGACTAAGCGAGGAGATTAGCACATGCTGTAAGGGCTAGCACTGAGCAAGTGGTCACATTGCTGCAGTTTAATTGCCATGCAGTCTGAAAGTACTTGTTGACCAAACAAAAAGGTTTACTTAATTAGATGATGCATATAGCAAGAGCGTCAAAGCTTGCATAGTTAGCGCCCCTACATTCAGAGCAAGTGTAATAAAATCATCTCAGCTTATTATTAATATATACACATCAGTTTTGTTTTATGTGAAAGAGTGAGAAAAGAGGAGATAGAAGAGAATTGATTCTTATTTAGTACCAAGCATCGGACGAGGATATATGTGTTATCGCTGGCTAAAAGTCGTTGTTGTTGTATAAGCTAATTTTTTATTGCATGCTGGCTTTATTGCATACTCCAAAGATAACCTTTAAAGATAGTTATTATACAAACTAACTTTATTGTTTATTTTAGTATATGATATGGATGAGAGATAGATAAATAGTGGGCTTTGTTACCAGTGATCTCATGCTGCTCGAAAATTTACGAGCATTCAAGAGTCCTAACACTTGCTTCGTTTTCAAGACTTTCAAAGTTTCTACTGGCGGTTAAAAAATCTGCACTTGCAAGTTCACAGTTTACACACATATAGCTAAGATGTTTTACTGGTAGGAAAGTTATTAAAGGTTCTTTCCGGGTGGTCACATGCAAATTTACTCCTATATAAAGACTTAATGAAACTCCCGGCTGGGATCATTTGTGAGTATAGTTAATTGGAACTTGAAACTGAAGATAACAGGCCAGAGCTGTCCTTCCAAGACGAAATGCAGCCCTCTTGCATTCTATTACAAAATGTTTGAACTTTACTCAGTCGATCTCCCACGACTTCAGGTGTACGTTTTTTTTTTTGGAAATGGAAACTTTAGGTGTACGTGTAAATTATGAACCAGTGGTAATTTTTTAGGTGTCCAGTGGTAGTTAACTTATCTCTGATCTATCATTCTATGATTTCTATCTATGCGGTAGATGAGCTCATAAATAACCGGGTATAGTAGAAAAACGCGATCACGCGCGACATCACACCAATGCGCCATACACACGAAAGTCTACGGCCGGGCTGACAGAGCGGGGAAACGACTTGCTCCATCAGGTCAATGACTAATATTTTCCCCAAAATGCACTACGTTCACCATATGCTACTAACCATGTGCACACTTGCCCATATGCATGACATATGCTTTTCTCTGTCAGAATTTGCAGATTGAAGAACTATATATATGCCGAGTGCTAGACTGGTAGTGGGAGTTATGTCTGAAAATGCTATATGAGGAAATGCAGTTTGCAATGATCTAGAAAGTGCAAGCTGGCCAGCAAACTGAAGTTGTTTGAAAATTATGATTTGATCGCATGTATAATGCATGGAGAGAACGCAGCTTGTGCATGATTAATCTAATTACCATCGGGTCATGTACGCAAAGCTCAATAGAAGTGTACATTCTTAAACAGTTGGACTAGACCGGACGTACTAAAGCCAGCACTAGTTAGCTCTCCAAGTCGTCAGACCGGTAAAAGTGCTCGTCAGTTCTCAGTTTCTCACTGTCGATTGTAGCGAACAATCACATACGAGATGTGCGATGTTACAACCGGAACAGCGCCATGTTGACTTTGGCATCAGTCTGTAGAGTACAATTTGAACAACTGCGTGAATTGAGATAAGAATTACCATCTCCCAACGCCCGTCGCCAACCACGACGCGCAAGCAAATCACGAGCGGATCTAGCAAAGAGATCAAATGGTTGCCGAGGTTAATACAAACTTATATCACTAACTTATGATAAAAGATCATATGTTTATATACTTGTTTGCACCAAAATTCGGCAAGATAATTAAAATCAGGCAAATAGAATTAAAGATATGGAAGCTAACGGATGTTTGGAAAGAATCTGAAACGTTTGGTGAATTGTGAGATTTTAAAGGAAACAACCTCTCGAGATAAGGCCGATACGGATACGGATCTTAAAGCGTGTTGGAGTAAGACACGATCGGCCGAAGGGTATAAAAGAAGAGCCGAAGCAAGCTGCAGGAGACACATACAAACAACCAACTTTACTTTTCATCTATTTTTTCTGTCGACCAGGAGTAGCTTGTGTAATTTAGCCTTTGTAATCGATTTCGATCAATAAAGTTGCGCATCGCCGATTGTTGATCTTCGTCAATTACACCCCAGGTTCGATTTGTTCTGATTTTGTTGCGCATCGCCTTCTTGTAATTGATCGCCTTTATCATCCGATTAGCCTTAATCGCTAATCGGACTTATCTCGTTACTTTGATCTTGATCGGCTTCAAGTTGATTGAGTTTAAGCCGATTGATCTTGACGATCGGCTTGAAGTAAATTTTATTGTTTTTACCTTGTCGATTCCAGGTCAAATCGACTGGCACGCTCTGAACCAGGTGTTCGTCCTGTGTGCTGCTGTCAGAAACCCTGCATCAAGTTTTTGACGCCAACACACTTTTGGCACGCCCGGTGGGACGCGTAATGTCTTCATCAGGGAAGTCGATTCCGCCATCGGATCTCAACTCAGAAGCTATAATCGTCCCAACAATGGACGATTTGTCCGCAGAACAACGCCAAGAAATTGAAGCTCGGAAGTCGCTCTTGAAGAGATGATGCTAAGTTGCTATCGAAAACAAGACGTGGCGTTACTCAAAATCCGCCTACCAACGGTCAACGCATACAGGTGATGCGGGCATAGAGAACAAGTAAGCCGATATCCACCTGCTCAAGCCGAATTATCGGCTATGATTAATCAATCTGTACACCACGCCTTGATAAACCAATCATCGGCTCTAGTAACAACCCTTAAGCCGATGATAGTGAATAGCGTCAAAACTATAGCTCAGGAGTTGGCCTCGTCAAGAAGTCCGCTAGACCCATTGGAAGTTCTGCCAAATTATCCAGTTTTTTCTGTATCGCATAACACGCAAAGCACGATGGCCGATCCTAAACCATCGGCTATGACCTCACCTCCTACAATGATGCCCACACAACCCACGGTCATATTGCCTAGGGATCCCCGGTCAAGTGGGGTGAGCCATTATCACGCTTATACCGACGCCAAAGTTGGATTCATCCATCAACCTTCCACCGTCGGCTCGCGTTTACGCTTTTCCCCAATCGGCTTCACGGTAGGTTAACTCGAGAGACATCCCCAAGAACCTATCACGCTTAGAAACCCGTGGCCACACGGGGTAGTAACATACCGTAACCGTTTATCCGGTGCCGGAACCTCAAATTAGGCATAATCGGCAAGATCAATATAATCGGATGCCGACGGCACGGCATAATTGGCAACCCGAGCTTGCACTCGGAGGGCAGGATGCAGATTATGACAGACATTATCAAGGGCCCGCCATACCGGTGGCGATAATGCTAATTGGGCCGATCAAATCTCTTGTTTTGAGGATCAATTCGGCATACAACCAAAAGGGAAAGTTATCGGCTATAGAAAGTCGTACCCCGATTACATAGATCGCATGCCTTACCCTCATAATTTCAGAGTTCCGGATTTTGCCAAATTCTCTCGGGATGATTCGATTACCACCTTAGAACATGTTGGACGCTTTATCGCGCAATGCGTGAAGCGACCGATCGACGGTTTGAAAATTAGATTGTTTCCGTTATCTTTATCTGGGGCAGCATTTACTTGGTTTACCTGTTTGCCTCCGAATTCGGTCCATCTGTGGAACGATTTGGAAAGCCGATTCCATGAATATTTCTTTTCGGGCAGTCTGGAGCTTAGAATTTCAGATCTGAGTTCGGTACGTCAAAAATTTGGGGAATCGGTGACGGAATACATCAAGAGGTTTAGAGAAATTAGGAATCGGTGTTTGGTGTTACATTACGACAATCAACTCGCCGATTTAAGCGTTTCAAGGTTTGATTCCCCCTCTTAGGGAGAAATTTGGAGGACAAGAATTCACCGACCTTAGCCATTTGTTGCATCGTGTATCGGCTCAAGAAAGTCGATTTACTGATAACAAAGTATTTAAAGACAGATTTAAGAACAGTAATAGCAATAATAAAGAGAAGGATAAGGCCAAGGTTAATATGGTTGAGTATTGTCCTAGTGATTCGTCGGAAGATGAGGAAGCAGAAATAAACATAGCCGAATGGATAAAAGGGGCTAAAAAATCCTTAGTCTGTTCTTGGTTGAAGCCGACTAGGAATAAGTCGGAGGTCAAATACTCTTTTGATGTTTCCAAGTGCGATCGCATGTTTGATTTGCTTCTGCAAGAAAAAATAATACGATTGCCGGAGGGACATGTAATACCATCGACCGACGAGATCAAAAAACGCAGGTATTGCAAGTGGCATCATTCTTATTCACATAACACTAATGACTGCAATATCTTCCGTCAACAGATCCAGTCTGCCATTGAAGATGGTCGGTTGAAGTTTGCCGATGAGCCGACCATGCAGGTGGACGTTGACCCATTTCCTATTAATATGGTACAATGCTCGGTTAAAGGAAAAGAGCCGATGCAAGATGAGCAGAAGAAGGATCGACAAGTCGATATGCAATCAAGCTCTGACGGCGGCCAGACACTGAAGATTACCATCGGCTCCTTACAAATAGAAGCCGATCGAGAAGGAAAAAATTCAAGGACCATTAAACCTAAGGGAATCCCGGATAGGCAAATGGTACAAAGCGTAAAAGGTTCCATTAAGGCGACCAATGAAAAGCCAGTCCAACGTTCTCACAATTAATGGAGAAATACGAGAGGATGAATAGCCGACCATGGTACCACACCACGGTCGGATAATTTGTATCGTCTGAGAACGTGGAGAGGGCCCATAGGAGGTGTCCTTTGGCAATTTTTTGGGAAAGGAGAGTAGCGTTGCCATCACCGTATAAGCGCCGATGGAACATTATCCTCGAGACGATTGGCCGATGCAGTCGGCTAGAGATAGACTATTCGGGCCGATCAGAGAACAAGACCGAAGTCACAGAAGGCCGGTCCGTGAGAGATTATCTCAACCGGATCAAGAACAAAGCCAAGCCAAGACGCACAAGACTAGTTCTAATCAAGAAGACTTGGCTGGTAAAGTACGAAAACCGGTGGAACCTAAACCCAGGTGGTGCCCATCAGGCCTAAGCAAATCACAGCGACGACGGCTTCAGAGGTTAAGGACACAAGAAATTCGTGAAGCCGATGCTGAGAAAGAGAGAGATGAGGTATTTAATGAGCTTCGTCCAATCAAATGCGTCAAGAGAGAATGGAGAAGAAAAGAACAGGTCGAAGAAGATTTCGAATCGGCTGATGACCTGGATTCTCCCATGATTAGGGACGATACACCTCCCATGGACATCAACATGGTGTTCACCTTGCCGGCTGAGTTCAAAGTCAGAAGAGAATCGGCCAATGAGGCCGTTGCTCAGTTATGCTCCGGGGTACAGAACGCCATCTTTGAGAAACCCAAAGACGATCATCGGCATCTGAAACCATTGTACCTAAAAGGGTATATAAATGGCAAGCCGATATCAAGAATGTTGGTAGATGGAGGCGCCACAGTTAATCTAATGCCTTACACGACATTTAAAAAGCTGGTTAAGTCTGATGAAGACTTAATTAAAACTAACATGTTTCTGAATGACTTCACAGGCGACCCTACAGAAGCAAAAGGTGTCATGGTCACAGAGCTAATCGTCGATAGTAAGACTTTGCCGACGGCGTTCTTTGTAATTGACGCCAAGGAAACTACAGGTGTCCGCTCGGTCGAGATTGGATTCATGCAATTGTTGATCCCATCGACCATGCACCAAGCACTAGTTCAATGGAACGGAGAAGAAGTTGAAATCGTCACACCGATACATCGCACACATCGCCATGGCTAGCTCCGATGCAAATTGGCAACACGAAGAAGTCGGGTCGCATATCGGGCAAGGCAACGGACGATTGCGACTTCATATGCGTGAGCAAAACGGACTAATGTCGATCGATGTCAAGCCTGGCACTTTTGATCGGGCAAATGAAGTATTGCGCCGATGGGGACAAGAAAAGCATTGAGGGTGCTACAAGACAAAATGCAAAGCTATCGGCAAACAACAGATAGCTACGAAGTCATAGAAGACTATGAAGAAATCGAAAAGTTAGGTCAAGGATTCACGCCCACCGACTTGCTTGAAGAAGTCGATATAGGTGAGGTGATAGAAAAGACCAACTTTTGTCAGTGCAAATTTAGATGTAAAGTACAAGGAAAAATTAATAAAAATACTTAGGAATTATAAAGATTGTTTCGCTTGGGAGTATCACGAGATGCCTGGATTAAGCCGTCAGCTGGTGGAACATCGGCTACCTATTAAATCGGGCTATCGACCGTTCAAACAAGATATCGAGCGTTTTAATCCACCTTGTACCAAGTCATAAAGAAGAGATAGAACGATTATTGGAAGCAAAGTTTATCGGGCCTTGCCGACATACCGAATGGGTTTCCAACATCGTTCCAGTAATGAAGAAAATGGAAAACTTCGAGTATGTGTCGATTTTAGAGATCTGAACAAGGCGACGCCAAAAGACGAATACCCTATGCCAATAGCCGATATGCTTATCGATGCTGCATCAGGAAATAAGATCATAAGCTTTTTGGACGGTAATGCCGGGTATAATCAGATACTCATGGCAGAAGCCGATATACCTAAGATGACCTTCGATGTCCGGTGCAATAGGTTTATTCGAGTGGATCAGAATGACTTTCGGCTTGAAAACGCCGTGCAAATATCGTGACGGGCAATGAATCTTATCTTCCACGATTTAATCGGCCACTTTGTTGAGATTTATATAGATGATGTAGTGGTAAAATCGCAAAAAATCTCCAACATCCGGCCGATTTGGAGAGGTGTTCAAAAACATAAGAGCGCATGGTTTAAAGATGAATCCTTACAAGTGTGCGTTAGCGTGTCGGCAGGATGCAGTTTTGGGCTTTATGGTACATGAAAGAGGAATCAAGTCACCAAACAAGGGTCAAAGCCATAGCCAATACCAAACCGCCAACATGTAAAAACGAATTACAAAATTGATCGGCAAAATTAACTATCTTCGTCGGTTCATCTCGAACCTCTGGTAGGATTCGTGCTTTTACTCCGCATGAAGTTAAAAGACAATGAAGAATTTATATGGGGAGCCGATCGTGAAAGCATTTGTGAAGTAAAAGGTATTTATCCAACCCTCCGATCGGGTTTGCACCTCAAAAAGGTGTTCCTTTCAGATTGTATGTCTCACCAAGAAGATACTATTGAGCTGTTTTGGCACAAGAAGTACATGGTAAAGAGAGGGTTATCTTTTATTTAAGCCGACGGTTGCTAGATGCGTAAGTCGTACCCTTTCATTGAAAAATTATGTTTATCATTGTACTTCTCATGCACAAAGCTAAGGCACTACATACTAGCATCGGCTTGTAAAGTCATCTCAGAAACCGATGTTATAAAGTATATATTGTCGGCCCAATTTTGCGAGGTCGACTTGGCAAATGGGCTTACGCCTTGGTCGAGTTCGACTTATCATATGAATCGCCAAAGCGGTTAAGGGACAAGTCCTAGCCGATTTTATAACGAGGACATGACACACGGCAAACTTGGTCTTGATCGCACCATGGCAATTGTTCTTTGATGGATCGATGCGAGGAAGGGTATGGTATCGGTGTTGTACTCATATCACCTAGAGGACATTGCTTTGAGTTCGCATTCCGCTAAATAGCCGATGTTCAAACAATCAGGCCGAGTACGAAGCATTACTCAAAGGCTTACGGTTGTTGGAAAATATCGGAGTGAGTGCTGTTGAAGCATACGGTGATTCACTATTAGTGGTACAGCAAATAAAAGGAGAATACCAATGTCGAGATGAAATGCTATCAAAGTATTTAGAGCAATGCGCAGAAATCATCGGCTCTTTTACATCATTTTCTATCGGTCATGTTCCTCGAGAATTGAACGATAGAGCTAATGCTTTGGCCCAGCAAGCATCAGGATATAAAGATGTTGGCCGAAGTCAGGAAACTGAACTAGTAGATAAAGCAATAATGTGCACGGATATTGCTGATTGGAGGACACAAATAAGAGACTATCTAGTCGATCCATCTAAGCTGACGGAACGAAGGATACGGCAACAAGCATTGAAGTACGTTATCATGGACGATATACTGTATTATCGAACTCTAGAAGGCTTGTTGCTAAGATGTCTTGAGGCTGAAGAAGCCCGAGTGGCGATGGGTGAAGTGCATGAAGGAATTTGTGGTTCTCATCAATCGGCACATAAAATGAAATGGATGCTTAGGCGGACAGGTTACTTTTGGCCAACGATGCTAGAGGATTGCTTCAAATATTACAAAGGATGTCAGACATGTCAAAAGTTTGGCAACGTACAACTAGCACCAGCATCGACTTTGCATCCAATTATCAAACCTTGGCCATTCAGAGGTTGGGGAATAGATATAATCGGCCAAATTTTTCCAACTTCGAGTAAAGGCCATAAATTTATTTTGGCCGCAACCGATTATTTTTCAAAGTGGGTCGAAGCTATACCGCTTAAGAAGGTGACTAGCGTTGAGGCGATTAGTTTTGTGAATGAACATATCGTCCATCGATTTGGAATACCGCAAACAATCACGACCGATCAAGGTACGGTATTCATGTCTAACGAGTTTCAAGGTTATGCAACGAGTTTAGGGATCAAATTGTTAAACTCTTCGCAGATACGCTCGGGCTAATGGTCAAGCCGAGTCGTCTAATAAAACGCTTATTAAATTGATCAAAGAAAGATTGATGAAAAGCCGAGGAATTGGCACTCAACACTATCGAGTCATTGTGGGCCTATCGGCTATCTTATCACGAGCGACGAAGCTTTCACCTTACCGGTTGGTATATGGACAAGAAGCCGTTCTACTGTGGAGATCAATATTGAGTCGTCTGAGTAGCGATCAAAATGGTTTGTCGGCTCAAGATTATAATGATTTAATGATAGACAACTTGGATGAACTAGCGAGTTACGTTTGTTTACACTCGATCGACTTAAGAAGAACAAGGTTAGAGTAGCAAAGGCGTACAATAAAAGGTTATGCCTAAATCTTTCGATCGGTGACTTAGTATGGAAAACTATACTACTGTTGGTTCTAAGGATAACCGATTTGGAAAATGGTCGCCACGTGGGAAGGGCCATACAAGATTAATCGGTTAGTCGGTGGGAACTCGTACTTCATGGAAACACTTGAAGGGCATGTTTTGCCTAAAGCCATTAATGGGAAATATCTAAAGAAATATTATCCTAAGCGTTTGGATCGAGCCTAGCCGACTAAAATCGCGTTCAGGCCAAGATTAACACGATGTCGTTAATCTTGAAAGGATTGTAGACTAGAAATATAAGCAAGATAAAATCGGTTAAGCAGTAGATTATAAACATAACAAGTTGGGTCGCAAAACATTGAACAAGCATTGTGACACGTTTTCAAGATAAACCGACAAAGTTTTACATCCCGAACACTCGAGTCGTGCTCTAAAGCCGAGCGGTGCTCCGGCCGCTTTGGCAATTGTTTCTTGCACCTCATCCAGATCTGTCATCCTCTCTTTGCATTGCACAGGATGGGTACAAGTTTAGCCGATTGCTCCTTGAAGGTCGCCACGGTGTTGCTATCTCTTTCTTTCGCTCCTTGGCACCGACGATGTTTTTGAAGGAATCTTGGCCTTCAAACGATGAGCCGTCGTCTTCAACAATTCTTCTTCAAGGAATTTCTTAGTGGTTTCTAGCTTTTGAAGAGAGGTTTTGTTAGCCTTGAGACTCCATGATCACATCAAATTTTTCTTTTTGCTTTTGTCTCTATGATCATTTTGTCAAGGATCCTCTGGTGGCTTCTTGGTCGCTCTCCTTTTCTTCCTTTCTTGTTTGCCTCCACGAGTCTTTTCTCGCCCAAATGGCAAACCTCAAGCAAGGCGACCATAGTCATTTGGTGGAAGATCGGCCTCAATCGGCGACATAGCGTCCCTAATCGGTTGATTATTGTTCAAAATCTCCGATTGGGGCCTTGAGACTAAATCAAATAGTTTGTTGAGGCGTTCTTGCATGCGGGGCGATGAAGCTGCGGCCGATGCACCTTTTGAAACAACAATTATATTTTGAATTGCGAAATATAATCATCGGTGCAAAGATCTCGGATCATCCAAATCGGATAGATTGAAGCCAAGGGCGTTGGATAGGTCTCAAGTCTCGGAGCGGCGATCGTTAGTCTTGGCATCGGTGAGGCAATGGCTCTTTGGCGATATGTCCGACAAACTTGCGGGATGTTCGCCACTTGTGCCGATCTGTGGTGGAAAAAGAATGTAATAAGAACCAATGATCGAATCAAGACCGATGGACTAAATTAAGATTTGTGTTATAGATACAGCGAGCCGATTCGTGAGGTGAACTCTCGCCACTTTGTTCTTGTGGTTTAGAGTATTTCTTCTTGGCGAGGACCTTGGTGGACTTTGGCTTCCTCTTTTCTACATATTCATCGGTGAAAGTCGGTTGACTGAAACGATGAAAGAATCAAGGTAGATTGAGTATAACTTATCGGGTTGTTGTTGCTTTTCCAAGTCGGACAATGATGGGCTTTGAATACCCAAGGAGCCGAGGTGTAACCGATCAGGCGATTGCCTTATGTGGTCGTTTTCCCTTGCTTATCTTGGAACTTGATCGGCTTTTGCCCTCGATTTAGTCCGCAAAGAAAACAATATGAAGCCGATTAGACAAGTTCGAAACTATTTAACGAAAAAGTTAAAGTCGACTAAATACCTCGCTAGCAATATTTACAAGACTCGTATTATCGTATCCGAGCTCGATTCGTCACTTGAATTGTTATCAGAAGTTAGCATCGGCTCGGGAACATCCGGGAAGAGGGCATCAATGATAGCCGATGGAGTCTTGTCAAGGAGAAGTGCATCGACAATTGAAGACCACCATGAGGTGAATCGGCTAGATCGACGATTGTTCGAACAAAGTGTGGCAAAGATTTGATCGTAAATCATCGGCTATCTCCAAAACCATGTTTCTTTGCACTAAGGATCGCACTCTAGTCCTAAGGTGAACCAAGTCAAGAAGTGGAAGGTGGGAATCACTTGGCGAAACCCAATTGTCGGCAAAAATGGAAGGATGGTAAAATTCATAAGAAGGCTGAAAAGTACGATTCCTTGTGTTGAAGCCGACATGAAAGATACTGGGGGAGATGAAAATTTTGATGAAATCCAAAGTCGATTCAGGCATTTCGAAGCTGTTAAGAGTCCAAGTGAAGAAATGATGGCCATTCAAAATCGGCTGCACTAGTATAACTGAAAAAATCTTGTTGATTGAAATCATTACTATCCAAATTCAAGAAGAAAGATAAGTATTTTTCGTGCCAAGCTGGAGAAATCTTCTTCTTGCCGAACACATGATGAATCTCTCGCCATAGGATCGGTGGCTCAATTCAGTCTTGCATTTTCGGTGTGTCCTCGCGAGGAATCTTGAATCTTGAGAGATCTAGTCTGAAAGATCGGCTAAATAAGCGATCTGACCAAATTTGAATAAACCGAGAGGACCACCTACATTGCCGACGCAGAATTTGGCAAACCCAAGAAAAGCCGACTCTAATTACATGCATCATTTGGCAAACCGCTCCAAGAAACATCTTTCCCAATGCTAGCCGACGGCCCTCTACCAATCGCTTCGCCACTAGTGATACACTTGTGTTGGTCCCAAAGAAGCACCACGAACAAGAATCGGTCTAACCATAGATTGTAAAAGCGGCGTGTTCTTTGTCCGATACGGCCCGTTCACTTTGTTATTGTTATTAATGTACTTACGCCAACCTTCTCCTTTAGATTGAATAAGCTTATATTTGGTTTTCCACTAAAAGCGATATTTGTTCACCATCGGCCTCAAGCAACACAATTGGGCTATGTCCATAAGAGTCGGGCCGATGGGACCGATCTGAAACAAGAAAGCATTGAAGGTCTCCGACCGAAATAACGGCCGTGGCCACTAAGGGCTCATTGGCTTCGGATCGGCTAAAGAGAGGAATACACTCAGCTATACCCATTTTTTCCCATTCCCTCTTTTTGAGTGCCACACGGATATACCAAGATCTCCATCCCTTAAGCGGCTGTCGGCCATGCTCAAGCTCTTATCCCGACTCTCTATATTGAATGCGAGAGCGATAAAGGAAGGCGGGAATATCTTGGCTAATTATCAGATCTTGGCGTCTAGGTTTCCTATCGGACCAAGAAAATACCGATCTTTCTTGTTAGGGATCGAATGAGTACGACTCACGTCCATTTCACCGATCTTAGCAAGCCGATTGAAGAAGATGTATGCAAGTCGGTGATGGAAACCGAACAATGGATGAACAAAAGCCGATTGTTTGGATTGAGAGCTTGTCTGCGCGTGAGAAATGACCGCGGTGGGGGCGCATTTTATAGCAGTGAAAAC
Source organism: Otatea glauca (assembly GCA_036346275.1). Lineage (NCBI taxonomy): Eukaryota > Viridiplantae > Streptophyta > Magnoliopsida > Poales > Poaceae > Otatea > Otatea glauca. Next base: position 53,916,776 of record CM070722.1, on the reverse strand, counting down.
TTGAAGAGGCGGAGGTGAATTTCAAAAGGCGTGGCGGTTAAAACGCACTAAGCGCATGTCGAAATACTGGCGCGAATAAAGCGGCGATTAATGAGTGAAGATTAAGCGTTAGCCGATTGAACAAGCCGATAATTGTGATTTTTGACAGATGACAAGTCATCTCTCAAAAATGGGGGGCGTATGTTTGCACCAAAATTCGGCAAGATAATTAAAATCAGGCAAATAGAATTAAAGATATGGAAGCTAACGGATGTTTGGAAAGAATCCGAAACGTTTGGTGAATTGTGAGATTTTAAAGGAAACAACCTCTCGAGATAAGGCCGATACGGATACGGATCTTAAAGCGTGTTGGAGTAGGACACGATCGGCCGAAGGGTATAAAAGAAGAGCCGAAGCAAGCTGCAGGAGACACATACAAACAACCAACTTTACTTTTCATCTATTTTTTCTGTCGACTAGGAGTAGCTTGTGTAATTTAGCCTTTGTAATCGATTTCGATCAATAAAGTTGCGCATCGCCGATTGTTGATCTTCGTCAATTACACCCCAGGTTCGATTTGTTCTGATTTTGTTGCGCGTCGTCTTCTTCAGAATTGATCTGCCTTTATCATCTGATTAGCCTTAATCGGCTAATCAGACTTATCTGGTTACTTTGATCTTGATCGGCTTCAAGCTGATTGAGTTTAAGCCGATTGATCTTGACAATCGGCTTGAAGTAAATTTTATTGTTTTTACCTTGTCGATTCCAGGTCAAATCGACTGGCACGCTCTGAACTAGGTGTTCGTCCTGTGTGCTGCTGTCAGAAACCCTGCATCAAGTTTTTGACGCCAACAATACTAAAGGGGCTATGTGTGGTAGCTTAAAGGATTTGACTCTCACACATTGCAGATCCGCCCCCCGGATGATTTACATGAGCGAAGAGAGCACGGACCAAACAGTGACCATTTCGAACGATTCAGTAGGATGGAAAGTACGATCGGCACCAAGTCCTAGCCGTTCGCCAAGGCTGATCGGCCAATCCGCCGCTTCGCGCGCCCGACGACTCGCCTACTCCAGTCCCGAATTGGAGTGCTCGACGGCCGTCGCGTCAGACGCTGAGGGCTCGTTCTCGTTCCCCTGTGCACGCGGCTTTGGACGTGGCTGGGACTGATCACTGGACTGGAAACAGCTTTGAGAGGTTTTGTTATGTTGATGTGAATGTGTGAGTTTGGCTTGACAGCTCAGTACCATTGGTCGAAGACAAGTCTGTGACTGTTGAGGCGTGCATATATCTTCTGATTCATTCGTTCATCTCGAGGGGATCAAGCTGTACGTAGAACGGCATTCTCTGCTTTGTTAAGTTGACTCTGAGGAGTAATTTGTCTTTCTTTTCTCTTGGGCCGCGTTACATATCAATGTGCCCAAGTAGTCAAGCCGCAAGTAGTATATATATACACGTAGTACATTTTTGCACATTATCGAAGTTTATATATACACGTACCCAAGGCCACTGGACCCAGACAAAAGGGAGACGCGCTTTGTAAATAAACGGCGGCCTCAACGAGCAAAGCCCATTAACCCCACTATTTTCGTCCTATCGCCGGACCTCCGGCCTCCTACCGCTCGGCCGACCCTACAAGCGCACGTACATTAGAGCATGTATAATAATAGAGACGATTACTGTCTATATACTTGTTCATATCATTTAAAGATAAAACTAAAGGCAGCTTCTACATTAGATGACATCCCTAATCCTAACCGAACCAAATCTTTACAGAGTTTGTACCGGTTACAACACTATTTACAAAACGTCTGAAAATTGGAAACAAAAAAAAACAACAAACACTGAAACTTCCAAAACTGAAGCTCTTTCAAGTTTTCAGAGTTTAAGACCAACCCGTTAGATAACATTTACCTCCCTAAACTTGTTTAGCCACCTGCACTCCAAGTTTCGACGCATCTCATTGAACTTAATGCGCCCAAGCGGTTTGGTGAGGATGTCTGCAAGTTGAACCTCAGTTTTTACATACTCCACTCCAATCTTTCGGTTCTCCACACAGTCAAGAATGAAGTGATAACTGTCGGCGTTTCGAGCACCGGCAAGTAAATTTGTAAGTCTAAAGGGCCGCACGTACCCACTCCCTGAATGGTTAGACTCGGAAGCCCAAGATGTATACTGGTTCGGGCTGAATGTCCCTACTCCAGTTCGTGTGATGGTATGGTATTGTCTTTAGGCGGATGGTTACAGTGTTTACAAGAGCGAGCTAAGAGCCTCGGCAAGAAGAAAACTCGTTACTCGTCAGTCTATCTCCCTCTCAGGGTTCTTGCCTTCTTTTATCTGAAGAAAGGCGGAGTTACCTCGAGAGTTGGGGAAGAAGCGAGGTGACCTATGCTAAGAGCTTCGGTCCTTCGTCTGTCATTGGTCACCCTTCGTCTTGCCCACGCTGGTCGGTAGTCTTGTTGAGCGAAGCGGTTATCTGCTTCGTTGGGAAATGGCGTACCTGCCTTCTGTGAGCCTGACAAGTGTTGATGTTGCTGCGTATAACGTTGATGCTGCCTCGGGAGGGAGCGTGTTTTCATGTCGTACGTGACTGGCCGATGGGACTGGAAGCTTGACTTCAGCGGCCATTAAACCATCTTGGGAAGGGGCCACCTGCTCTCGTATAGTCACTTCGATTGATCCGTCCGTGGGCACGCGTGGTGCGGGCGGTGAAGGCTTCGATCGCGCCATTGGCGAAGGTTGCCTTGGTTTGATCGAAGTCGGGGATCCGACCTCTTTGTGGAGGTCGGGAGCCCCGCAGTCGAGATGCTTATCCTGGTTGGTCGGGAATGGGCGTCCTGCGCGGTCCTGTAGGCGCTTTTGGTCGGTAGCGGGCCTGGAGCGACCTGCTAGGCTCGAGTTATACTTGAGGCAGCCTGCTCGTTACCCAGGGCCGTTGGGGTACCCCTGGTATGAGTATTCGTCAATAACGAGTATCAATATGTTTGCTTCTTTCATGGTAAACTAGGTTTTCACAAAGTGCAATTACCGATTTGTTATCTAACTTCAGCACCACTTTGGTTCTTGGCCCCTAAATCAGCAAGTAACTGACTAAGCCAAATGCCTTGACATGCAGCAGTGGTAGCAGCAACGTATTCAGCTTCATAGGATGATAGTGCCACCACTCTTTGCTTTTGCGAGCTCCCAGTGATCAAATTGGACCCTAGATAGAATACAATCCCCATTGTGCTCTTACGATCAACAACGTCTCCGGTATGATCGATGTCACTGTAGCCCACCAATACATCTCCTTCTTGACCCTTCTTTTTGTAAGTGCAACCTAAGTTCAATATGCCACATATATACCTCAGAATTTGTTTTACAATAGCCATATGCTCTATCCTTGGTTCCTGCATGAAACGGCTAACCATGCCAATTGAGAAAGCTAACCAAATACCTAAGACTTGCAACAATGCTTCTATAGTATGTGGTGTCGACATGTGCTCCTTGAGCCTCCTTGCTCAACTTTGCTCGGGGCTCCATGGGAATTTGTCATGGGTTACAATCCCTCATTCCGGTTCTTTCAAGTAGCTTTGCAGCATAACTTGACTGGTTCATAGTGATGCCATGTGGTGTTGGGACACTTCAATGCCCAAGTAGTATGACAGCAAACCCAAATCACTCATGTTGAACAAATCTCTCATCTGTTTCTTAAACACCAGTATTTCCTTGGCGTTAGTGTCGGCAATGATCAGATCGTCAACATAGACTCCAACCAGTAACCTTGCATCACATGTCCCTCTCCTATACACAACATGTTCATGAGGGCTTTTCTCAAAACCGAGTGAGTTAAGACTCGCATCTAGCTTTGAGTTCTAGGTTCAGGGAGCTTGATGGAGCCCGTACAGTGCTTTCTTGAACTTTAGGACTTTGTTCGTTTGCCCTTCTTCTTCAAATCCGAGGGGCTACACAACATACGCTTCTTCTTGCAGCTCCCCATTGAGAAAAGCTGACTTTGACGTCCATATGATGCACCTCCCAATTTTATTGAGCAGCAAGTGCAATGAGCAATCTCATGGTTTCAAGTCTTGTAACAGGTGCAAACATTTCGTCAAAGTACACCCCTTTGAGCTGTACCTTTGGCTACAAGTCACGCCTTATACTTGATCACAGCACCGGTTGGATCCTTTTTTAACTTGTATACCCACTTGAGCCCGATAGGTTTCTTCCCCGCAGGAAGCTATGCTAACTCCCATGTTCTATTACTCCAGATGGAGGCTAGCTCCTCCTCCATCGCCTTCCTCCAGAAAGGGTGTTTGCTGGCCTCCAACACATCGGTTGATTCTTCCATGCCAAGTAGGCACAATTCAGCTTCATCCAGCTCAATAGGGGCAGTGGCTTCATATAAATCCTGAACCGAGCGGTAGCCGTGGCTCATCTTGTGAGCTTGAACTGGAACTTGGTGAGGCTGCTGCTGTGGTGCCGCCTGGGCTTGGTGTTGCTATAGGGCCGGTGGCATATTCAGCAGGTGTGTCCTCGTGAGTGGTAGTAGTTGTAGTGGGAAACGACTCCAACCCTGCTGGTAGTACAGCATCATGAGAGTTATCCACTTCATCTCCTGTGTCACTAGTTCCTGCTTCACGACTAGTCTCATAGTCAATGATGAAAATTTCACCTGGACTAATCACTTCCTGCTACTCATGTGTGCTCACACCCATTGCTTGTTCTCCTCGAAAACAACATCACGTGTTACATGAACCTTCTTCACCGCCGAATCATAAACTCGATAAGCCTTTGAACTGGCTTTATAGCCCAGTAGTACCATAGGCCTACTTCTATCCAAGAAATTTTTAATGTTTGGCCCCAAAATTTTCACATGAGCCAGACACCCGAAAGTGCACAAGTTGTGCACATTCGGTCTTCTTCCTTTCCATGCTTCGTACGGTGTTTTGCCGACGACACTCTTCGTTGGAGCGTGATTGAGAAGATAAACGGTAGACGAGGCAGCAACAAGGGAAAATCGAAAGGGTGGACCACGTCAACCCCTGACTTTTCGTTCGCCCCGTTGATGCGACAATTCGAGCTGGGACAGCCGTTCATACCGAAAGCGCGCGAGGACACGCTTACATTAGCGTGCATTAGATTGCAAGAATGGTGTATGGAACAAGCCAACAAGCCGGTGGCACAAAGTGCATCGAGTATCTCGATCAGCTTCAAGAAGGAGTATTTCTTACATCGAGTTTTGGATGCCTTCTTCGTGGTCGGCTTCAACGACCTATTCGATCTGTACAAACTCAACGCTCTCGATGAATCGTCTATGAAGAGGGGCTCATCCCAAACGGTTCTAAATTGGAACCGTCTGTGATGTGGGCCTCTTCACAGACGGTTCTTCTTTAGAACCGTCTGGGATGAGCCCATTATCCCAGACGATTTCAAAGTGGAACCATCTAAAATGATACTACATCACAAACGGTTCCAAATTTGAATCGTCTGTGATGAGTTTTTTCATTGACGGTTGGAAAACTGTCTGTGATGACTCTTTGTCATCACTGACACTTCAATACAGATGGTTCATAAAACCTTCTGTGATGTGGTTTGTGAACCGTCTGTAATGTGGGCATATGCAGTAGTGTTAATTAGCACCAACACTCAGTGACAAAAAATAAATACTCTCTCCGATTCTCAAATAGATGTCGTTTTAGAATGCATGCGATTAAAATTTTACATTTTGAATATTAATATCGAGAAAAATATTAAGATTTATCACAAGAGAATAATACAAGTAGATTTGTCATCCAGAGTACTTCAACATCATTATATTTTTTTTATAACGTATAACTAATAAAGTAACGGTCAAAGATATGTATTGCCAAGACGACAAGTTGTAAAGAACAAGTTAGGAACTCCTTAATAATCATAACAAAATGCAGTCCCCTTTTGAATTATAGACATCTTATTGCTAATGCAAAAAAAAGGTACGTACGTGCAGGCAAACACAGATGTATTCTTGCGCGTCTGTCCACGTACGTACGTGCGTTATCGAGCACATAAAGTAATTATGTGAAAGTACTACTTAAAAAGCAAGTTATGCGTGCATATGTTTTATACTTATTCATGCATATGCTTGTACGTAATAGGGGTGGCGTAATTTGCCGCACGGCCGCGCCCCGATCGCTCGATCATCTAATACATCGGCTTGAAGCTGAGGAGCTTCCAGGTGTTGGAGAGCGACCCGGGCACGCCCCACACGACGCACTGGTACTTCCCATTGCTCCCGCCGGGCGCCTTCGCCGCCGTCAGCACGAGCCGGTAGTTGGTGCCCTCGCCGACCGGCTGCTCGGTCTCGCCGCTCACCACGCTCACGAACACCAGGCTCGTGCGGTGCGTGATGTTGTACACGAGCACGGCGAACCGGGCCACCTGCTGGACTATTGGGCTGTTCGGGTTGCCGATCGGCGTCCAGGCGTCCGTCCCCACCGGGAACGTGGCAGTGACGACGAGGACGGCCACGAGCAGGGGCGGAAGGGACCACATGGTTTTCAGGCGCGGTGGCTACCTAGCGGCCTAGTAGCCGAGCGCTACTCTCTGTTGCTGGTGTTCAGCGCTAGCTCTGTCGTGCGAGTCCTGCGTGCTCTGGCCATGCATGGCGAGAGACTGGTGATCTTTATAGCGCGGCAAAAGTGTAAAGGGATGCGCCCATCTGAAGCTAGTGCCGACGCGAATGACACAGTCAGAGAGCTGCAAGGTCAACTCACGATGCGTGCTCACAATAAGACTGCGTCGTGCGAGGCTAGATTGTTAATGCTGATCGTTCACGCATTGTCCATGAGGCAGCTTGCGTGGCCAGCTTGATGCATGCGTCTTCAGGATCGAGTCGAGAGGGCGGTGCGCGTGAGATCGAGTTTCCAGAGGCGATATTTGGGACTTGGAACTTGATGCGCGAGCACGTCCTTTTTTAGCTCTTTTTTTACGTAGTTTCTTGGTTATGTAGGGTGGACCGCGGCCATCTCTTCGTGGCAAGTCAAGTAAATTCGATCTCCAGTCGGCGAGCGCCATACAGCGATGAATAAACTACTCATACTAGTAGCTTATTTGCCATGTCTATCTCGATGTCAATGCATGTACGTGGAAAGGGTCAGCTCCCTGTCTCATGATGAGAGAAGACAGCTGTTTGTAGTCTTGGAAAACTTGAGACTTCGATCGTGCCCATGATGACAACCATGCATGCACGCAATGCAAGTTATACCTTCTGTTAGGTTGGTGGGATGAAATTGAATGGTATGGAATGATTCTGTATCATTCTTTTCATTTTTTCCAGGTGAATGAAATGGTTCAGTATTTATAAAAAATGCTGCATAAATTAACACTTTCAGGTATAATTCGAACAGTAGATAATTCATGAACACAAACTAATTGAGAAGCGTACACATTAAGCATAAGTATATTGTAGACATGCATGTAACAAAACTACACATGTATCCCTCTAATATACCAGAAAGCAGTAGCAATAAGATTGAAAATAGTGCAGACATCGAAACATACCGGTCTTCTTGAAGAGAACAGGAGGCGTGAAGTGAAGCAGAGGACCCCGTCGCGACGATGTAGAAGACGAGACAGATCACGAACGGAGAGGAAGCAGATCGCGATGATGATGTAGATGAATCAGATCACGAGCAATCACGCCGAGCGCTTCCCAAAAACCTCATTCGCTCTCTTCGGTGCAGAATCTCAAGAGTGACAGGTTTTGGAGACCTGCTCTCCCGATGACCAGTGCACCACAGCGCAGCGGGACAGAACAGCCTAACGGTGGTAGCGCAGCAGAGAGGAAGAGGCAAAACCCTAGCTTTTTTGCTCTGTTCCTCAGGCAGAAGCCTGCGTGGTATATATAGGAAAAGACCGCGAGATCAAAGGACGATGCGGTTTCCATATCTTGTAACCAATCACAGATTTTTCGGAGAGCAAAAGAATAAACTGCAAAAAGGAGGCCGCGTCTACGCAAGCTACTGGACCGGATTTTGGTGGACCATTCACGCAGGTGCCGCGCGCCCACGCCCTTTGCCCTGGCCTAAGCCCAGCGAGGCGAGCGAGCGCGCGCGTGTTCTTCTCTTTCTCTCTCCCACATAAGTTAGTGAGGTGGAGCACACTTCACTATTTAAGTTGGTGATGCTCCACTTCAACTAGCATGGTGGTACTAAAGAGTTTTACACCTCCTCTATATGATGGGTCTTTGAGATTTATTTGAAATTATTCTCAAATATTCATGGACCTAGCCCATACAGAAAATATTCTTCAAATTTGTATCCCATCATCTGAGTGTGTGTTTGGTAGAGCTCCAGCTCCATTAGATCCGTGGATCTGGCACGGATCTGTGGAGTTGGAGCTGTGAGTACATTAAGAGTGTTTAGATGGATCATCTTGTTTATATTTTAGACTAAAAATATAAACTTAATTCACTTTTATTTCAGCCTACAAGTTTCAGATCTTAGGCAAAGCTGGGATCTGGAATTCTACCAAACAGGCCCTAAAATGAGATGGTTCTATTCAAGCAACCAAACATATAAATAGTTTTTTCTCTGAACCATCATATATATATATATATATATATATAAACACAGATAGTAAGTCCAACGTGTTTGTCGTTATTTGTCCATCAATCCATGTACTGTACATCTGCTTTTCTCTCAAACAACCTTGGCCGATAAGTGATCTCTGTAGTTAGTACAAAAGCATGACCGTAGCATAAAAAATCGAGTTCGGAGTCTTCCGCGAAGATAATGTGTGATCTTTGGAGCCAGTTTTTTTCGCGTCTTGGAATTCATAAAGGTACTTCCGCTTTGCTTCTCTTTTGTAAATTGCAGTAATGTATGCTTCGAGATCTTCCTAGACGTATTGATGAAAAAAATTCAAGACATGTACACGTCTCAGGACTTGCTACTAGTTCCAGGCTGGGCCGACTTGGTATCACACACGCGTAACGGTAGCGGTTAGTAAACACACGTACGGTTAGGGTGTATTTGGTTAGTGGAATGAGGTTGAATGAAATGATTCAGCATAATATTTCTCAGATTTGTATCCTATTATTTAGAATGAGATAGTTTCATTCAAGCAACTAAACATATGTATAAATTTTTTTGAATCATCTCATATATATACCACTTGATACAAACAACCAAACACACCAGAGACAGCTTGCACCAGTGTGATTGGAAAGAAGCAGCAGCAGTATGCACCAGTGATCGAGTCGATGACTAATCGGAACAGCGGCTAGTCCACAAGCAAGGGTGTGTAGGTCATTGCCGTCCCGCTCCCAACCGATACTAATGCAGTCGTCCCAACTCTCGGATCGGAGATGCTAACAGGACAGGAAGCGGGATAAAAAAAGTTGTATTACACTTTCGATAATTACTAACGTAACTGCCACGGCTAATACCGAAAGTGATAATAAAAATAGTAACGAGAATTACAAGCCTGTTTTTTATCTGGACCATCAACGGCTAGAAATCATACTATGTTAACTGGCCTGCAATTCGTAAAGCCCATAATATAGAACGAGGCCCACGCTTAATTGAACAGTTATATCTCCAACCAGTTTAAATAAGATGGCCTATACATTACTTCACATTGATCGTCCCTTACTAGTGAAATAGTCACCCCGACCAGTGAAATTGGTCGGGATAAGCAGTTATTTCCGCACATGTCTCCGTGCGGAGAGCTTTCTAACATATTCGCAATACTACTCGGAAGTTATCATTGGGAAATGCATCGTTCGGTGAGAAAACATCGTTTGGCAAGACGGCACCTTTCGACTACACGACGTTTTTTTTAGAAAAACTACCGCTCCTTCATCTGATATAAACAGGGAGCCTATTCGCACTATTCAAAGATGGATAATTGTAATCAGATTTCTGATTCTATATAAACACTGTACTCTATTATGTTGCTTGGCTAATAAATAATAAATCCCCATATTCTCTTTTTTCACTAAGAACCCACAGTCATCTTTTCATAGGTGTTGAACATCGATAAGTAGGAACGCTGTCACTAGAACGGACCACACAAAAATGGCAATATATGCATATTCATTCTGGGTCCACGCATGTTGAATACAGCGGTTATAAAATTTGAATATAGTGGCGGAAGTGTTCATTTTTTTTTTAACTTTTCGGGACGAATTAAACCTGCTGACTTGTATGCACGGCCAAAGGGTCGTCGATTGATGAAGTGATGGCCAGACCTTTCGTGCGATTCAGGCATGGCTCGATTTTCTACTGGACTCTCAAAGGGGCAAAATGTGATTTGATCTACTCAGCAAAATCATTCATGCATGCATGGTTCGCCCTAGGCACGCTTGCAGGATATCGCGATTAATAATTGAAGTGGCACTAAGAGTCAATCATGTATATCATGGAGCTCGATCCAGCTGTCAATTTTAGATTATAAACAGTGGTAGTAAATGGATGGGAACATACTAGCGCACATTGGTGACCCATTTGCAGGAGCTAGCTTGATGGCACAATATAATACTCCTCCGATCACAAATAGTTGTTGTTTTAAACATCAACACGGTTTTCAAAACAAAGTTTTTACTACTAATTTCTATTACAATATATTTATAAAACCTAATAAAATAATAATATTATGAAAGTATTTTTCGAGACAAATCTATACATATGATTTTCATGTATCTAATTTAAATATTTTAAAAGTTATTAACCGTCAAAGTTTGGCTATACCTTGCCCAAAACGAAAACTATTTGTGACAGGAGAGAGTAATATGTAACAGTTGTGTAGTTTGAGGGTTGACCTCAGTTACCGCACTTCTTTTATGGGCACCTAAAAGTTATTATTGCATTCAAATATAGAATAGGGACTGACTAAGTGACTATAGATCAATCAACTAATTTTGTGACAGAAAGAAAACACAAGCATTGTTATTCAACGGTTTTCGTCCGTGGATTGCATGGAAGAGAGGTCGAACGGCTTTGGATTACTACATATTCGCATATATTCATGTAGATACCATTTATCTTCTTGCTACGTAAATTGACACCTTTTACTTGGTTGCTTGCATAGTTGCATGGCAACATATCCAGTGAAAACTTCGTGAAACCCATATGTACAAGTTTTTAAAAATTCTCAAAAAAATTACCATACGTAGAGGAAGTGAGGTTCTATAATTCTGCAAAATTTGAAAGCCAAACTCAATCGCATTTGAAAGATATGAAAAAGACAAATTCAGTTTGAATAGTGATTTTTTACTGTTTAGTACTATTTATATCACTGTTTGTCTTTTTCATATCTTTCAAATGCAATTAAGTTTGGTTTTCAAATTTTACAGGATTGTAGAATCTCATCTCCGCTACGTATGATAATTTTTTAGGAATTTTTGAAAACTTGTACATCTGAATTTCACAGAGTTTTCATGGTAAAAGAGGTTTTTACTGTATATGTTGCCTAGTTGCATATACATATACATGTACACCGAGTAATGCTATACCTACGTGATAGTCTAAAAAAAACTACAAGCCGACAAGGGTTGACCACTCAATATATATAGCCCACGTGGATACGGGAGCTTCGCTGGACTATCCCCAATTTGCATCGGATGAGTCCCTTCAACAAAAACACATGGCATTCCGAATCGTAATGCAGCCCAAACACATACTCCATCGATACGCATCTCCGCCGCACATCACCTCCCGGTCTCCCGGACGCGACTCCCCAGTGAATCCCCACAGCTATCGCCATGGTTGTCGCTGTCGAGGTCATTGGCCCCAAAACGCCAACCGCGCCTCCCCTCCGGATCACTCGAAAGGACGTCCAGACCGCCATTGCCAAGGCTGTTGAGCTACGCGTGCTCCACGCTGCCCTACTCTAGCGCGGCGCGCCCAATGCGAGCGCTAGCCGAGGCCCGGCCGGCCATCATCCACCCTCCCTCCCGCCGGCCGCATCACCTGCGCTCTCCAAGACAGCACCGTCCACAGAAGAGGATTACCAATTATCTCTAATGTGAAGGAACTGAGATGAGGTAGCCAAAGCGATTGGTGCGTGATGGAAACTTTGTTCATGCTCGGTCTGCTTTTTTCTCTGAAACTTCCATTATGTTCATAGTTTTCTTATTGTTAAGTGATACAATCAACTGGAGCTGTGAATTTCGTAATGTGCTTTTGCTTTGGCTCACATCAAAGAAGACTTGTATTGTGTGTCAAAAGCCTAGTTATGATTCCTGGGCAGTTCTTTTGCATGAACTTCAGTTGGAATGGGGCAGTCCCAAATCAATGCATAGCAATTTTTAATTATGTGCTAGAATCCTAACTGAATCTTCAATTTTGGGAATCCTGGGCAAGTTATATGTGGCTTGTGCCCAACCTTGGTATTCAGTTCCTGCTAGAGGTTGTCAATTAGCTGCTGGGTGTTTGAATGAAACAATTCAAATGGGTCGGAAGAAAATTGATAGTAGTGGGGATATTGCTACTATATTTTCGTGCATTTGGAAGGCTAGATCATGCCATCTTATCGTCATGAAGTGATTTATAGTACTTGTCATGATTGCAATCATGTTTTGGTTTACAAGTACAGACGGACAAATGAAAAACCGTCGAGACCACATGATAGCTCTGGATGACAACTTCTAACACCACTAATCAAATCTTAAAAGGCTGGGCGTCTACCACTAGACATCTTAATCTAAGTCTATGTGTGTGTATGAATCTCTGGACAGGAACACCCTGTTGCACACGAAACTCTGTGAATTTTGCTTGGAATAGTGTCTGAAACTCTGAATGCGCTAGAGGTTTCTTTCTATAGATTCTGGCTGGCTTTGTGCTTAGCCGCCGCTTGTTACTTTTTAGTTCTGACTGTACTACTAGTTTGTTGTATGGAGACTAGAGGATTCACCCCCGTTGTTGAAAATATTAATTTGTTCTTCGTTTGTTGTATGGAGACTAGGGGATTCACCCCCGTTGTTGAAAATATTAATTTGTTCTTCGTTTGTTGTATGGAGACTAGAGGATTCACCCCCTTTGTTGAAAATATTAATTTGTTGTTCTATCCATTCTCTTCTGATGTAATGGTACATGCTTTCTTACAAGATTACTTATTGTACAGTATGTACCAATGGAAATTTAGTGAGCATGGAAACAAAACAAAAAGGACTGAAACTGTATACATCAACAGAAGTAATAGAAATGTTCTCTTTTATTGAGAAGATATTTCAATTGCTGAAGCAAAAAAAAGTTACATGAATAACTGAAGGTGTTTACAACTCATTCTAATATTATTCTAAGTTAAAAAGGAGCAAGTCCATTTTACAACCCTCATCTTTCCGAAAAGTCTATTTAATACCCTCAACTACAGAACCAGATATTTAATCCCCAAACTTATAAAATCAAGTCAATTTACACCCTAAGGCGGTTTTGAATGACAGTTTTGATAATGTTGAACCTACTCAAATTGGTTTTCACCATATTGGCAGCTACATCATCGATATTCGGTAATGAGGATTCAATTCAAGGGTATTAACATCCAAATCATCGACTTCTTCATCACTCCTTTTCTATATATATACATTTTCTTTCTTCTCTTCATCATCCTTTCTCTCATTTGGATCTGCATATATAAGCATCTAGGCCCCAAATTTCTTTAATTATATGTTTTGTGATTAATGATGTTTATTTGTCAAGACTTACCCTATTTTCAAGGTTTCAAGATGAACTGGTGCTTGACATTAACATAGCAAGAGTTCTTGGTATTCATGATCCCCAAAAGGTATTTTTGTGATATGTTTTGTTTTTGTTTTGGCCGTACTATTAAAGAAGGTCCAAGGCTAATAGCTTGAGCTTGATGAGGTTGGGTACCTAGTTGTGATGCACACTAGATCTCTCTAACTCATATGTAGTCAAAGAAAGCCAAGAAACCAAGTGAGGATGCCAAGATTGGGCAAAGTGTGAAATTTTTAAACTTGGTCAGAAAATGTCAGTTGAGGTCGAATAATCCGAGTGGGTCGAACTATCAGTCAGATAAATTCAACATAGGGTGGCAATTTCTAGAAATTTCAATAGGAATAGAATAATCCGGGTGGTCATAGCACCAGTCGGATCGATTTAATAGAGGACATGTTCTGGAAATTTCAATGAGACTCAGATGATCCAAGTGGGTCTGACCATTGATCGGATCAATTTTACAGATGACATGGTCGGGAGATATCATTATGACTTAGATTATCCGAGCGGGTCAGATCATCAATCGGATCAATTTGGCAGAGAAGATGCTCTCGAGATTTTGACAATCCGATTGTGCATAACGACTATATTTTTTACCGTTGGAAAGCATTTAAGCCGGACAATTTGGTTGGGTCAGATGATCTAACCTAAAAGCATATTTTTAAAATATATGTCTATTGGCTAGTTTATGAGGGGTGGAGTTATATATAGACCTTACGAGAGTTCTTGTGAAGAAAGGGGACAATCCCATCTCTGTGTTCATCCTAATTAAGATCTTGAAGAGTACTTTGAAGCTTGGATTAAAAATCCTTGAGCACTTGAGAGTAGATAGGTCTAGTTCGTGCATCATTTCTAGTTGCTTGACCTCACGAGGTTTAAGTGAGTGTTTGGTTTATTACTCTTAGAGCTTAGTGACTCCTAGATTGCTTGGATGCATTTTTGGCTCAGCGAGATGGTGAACTTCTGTGGAAGTGCCTGTGGAAGGCGCTGGGATTCTCGTGAAGGTTTAGAGTTCACCTATCCGGAGTGAAGAATAACTACCACAAGTAGATGGCTTGATTCCTTACACGATTTCAAGTCAGAGCTAGACTTTTGAGAGAGTGCTTCCAACTCCTCAGTAAATATTGATTGTGCATTGTGTATCTTTTACGTTTTTGTATTTCTATAAGTAAATTCCTAAAATTATGTAGGGTTGGAATTAGGCTACAATATTCACATAGAAACTCCTGGCTCATAGGTTGGGCTAGTAAAATTCAAAATTTTAATTAAGCCTTATAACAAAAAAAAATCCCAATTCACCCTGGCATCCAATCCACTATCAGCAAAACTGCCCTCAAATACCGTGTTCGGGTGTAAATTGATCTGGTTTTGTAAATTTAGAATGCTAAACACACGGTTTTATAGTTAAGAATGTTAAATAGACCTTTTGAAAAGTTCAGGGCTTAAAATAGACTTATTTTTTTTATAAAATAAGGCACCAAACAATTGCGCTAACACATTTCTTTCGATGTACAGGATACGACATTGACATAAAAAATAGTTGTGGCTAACATAGGAATTTCATAAATAGAGGACACTTGCATTGGGAAGTTTAGTTGCATACAACCTGCATTGTATAGAATTATCGCACTTCAAGTTAATTAATATGTCTTAAGTATCACAAAAAAAGATTCTTCTATTAAAAAAAAGAGTGATAGGATTCTTTGTAGAGAGAGAGAGAGTAGGATTCTTCTCCTGCTTCATTTCATGATGCTTGTTAAAACAGGAACTTGGAAATGTTACCAGTGTTAACTATAAATATAAGCATTTGAAGGATATGTTTCTAATATGACAATTTTGTTAATAAAAAACAGAGAAAGTCGTACGCTAGTAAAGCAGCTTCGTATTAGCAGTTGCAGGCGATCTAATTATGTAAACAACCGCAATAAGCTCCATCAAATCTTATTAAGCTCCTTAGTTGAGTCATTCTATCAACAATTTGGCAAGTAATCTAATAACCCACATATGAAATAATAAATTAGCAGTTGCAGGTCTCAAATTTCTTTCTCGCTCAAAAGTATGGAAGAATTATAAGAAGTAAAATGTTTGTTTCTGTTTCATGATCTGAAATTGTATGTTTAACAATTCAAATCATTTTTCGCTATCATAGGAACAACTAATTTATTTAATCCGTAAGAAAAATCAGCATGATTATACAAAACTTTGAACATATCAGGGTGTATGAAAATATACGGCATATTAATTGAATAGGCGTCATTTCGAATTAATTAAATTCAATGATTTTGCTTTTTTTAGACGTATGAAACTACCAATAGAAAGATAAAATTTCCATCTTTTTACCACACAACCGCACAGTAAATAAGTAACAAAATTACGCATGTTACCCTATACAGCCCCTAACGCCACAGACTCAACGGCGGAGGCCGCTGAGGTTGTGTTTACAACGTCACTGCATCAGGTTTCAGAATTATCTTTTCGCTAATTCACAGCACAGTAAATCAAATTCTACATGATAGTGTCCGGATTAGTACATAGAAATAATGATTGAAAGGACACCTATACTACTAAATGTCCGAAACTAGTGTCTACAGACCTGAAGAGGGGGAAAAACCATGTGAACTTCTTAAAGGACATATTGACTTAAGCCTTCTCTTCGTTAGTTAGATTGAATTGGTGGAAGTGAGTAGTCCATCACCATTGCCATCGTAAGGAAATTACCATAATCTTCCCATAAGTTACATATGAGCAGAACATTCATTAAAAGGATAAATCTAATCTCGTAATTAAGCACCAATATATAAGCTTATGCTGTGCAAACAATGATTTAATACAAAAAAGCATGTTATTT
This sequence comes from Otatea glauca, assembly GCA_036346275.1. Lineage (NCBI taxonomy): Eukaryota > Viridiplantae > Streptophyta > Magnoliopsida > Poales > Poaceae > Otatea > Otatea glauca. Next base: position 53,900,248 of record CM070722.1, on the reverse strand, counting down.
TATTTTAATTCATTTTCGCTTGGACAGGACAGCTCAATGTTCATACTCAATCCTTGTATTTATTTCGTGAATCTGAACAACTCTGCTGGTTAAAATTTGAAACCACAATCCACTCCCACTACGTTATGTACTAAATACACAAACAAAACTTCTGGTTGAATCATCGATTATGTTCTATGGATCTAATACATTGCCCAATATGTTGTAGCAAACTAATTTAGATCAAGTTTAATTAAAATCAGTACCTGATTGTACTTGTTTGTCATGAACTCCTATTTTTTCATCTTTTTCCCTTCGTAGCAGAATCAAGATGATAAGCAGACATCTTCATGCACCTCATGACATATGCAGCTCAGAATATTAGTATGTTAGTTATTCTTTATTTATTTATTTTAATTTCAAACTAATTTTCATGTTCGAATCCTATCTTTGTCTTGCAAAATCTGTGAGCATGGTTGTATACATCTAAGAATCACCAATCCAAATCCAAGATCTCTGTGATTCAAATCCATGCATGATTTTCCCATCTCAAGCATCAATCACAGCACTACACAAGCACAACCATGGACCAGTAGGATGAGAGGGAAGGAAACGACCATACCTGGTGAAGGAGTACCAGCATTCAGCGGACTGGGGTGTTTGGCACCTGACCGTCTAGACGACGGCAAAAGCGGCGACGTGAACCGACAGCGGCTTAGCGTTGGAGGCCCAGGGGAGAGGCGCGAGGGACCATTGAGCCCCGGTGAACTGGTGGCGGTGCCGTATTAACCGACATGCCCAGTTTGCCGCTGGTCAGCAGGTGGGCGGGGGCAGAGCTGAAGAGAGGTTATAGCAGCGAAGGAGGAGACGAAGATGCATGTGGACGCGGCCACAGTGCAGGGAGAGGTGGTTGTACTCGATCCCGCCGCCCAATCGACCAGGCTTCAGTCAGTCCCACCTCCATCGCCGTCGAATCGACTTCGCCCCGCTTAATCCCGCCTACCCAGCATCCGAATCGAGCTCGCTCCGGTCGATTCTGTTTCCACCGCCGCTGAATCGATGTCAGCTCGCTCCATCGGGCCTCCCCACCGTCAAATCCAAGTCTCCCAGTAAGAGGAGAGGCGACGCGGGTGGGAGGGCGCACAGGGCGCTAGTGGAGTTGGCGTGTAGGGCGATGCTGCGACGTCCGCGGACTACACGCCGAGGACTCGCGGATTATCAGTGCGTGGGACAGAGAGGTGGCGTTTGGTTGGATGGATGAAGGTGGATGGGATATGGCGGTCCCTGGATTTAGAGCCATCCAATTGTTTGGTTGGGTGGATATGGCTGTCCAGTTTTTTGGAATATTCCTTCGAGATGCTGGACAGAGTCATCCCAGAAAAAAGGTCGTACGAGTTCATCCAGTTTGTTGTACGAAGAGGTATACTCGGTCAAATTCAAATTTCGTCAAAGTGTACTCAGTCAAATTTTGTCCAAAAATTCAAATTTTGGTCAAATTTTGACCGAAAATTCAAATTTTGTCAAAAATTCAAATTTGTTCAAAAATTCAAATTTTGTCCAGAAATTCAAATTTCGGTCAAATTTTGTCCAAAAATTCAAATTTGGTCAAATTTTCTCCAAAAATTCAAATTTAAGTCAAATTTCATCGAAAAATTTCAAACCAAAATTCGAAACCTTTATTACAACTAGCTCATCCATCCTCATCAATGCAACCAAACAAAAAATTAGCTCATCCTATCCACATTCATCCATCCAACCAAACAAAACATTAGCTCATCCCTATCCACCCAACCAAACAACTACCTGGATGGTTTCATCCCATCCAGGTTGGATGGCCATATCCCATCCATCCTCATCCAGGCAACCAAACATGATGCTCTGTTTCTTTTAAGGGCCTATCTGATATTTTGCATAAGTGGCGTAGAAGTAGAATCGAATGGTTGGAGTTCTTTGGATGACGTGGTACGATAATTTTACATGAATCCTAGTAATATTGATTATGTAGATAGATAGATTTATAAGGTATATATTATCATTTCCTTTTCGAATTTTCTATTTGTCAGTCATATGGATCTTGCTAGAAAGAAATCTGATGCTCTGTTTGGATAAATTGGGTTCGAATTCTAAATCCTGTAGATTCTGAATTGACCTGAATTTGAATCAAATTCAAACTTCTTTTGGGGTGTAATAAGTAACTGTAATATAGGAAATCAATTGCCAAACCTGTTTGGATGATCGTATTATGGAATCAGTTCCTCAACAACTCGTACCAAAATTGAAGCCTTGAGGATAAACTCTCAAAGGACTAACTCTGTTGGGGGTAAGGAGTAAGGACTAGGATGCCTGGCAGGGGTGTGACTGTATTCTCGTCTGCAATGTGCTCAACGAAAATGCCCGTCGTTCGTTTCGTACTGCTTCCTGCACGACCGGAGGCAGTCTGCTCTGCTGCCTGAGCTGTGGGACGGTCAACACTGAAGAATCAAAAACATAATATCGTCTAGCCCAGGCTGAGCATGCATCCTTACCTTTCCTAATATATATCTCTACTACTTCTAATTAGGAGTTGGTGACGATCGTTCGTTCTCCTTCAGAGTATCTGATCTGTTGGATCTGGCACGAATGGCTGAGATGGAGGGGGATTTTCGTTCTGTTCCAGTGTTCCACGACTCGCCCCGTTGTACCTGCTCGCTCGTCGATTCCTCCTTCGATTCGAACTCTCTCGCCTCTCCTCACAAAACCAAACTCACACAAGGGGGAAAATCTCACCGTGCACGACTAAATCTATGGTTACTTCGCTTTCCATAGACGACCCGTCCCTTCTGGACACACAGTCAGACGGGAGATGGGGGAGAGGATGGAGGAGGAGTACGTGAGAGACCCAGATGATTCACTGCTCCCAACGATGTGTCGCCGGGAGGCCAGCGATGACGAGGGGTCTGAGGAGGGGAGGCGCCCGCCTAACGACGACGATGGGCAGGGCGCCCTGGAGGTGTACGAGGACGAGGTGGATGATGAGGAGGACAACAAGGAGTACTGCGATGATTTAGAGGAGGAGGAGGTGAACGAGGGTTTCGAGGAGTACGATGGGCGGGTGTTTACTATTCATTGTGTTTGCACATAAGCATTACTTATATGTATCTAAAATTTGTAAAGTATTTTGTAATATGAGGGCCTTTCATATTGCGAAATTAAAGATAATTTTAAGCACGAGTTTGTAAACAGGTGTTTGAAATTTGTATGCTTCGATTAATTGATTTAAACATTCAACCATTGCACATTCAGAGTGAACCGTATCATTCAGACAGAGTTAGTGCTCTTTGCAAATAATTTTTTTTGTCGTAAATTGAATTTTCGTTGCAACGCACGGGCATATGACTAGTATAAATATAAATACAAGTTGGTGATGGTGTCCCGTCCTCTCTCTCTCAAAAAAAAAAAGCAACACACCAAGGTATGGGCTGTGGGCCACAATTTGCTCACCCAATCTCTCGCGATAAAAAAATAACAGTATCTCTTTCTTTTTGCCCATATCTACTCCCCGTGGTCGGGCTATTCCTCACTTCTTCCTTTCGCTCGTAACTTAAAAGTGCAATTTTATTTTTTAAACATGTGGCTTGATCTAATTATTTAATTTAAAAATCTATTTTCATCACACCGACCAGACATTCGAGTGGGGAAGTTTGTGTAGCGAACGGCTAGCATATTTGGCCTCTTATTTCTTTTTTTTTTCAAAAAAATAACTTTTTTAATTTATTTTTTTTGCAAAAAAAGCCCCACTTCGAGCTACAAGTACCACGGCGAGGAAATCACGCGATACCGTGCTACTGTAGCATGATAATTTTTTTAATTTGAATTACTATGTAATAGACGCACGGGAAATCGGCTGCACCGAATCTATCGAAGTCAGTGCAATGCTGCGGTACAAGGGAGCGGGAAATGCATCTACGGTACAGGGGTGCGGCAAATGCATTTTCCGCAGAACAGGGGCACGGGATTTGGACTTTCTGCGACTGAGATGGCCCGATAAATTCCATGCTCCTCTGCGTGAAATAGAGCCATTTTAAAAAGAAAAATTTCACGGAAACTAATTTATTAAAAAAAAATATACGACACTTAACGGTGAACATTTCTTGCGTAGCTCGTGTCCAAGTGAACACGGTCGACCGGAACCTACGCATGGGTGACCGTTGTTGACACGACGAAAGCTGGGCCCGTTCTCCGCCGAGACAAGCAGTAGATTTCAACCCAACCTACTCATGATTCAGCCCATCCTGAGCCTACTAACAAGCTTCTTGTAATGGGGCCTTTTAAGTGGTTTACACTTTTAGATTATTATTTTCGATAATAGTAGATATCTTTTTTCCCGAGGGTTCCATTTTTCATATCTAGGAGGCGTTTAGTTTTCCTCTCAAAAAAGGTGTTTGGTTTGATGCGATGATACAGAATCTTATTCGTGTCGCAGTTTCTTTTGCCATATTTTTTTTAACCATATAGACTCTATGTCATACACTCAAAACCCTTGCCTCTTTGCCAAACGGGTGGCTAACAGTTTGTTGTCTGTATTTTTTTTAGCATATCACACTTTACTTAAGCCTAGTTATGTAAAGTTGCCAACAAATCAAATGTGTCCTTAAGACTTGATACCTTTAGCGTGTAGCGGCTTAGACAACCTGCGTCCTTGCCTCCGAACTAGTTCTCGCTTGAGGCAGAGCGCTTTGCAGTGCGGATGAGTCCAGCCAGAGGTCGGACTACAGACTGCAGTACTGAAGAATACTGATGAGATGTTGGTGAGCTGGTCGCTGGCAGCTCAACGGGGTCGAACTAACGTCCCATGTTGTATGGCACGTCGCAAGAGCTTATTGTCGGTACTGATGTTGAAGCACATGCCGGCGCATCAGTAACCCAAGGTCCATGAAGCTACCAATTAACTGATTCCGTGAAATCTCATAGCGGTACATATGTTTGTTTGGCTTTGTTAATCTGCACATGCAACTGAACGTTGGCGATCAGATTGAACTCCAGCAAAAAGAAGGGCCGCAACTACACATGTCAGCATGGCAATACCATACACACTAAAATCTGCCACATCAGTATAAAATCGAGATTTATTACATAGCTCTGTCGTCGAGCCTTGATTGCTGAGGAGAAAGTTTGCTGTTTACTGGCTGGGACTGGGCATGGCTTCACCCTTGGGAAGGCTTCGATACGATGCGCAGGAGGAAGGCAGAGGGGTCTTTTCGCATGCATGCCATGCCAGCTCCGGCCGCGACCCAACTGGCAAAAAGCTTCCCCGGCCGGACGGAGAAGTACCTTCCAGAAGGCAGCAGCGGCATGCAGGGAGCACAAAGGAGGAGAAGACCCGACCCGACTGATCAAATCCTCCACGCCGACGCCCCTCCCCCCCTCTACTCTTCCCCTGGACTCGTTCCATAGATCACTTCCTTCCCAATACCATTCTTACTCTTTTTTTTAAAAAAAAATAGTATTACTCCCTCCGTTGATAAATATAAGGTCTATATTTTGAATGGTCTTGTTGAAAAATACAAGACGTGCATATAAATTTAATGAGTCTTTTCACTTATACCCCTATTTATTCTCTCTCAACCATATGCATTTATTCATTATCTCTTATCTTTTAAGACAATTAAGAGGATATGTAAGTCATTTCCTCTCATATCTTTCTCAATTTCACCACAACTTTAATTCTTGTGTAAAGTCAAAATACTACTTATATTTATCAACGGAGGAGTACTAAACTTCTTTTGACGCTTATATGATAAAAATTAAACACAGTTTGATCAAAAGAGATGAAAATTATTGCAGTTTTGGCAAGTGTCCTAGTGTACTCCTCACCCATGTCTATAGACCGCGTTTACGTGCAAGCACACTGCCGTTCGGGTGCCGCTCCCCCCTCTCCTCACTTCTCCCATCCCATGCACGCTTTTCAGCGCGAAAGCAGGGGGAAAAAAAGGAGCGGGGAGACAAAAGCGACGCACAGCACTGGGCCACGGGCCCACCCAATCCATCGCCCCATTGGGGCCCGCCTGTCATGCCCGCCTCCCCACCCGCGTGTACGTCCCGGTTGGGTGCGCCCTAGGCTGTGCCGTAGGGAGAGAGGAATTCCAATTCCAAGCGTCACGCCTGCTGCGAGCACCGGGGCCCGCGCCCTCCCCCCACCTTGCGTACACCCCAAGCGTCCTTCCGCACCAATAAACTTAACGCACAACGTGCCGGCGCGTGGGGCCGGAGCCTGTGGGCCCCGTCGGCAGTGGTACAAGAACGGCAGGGTGGCGAGGGAAACGAATAAAAGACTGCCCGTTAGATTTGTGGAGCTGGGTCGCTCAGCTGGCTAAGCTCGCTTTCGCTTTATCCGAATCTATCTATTACTCGCGGTATTAATAGTAAACTGAAATAAAATACTTCATTAGTCAAAGTTTAGTGACGTTTTTTTTAAAATGATTTTGTCCATAGATATATGATGTATTTTATGTTTTAATATAAATTATTATAGTATTATCTTTATGCCTCTAATAAATATCTAGATTTAATTTATATTTTCTGTATGCATGTATTAAATATATTACTTGTAGATAATAATTAGGGTTAGTACCCAGAGAAAATACGTCTATAAATTTAGCCAGAGAGAACAGCCCAGTTGATTTTAGTCCTGTTGTTTTCAAGCGTCGGAGGGCATCGAGCCTTCAACAATTGATCCTGCATTTGCCATGTCACAGACCCACGTGGCATTCCAGTTTTCCAGCGTCACACCTGCTGGGACAGCTAGCTAGTTCAAGCACATTTGTCATCATCTTGCACACAACTAGTAGTGCAGGCGTACGATGTATACCCTGTCTAGAATAACACAGCACTAGATCAGAAAACAAACTATTCTAAGCTAAGATGGCCATTACAAAGGATGCACTATACTGGTTCAAACTTACAAGTTACGAAATGTACCAAAAAATGTAGCTAGAAATGGTTGCCATACGTCGGTCACCTGCATATATATATCTTGGCTGCTGTTTCTGAGTTTGGAGTTTTGTTTTGGGGGTAATGATGTGGCTGCCTATGAATTATATTACTCCCATCATATGGCTTACTAATTGGCAATATATTCTGAGATTATTGTGTTTGTGGACAAACTTGCCTGAAAGACAGCGAAAGTAGTTGGCCTGCTCAACCGCAGGGGTCCGTTTGTCCAATTGTCCCACGCCCGCAGTACAGCCGCTCACCATCACTTCTCAGTTCTCACGACTCGCGATACATGGCTCCGCACAAAATCTCCAAAGTACCCTTTGGAAATCGCATCCCAGTGTACTTTGGCCACATAAAGTTTGTACTGCACGTTATTTTTATGGTGTTATTACAGCTAGCGATGAATCTCATGATTTGGTAATTATCAAATGCTTTGAGTACAATACTGGTTTTTCTTTTTATTCCCTCCCGTACTTGCTCCTGGTGAAAACAGTGGCATCTGCAGTTACTATCCAGTTAATTTGGTCATTGGTCAATCCCGTTTGTTTCAGCTGTTCACTATTTGCGGAGGAGTTGGTTAAGCGCCTCTCTAATGATAATCCTATACTTTCAACGTTATTATCCGTCAATGGGAACATCCATATGAATTCTCTTAAATATTTAAACACTACAAATAATTCTTTGAGGAAAGAGGTTAAGAAAAATGGAGTGAATTCTGTTAGCTATTAGTGTTACGTAAAAATTGTTAAGAAACCCTAATAGCCCATATGAAGGTCCATGTGGTCCCTTAGCCAAAACCCTGGATGAGCGCTATAAAAGGAGGAGGGGTCCCCCCTAATGTACATGCATTCATTAGCAATAAAAGAATTCCCGCTGTTGCTCTCCCTAAACACGTGTCTCTCTCTCTTTCTGTTCTCCACTTTAGATCTGTTCGGGAACCCCGGACTATTCGATAGCGAGGTTCCTTAACACGTTATCAGCACGAAGCTCTACCGGAGATCAGTTTTGAAAAGGTGAGAAGAGAAATCGTGTAGCGCCCAAATGGAAGAGATATGCATTGTTGATAGTGGCACAACAAATACCATCTTAAGAGAGTCTAAGTATTTCCAGTCGATCACGAAGAACGCTGGAAAGATTACTACGATCGCAGGAAGCGACTCATATGTAATCGGCTCAGGAAGAGCCACTATTATATTGCCTATGGGTACAACTTTGGTAATTGAAGAAGCCCTTTTGTACCCTGAATCAACACGTACTCTCTTAAGCTTTAAAGACATCCGCGCCAATGATTTTCACGTAGAAACCAATGAAGAAAATGGCAAAAAATACTTGTGCATTGTGAAGCACGCGGTATGTGGAAAAATGGTATTAGAAAAATGTCCCTCATATGAATCTAGGTTGTACTACACGAATATTCATGCACCAAGTGTATACTTCCTTGAAGACTGCTTTTAGAAGCTCAATTATTTTCTTTATGGCATGGTAGATTAGGTCATCCTGGTCTTAGAATGATGAGAAATATAGTGAACAACTCACGTGGTCATGGCATAAATGTTAAAAATTTCCGAATCATGAAGATTTTGTGTGCCTGCATGTGCCACGGAAATTAATAACTAGACCCTCTGTCATGAAAGTGCAAAGTGAAATCCTGCATTCTCGAACGCATCCAAGGGATATTTGCGGTCCGATTCACTGTCGGGCCGTTTCGATACTTTATGGTGCTCATCGATGCTTCCTCGAAATGGTCGCATGTATGCTTGTTGTCAACAAGAAACCATGCTTTTGCAAAGTCGATCTCGCAGATCATAAGAATTAAGAATGCTTTCCCGATCATCGCGTGAAGTCCATTAGAATGGACAATGCCGAGAATTTACTTCAAAGGCATTTGATGATTATTGCACAAGAACGAGGATAGCGATTGAGCACTCCATCGCACGTTCATACGCAGAACGAACCAGCGAAGCACTAATAAAGAGGATTAAGTTCATTGCCGGACCGCTTTTGCGAGTTGTAACTTGCCCAACACTTGTTGGGGACACGCGATCTGCACGCAGCAGCTCTTATCAATTTTAGACCGTCGGCCTACAACATCCATTCTCCTATGCGGCTTGTGCGGGATCATCCCGAAGATCTCCCATCTTAGAAAATTTGGGTCTATGGTATATGTACCTATACCACCCCTCATGGATTGCAATGGGCCCTCTCCGCAAGTCCGGGATATCGTTGGTTATGAGAGTGCATCCATAATCGGTATTTGGAACCCATGATGGAGACTTGCATACTGCCCGATTCGATTGCATCTTTGACGAGGATCGTTTCGTCATTAGGGAGAAATCAACCTTTGGATGAAAAATGCCGGAAATCATATGGCATTCCACCGGGATCCCCGCACATGACCCCGCACTAATGAAGCAAATCAAGAAGTCCGAAGATAATTGATTTGCGAATTTAGCAAATGAACCGCTGATCATTTTGTGATCCGAAGGGCGTGGTTAAGTCGCATATACCGCGAGGAATGCACCGAGAGGGTGGAAAATACCAAAGAAAATAGAAGGTATCCTCAACCTGTTCAGAGGCCTCAAAAAAAAGCGAGCAATTTGGCTCCTCAAACCCAAAGTACCGGAGACGTCGAGAAAAGCGGCGAGAGGACTTACCACAACCAATCACGAAAATGCCCCAAGGAAAGAAGGGAGCAGTTGAGACTGCACTGGAAAGAAGCCAACGGAAAAGGCAATTCGGACTTGAATCTTCCACTGCAGAAGCCACGGAAATAATGTGTGCGCACACATAGGCGATGAAAGCTAAAGGAACTTGCTCTGCGATAGGGAAAAGCGTGAAGAGCAAGTAGAAGTGCATGAAGCACCCCATGAAGAAATGGCCATAAACTTTGTAATAACAGGAGAATCCTGAATAGAGCAACGACCAACGTTGATGCATACTTTGCAAAGAAGATTGCCTCGATCATTGATCATGATCGAGAGCTCGCATCTCGCAGAGTGCAAGAAAAGGCTAGATTGGGAAGAATGGAAAAAGGCAATCACTGCAGAGTTAGTCTCTCCGAACAAGAGAGAGGTGTTTGGTTCGAATGCCGCACACTTCCCCATATAAACCACGTGAGGTCACAAATGGGTCTTTGTTCGGAAGAGAAATGAAAACAACGGTTGTAAGGTACAAAGCAAGGCTTGTAGCTCAAGGTTTCACTCAACATACAGAGTTGATTATGAAGAAACCTATTCTTGGTCATGGGAGGTATTACCTTTAGATATTTGATCTCAATGGCGATCAACTTGAAGTTGAGAATGAAGCTAATGGATGTTGTCACAAAGATACCAGATGGAAACTTGGATTCGAGATATACATGAAAGTACTGGAACGAATTCCTATCCCGAACCAAGATAGAGCAAATAGAAACCATGCAGTGTGAAATTGGAGAAATCCTTTGTATAAATTTGAAGCGATCCAGAAGAATGTGGTACAATCGCTTGAGTGACTTTCTCTGCAAGAAAGGCTACACAAATAGCGAAGATTGTCCATGTGTGTTTATACAGCGATCCCCGAATGGATTATGTATAATCTCCGTCTATGTAGATGACTTGAACATCATTGGGACGGATGAAGAAATTGAAGAGGCAAGCTCATACTTGAAGTCTGAGTTTGAAATGAAGGATTTGGGTAAAACCAAATTTTGTTTAGGCTTGCAGCTTGAACATGTCCAAGGAGGAATCTTGGTACATCAATCAACCTACACACAGAAAGTGTTGGAAAGATTTGGATTTGAAAAAGCATATCCTGCGAAGACTCCAATGGTGGAAGGTCACTCCAAGCGGACCTAGACCCATACTGAGACCTAGAGAAGAGGGAGGAAGTCACGGGAGCAGAATTCCCATATCGTGTGCGATTGGAGCGCTCATGTACCTTGCGAATAGCACTAGACCAGGACATTGCGTTCATTTGTGAATTTGCTAGCTAGGTACAGAAGCGCAGAACCCACCAAAAGGCATTGGAAAGGGATCAAGGACATCTTCCGTTACCTCCAAGGAAGCAAAGACCTCGATGCATTCTTGAGACGAAATAATGAATTGAATTTGGTTGGCTATGCCGATCTTTGGTATTTATCGGACCGCATCGGCAAGTCCCAAAGCGGCTATGTTTTCCTATGTGGAGGAACAGCAATTTCTTGGAAGTCGTTTAAGCGCACTCTTGTCTCGGCGTCGACAAACCACTCGGAAATCATCGCTTTGTATGAAGCATCTCGTGAATGTGCATGGCTCGGAAGAATGGTTCACCACATCCGAAGTCATGTGGTTTGAACATTGAGCAAACCCCACAATAATTTATGAAGATAATGCGACTTGTGTTGCCCAAGCACGATGGGTTATGTGAAGAGCAATCTCACGAAGCATATCAACCCCAAGTTCTTCTATGCTCACGAATTGCATAAGATGAACGAGATCAAAATATTGCATACTAAGTCATGTGAAAATCTTGCAGATTTGTTCACTAAATCACTCCCAGCATCTACCTTTGAAAGGTGCGTGAAAGGAATTGGGATGATGAGACTTAGAGAAGTGCAGATTTCAGGGGGAGATATGTCACATACTCCCACATGAATCTCGAAGATGAATTATGAATACCCAACATGAATCTCGAAGATTAGCAATTGAAGTTGGGGGAATTGTACTCTTTTTCCTTAGCAAGTTTTTCATGAAGTTTTCTTGCATAAGGTTTTGACGAGGCAATTCGTGCAACATAGTAAGCGTATGCTATGTACTCTTTCTCCAAGTATTTTTCCCACTGGGTTTTTCTGGAGTTTTAATGAGGCATATGCATCTCGCGGCAAAGGGCCCAAGGGGGAGTGTTAAGAAACCCTAATAGCCCATGTGAAGGCCCATGTGGTCCCTTAGCCAAAACCCTGGATGAGCGCTATAAAAGGAGGAGGGGTCCCCCCTAATGTACATGCATTCATTAGCAATAAAAGAATTCCCGCTGTTGCTCTCCCTAAACACGTGTCTCTCTCTCTTTCTGTTCTCCACTTTAGATCTGTTCGGGAACCCCGGACTATTCGATAGCGAGGTTCCTTAACAAAAATGAAACACCATCATTGATTTTCTATATAAAATACCATGGACATTACACACCACGTCTAACGTAGTACAACCAAGGTTCAAAATTTCGGTTTCGGAATAAATTTCGGCTCAGATCGGACGACGAAATTTCGGCGAAATTTTTAGATTTCGGAAATATTTCGGACAAAATTTGAATTTAAAAATTCAAATCCGGTCCATTCCGGAAATAAAAATCCGAAATTCGGGCGAAATTTCCGAAATTTCGGGTTTTTTGCACCGGCTGAAAAGAGGTCGAAACTTTAACGAAAAATTTTGAATTTTTTTTTGTAGGTTACTGACACATTTATTATGTTCTCACAAAAATTTCAGCTGATTATCACATCTGAGTAATTTTTAAAAATTCAGAGAGTGGTACTGTCCTGATAAAACACTGACCGATAAGTTTGATCCGAATGAAAAATGGTACAAATCAAGTTATAAATTGTTAAAATTTTTTTGAAGATTCATGACACATTCATGATATTTACATAAAAATTTCAGATTATTCTAAAGTTTGTGTAATTTTTCAAAATTCAAACATTGGAACTGTCCTGATAAAACGCTGACCCGTAATTTTGAACCGAATGCAAAATAGTTCAAACCACGTTATAAAAATTTTATTTTATTTTTGCATGGTTATGAGGTATCTATAATGCTCTCATAAAATTTTCAGATGATTATCAAATTTTATGAATTTTTAAAAATTCTAACAGTACTATTGGTCTACTGCCCTGTTAAAATGTTTACCGGCAAAATTGAAAAACATGAAAAATTATGTAAACCATGTTAAAAACTTTTGAAAATTTTTGTGGATGGTCCTGATATAACATTAATGTTTTATTAAAAATTTTATATGATGATCATTCTCAAATAATGTTTAAAAATTCAGACAGTGCTACGTCCGGATAAAAGTCTGATGATCAATACATAGATTTGATTTAGCAGTAAAAAGAAGTTTAATTTTTTTTAAAAATTTTACAGAATGGTTATAAGGAAGTTTTTAATATCCCATAAAAATTTTGATTCATGGTCACACACCAGTGAATTTATAAAATTCTTACAAGGCACACTACCATTTATGTTTTTTTCTTTTTGTTTTTAGAAATATAATATAACAAACGAAGTTCAATGCTTACATAGATTTAATTGACCAAAAAAACCAAGTTTAAATTTTTTGAAAAATTTACATCATGGTTCTGAGTCAATTATTAATCTCTCATAAAAGTTTTAGATCATAATCACACCCAAGAAAATTTATAAAATTCTGACAATATAACTGTCCCAATTATGTTCATTCTGTTTTTGATTTTTTAAAGATAACAAATGAAGTTAAATTATTTTGAAATTTTTTATGTATGATCCTAAACTACTAAGGATAGTACCATAAAAGTTTGAAATTATTATCAAGCTTTTACAATTTTATAAAAATCTAACAGTATTTCTGCCAAAATTTTAAAATATTTAAAAAATTCGGTTTTTCAACAAATTTTCATAGGAGATGACTTTCCTAATGGTTATTGGGTCGAATCCGGTCAAATCCGGCCCTAAAACGGTCAAAACCGATCAAAAAATACGAAATTTCGGATTTTACTGTAGCAATTTCAAAATTTTTTAATTTTTTTTCCCTGCCGGTAGTTTAGATTTCGGGGAGGGGTCTGAAATCCGAAATTTCAGCGAAATTCGCCGAAATTTTGAACCTTGAGTACAACAAATACAATTAACCACCTATAGTAGTACAACGAATGCAGTTAACCGCCTGTAGTAGTACAAGTTACTAGCATCTTGGACGCGGCGTGCCACGCCGCGGGCGCCGCCTTCCACACGAGAAAGTTGAGTTTTTTTTTCGGGAAAAAGGCTTAAACTTAATGGTAAAAAAAAACGGGAAGAAATATATGATTTTTTTCGGGAAGAAGGATCCGTACGTTTTTTTCTGACGGAAAAGGACCTAAACGTAATTTTGATTATGTGGAAAAGGACCCGAGCGCAAGCATTAAAAACGCATAAAGGACTTAAGTGTGATATATTTTTTTTTGAAAAAAAAGAACCTATTTGTAACATAAAAGGGCCTAGACGTAAATTTTTTTTTGTGGAAAAGGACCCGAGCGCAAGCCTTAAAAACGCATAAAGGGCCAAATCGTAATATATATTCTTTTTGGAAGAAGGACCTGTTTGTATTTTTTTTACGAACAAGGACCCAATTGTAATTTTTTTTTAAAAAAATGACCTATCCGTAAATAAAAAAAGGATCTATCCATAAGTTTTTTTCGGCTCGGCTCGCGGCTCGAGCCGAGCCGGCTCCGGCGACACGTGAATACTCTCCCTATCCAGGAATTCTTCAGGGTATAGTAGGGTTATAATTCGCATCGACGGGCTCAGGGCTCAATCATGCTTAGCATAATCAAAAGTGAAATCTATCCTCTACCCGTACATTACGTGAAGATTTCTTGAGCACACCACATGACTGAAGTGACACTCTGGCCAGCAAGGGCAAATCAGTCCAACGACCCTGGAGTCCGAGATTCCCCTGCCCCGCGATATATCGCGCCCGGCGAGAAGCGCAAGGCGACACTGCTCCTCGGGGGCGGGTATAAAGCGGGAGAGATAAGGACGAGCCCGGCGGACAAGAGGACGACAGCACGCGAGCCACAGAAGATCTCGTCCTTCTCCTCCTCGTCGTCCTCCAGTCCAGCCCTCCCCCATCACCGCCACCGCTACCCCCCGCCGCCACTCGGGCCGCGCGGCGCCTCGCCTGCAGCACGGCGTAGACGGCTCCGGAGGGCCGGGATCGCCGTCTGATTCGGTGCGCGCTCGCTGTCTCGCTGTCTCATTTGGCCCTGTGTCTTGTGTGCGTGAGTGCTCGCGCGTGCGCGTGTCTGCGTGACGAAATGGGGTCTAGGGGGCGTCGCGGGGGAGGTGATCTGGCGCCGCATGAACAGTTTTGTCGATTTTTTTGTGCATTTTTTTGCGGGGCTCTCTTTTGGTGCGCATTTGCGGCGTAAGGCTGGGTGTTTCGAGGTGAATTTAGGTGGGAAGATCAGAAATGTGGGTGATCCGGTGACGCATTCATAGGTATAACGAACTCCTCTGGGTTTTCTCTGGTTGTTTGGTGAGGCGGCGGGCTAATTTTTGGAGGGTTTGACTCGGTGTGGAAGCTGGTGGTTGCGATTAGTCCCGACTCAGTTTTTATTTGTTCTACTTTTGGATGTTTGGAGTAGAGGCCTCGACTCTCACCATTTTTTGGGACTAGATCGCACATTGATTCGTGCAACGTGCTGTTAGTTTTGCGGTTTGAAGTTGTTGTAGCAGTGGCGGCAAAAAGGTCCACTTCCGTTAGATCATTTTACAGTGTCATGATAATTTGTTTGTTGTGGTATAAACGCGAACTTCAGCTTTGCAAGTTGCGTTGCCGAAAGCAACCGTGTAATAATGACTGATCTATGGCTTTTTACTGAGATGCAATGAGCAAGATCTGTAGTATTGTTTAACATCTCATCGTGCAACTCCTCCAGGAGTTGGTTCAATTAAAAGATCAATTAGGTTAATTCCGCAGTGCATACACACACACACACACTTTTTTATCTTCAGATAACAGCTCAATGCTGCTTTGATTTGACCAAAATACGATAATTTAGGGAGTGCTAACATTTGATGTGCATTTAAAATTGTTTTTCCTTTCTATTATTGAGATTTATTGAAAGTCTTGCGGCTTAATTTCTTTTAGGTTCATGATTCATCAGAAGGGATGAACGGGAGTCGACAGATGGAATTCCACTACATAAACACCGGATTTCCATACACCATCACTGAGAGCTTCATGGATTTTTTTGAAGGCCTCACATATGCTCATGCTGATTTTGCTCTTGCAGATGCCTTTCAGGATCAGGTACCAAAAATACAATTGCCATTTTTCTCAATCTATCTTATGCAACAGCTAGCTAATTCCATCTCCTTGAACCCTTGACTGCCAACGTTTGATTGTTGAGACGGTATATATTTGCCATGGACTATTAATTGCTTGTGTCGTGGGTAAAAGATCCTCTTTAATATCTTCAGCTACTTTATAAAACAAATTTGATAGCCACAAAGTTTTTTTGGTTAGTCTAAATTTCAAAGTTTGATAGTTGATGTGCTTCACAAATCTAGATTTTTTTTATTTGTAGGAAAAGAGCACATTTTAGTCTAATACTAACTTTTAAAAAAAAAGTAGAAATGGAGTCACTTGGCAACAGAGAAAATAATGATTCTTGGAACCGAACTGTTTGCTTACTCACAAAAGAAAGCTTGGAAATTATTCAGAATGGATGTCTCAATCATGACCATAGCTACTGATCCGTTATCATCGTGTGTTTAACTCACACTTATTTGTTGCTAATGTGCAGGCTAATCCATACTGGACAATGATGCATACAAACTCGTATAAGTACGGATATTCTGGTGCAGGAAATTATTACAGTTATGGACATGTTTATGACATGAATGATTACATGCATAGGGCAGATGGTGGACGCAGAATTTGGGATAACACCACACCTGTAAACAGTACTGAATCTCCCAATGTAGTACTGCAGGGTGGTGAAGCTCCTCATGCAAGTGCAAATTCTACAACTGAGGAATGTAAGTTCAAGCTCACAGTCCATGATCACTTCTAGTCATGCCTAGTCCAAAAATAGTGCTCTGGAAATTATATTGCTTCTGAAAGTTAAAATGACCATTACTCTAGGATTTCAGCTATATGAGCATCTCTGGCTAAGTTGCTAAGGGTCAATTACAATATTTTTCGAATGAGCACTATGTACTTCCTGCAATTAGTTTACCCTTGGGTCTATAATGAGAACTTTTTTTTTTGGGTGGGGGGGGGGGGGGGGTCTTGTATAATTCTACATGCTTCTCTTACCTTTGAATTTCCAATGTACTTTAGTCTTCTGCTCTCATGCTAATTTCACTGACTTTACTGGTCTAACTGCTCAGTTGAATATTTATTAGTTGTGAAGTTATTTTCCATTGCAACTCAAGACATGTATACAGTTAGAGTTGTTGTTCATGACGTTCCAGTTGAAACCAAGGTAGTTTTACATCTAAATTGCATTGTAGACAAAATAGTATTTCTATTAGCCTTTCCTTTCTAGGAGGACTAGTAAGCACACGCTATAACCAAGAAACACTGAAGCTCTGTCTACTGATGAAGGCATGAAGCCGTTTCTCCCTTTGTTCACTGTTTATCATATAACAAGAAAAATTGTCAGTGTCAGAACATTGGTGATTGGCATGGTATGATTGAATTTTTGTGCTATCATTTACCAAAAAGAGCACAGTTAATTATATTCTTACAAATAAGAACAAAACAGAAGTATGGAATTGAGCTTCTTAATGCCTGTGTCATACTTTTGTACTCCTGTTGTTATTTCATTGTACATTGCCATGATACTAAGATTACTAGCTGTCTCACTTGTTACATAGTCATATAAATTGAAATCATCCAATAACTGGATCTTTTTTTCAGTGCCAATCATGTGCATACATTGGGGTCTATGACCTATCCATGCGATTCGTTAACAGAATTGTATGCATTTAGTTGTCACATAAGTAACTGAACATTTATAAGATTTGAACCTTTTTCTTCAAGTCAAACAGTTGAATTCAACATCAATCCATCTTTTATTTTGGCACTCTGATTTTGTTTTCACTTACAGGCATGCAACAACCAGTACATCAAAATTCGAGCAGTCCTCAGGTAAATGATTTTTTAGCATGCTTATCTTATCTTAAGTTCTTAACTAGTCTTCTCCTGAAAATGCACATGGTAGGGTTTGCCTGCCCTAATGATTTCATGTTGTATGTGTGAATGCTTTTTACGGTTTCACTTATCTTGTAAGATTCCAAGTCAAAATCATTTTATTTGTTAGACTGTAGTCTGTATGTGATAAAATTGCCTCCGGTAGCTAATAATTTTATTATCTGACAATATCTCACATGTCAAATATTTGTCATTTATTAATTTACATTTGACATTTTATATATTATAAAATCCCACATCTATAAATTATAAAATTGTCTCTTTCAATCCATATATCATATGTGAAGTTTATTTCTCATTCCCTCAAAAGGTACTGAAACATGATTGCTGTAATTTTTTCCCCCTAGTGATGTCACTTATGTGTTGTGTGCTGAGGATTGTCATGGCCTCCAATTGATTCACTTGTATTTTCAGGTTATTTGGCAAGACAATATCGACCCTGACAACATGACATATGAGGTTACTGACTTCTCTTGCAAGACTTGTGTCACCATGTTCTCAGATTGGTTGTTTCATGTAACACTGACACTTTAAATATGTATCATCGCTTTAACTTGAACTAGATTGGTAAAAGGCTGCAGAGATTACAGTATTACATTATGCATTATTGAAGTGCTCAATGGTATAGTTCTTGTTTGGGTGCTTCCAGGGCCAAAATACTCGACATTAAGGATGCTAAGAATCCTTGCTGCATGTTAATTTATTGAGAATATTAATTTGCATTGCCAATTAATCCACTAATTTTTTTCCTAATTGCAAAAGGTTATTTGCCTTTGACATCAGATATTAACCATTTCTTGAATTCACATCATATCGTTTTTTTAAAAAAGAAGTCACATCATATAACCCAAATGTTGCAGCTGGTAACTATTTGGAGCGATCAGTTCTATATTTAGTGTATGAACAGCTTCTCTTGGTGAACAGTTTTGTACTTTTGTCCGTTCAAGAATAGGAATCCTCAAGAGAATAAAAACACATTGCTTTGGCTGTGTCCATTGCAATGCTGATCTCTTCCTTTGCAACTCAAATGAAAGTGCTACAAGCATAGGTGTTTTCACATGCTATATGTGTGCCAGAAGTTGCAAATCTATTATCGACCTCATATAGAAGGAAGGAAATCAAAGTAACCAGTTTGGCATTATATTAGGCTCCCTCTAAATTTATAGACTTACATGCATACATTCATTGCTTAATAATTTAGATTAAGAAAATTTTTGTTACTTGAATAATTATGTACCGGTCTTTTTTGGTGTGCATATCTGAAAATATATGCATGTCACAGACACAGCTACATACATACACTTCTTTTCTTTGTTTCATGCAATGGAACTATTCAAGTAACAATATAGCTTCTGTGGTTAAACTATATATTCAGTAATCATTTCATTTGGAAACTTTATCATTCATTTCATCGCGGTACATATCTTATGTTTCTTCTCTCGTTTGATTATTTTCTGGAACTTGGTTTACTAATAAGTTTTTGTTGACAGGAATTGTTGGATTTGGGTGAGGCAGTTGGGACCCAAAGCCGTGGTCTCTCCCAAGAACGCATTTCATTACTTCCAGTCACAAAGTACAAGTGTGGTTTCTTTTCGAGGAAGAAAACACGCCATGAAAGGTCAGATGTTGTAATCTTTTTATGCTAGCCAGTTCTTGACTATGACTTTTCCCTCAGAAGCATGCCATTAAGTTCTGCCTGCATTGATATGATGCTGCATCCTTGGTGTAATATGATAAAAAAAAATTACCGAGAGAATGCAATTAATTGCAGCAACTTTGTACTGATTCTTAAATAGAGACGAATTTAACTTAGGACTTCCCTTTGGGTAACAGGTGTGTAGTTTGCCAAATGGCGTACAAGAGAGGTGATCTGCAGATGACACTTCCCTGCAAGCATGTATACCATGCCAGTTGTGTGACAAGATGGCTTAGCATTAACAAGGTCCGCAATCAGAAAGTGAAACTATTCATGTCTGCTTCCCAATTCCCCCTGCTTCTTTGGCTTATAGGAGTATACATTTGTTCTGCAGGTGTGCCCTGTTTGCTTTGCTGAAGTTCCTGGCGAGGAGCCCAAGAGGCAATGAGTTATGGCCGCCATGAAGTTCTTGAGCTCAGACGCTCAGTCCCGCTGTGCCCCCAACCATGAACGATTTCTGCTTGAAGGCAGCTTGCCCTCCCCCCTTTAGCTTTGTGTATTAGAATCATATCACCAAATATAGGTTATAAGCAGATGTAGTTGGAAGTTGGAACCGCTCCTGAGAGGTTTGCTGTAGACTGTAGAGTTCGACTGTGAATGAACTATGACCACGTGGTAGATGGTAAATGCTCGTTCGCGCACGCTTTGCGAGGTGTTTTTGTCCACTGCCAAGAGCATGTGCTAGTTTGTGTTGAATTGATTAAGATTTTGCGAACGATGGAAAGATTCATTTGTTACTCTCTCTGCTTTGGCTTGCCAGCTTGCATTTCTTTTCCATGATATGTTTGTGATTGTAACTCTGAGCTTGCTATAGCTTGTACCAGGTCTATTTGTTCGTTGGGTGAGACCTGATTTGCGAAAAATTCTACGCGTACATGGACGCTTATTGTCTTTTATGCTTGTCTATGTTGTTCCTTTTATTTGGCTTTGTGTGTGAAGAGATTTCCTGCCTTTGTCTGCAGTTGTCTGTAGCTGGGAAAACTCTGACAACTGCTCAGCTCTGGACCTATTCAGTCCAGGTATGAGTACTTAGTGAGAAAGAACCCTTTTGGTTGCAGAAAAAAAAAATCAGATCTATGATTTTATTTCAAATGTCGTTTCTACTGGGTTTAGTTTGTATCAAATCAGACTGATGCGTTGGAGAGTTCGTTCAGCGCCTTCTAACGTGATCTACTTTTTGGGGGCGGATCTGGTGATTTTTCTTGTTGGGAGCCGCCAAGAAATAACGTGGTTTCATAAATAGCTCAGCCACTGAATTGTAGTCTCTTATGATGTGAGGAACATTTAAAATTATATGCACTATTTTATCTAGTGTTTTTTTTTTGCTGAATCAATTATGATTGTACATATGATCTTGTGTTTTTGTTTATTTGCTCAAATTTAAGTTCCAGTGACAGGGTATGATTTATTACACATGGTTTTTGGCATTGTGTGCATTTTGTTGATTATACTTTTGAATCGTGTCATGGTACTTTTGAATACCAATGTCCATAATCCATATGCTTCAAACAAATGTATACAAATTGTAAAATAAAAAAAATTGTCATAGACCACTCCATTCCTGAAACGAACAAGACTATTCTATTTCTCAGACCAGACAAACTCAATAGACCATCCCGTGCAGATAGAATGATCTCATGAAAGACCAAGTGATCCTGGATGGAACCATTCCTCGAACCAAACACATGCTAAATAGTCCACTGTCAATTGTGTCGATACGGACTACATATGAAGAACACCTGCTCAACAAAGAAATTACCCAGTCAGGACTCAGGACTCCGGAGACACGGAGCGTCGGGACTCGGGAGGCTGTGGCGTCGTAGGATGGAAGGTGTCCATGATTTCTCGGCAATGGAGTCGATCGGCGCGTGCAAAGTTAAAAAAGATTTCTGCAACAAAGCGTCAATGCCGTATCATGGCATATCGGTGCCTACTTACTCTTAACTAAAATCTAGTTAGCTCGAATGCACAGCTGGAAAAGACAGATGCTAGTCATCAGGATACTAACCAGACAGCAACCATATTTGCATAATAATGCTCTAATAAGCAGACAAAGACAAATGAATAGTACTAGACTGCTAGTAATAGTGAAGGACTTGTCCCAGAGTACGTAAAACAACCAGCTCCAAATTAAGAGCAGATTGGTGTGTGTCAACATCTTCCTTCTCCTTAAAATATTCATTTCTCAGTACACTAACATGGATACTCCTCCGACCACCTGGTCAACAAACAAAACAAACCAAGCTACGCGATAATTGACAAACAAACAAGTCTTAGTTAGTCTCACTAATTTACTCAGGGGCGGTAGTTTACAGTGTAACAGAAGATTTGTTGAGCAGAAAACGGGGCCAGTGCCTCCAGCGTCTTCTTCCTCATGTCGACGGCAGCGGTCCTCATCGTTCACCTCGGACATCAGGTAAACAACGCCGTCGCTGTCGTCGTGCGCAATCAGGGCCGGGGGCAGCAGTTCGCGGTTTCTTCAACGTCAGCTTCTGGGCCTCGTCGTCCCACAGGTCAGGCAGCATATCAGAGTGACTTGGGTCTTCCACCGAGATGTCAGCAACATCAACCGTGTGACACTCCTGCCAATCCTCTCAAGAAGTCATCCTCTTCCAAGTGGTGGCTGTCCAAGAATCGTGCAGATCTGTGCCTCCGTGCCCAAAGCCGCTGTCATCACCGTCGTCGAGGAGTTCCATCTCGATGAACCTGATCAAACCATCGCTGCAGGTGACGTACTGACGTCCCGGATCGGCCGTGGGCAACTATCCGGGTACTCGTCCTTGTTGCTGGCCATCGGCTCA
This sequence comes from Otatea glauca, assembly GCA_036346275.1. Lineage (NCBI taxonomy): Eukaryota > Viridiplantae > Streptophyta > Magnoliopsida > Poales > Poaceae > Otatea > Otatea glauca. Next base: position 53,877,898 of record CM070722.1, on the reverse strand, counting down.
GGCAGGGGGATGAAACGCACCACCGGCATTTCGTCGAGCAGGTTGCAGACGAGAATGCCACGCCAGAGATCGATCCAGACCAAGCCTCCTCCGACCGCGATCACCTTGTCAGAGTTGTGGAATGTTGGATAATCTCGTTGTGTTGGATTTCCTTTTGTCATTAGTGTGAACATGGAAACTTCCAATCCATGCGCGTCTGTTTTGCTCTTCACGTAATTTGCTCACGCTGTTTCCTTTTTAGTGGCCGTGAGTGGTGGCCGTGACTAACGTGACTGATTAGATTTTGTATCTATTTAAGCAATGGTAAGCAACAAGAAAAGATGCATCCTTCCGCAGCAACAAAAACTTCCTTGTGTGTTTAGCAGTGTTGCACTGGTGTCAACTGTGATCGCGTGAGTTTTGATCATTAGGGAGAACAAGTGGTATCAGAGCCTGTTTATCGCATCTTACAACACCTTTGTGATGTTTGGCACAAAGGGCAAGGATGGTGACGACGAGAAATCACTGCGCGATCCAGCGGCAAGCGGCCATGTGCGCGAGCTTGCGCTACCGCGGGTGATGAGGGAGCCGATCGGGACAACTACGTATCCCACTCTGACACGATCAAACTACGGCGACTGGGTCCTCTTGATGAGGGTCATCCTGCAGGCGAGAGGCCTGTGGCGGGCTGTTGAGGGTACCGAGGACGTCACGAACGAAGTCGGGTACCGCAACGACCGCATGGCGCTGGAGGCGATCCTTCGCACCGTGCCGCCGGAGATGCTTGCAACTCTGGCGGTGAAGCCCACGGCGAAGGATGCATGGGAGACAATCAGGACCCTACGCATGGGTTCTGAACATGTCTGCGACGCTAAAGCACAAACTCTCAGGACCGAGTTTGATGAACTCAAGCACAAACCTGGTGAGACGATCGACGAGTTGTCCTTGCGTCTAACCGGCATTGTCAGCAAACTCTCCATGCTCGGTGATGAGATCACGGAAAAATGCGTGATGGAAAAATTCCTACGCGTCATTCCCAAGCGCTACTCCCAGCTGGCCATGTCCGTCGAGAGTCTGCTTGATTTGAGCACCCTCTCGATGGAAGATTTAATCGGTCGTTTCAAAGCGACCAAGGAGCGGTTCGAGCAGGAGGCAGCAGAGGAGGGTGGTGGCAAGCTCCTGCTGTCGGAGGAAGAATGGCTCGCGCGCATGCGACGACGTGAGCAGGGTGGTTCCTCCGGTAATGGTGGAAGCGGCTACACCCAGAACAGGCGCCGCGGCAAGTCGCAGGACATATGCGGCAAGGAGGGCACACGCGATGGCAGCAACAAGGCACCCGATGCAGGCCGAAATGTCAAAAAGGACAGGTGCCGGTACTATGATAAACCGGGGCACTGGGCTTGCGATTGTAGGAAGAAGAAGAGGGACGAGGCGGCTAATCTCACGCAGGTGGAGGACGAGGAGCCGGCCTTACTCATGGCTCAGGTCGCAGCGCTTACCACTGCGCATGACGAGCCTGTTGGTGGCGGCGACTCCGTCTTCCTAAATGAGGAGCACGCCGAAGTACACCTCGGGAAGGAGCATGACATGAAGGACGCGATGTGGTACCTTGACACCGGAGCTTCAAACCACATGACAGGCGACAGAGCAGCGTTCACTGAGTTGGACGGCGGCGTCTCCGGATCTGTTCGCTTTGGCGATGGCTCACTGGTGGAGATCAGGGGGCGCGGCTCAGTCCTGTTCACGGCGGTCGGCGGACGGCACCGAGTCCTCACCAATGTGTACTTCATCCCCAAGCTGCGCAGTAACATCGTCTCGCTGGGACAGCTCGATGAGGTGGGCTGCGAAGTGCTCATAAAAAACGGTGTCATGTGTGTGCGAGGCTGGCGGCAACAACTTCTTGCCACGGTAACACGGACAGCAAACCGGTTGTACGTGATCTCACTCAACATCACAAAGCCAGTGTGTATGTCTGCAACGACCGGTGATGACGCATGGCTCTGGCATGGTCGGTTTGGGCATCTCAACTTTGACTCGCTCCGACGGATGGCGCGCGCCGGCTTGGTGCGCGGTCTCCCTCAGATTGAGCATGTCGAGCAGTTGTGTGATGCGTGCTTGGTCGGGAAGCAGCGTCGAGCTCCGTTCCCACAAGCCTCAAACTACCGCACCAAGGATCGTCTCGATCTTGTGCACAGTGACCTCTGCGGCCCCATCACACCAACAACACACGGCGGGAGGAAGTACTTCTTGCTTCTCGTCGACGACATGTCGCGGTACATGTGGGTTGTCCTGCTGGCAAGCAAGGATGAAGCGCCGACGGCGATCAAGAAATTCCAGGCCAGCGTGGAAGTAGAGACTGGTCGCAAGCTTCGCGCATTGCGAACAAACCGCGGTGGTGAGTTTACGTCTGTGGAGTTTGGTGAGTACTGTGCAGAACAAGGCATGCACAGACAACTCACGGCACCGTATTCACCACAACAAAATGGCGTCGTGGAAGTCGCAACCAGACTGTGGTCTCCATGGCGTGGTGTCTGCTCAAGGCACGCAAGATGCCAGGTGCGTTCTGGGGGAGGCAGTGAGCACGGCGGTATTCATATTAAACTGCTCACCGACCCAGAGTGTACAAGGCATGACGCCGTACGAGGCGTGGCATGGTAAGAAGCCGGCGGTGCACTTCTTCTGTACCTTTGGGTGCGTCACGCACGTCAAGGTAACGTGGCCCAACCTAAAGAAGCTCGACGACCGCAGCTTCCCCACCGTCTTCATCGGCTATGAGCACGGCTCCAAGGCGTACACAGTCTACGACCCGACGAAGAGGCGTGTACACGTGACACGTGACGCCATTTTCGACGAGAGTGACAGTTGAGCCTGGCACGACACTGATGGCGGCCCGGAGACTTTCATCGTGGAGTACTCGGTACCTGCCGTCGCGATGGGCAGTGGCGCGTCACCGCAACATGGGGGAGATGCATCACCAGCCGAGTCCGAACAACCACCAGAGCCAACGACACCGACGTCCACCGCGCTCCTCCGACACCTGAGCCAAATGGCGTGGAGTTCGTATCCCCACCCGTGGACGCAACGCCCGCGTCTATACTCGGGGATGACGAAGGGCCACGACGGTACCGCGCTGTGCAGAATGTGTACGACACCACCGAGCAGGTTGAGCTAGACCCGGAGGAGCTCCTGCTGGCTTCTGGTGAGGAGCCGGCAACGTTTGCGGAGGCTGAGCAGCATGCATGTTGGCGCATGGCAATGCTCGATGAGCTAAGTTCGATCGTGGAAAATGGGACATGGACTCTAACTAAACTGCTTGCAGGAAAGCGTCCGATTGGCCTCAAGTGGGTGTTTAAGGTGAAGAAAAATAGCGCTGGCGAGGTGGTCAAGCACAAGGCCAGGCTGGTCGCAAAAGGCTATGTCCAGCGTGCCGGCATTGACTTTGACGAGGAATTCGCACCGGTGGCGCGGCTGGACTCGGTCCGGTTGCTCCTGGTCGTCGCTGCCCATGCCGGCTGGGACGTTCACCACCTTGACGTCAGACTGCGTTCCTGAATGGGGACCTTGAGGAGGAAGTTTATGTGGCGCAGCAGCCTGGTTTCGTTCGTGACGGCGATAAGGACAAAGTACTGCGCCTGCACAAGGCATTGTATGGGCTGCGGCAGGCTCCTCGTGCGTGGAACGCCAAGCTCGACAACACTCTGTTGTCACTTGGGTTTCACAAGAACGAGACAGAGCACGCCATGTATACTCGAGGCACAGGCGAAGAGCGGCTACTCCTGGTTGTGTACGTCGACGATCTTATCGTGACGGGTGCACACGCTAAGGCCATCGATCTGTTCAAGGAGGAGATGAAGTCTAAATTCCAGATGAGCGATCTTGGCAAGCTCAGTTACTACCTCGGCATAGAAGTTCACCAGGGCGTCGGCGAAGTTACGTTGCTACAGAGCGCGTACGCGGCAAAAATACTTGAGAAGGCCGGCATGACCGACTGCAACCCGGTTCATGTGCCGATGGAGCCACGGTTGAAACTGAGCAAGAAAAGTTCAAACCCTCCGGTGGACAAGACGTTCTATCGGAGCATCATCGGGAGTCTTCGTTACTTGGTGCATACACGGCCTGACATATCGTTCGCCATCGGCTACGTCAGTCGTTTCATGGAGTCGCCCACATCTGAGCACTGGAGCGCCGTCAAGCACATTCTCAGGTACATAGAAGGCACTCTGGGATATGGGTGTCGCTACGCTAGGAACACCGCTGGAGAAAAGCTTATTGGATATAGCGACGCTGACATGGCCGGGGACGTCGACGACAAGAAGAGCACTACCGGTGTGGTGTTCGTTCTTGGGGGAAGTCCCATGAGTTGGCAATCACAGAAACAAAAGGTGGTTGCGTTATCATCATGCGAGGTGGAGTACATCGCCGCGACCACTGCGGCGTGCCAAGGTGTTTGGCTCGCGCAGCTGCTTGGAGTCCTGCACAGCAAGGAGACCGGTGCTGTTACTCTACTCATGGACAACAAATCTGCAATACAATTGTGCAAGAACCTGGTACTTCACGACCGGAGCAAGCACATTGAGATGCACTACCACTTCATCAGGCAGTGCGTCGAAGACGGCAAGGTTGTTGTCGAGCACGTCCACACTGACGATCAGCTGGCGGACATTATGACAAAACCACTTGGGCGAGTCAAGTTTCAGGATTTGCGCGTAAAGCTCGGTGTCGTCAACATCCAGAACAACTAGATTAGGGGGATTATGTTGGATAATATCGTTGTGTTGGATTTCCTTTTATCATTAGTGGGAGCATGGAAACTTCCAATCCATGCGCGTCTGTTTTGCTCTTCACATAATTTGCTCACGCTGTTTCCTTTTCTAGTTTCTTGAGTCATTAGTGGCTGTGAGTGGTGGCCATGACTAACATGACTGATTAGATTTTGTATCTATTTAAGCAATGGAAAGCAACAAGAAAAGCTGCATCCTTCCGCAGCAACAAAAACTTCCTTGTGTGTTTAGCTGTGTTGCACTGGTGTCAACTGTGATCGTGTGAGTTTTGATCGTTAGGGAGAACATGGAACATCATCTTATCCATGCCACAAGACGTCTCCAACTCCGTGGTGTTGGATGAGAAGACGTGGAGGTCATAGGGTGAACTGCTTCTCGAGGATGGCGATGACAAAGTACTCGCCGCTGTCGTCGGCGGCGCAGCGCAAGAGGCCAACTTCCTCGACTCCGAAGACGCGCGGGTGGGGGCTCGGGAGTAGCTCAAGCGACGGCTCTCCGGCGCTGGCCCTGTAGATGAGGTACTCGCAGAAGTCAAAACCCCGGCTTTCCAATGGACTTGCTAGGCACGCAGGTGAAGGACACGTGGAGGAGGACGAAGGTGCCGTCCGCGCCGACGACGAGGGGCTGCGAGGACCCTGGATCCTCTTGGACCTTGGTGCCGCTTCAACTAGGAGGCGGAGGCGGAGGCTCAGTCATGTGAAATTTTATAGCTTACTCCCTCCATTAACAAATAGTTGTTGTTTCTTATATTGACACGGTCTCTAAATATAGCTTTGACTGCTAATTTTTATTATAATATATTTCTAAAATCTAATAAAATTATAATATTATAAAAGTACTTTTCGAGATAAATATACATATATTATTTTCATGTAGCCAATTTAAATATTTTAAAAGACTGTCAAAGTTTTAAAAGTTTGACTATATATATGTTCAAAACGACAACTATTTACGACCGAAGAGAATATTACGGATGAGGAGCAAAAATTAAATCTATATATTAATTTAGAGAATTGCTAAATAACACTTTAGTGTTTTTTGGTTTGTGAGCACTCATTTTTTTTTGTCTATTAGATATTGATGTTTTTTTGTTTGTGAGCACTTAATTTTTTTGCCTATTTGGTATTGCTTTGTGATCCACATTGTGCTTTATTATTTTGACTTTGTGATGTACATTTTCGTTTTTTTACAAATTGTCAAATTATTTTTACATAATTCAATTTTTGTAAAACTATTATATAATTGACGTAAAAAAGTCATGCAAAAAGTAATGTTCTTTTTTTATAAATTGTCACATTATTTTTTACATAATTTAATTTGTGTAACACTAGTATATAATTAATATAAAATGGCCATGCACAAAAGAATAATGTTCTTCATCCAATACCTAAAAACTTGAGTCAGAGATGGCCAAACGGGCGGCCCGGCTTGTTTAGGCACGGCCTGTTAGCCTTTTGGGCCGTGTCGTGCCAGCCTGGTCCTTCGCGGGCCTAACGGGCCGGGTCGGCCCGGTAGCCCGTTAGCGCTAATTTTTTTAAAAAAATCAAAAAAATTAGAAAAATAGGAAAAGTATGAAAAAATGCAGAAAAATAAGAAAAAATAGGAAATAATTAGAAAAACTCGAAGTATGTTGAATTTTTTCGGATTTTTTTGAATTTTTTAATCCTCCAACGGCTATAAAACGGATATTTTTTAAACTAAACGGGCCGTGCCGTGCCGTAATCGTGTTGGGTTGCACTGGGCCGTGTCGTGTCGGCCCAAGCACGGCACGGGCTTGCGGGCCGTGTCGGCACGACCCGTTTACGGTCTGGCCGGGCCATGCCTGGGCCGTGCCTACAGTGGCGTGCCTCGGGCCGGCCCATTAGGCACTGCCCATTTGACCATCTCTAAATCGAGTACTCCTTGATAAAATAGTAATCAAATGGGAGCAGAGAGGCCTTATTGATATAATTCAGAAGGCTCAAAATTTAAATACTATTTAGCAAGAAAATACTCATATTCTCTCTAGACACCTCGATAATTTATTTATTAAGAGGTATGACTAATATTTTACTATTAAAGAAAATATAAATAAATATATGATCTATTAGGTTGGAAAAAAATGAACAATTAATATTGAATTTAGTGTTTCGTGAAAAATCTTGTTATAACTTCAGCTAGAGATGGCCAGATGGGCCATGCCAAACGGGGCGGCGCGAGGCTCGGCACTGTTGGCATGGCCTGGTAGCCTGTACTATGCTTGGCTGGCACCTCGGTACGGTGGGCACGACCCGGCTCAGCCCGTTTAGCCCATTTATTCGAAAAATAGCCATTTTTAGCCGTTGGAGGTTTTAAAAAAATCAAAACAAAATCCAAAAATATCCAAATTTTTTCCCTATAAATAGAGTAGTAGCCCCCCTCATTTCCCTACCAGCAAACTTGCAATCTCTTCTCTGAATTCCCTTGTGAAAATTCCCATGCTCTTGGTGATAATTTGGCAAAATTCAAAATAGTTTTGCCAAAAATCCAAAATTCGGCTTCCGGCTTCTATCAAGAAATCAAGGTAAGAATTGTGATTTAATTTTTCATTGTTCTTATAATTTTAAATGAGATTAAAGTACTCGTAGCATAATTACTTCTTGTAGTTTTCTTTATGGAGAACTAGGATTTTACGTCATTCACAGCTTCTGATTTCGGGATTACACCCGAGGAGCTTCTTGCATCCTATCAAGCTGAAGAAGTTGCAGTACCTGTACCATCCTCAAGCTCTACAAGTGCTACTGCATCGGCAAGCACGGGGCAAAAAGATAAAGACATAGTACATCGGGAGTCTGGGAAGCTTTCGATCAAATTTTCGAGACATCAGATTTAGAGCAAGTATGCTATTTGTAAATATTGTAAACACAAATTAACTGCAAAATCTGAAGGTAGAACGGGGCACTTGAAGAGACATGTTGAGAGCTGTAAAAGAAAAGCGGGGGTGGCTTTGAGACAGACGCAGCTGCAGTATAACCCCGATGGTATGGTACGTCACTCGGACTACAATCCCGAGGTAGCTCGTGAATCTCTTTTTCATTTAATCGCTTCTCAAGATCTACTTTTAAACTTTGGTGAGTCATCAGCATTTGAAAACTATATTATGACCGCTCATAATCCTAAGTTTTCTGCAGTTTCTAAACAGACAACAACTAGAGATCTGATTAAATACTATAACAATTATCGTAGTAAGCTAAAAGAGCTCTTTAATACATGTACTTTTTATGTGTCTTTGACATCAGACATATGGAGTGGTAGGGCTAAAGAGGATTATCTTAATGTAGTTGCTCATTATGTAGACAATGATTGGCAACTAGAGATGAGAATTATAGGATTCAAATTAATTGATGTAGCACACACTGGTGAGAATATTACTGATTGTATTGTAAAAGTTGTGGAAGATTTTGGCCTCACAGATAAATTTTTTGCAATAACATTAGATAATGCTTTAACAAACACTTCTGCAATTACCATTCTTACTATGCTTTTTAATTCGTATGCCAAATCTTTCTTATTACATCAGCGTTGTGCTTGTCATATTATTAATCTTATAGTTAAATCTGGTTTGAATAAGTTAGATCAGTACCTTGAACCTTTTTTGCACAGCAATATCTTTCTTAAATAATTATAATCAATGAGTAGCAGCATATAAGACTTATTGTATTGCAATAGAGGTACGCCCACGTAAATTTGGTTTGGATATGCCTATTAGATGGAACTCTACTTACTTGATGCTTAAGTCTCTCATACCCTACAAGAGCAAATTTTCTGTTTTTATTAACACGCACTATCGTAGCCAGGATGGTCAACTGCTACTCACAGAGCAACATTGGTATGTTGCTCAATACTTGCTGTCATTTTTGAAACTTTTTTATGATCCCACTGTCGCTTTATCTGGAGTTAAACTCAACCTCTCCTTTAATTGTGCATCATATTCTAGAAATTGCTACCCACTTAAGGAACCATGAAAATGATAATAATTTGCGTGAATCTGTTTATGCTATGAAAACTAACATTTTGAAATATTCGAAATAAATTTCTATGTTATATGCATTTACATTTATTTTAGGTCTTATAGCTAAAGTTCGAGGATTTGCTAATGTTCTCTCACTTCTAAGTGATGCTGTGGGTACTGATTATTCTAGTTATTTTCAAATATTTGTGCTAACTTATCTCAAGTTTATGCTAAGTACGATCAGAAGTTTACTGGAGTTCCCATGCAGCGACCTCCACCAGCACCTACAACATGTAAGAAGGAAACTGTGGGGAAAGATATAGGGTGCAGGTGGCTCTACCTCAAGGAGTTCGATTACAACAACGTCAAGTGCGGACACAACAACAAATGGTGGGGAGCTAGCTGCCTATCTCAACAGCGACACTATCAACTAGCAAGAGCAGCAAGAGGAGGACTTCAATATTTTACAGTGGTGGCACGAGCACAAGAAAACATATCCGGTGCTTTCCATATTAGCACGGGATGTGTTAACAGTTTGTCTCCATGATTTATTCGGAGTCTACTTTCAGTCTATTCGGAAGAATAATCGAGGAGAAAAGAACAAATTTGACAAGTGAGATGGTGAAAATACTTCTCACTGTGAAAAATTGGGAACAAGCTGATTAACGAGCTCAACACACTACATAAAACGTTGAGCTAGCGGAGACGTTTGAAAATCTTTATCTAGATAATTAGAAGAATAATTGTAATCTTCACTTTTATCTTGTATCACTGAGCTATAACTGTACTCTTTTTTCTTTGCTAAGGTTTTCTCATGTTGAGTTTTTCTTGACAAAGTTTTTAACGAGGCAGCCAAACGTTAATAAAGCTCATTATTTAATTCTAATTATTTGTCTCAGTTTAGAATTGTATTACATATGTTTAGCTTTTTTTTCTTCCTAATTTACATATATTTTTAAAAAGTTTTCCTAATTATTCTATTTTTTCAAAAATTTTCTGTATTTTTTTTTCAAACTTATATGATTTTCCAATTTTTCTGTTTTTTTGAAATTTTTTGGCGCCAAACGAGTAAACAAGCCGACCTTGGCCCGTTTTGGCCTGTCAGCCCGCGTGGCCACGTGCCGGCATAGCCTGACTCGTGAGGGCATCGAGCCGTGCTTGGGCCGAGGATCCGATACGACCCGTTTATTAACCGGATCTAAATCAGTTGTGCCGCCCGGTAAACAGGGCCAACAGGCTGAGCCGTGCTAGGCCCATTTCCAAGACCAGCTCCATGAGAGGCCAGAGCCGCGCTAGACCAGACCAGACCGCCCTTCTCGTCGCCGCGCCTCCGACCCAAGCAGCCACCCGTCGTCGCAGGGAGGGGCGCGCTTGATGGCGGCCGCGCCGTACCACCAGCCGACTAGCCTGGAGGAGGTCCGGACGCTCTGGATCGGCGACCTCCAGTACTGGGCCGACGAGAACTACCTCTATGGCTGCTTCGCCCACACCGGCGAGGTATGTTTTTCGTGTGCCTCGTACAGTGCAGCCCGATGAGCTCGGTCTCTAGGGCTTAGCGCCCATGCCTAATTCGGTGATTTGAAGCTTCTTTGGTTGGGGTGACGGAGCGATTGCTTTGTTGTTTGGGTGGATTCGGGCGTATTGGATGCTGTTGGTTCGATTAGGTTAGGGTAGGTGTTAGGTTGACGGTGCTTTGTTTCGTGGTAGGGGTTTGACGGACTTAGGGTTGTGAGGGGTCCGTCTTGTTCTGAAATTGACTATAACTATGAATTGAAGTTGTTAGATGCTTCCCCTTATTAGAATTAGCGAGTTTCTTTCAAGTGGCAACATGGTTGATCTTGTGGAGCAAAGTATTTGTGGTCCAAGCCTGAAGAGCCTCCTTTGCTGAAGTGATGTACCGAAGTGGTTGTTCGTTATGGGAAGATTAATATGTTAGTGAACACTGAACAGCATATATTTGTTCAAAATTTTCATCGCAACTGTTATAGTGGCTTGTTTTCTCAGCGACAGTAATATTCTTGGCCTATTCTCTGCATATAACTGAGTTTTTGTTAGGGATTTCTTGTAGGAAAGCATTGGAGGTGTTGGATTTGTAGGAAGCAACATGTAGTTACTTTATTATATCAGAATTGCTAAAGTCGGTTGCCTGGATTTTCATTGTAAGTATTAGGTGTTTGTTGCAACAATTCAGTTGAATGTCGCCATACAGTAAAAAAATCGCAAGAACATTTTATGCCTTGACATCCTGTCTGCATTAACACAACAACTGTTCGACATGTGATAGCCCCCTTTTCGGCTTCATTAGGTCCCGAGCTAATGATAGAATGTAACATTTTTTTTACCATGCAATATTTGCAACACCAAACTATATCATGTTGATTTCAGTTGACTATACTCTTTCAAGCATCTTGTGTGTTGTCAGCAGCGTTTTTGTCCTGCTGAGTATTGAAGAGCACCTTTTGCACTTATTGTACTGAGACCTGTATTATTTGGAAATGCAGGTACAATCTGTAAAAATAATACGCAACAAACTAACAGGCATTCCAGAGGGTTATGGATTCATAGAATTCATTTCGCATGAAGCTGCTGAGAAAATTCTACAGACTTATAATGGCACACAAATGCCTGGAACTGAGCATACATTCAGATTGAATTGGGCCTCTTTTAGCTCTGGTGAGAGGCGTCCTGATGCAGGACCTGATCATTCAATTTTCGTAGGGGACTTGGCACCTGATGTCACAGATTACTTACTACAAGAGACATTCCGAGTGAACTATCCATCTGTTAGAGGGGCCAAGGTTGTCACGGATCCAAATACTGGGAGATCTAAAGGATATGGATTTGTAAAGTTTGCAGATGAAAATGAAAAGAACCGTGCAATGACAGAAATGAATGGTGTGTATTGCTCAACAAGACCTATGCGGATAAGCGCTGCAATTCCTAAGAAAAACACTGGATCTCAGCTACAGTATGCAGGTGCTAAAGGTAATGATTATCTGTTATACACTATTTTGGTGTTTCCAATGCAACTCAGTACTAATTGACAGCGTTCTGTCTTAGTATCTAGTGCTCATGACTCATGAGGAACTTCTATTGACGCACCACATTCTCGTGAGCTCATATGATTTCTCTCTTATTAGCGCTAATAAAGCAAAGATTTGTGGGACACATTGCAATGATTTATTTATATTGGAAGGCAATGTAACATCTATTACAACTAGATTCTGTATTAATGGGGCGCATTGCAATGATTCATTTGTATTGGAAGGCGGCGCAACATCTATTACAACAGATTCTTTATTTCTATAGAAGAGGTATATTTCTTGTATGTGTTTTAACTGGCTGTTTTATGTTAAATATGTAGCGATATATCCAGCAGCAGCTTATGCAGTTCCGCAGCTCCAACCAGTTCTACCTGATAGTGATCCTACAAACACTACTGTAAGAACCCTTATTACATTGCTAGCCATAGTCTCTGTTGACTATGCCATTTACGTTGGGATACATTTGCAGATATTTATTGGTAACTTGGACCCGAATGTGATGGAAGATGAGCTGAGGCAGATATGCATGCAGTTTGGGGAGCTTATTTATGTAAAAATTCCAGTTGGTAAAGGATGTGGATTTGTACAATATTCATCTAGGTAAGTACTTTATAGTTTTTTTTTATTCCTTGAACTGTAATTTATAGAACCAAGCATGGAATTTCTCACTAGCCACTGCACAAGACACATGAGACTGAAATTATCAATGCCTCGTGGATGTCTGGTTAGTTTCAATTTTTAGATTGCCTTACCGTCCTAGATAAAGCACAAAAAAGTGTTAATGTATCATTTGTAGTCTATTTTATCTCTTTTTCACAAGTACATCCAATAGGGTGATAATGCCTTGGTGAACTGAAAACTTAATTCTATAGAACCTGAGCAAGATGTGTCCAAATTTCTTAGCGTTAACATATAATGTATGTCTGTAGTGGAGACTTGTTTCAATAGTTTACTTCATTAGGCACGTGTATACTTTGGTAGGCAAAACTATTAATATCTCAGTGCAGTATTACATCACCATTTATAACTGAGCAGGGGGGAACAAAATTTTATCTTTGTTGCTGTGTGGATATATGGCTATTATTGTTGTACAGTGGCTATTTCCTTCCACTTAAATAGTGGACGATTAGTTAATGAATTTCTTGATGACACCTCTCTTTGCTAGCATCCAAATTTTGTTTGAATGATGCAAATATGATGTGTTTACCAGTAACATGACTGTTTCAGGACATCAGCTGAAGAGGCTGTACAACGTCTTCATGGCACTATGATTGGCCAACAAGTAGTTAGACTTTCATGGGGCAGAAGTCCTGCAAGTAAGCAGGTATATCTCATTAAATTTCTACTGCACAAACCTGACATTCAGTAAATCTCTTCAAACTTAGATGGTCTGAAATCCACTAGAAGCAATCTTGTTAAATAAGACAGTTTTCACCGATGAGCATGCTAAAGAAGAATCTTCTTAATGCTAACTCTTCAAATAGATAAACAGTCTGATCCTTCTTAGTCTTATGTGATAACAGATGAAGGGCTGGTTTGTTTGATATTTGTTTCTTTGCAGTTTTCCGTCATTTTCCGCTTATTTCATTCTAGTTTTTTGTTTCTTTTCTGGTTATGATATCTTCTGTTTTTCTTTACCTGTTGGAATCTCTTCAAATTGGGGTAATGATTTTATGTTACTATCTTGAACAACCATGTACAGGATCAATCAGCTGTCTGGAGTCAGCAAGCAGATCCTAATCAATGGGCAAGTGCTTATTATGGCTATGGGTATGATGCATATGGTTATGCTCAGGACCCATCATATGCATATGGTGCTTATGCAGGATATAGCCAGTACCCCCAACAGGCAAGGATTTCAATCCACTTAACATTTACTATATAGTTTCAGTGTTGTATAATTGTGCATTCTTCAATAAATTGTGAATATGGACACCTGAAGCTTGCTATTTTCGTAAAATTTTGGATTTATGTGGCATGTCACTGTGCGATGCACATTCATGTGAAACCAAATGTGGGATTTGTATTTCGACGAGTAGATAATTGCATCTTTATGAATCATGTAGTTCATTACATTAAATAGATTCAAGGAAAGATATTGGGCTGCAGAAAGTGTATATATTGAATTATTTGACTTGTTCATGCTACCATACCCTCTGTCACATTTATCTTGTAACCGATCTTAATTCATTCTTCATGGTACAGATGTGATAGTTCTGAAAAAGAAATTTAGTTCTAAAAAAGGTACAGATGTGGTTTCTGATACATGCCCCATGGACACAGGCTTCATTATACACGGACAATTTCTGATGTGTATCTCGCCAGTATAGTTGGCAACGCATGTTCTTGTATAGATTTTTCTATCTTGTTTTTGTTCTAGAACCTAGCCGCATGTTTACGCAAATTCATCTTGGGCACAATGTCTATTTGATCTGCTATTTCCTGAAAATGTCCAAACTTATCTATTTTACCTGCTTGACACTAACAAGGCGTATAGTTAGAATTTGCTAATTTACTATTTACTGCATTTTGTTTCCTTTTAACCTTCTAGTATAATTAACAAATCTTGCAATCTTCCAGGTTGAGGGAGCAACCGATATGGCATCAGCAGCTGGTAGTCATGTCCCAGGCATGGAACAAAAGGAGGTGTATGATCCAATGAACATACCTGATGTTGACAAGTAAGTACAGCCCCACTTATTATCAGTTCATCATTCGGTTATTTTGTGCTGGTGAGTTCTAACCCATGCACTTTTTTTTCTTTTCATCTAGGTTGAATGCTTCGTACATCGCTGTTCATGGTAGAGCTATGCTGGGACGACCCTTGTGGTTGAAGACCTCATCATTGTCTCAGCCGGCTTGATAACCCAACTATCACTCGTCATTGCCTTTTTCTGAAGACTGCAATTTGTAGATTCGGATGTATTTCCTCGATGATAAGTTGCCCCCCCCCCCTAGTAGTAACTATTAGAGCGAAATTGTGATAGGCTGACTGACAGCTCCATGCCTTAATGTATGTTGAGTACATCACATGTATAACTAGGCAACAACATTTTTTTCTAGTCCCTGCTTGTCTAAATCAACAGATTATTGCCAACGATGCTGCTACTTTACTTTTAGCAAGTAACTGATATGGGCTATGGAAGATAGGAAGGCATATCTATCTTCTGATCTTTTCGTGTCTCTGACAGAAATTTTCTCTGCAGTTTTGGCCTGGTTTTTGTTTGAATCTTTCCTCTTTCCTTTATTTTGTAGACTGTGCTACTCCATTCTGATAATTTTAGCGCTATGAACCATTATATTTTGACGGTTGTTTCCCATGGTAAAAATCAAAATTTACTGTAGTCCACCCCATTTTCAGTTCAGAACTATTCTGCTGATTGCTGAAAAGATCCCAGGCGACACCTGCGACCCAAATCACCACCTCGAATTCTGTGCGCTCGAACTTTCTACAAAGCGCTTCCCTTTGACCCGCCCATGTGATCCACAGATCCACGTGGGGTCCAGTTGTCAGTACGCTACTGATGAGGCTCGCCATCATTGTACTATCGTCACTAGGCTGGAGTCTGGACTCTGGACTGGCTGGTGATCCCCAACGGTCGGAAAAATGGCCGCGAGCCAACGGCAGGTCATAACGTAGCCTCGCCGCCGCCTTCACAACTCACAAGAGACAGGGAGAGAGGGGCTACTCGTCTCTTTCTCTCTCGTCCACTGCACCTGCACGAGCACGCGCGCGCTCGGGAGTGGAGTCGATGGAGCCCAAGGACATCGACTGGAGCAGGGTGGTGTCGCGCTACGTGCGCGACGAGACCTACGAGGGCATCGAGGCCCCGCGCTGGGCCAACCTCGCCGACCCCGAGGACGTCGACGACGACGCCTGGTTCTGCCGCCCCGGTACGCCTTACCTCCTTTCCTTCGCTTCCGCTTCCGCGCGCTCGCGGCTCCTGTAGTCCTATTGATTGGTCTATCGGGAGGAAACCAAAGAAATGGTGGACCTTGATATGATCGGTGCCGATCGGCTGGTGGTTTCGGTGGTTATAGTGGGCGGGTTCAAGAACCGGTCCAGTTCTTGATCCTCGTAGATCGCTTCTCTGGGGTGGATTTCCATGTTGTTATCATGCGATTTTCTCCTCTGTTCCCGCGAAAACGAGGCTTTGATTTGCTACGGTGTCGTCTTACATTTGATTGCTAGTGTTTTCGCCGCAGATTGCCGGCATCCAAAGACGGCTGACGACTTTCTCAGGTTGACCCCCAGCCCCAAGGTTCTTCTCATCCTTGATTTCTTGCGAGCCTTTTCTTTCTCTGGTTTGTTGGATCTTCTCACGTTTCTTCCTCGGAACAGGGCAAGCTACTGCGATCAGTGTCGGCTAAGCTGCCGTTCGGAGAGAGGGACACCAACCTCAGGTGCATAAGGATTCCCCTCGTCAAATTCAGCTGTTCTTAACGCTCATGGTTCAATCTATCTTTTTTCTGACCCCTTTCTTCCTCAGAGATGGCAATAACAATCTGAAGAGGCGAGGCGCCGTCGCCGGCGGCGGCGGCGGTACTGCCACCTTCACGTCGCCCAAACCGAAGGCAGCGCCCAAGAATAGGTTCCAGGACGACAGCGAGAACCAGGACCCTGCATTGGCCACGCTGCCTCCACCACCGGCGGCAAGTAGGCCGCCATTCGGTGCGCCGCGGTGGGCCAAGAATGCAAAGTAGGCCATAAAGTCCGGTCAATGCAGAGGAGGAGGCGCTGCTAAGCAAGAATGCGGCGCCGAGGCAGCTCAAGAGCACTCTCTCGGCGAGGAACCTCTTCTCCGGGAAGGATAAACTTGGGCAGATATCGGAGTTCTACAATGAGCTCAAGCGGATGCCAGGCGGCGGTGGCAGCCAGCCTGTCTCAGAGACCATGGGGGAATTGAGCCCAAGCCCAATGTAATTCTTATCTCACTGAAGCAATAAGGGAATGTGCTTCTGGGATTGGTGATTTCAGGCCCTTGACATTTTCATTTGTGCAGGAATGGGAGTGATGCGGTAGAGAAGGTAGCATGTGACAGTGCCGCCGGTGATCGGGTTGTTGTGAAGGATGTGGCAAAGCAAGAAACAGTGGAAAAGTGTCCCCAAGCCCAATGTAACTTGCCTGGCACTACAGTGCAAAGCGATGTTTAGAGGATTGTAGTTATTGTTGCTTGAGGTGCTGACAATGGTGGTTTCTGCAGGAAGGGAAAGAAGATAGGATGGAAGGTGGAGGAACCAGGGAAGCAAAGGTCACCCTCTGTGTCGAAGAAGGTGCCAACTCCGCGGCGGTTTCCATCCCCTTGGTGAACCGTGTCAAGAACGTTAAAGCAGGAGGCATGGCAACGACAGACTCACCACTCAAGAAGCCACTGAAGGTGACTCCGGCATGCCTATAATATTCATTTACTCAGTGCCTGTGGCTTTAGATATGCTTTAGATTATGGTGTTTGCTCGGTGAATTTTCGGTGTTCATGGTTTCTACTAGCCCTCTTAAAATTATTTAAGAACATTAAATGTTTATAAGCACTATGGTCATGATTTTTAGGACTTAGATCATGTTGAAGGATACGTTATTATGACTGGCTGGCTATCGGTAGTTCTACCTAAGGGTGTAATCGGCTCGGATTCTGTCGGATACCGCTCTTTTCGTATCCTAAACCATTTTTGTCAGGTTCGGAGTCGGATACGGATAGTGCCGAATACGAATACAATGCGGATAATATCGGTTACAAATTCAAAGCAAATACGGAGCGGAATTAATATGGTACCAAATATTTTTGTTAGATATCGCACACAAGCATATACTGCATACAACATATGTGTAACAATGATTAATCAATCATATAAGTTCAACATGCAATAGGATTATCGCAATTTAACAAGTCATTTTATTAGGTAGTCCGACAAAGTTGCAAAAGTATCAAATATCCCTTTGTATTTTGCAAAAGAATACTAGGTATTCATGTAAGCAAGTGGAAGCATATTCTTGCATGCAAGCTCTGTTGACGGTACCACCGGACGACGGGATGTCGGATGGGACGGCGGTAGAAGGGTGGGCCTAGCATGGGCTTATTGGTTGGGCCCAATTGAAGCTTCTAGAATGTGGGCTGTAAATATCCGAATCCGAATATCCGAAGAGTTATCCGGAATTATCCGACAATATAATTGGAATATTCTGATCCAACGGATAGTGATATCCCAAATCCGATGCCAAATCTAAAACCAACTATCCGAAACCAATGTTGAATCCAACAACTATCTGAATTCGATCCGAACAAATCCGGCCGGTCAATCGGTCGGCATTTATCCGATCCGATTGCACCCCTAGTTCTACACTTCTACCCCTGATATATTTCGGAAATCTTACGACGAGTTGAATTATTATCACCGTACCAAGCATATGTACTAAGTTAGTAGCCATGAGAAAACTTCCTCAAAAGTTGTTCATAGGCATCAAATCTTGTATACTGAGGTTGCAGCTGAGATAGTTTTGTACATAATTAGCTTCAGTCCAACCTTGATTTTTTAAGCTCTCAGAAGGAGAATTTACTTAATATACTATGGTCATGGTTTCTGTGTTGTAGATCTTAGTGGGTGTTTAACAGTGTGCCTATGCCTGTGAATAACCGATGTTTCATTATTATGTTTGTTCATAATCTGAAAAAATGTGTAATGTTCATGGTTTCAAACAACATTCACAGTTCAGTGTAAGTTCATTGTGCATGACCATTGCCTGTAATTCTGTCAGCAACGCCATCATCGTAAAATCATTCTGCTCCATTTTCAATGTTACTTGACCAATAGAGCATCTGTTCTCATTTATTCATCATTGTGCCTTTTCTTATGGGTCTCCAGACATTTATGTGTAAATTACTTGACATCAGCTTGTGGCACTAATCACTATCTCATCATTAACTTGTGGCTATCCGTATAATTAGCCCAGGGTAGCGACAGTAACCCTGTCATCACCCTAAGATAATTACACGAATCTCGGCACAGCCGACGGCAAAATATCAGAATATCCGATGCTTTATCAACTACAGCAAAACAATAATTAGACTGAATGAAAATATATTCATTTCAAGCCACGCAGGGCTATGTGTCTATTACATAATACTACAACGATCCCCTGTACAGCAAAAAATAACACTACTACCTATATTATCATAATTACCTCCTATACGGATAATAGAGCATATGAAATCTCCTAATCCTCCTCCTGGTAGTAGCCGGAGTAGTAGTAGCCATCAGAGGGATCCTCCTGATAACCCTGATACTGCTCCTGGGAATAGGCCTCATTCTCGACCTCATATGCCGATCCATCAGGATCTCCTTCCAGAAAAAGGGGGAAATACAAGATTGAGTATAGAGTACTCAGCAAGCATTTAATTAACGAGAAATGCAGTATGCAGTTTTCTCTCCAACTAACCAATTCCTTTCCTCTAAATCCATTTCTACAGAAATTAGGTTTTTTGTTTTCTTTAAAAGTTGGAAATTTTGGATAGACAGATGATGACATTGAGACTTTCAGCTCAATGCATCAGCTACCACATTGGCTTTTCTGGGATGATAATTGATGGAGATGTCATAATTCTTAATGAGTTCTAGCCATCTTCTCTGCCTCATCTTCAACTCTTTTTGGGTAAATATATATTTGAGGCTCTTGTGGTCACTGTACAGAATACATTGACCCATACAAGTAATGTCTCTATATCTTCAAGGCAAAGACTACGGCTCCCAATTCTAAGTCGTGGGTGGGATAGTTGACCTCATAAGGGCGTAATTGCCTAGAAACATAGGTAATCACTCGTTCTTTCTACATGAGTACACAACCTAATTTTGACTAAGAAGCATCACAATATACTACATACTCCACACCATTCTCAGGTAAAGATAATATTGGGGCCGAGGTTAGGAGCTGCTTGAGTTTCTGGAAACTTTCTTCACACTAGTCAGTCCAATTATATGGATGATCCTTCTTGAGGAGTTTGGTGATAGGTGAAGTGATCCGGGAAAAATCCTTAATGAATCTGCGATAATATCCAGCTAATCCAAGGAAGCTTCGGACTTCTGATGCACTCGATGGACATTTCCAGGTTCTGATGGTCTCTATTTTGGATGGGTCAACTTCTATGCCTTTTTCAGAGATGACATGGCCAAGAAAGGACACTTGCTTTAACCAAAATTCACATTTGCTGAATTTGGCATACAACTGATTCTCCCATAAGGTTTGTAATGCTGTCCTTAGATGTTCCTGATGTTCTTCACCTTTGGAGTATATGAGGATATCATCTATGAATACTACTATAAATCTATCCAGATATTTCATGAAGATCTTGTTCATTAGGTTCATGAATACAGGGAACAACCGTGTATTCGTAATGACCATATCTGGATACAATTGCAGTCTTTTCTATGTCTTCCGCTCTTTCCTTAATTTGATGGTACATTGAGCGTAAGTCAATCTTGGAAACGACACATGCACCTTTAAGTTGATTGAACAGGTCATCTATCCGAGGAAGTCGATATTTATTTTTAATAGTGACACTGTTCAATTCTCGGTAATCGGTGCATAATCTTAACCCACCATCCTTCTTTTTTACAAACAGGACTGGTGCTCTCCATGGGGATACACTTTATCAGATAAATCCCTTATGTTCCAACTCTTCTAACTGCTTCTTAAGCTCCACCAATTCCGGAGGATTCATTCGGTACGGTCTCTTGGATATTGGAGTGGATCGAGTTACAAGTTCTATAGAGAATTCTAATTCCCTATCAGGTGGCATACCTGGCAGTTCATCAAGAAAGATATCAGGGAATTCTTTTACAACTGGAATGAGGGCCAAATCTTGAGATGAAATACGATTGATTTTTTGGTTGTGGAAAGATTGGGATTGGTCCTAACTCCCTGATAAAGGATACAATCCCCATCTGATTTTCTTATAAATGCGGTTTTTAACTCGCAATCTATATTAACCCCATTTGCGGCTAACCAATCCATTCCCAGAATAATGTCCAACTCAGATAAGTTGATGACATGGAGGTTAGCTAAGAATGGAGTATCTTGGATATTTATCATTTGATTTCTCCTAATCATGGTTACTGCAATAATCCCTGCAGGTGTACTAACCCCTAAGGGTGTTGACAGAGGCACACATTCTAGTTTATGTTGAACTGTAAACTTCTTGGAGATAAAAGAATGTGTTGCACCAGGATCAAATAATACAGTACCCTTAGACGGGGGAATGAAGAGCGTACCAATAACCACATCAGTAGCACCTTCGGCCTGCTCCACGGTGATGTTGTTCAGGCGAGCCGATGTTGCCGACGGAACTCCCCGAGTGGAATCCTTTGAGGATGCGGAGCTGGGTTCCCTGACCTATGATTCATGACAAGTGGACGGTTCGGAAATTGGCCAGGATGATGCGGTCCCGTCTGACGAACTGGATGTGGGCAATTAGCTCTCTTATGCCCATTTTGCCCACAGTTGGGCCAATATTTTGGGGGCAATTATTAGCGTAGTACCGACCACCACACTTGAAACATTGAACTGGGGCCCTCGGTGGCATGTTAGCTGGGCGTGGAACGAATGGTGCTGCCCTTGGGCGGAACATAGGATTTCTGTTTGGCATTAGGGGGGGGGGGGGCTGAAGGGTCTTGGCGGATTAAAGGTAGGTGGTCTAGGGTTGAACCTAGACTTCTTTCTCCTTTCTTCATTCAATTGTGCATGCCCATTTTCAATGATAATGGCTCTGTCTGTTAGATCTTGAAAGTCAGTAATTCTAAGGGCTGATAATTGCATTCGCAGGTAAGGGTTCATGCCTTTCTTGAAACGGAATAATCTTTTTGGCATCCGTATCTGTCTCCTTATGGGCATAGCGAGATAGTTCAAGAAATTTATTAAGGTATTCTCCTACCTTCCTGTTTCTCTGAGTCAAGTCCCAAAATTCTTGTTTCTTGATTAAGGGAATGTAAGTCCGGCAGAATTGGGAGGAAAATTTAGCCCATACTATTGGTTGTTCCCCGGTGCAAGTGCGGCAGTAATTTGTCCACCAAGTTGCCGCAGCACCGGTAAGCTGATAAGCAACGAATTGGATCTTCTCTTCTGAATATCCTACGGTGGTTAGCTTTTTCTCAATTTCTTGGAGCCAATCATCAGCCTCTTAAGGGATTTGTGGCTCTAGAGAAAGTGGACAGACCCGGAGGAGGTGGAGTATTAGTCAAGAGAGTTAGTTAGTGTTGGTATTGTATCAGAGTTACTAGCATGTTATGATTATGTTGTGTGTAAGTTGTTGTACGCATGTTGTATCCTGTTTCATGACTGATGTATGAAAATTAGCTCTATCTTTCTGTTTATGTTAATACCCTTATGTATATGTTAATTATTGCCTTTTTTTCAGTAGCTACATGGAAGTTTTATATGTTGATAATTGCTTAGTAATGTCTTAATTTAATTAGGATTGGAAGCATCCATCCTAACTGTCATCTTTGATTAGTATTGCATATGTGGCATCATCATCATTTAGAGATAATAAGAGTTCAGGGCAGCTTTCTTTAAATTTTTGCATTGCATATCTAGTGATATTCCGGTGATCAACATATGTTAGATAGGCTTCATGTAAGTAGTCATGTTCTCTTTGATTGCTTAGAGATCAGTTTCTAGTGTATATGGCTATATATATGTAAAGTTAGCTGGACTACAGCACATAGGAGCTAAGGACTAGGAAACGGACCTGGACCCGTCTGTCCGAGGCGTGCCTGGATACGTGACTCCATGGTGTACTCGAGCGTGGAGACTCGAGGAGTTCTTGGTGACTCGGACACCTTTTCCGTTTATTTTATATAGACATAGATGATGTTCGAAGGGCAACTTCGAAGAGTTCTTGGTACAATGACAATAAGTGTTGTTTGTCGTTTATCTATTTGCATCTTATTGGATTTTCATGGTTCTTCTGTAGATAGTGGCTCGAGTGCGTTAATATCGGGGAGTTCCTGATACTCAGAATTCGGATTGTTTTCGTTTGTCTTAATTTGAATTTTCATGATTAAGATATGAGATATAGATAGAATTTATTTTTTGTTTCTGCAATGGAGTGGCGAAAAGAGAGCGAGTTCTGGTTCTTTTCCCTTGCTCTAAAAGATGAACTTATAAAAAGTTGCTATGCACAACAAGACCTCTCATCTCAAAAAGGGAGCCGCTTATAATTCAATTGTCCTACCACCTAATTTAGGCAGATAGAGAATTGGTGGAACAAGATTTGATTCTGAGGCTAGGCTCTTCTTTAAGCCCTCCAAATCCTCACGAACCACTTTGTAAATATTCAAGATCTCAATCAGTCTAACCCAGTGGAGTCTAGGCAACCAACCCCTCCTGACGGTGTCACTAGCACTGCTAGGACTCCAGAAAATCAAGATCAATTAGAAAGTTTTGAATTATTTTGAGAATGCTAGAATGAAAGTCCAAGAGCACCAGAATTAGTTCATTGAGCTCTTTTGACTAATCTTTTCCCCGGAACCTCTCATGCTGCTAGACATAGTCACTTTGGGAGAATTTCTCCAAACCCGTCCGCCCACTTTCTCCAGAGCCAGAGAGCCCTTAGAGGCTGATGATTGGCTCCTCCAGGAAATTGAGAAAAAGCTAACCACCATAGGATGTTTAGAAGAAGAGAAGGTCCAATTCGCTGCTTATCAGCTTACCAGTGCTGCGACAACTTGGTGGACAAATTACTCGCACTGGGGAGCAACCAATAGTATAGGGTGAATTTTCCTCCCAATCCGCAGGACTTACATTCCCTTAGGAGAGATGGATATCAAGAAACAAGAATTTTGGGACCTGACTCAGGGAATCAGGAAGGCAGGAGAATACCTTAATAAATTCCTTAAACTATCTTGCTATGCCCCTGAGGAGACAGATACAGATGCCAAAAAGATATTCCGTTTCAAAAAAGGCATGAACCCTTACATGTGAATACAATTATCAGCCATCAGAATTACTGACTTTCAGGAAATAAGATTTTTGGGACCTAACTCAGGGAACAGGAAGGCAAGAGGATACCTTAATAAATTCCTTAAACTATCTCGCTATGCCCCTGAGGTGACAGATACGGATGCCAAGAAGATATTCCGTTTCAAAAAGGCATGAACCCTTACATGCGAATGCAATTATCAGCCATCAGAATTACTGACTTTCAAGATCTAACAAACAAAGCCATTATCATTGAAAATGAGCATACACAATTGAATTAAGAAAGGAGAAAGAAGGCTAGATTCGACCCTAGACCACCTACCTTTAATTCGCCAAAACCCTTCAAGCCCTCAATGCCAAATAGAAATCTTATGTTTCGCCCAAGGGCAGCACTATTCGTTCCACACCCAACTAATGTGGCAACCAGCCTAATTAACCCAAGGTACGACAGTCATCCTGCCATCACCCAAGGGCTAATTAAGTGGATCTCGGTACAGTAGCTAGCAAAACATCGGGCATCCCGATGCTTTATTAGTTACTATACCGTTTTCAGAGTATTACAGCAGAATAATGATTAGAGACTGAACTAGAATTCTTTATTGCGGGCTATTGTACATTCCTTACTTTTCATAAGGACTATATTACAACAAAAGACAACTTAGACCTAACTCCCGTCGGTTGGCTAGCGCGGGGATACGGTCTACTAGTACTACTCCTCCTGATAGTAACCGTCCTCTGGAAGATCCTGCTCCTGTGAACAGTCCTCCACCCATGCCTCGGAAGGTTGTCCAAGAGGACTCACCTTCTAAACAAGAGGAGGATTAAGCAAGGGTGAGTATTAGGTACTCAGCAAGCAATAATAAATAATAAATGCATTAAGTGAGTTTTTCGAAATAACCCAATTCATACCCAACTCCACACTTCGACCCTTCCCAACCAAAATACCTTTGTAAGAAATAAAGTTTAGTTTTAAAGGTTGCAAGTTTTAAAATTTATTAAAGACACTTCTAATATTGTGTATGACTTCTGTAGTCTCCAATCCAAGAGACTGGCTTGAATTCAAGATTTATCTTGCTCAGATTTGTATCACTTTACCCATAGTGACACCCACAAGAGGTGTCCCAGAATGTTTATCCTAATCCGATATTAATTTTCCACCCTGCACTGAGTATGGGGTACACCTCCCCACGCTACCCTACCTCTAGATACAGTTGTACCCTGTCTTAATCCAGCAGTACCCATCGGGCTTCAAATATATCGCCCCCAAACCAACTTTTTCACAGTCCCCCTGGTCATACCGGCATTTCCCAGCACTATACATTCTTACCCATTGTAGAGAAGCTAATACCATCACAAGACAAACCATTTCTGATCGATTCCACACACCATGGTTGGTACCAAATTTGCAGCTCATTGCCCAATATTAATTTGTTATTAATCTTATATGCTAGTCTATTGTAGAGAACCCCACCGGCGATTCCCTTCTCATCGGCGTCCTCTACCCACTTAGTTTAACACACACCAACACATTATCTACACATACTCAAACCATCCACCAATCCAACCATTCCATTAACCATACACATTCCCATCCATCCATTCTTTTGCCCCACACTTCCCCACTTTCACATTTTCATTCTAAAATATAGTTTCCAATGCAGTGATGATACCATAATACATAAAAGCAGTAAAACAATTAATAAGACATGATCAAAGGAAATGCTTACCTGGAATAAAATCTGAATGTTCTGCCTCGCTCGAAAACAGGCTCGGACTAACTGATGGGTTCTGTTATGGTCCTGAAAATTACACTACATTAATCTACGACATTTTATTAAATATGAGTAGCAACTTTCAACCTTTCCAACTAATCGGTTTTATTATTCACTGAAATTGATATTCATTTGTTACATGCCATGCTCTATTTTACTACTAGATTTTCCTTTATACTCCTAATGTAATTACTAATGCCATGATAAAATGCATGCAGGTACATGATTCATTCTCCACTGCTCTTCCATTTCATTATCACTGCCATAAGTTGCTTCACTGTCTGTTACTTATTTTAGCCGAGCCTTCTGGCTCTCTGTCTTTTATCACTACTAGGTAAGATAGCGCGCCGTTTTTTTATGGAGTGCTGCACATGTTTGAGAAAAAAAATTGTAACATGAAAGAAAATTAGTGTATCTTGATCTACTTCGCATTGGATAGCAATAAGCAAAGAGATCTTTAACTACACCAAAATAAGAAAACAATGTCTACACGATATAAATAGGATGGAGTGTACACTTCGCTATGCAGGAATATAAGCACATTGGTTTCCACGTTATAGCATATAATATTTCTTTCTATGATACAAAACTCAATATCTATGAAAAACTACGTTAAAGTCTACACACAATTCACTCTATTCTTTGTATGCACACAAAGCAATATCAGAATGCGCATATGTACACATAAAAATGAATGCGCTACTATTTATTATCTTTAACATTGTTACTCTAAGCCAAAGCAATAGGGAACCAAAAAAGATCATAGATGTTTATGATTAAATCGAAATACTTAAGTGTCTGTGTGAGCTCTTAACTTAAAAAGAAGCAAACAATTCTAGGACCTTCGGTTTTGACCAAATTGCCAAAGGATGGAGGTGCATACATACCGAAAATAAAAAAATGAGTTGTATCTAGAAAAGGAAGTATATATAAATTACATATCAGATAAGGAATTGCCACTGAAACCTATTCTTTCAGACTTAGAGTAACGAAATCATCACATAGTTGCAGCATAATCACCTGGAATGATCTTGTTCAACATATCACTGCTTTACACCAAATGCAAGACAGTAGCTGAAAATTTGCAAAAGTGAAACTACAGGAGCAGCATGTAACAATGAGCGCCCGAATTCCAAACTAAATCATGTAATTATACTTAAGGGAAAGCTAGATGGAATAACCAATAGAAAACTATTGTGTGTGCAGCACAAATGAATAAGCAAGGTCTGTGAGTATGTTACGAAAAGGAGAAACAAAGTAACGACATCATCACATAGTTGCAACATAATCACCTGGAATGATCTTGTTCAACATATCACTGCTTTACACCAGATGCAAGACAGTAACTGAAAATTTGCTAATGTGAAACTACAGGAGCAACATGCAACAATGAGATATATCATAAAAATATTTGGACCTAGTACTGAATAGAACCACGTTACAATGTCATGATACATAAATCAACGTGCAATAATCCAGCACAACACAAAATCAATGGGAAAACTGAGCAAGCAGGACAGCCTAGAATAAATCATGTGTAAAATGTAGAACCTGTATGTTCTATTTGCAGTGTCTCCATCTCATTCCAAGAACACATAATTAGCCTATTTTGTAACTGCACAAATTAGTAAGTCCCAGCTGCAAAAAATATGATTATAAAAAATTCAAGAATTAAAACACTACCTAGTAATTTCAACTAAACTCTGATTCTAAAAAAATTCAGGAATTAAAACACTACCTAGTAATTTCAACTAAACCTAAGCACCTGAGAGGTCCATAGGTTAGAGGAACTGATGGCCTAACCACCTGATTCCATACCAGGTTCATGTCACTCTTTTTAACAGTTGTTTGAGCTTTCTGCAATTAGGATAAATAACTGAATGTTGTGAGAGTAGATCAACATAACAAACACAAATTATTTATGGATGTCAAAGATGAAATAAAAGATACCTGCTCTGCAAGTGTTAAAATAACATATGGATCGCTTGTTCATATCTCTGATGGCCAACTGAGCACCTTTTATCACTTTAGTGGTGACCTCACGAACAAATTCTTTTGTATATTCCTGTGACGATTTCAGCTAGCTTCTATCAAATATCACCAAATATCACCATTGCAATTATTCCTCTAGGCTTATCTAGCTAGCAGTAATCCTCGTGCACTTGCAATCCGACAATCAACAGTAGTTGAATTCTCAGAGTTTTTTATATGTAGAACTGAAAAACCATAAAAAACAGTCCCAGATAGATCGATTATTTAGATAGGCCAAACGGTAAACAAAAAGGGATGGCTAATATACAATGATGCATCCATACAACTATTAGCACAGAATACAGCACTGCCAATTCATTAACTGTACAAAAATGAGAAGATATGCACTTCTATTTTCAGTATTTTGGTATGCGTAGCTATGGCAAGCAGCCAAACAACGTAACATATTCCATTCCGATTGGAGTTATGTCTCAGATAACCAATCAATCAGCTGCTATCCTCAACAGGAGTTCTATATTTCACGAAACAACGATTTTTTAGAATGCAGAGTGACTGTTTTTATCCAAGGTGGAGTTCATAAAGGTGGAATCCCACAGAAGTTATTTTTTATCCAACTATCAAACCACAATTCTACACAATAGACCAACTAATCTATAAAATCCCTCCTCCTAAACTGTATATGCAGCATACCTAAACATTTCTAACACAGAGATATGACATAAGAAACTATCCGAATGCAACAGTATAGAAGCAACATGGCTTCCTTTGAAAAATCAGCCCGAGCAGAGTGACCTTAGGTATCTGAACTAAGCGTGTATAAGAAAATCACATGAGCAGGGCAAGAGAGGCCTCACCAACAAACGCATCCACTTGACCTGTACAGCGCAATTCCAATCCCTCTTAAATTAACCATCTTGAATGGAATGGGTTCCGAAATCAAATATCCTAGGCTCTATCCTGAGGAAATAAATCCTACATAGACAAAACCAGATGATAAATAGAGGGAGAGAGGAGATACCTTCCTAAATCAAACATCCTACTCCCGATTTTGAAGAAATCGAACCCCAAGCTGATAGAAGGAGGAGAACGGAGAGAGGCAAATGGGAAGAACTTACCGGAGAAAAAAAACCCCTTGTGTACTGGGCATGGCGGACGGAGGAGGAGGCTGTGGGGGGAGCTGTGTGCACTCGACATGGTGGATGGGGACCAGATCACCCGCACTGGGCTACGATGAGGGCACGGCCGGCACGCCGCGAGGGGTTAGCGACCAGATCGGCCACGCTAGATGGCATTGGGGGCACGATCGCCATCCCATCGAGGGATCGGCGGCCGAAGCGAGGAGGACGGCAGGGGGAGATGCAGGAGCCAGTAGCGACGGCAACGGCGGCGGCGTGCTTGTTTTGTTTTTGCGCTAATTATAGCGGCGGCTAGAGAGGAGAGTAGGGGAGGAGACGGGTGTGGAGTGGCGGCAAGGGTAACGACGGGTCGTGGCGACGGTGAGGAGGAGGCGAGTGCGAGGCGCCAGTCATCGGCGGCTGCGATAGGAGGAAGCAAAGGAGGCGGACGACTGGTGCGTGCAAGCGAGGACGTCTAGGGTTTCAGGGGGAGTGGAGGCGTGCAGTCGGGCGGAGCAGGCGAGGAGGCGGGCACGACTGCGCGAGCGCGAGCGCGGCGCGAGGGAGACACGGAACAACACACGCTAGGGTTTTGGTGCGGGCGTGGGAGAATTGATCTGGGCCATCCGCTGAGATCCGTGCGATCCGGTGGCGGCGCAAGATCCAGCCCCTGAGCGTAGGATCCCGATCGGACGGTCGTTACGCGAGGATCGTACGGCATGCCCTGGGAGGCCAGGGGTTCTTCCGCAATTTCGTTTTTCGAAGGACTTTTTCGCAAAATCTGCGACGTGGCCGGCCTCCCTACGCGAGGATTCTTCCGTGTATAATAGAGGTATACTAGGAATTTTTTCGCGGCGTGCCACGCCGCGGGCGCCATTTTCTACACGAGAAAGATGAGTTTTTTTCCGGGAAAAAGTCCTAAACGTAATGGTAAAGAAAACGCGGGAGAAACGTAAGTTTTTTTTGTGAAGAAGGATCCGAACGGCTCTGTGGCTGCGAAAAAGGACCTAGACGTAATTTTGGTTGCGCGGAAAAGGACCCGAGCGAAAGGCCTAAAAACGCATAAAGGACCTAAGCGTAACATATTTTTTTAAAAAAAGGACCTGTACGTAAGTTCAAAGGACCTAGACGTAATTTTGCTTTTGTGGAAAAGGACCCGAGCGCAAGCCTCAAAAACGCATAAAGGACCAAATCGTAATATATATTCTTATTTTTGGAAGGAGGACCTGTTCGTTATTTTTTTTCCGGACAAGGACCAGTTTGTAATTTTTTTTCCTTGAAAAGGACCTATCCGTAATTTAAAAAAGGACCCATCCGTAAAAAAATTTCGGCTCGGCTCGCGGCTCGAGCCGAGCCGCGAGCCGAGCCGGCTCACCTGGCGACGTGGCCGCGTCCCCTTGCGAGAAATCTTCCAGGATTAGGCAGCTTGCTATTCGGCCGAGCCTCATAGCTCTCAGTCATTCGGCTAGCTATTCTGGTCACAATCGCTACTTCTCTGTCCTTCTTCACTCCCTTCGGCTGCACTCTCTATTCTACCGACTGCTACTCGGTTGCTCTTCCCCAATGCCGAACTACTTCTCTCCTCCACTGATTCGGCTACTTCTCCTCCTGCTGCCGATTGGGGATCTCCTCTCCCTGCTGATTCCTCCTCTATTTCTCCCCTTCCTCTCTCTCTCTCACCGGCTTCCCTAGCTGAAACCACCTCTAAGGTTCATGAAGAACAGGGTTCTTTC
Source organism: Otatea glauca (assembly GCA_036346275.1). NCBI lineage: Eukaryota > Viridiplantae > Streptophyta > Magnoliopsida > Poales > Poaceae > Otatea > Otatea glauca. The sequence continues at coordinate 53,847,544 of CM070722.1, read as the reverse complement.
GGTTTTCATTGATTTTGCTTTCTTGAGTTTTTGATCTACTGAGCTACTGAGTCAAGGATGATTTTGGGGTTGAGCTCTAATTTACCAGGGCTCCCCTATTGAGACCATTCTCTTCCTTTTCCCCCTCTACTGCCCTTCTTCTACTTTCATTAATCTACTGGCAGAAAACTTAATTGAGGTCCTAGGGGGTTCGGTTTTGGCTGATGAAGGGGATGGAACCAGGTTGAAGTAAAGGATGTAGAGGAAGCCGATCTCTTGCTAAGATATGGCCTTCTCCTCCTAGCTCCCCGGGTTCTCCTCCTCTTATCTTCTTGATCAGCTTGGCTGGGACCTCCTTCCCTTCTTGCTCCCTGGAGCTGTCGGTTTTGGTGTTGGCTGTGAGTTTTCTTGGTTGTGGCTACCTTTGGTTTGTGGCTGATGAGAAAGGTTGGATGCACTTCTTGCTTTGCTGACTTGGGAGAAAAGCAGAAGGCTGCACCTTGCTTCTCTCTTCTCTGGCTTTGGCTATGGAGAAAAGGGCTGCACCTATCCTTCTGCCTTTGGCCGAATGCAGCTGAGCAAAAGTACTAGCTTGGCTACTAAAATGGTGAGATACATTGAATGAAAAGTTGGCTCACTGGCTTGCTTTTCCCTTGGTCTTGATGCATGAGAGGGCAATGAATCTTGCCCTGGGCTTTGACTGCACTGATGGCTCACCTTTTACCATCTTACTATTTTACCTTTTGACTGCCTTACCATTTTACTTATTCATACATGATTTACTTATGCAATGGGCTAGCTAGTTAATGTTCACGCTTAATAGCCAGTGATGATGCTCATGAAATGTTTATGCTTATAATTAATCATGATGCTAATGCCATGCTTATGCTTCTTATGCATGTATGATGGAGGGATTAAGGGGAGGGTCCTCACATCAGATGAGGGTAAGATTCTCGCAGATCTTCCTCCTCCCACGTAGCTTCTTTTTCTGTATGATGCTTCTACTGAACTTTGCAAAACTTTGTAGTAGCCCTTCTGAAGTAACACTCTTCTATCTCAAGGATCTTGATAGGACGTTCTTCATATGTTAGATCAGGTTGCAGAGGAATGTCTAGATCTGGCACAGCTTGAGAGGGATCTCTGAGACATGCTCTAAGTTGAGAAACATGGAAGACATTATGGCATTATGGATTCTGGACAATTGAGGAGGTAACTCCAATTGATAAGCAGAAGCTCCTTTCTGTTCCAGAATCTTAAATGGTTCGACATATCAAGGGATGACTTTTCCTTTTACTCCAAACCGGTGTACTCCTTTCATTGGGGATATTTTTAAGTACACGTACTCACCGGATTGGAATTTTAACTCCTGTCTACGCTTATCAGCGTAGCTCTTTTGCCTACTTTGAGCAGTTCTTAGCCTTTCTTAAATAATCTTAATTTTCTTGTCATTCTGACGAATAAGCTCTGATCCCATTAGTGATTTCTCTCCCACTTCATACCAACAAATTGGGGACCTGCACCTTCTACCATATAAAGCTTCATATGTGCCCATTTGAATACTCGATTGGTAGCTATTGTTATATGCAAACTCCGCAAGATGGAGGAGGTATTTGTCCCAACTTTCTTTAAAATTCAGCACACAGGCTCTTAACATATCCTCTAAAATTTTTATTCACCGTTTCAATTTGTCCATCAGTCTGAGGGTGATAAGCAGTGCTGAATTTCAACTTGGTTCCTAAGGCAGTTTGCAAACTTCCCCAAAAACTTGAGGTAAATATTGAACCTCTATCTGATGTAATGGTTTTTGGGACTCCATGGAGTGTGACTATCCTTTCAATATAAATCTCGGCCAACCTATGAGCTGAATATTTCTGATTAATGGCCAGAAAATGAGCAGACTTGGTGAATCTGTCCACTATGACACATATATCATCCTTTTTAGCTTGAGTTCTAGGTAGGCCGGTGATAAAGTCCATACAGACATCCTCCCATTTCCACTTAGGGACTTGGAGAGTCTGAAGCAAGCTTGCAGGAGGCTGATGTTCTGCTTTAACCTTTTGGCAGGTGTCACACTTACTCACATACTCTGCAATCTCTTTCTTCATTCCACTCCACCAAAAGTGTTCTTTTAGATCCTTATACATCTTAGTGTTCTCAGGATGAATGGAATACAGAGTGTCATGAGCTTCTTTAAGGATGATGGTTCTAATCTCTGTATCCTTGGGAACACAAATACGATTATGTAATCTAAGGCTTCCCTCTTTATCCAAGTTGAACTCAGATGGCTTACCAAACTTAATCCTCTGGGTTTCTTCCAAAATAAAACATCTGTTGATTGCTTTTCTTTAATCTAATCCAAGAGAGTTGATTGGATAGGTAGGGCAAATAACATAGCAGCAGATGAGGATATGACAAAGCTAATTTCTATTTTAGCCAATTCCTTAATTAGCTCAGGCATGAAGCTTTGGATGGTCAGGCTATTACATTGAGCCTTTCTACTTAATGCATCAGCTACCACATTAGCTTTTCCTGGGTGGTAGTTGATTGAGAGGTTATAGTCTTTGATGAGCTCTAACTATCTGCGTTGCCTCATATTTAACTCCTTTTTGTTTGAAAATGTACTTGAGGCTTTTATGAACACTGTATACGATGCACTTGGCTCCATACAGGTAGTGTCTCCATAATTTCAATGCAAACACTACAGCTCCCAATTCTAGATCATAAGTTGGGTAATTGACTTCATGGGGGTGTAATTGCCTCGAAGCATAGGCAATTACCTTCTCATTTTACATCAAAACACATCCTAAACCTGATTTAGATGCATCACAATAGATCACATACTCAAACACCTTCTTCTGGTAAGGCTAAGATAGGAGTGGAGGTTAAGGACTGTTTGAGCTTTTGAATATGCTTCCACTTTCTTACATGAATACCTAGTATTCTTTTGCAAAATACAAACGAATATTTTATACTTTTGCAACTTTGTCGGACTACCTGATAAAATGACTTGTTAAATTGCGATAATCCTATTGCATGTTGAACTCATATGACTGATTAATCATTGTTATATATATGTTGTATGCAGTATATGCTTTTGTGTGATATCTAACAAAAAATATTCGGTACCATATTGATTCTGCTTGTATTTGCTTTGAATTTGTGACCGATATTATCCACATTGTATTCGTATCCGGCACTGTCCGTATCCGACTCCGAGCCTGACAAAAATGGTTTATGATACGGAAAGAGCGGTATCCAACAGAATCCGAGCCGATTACACCCTTAGGTAGAACTTCCGATAGCCAGCCAGTGATAATAACGTATCCTTCAACATGATCTAAGACCTAAAAATCATGACCATAGTGCTTATAAACATTTAACGTTCTTAAATAATTTTAAGAGGGTTAGTAGAAACCATGAACACAGAAAATTCATCGAGTAAACACCATAATATAAAGCATATCTAAAGCCACAGACACTGAGTAAATAAATATTATTGGCATGCCGGAGTCACCTTCAGTGGCTTCTTGAGTGGTGAGCCTGCCGCTGCCATGCCTCCTGCTTTAACGTTCTTGGCACGGTTCACTGAGGGGGATGGAAACCGCTACGGAGTTGACACCTTCTTCGACACAGAGGGTGACCTTTGCTTCCCTAGTTCCTCCACCTTCCATCCTATCTTCTTTCCCTTCCTGCAGAAACCACCATTGTCAGCACCTCAAGCAACAATAACTACAATCCTCTAAACATCGCTTTGCACTGTAGTGCCAAGCAAGTTACATTGGGCTTGGGGACACTTTTCCACTGTTTCTTGCTTTGCCACATCCTTCACAACAACCCGATCACCGGCGGCACTGTCACATGCTACCTTCTCTACCGCATCACTCCCATTCCTGCACAAATGAAAATGTCAAGGGCCTGAAATCACCATTCCCAGAAGCACATTCCCTTATTGCGTCAGTGAGATAAGAATTACATTGGGCTTGGGCTCAATTCTCCCCATGGTCTCTGAGACAGGCTGGCTGCTACCGCCGCTGGCCATCCGCTTGAGCTCATTGTAGAACTCCGATATCTGCCCAAGTATATCCTTCCCGGAGAAGAGGTTCCTCGCCGAGAGAGGTTCCTCTCCGATATTGTGGCACTAATCACTATCTCATCATTAACTCTAAATGGAGCCATGTGGATGATGTTTCTTGCTTTAACTGGTTGTACTTCATAAACGTAATAACATAATGAATCTCACAGTTCTAGTGCCAGAAGACCTTTCAGTCTTTTACTAATGTTGTGAATCCCAATTATATGCATGTCATTTCAAGTTAAGTGCGCAGTGATCTAATTACTGTAACAACTGACTTTTCTTTAGGAAAAGGGGACACCTAATAAGGATCTGGAGAACAGCAGAGATGCTAAGAGGCAGGGAGCTCCAGTAGCATATTTTGGTTCTTGAAGCCAGCAAAATAATCAGAAGCTTTAACGAGCAACACTTTATGTAGTTGGAATCCATTACTTCATTCAATTTGAAACACTCCCAATTCCTATTTGATTGATTCATTTGATGGACATTCTGTCAGGAAAATAAACCGCAAGCATATGTATAGTTACCAGTAGAATTCGAGATATAGCAAAATGTTATTGTTCTTCTGCTACTTGGTTGTTTGACCAAACCAAAGAGATACTGCAATTTTCCTTGATATCCGCCCCACCTCCTGAGATGATACAACTGAATGCCTTATTTTGAATGCTGTTCTTATACTTCTACGTTGTTGTTCAAAGAAACTGAAGCGAATTATATCCGTCTCCTGGGGTGGTACAACTTTTCAGTTCCTTATTTCCAATTTGTTGAGATTTCCAATTGAACGAAGAAAGACTTTATTCTTCATTGAGATTGCCAAAGAAAGTCTTTCTTCGTCACCGAGCTGCCTCTTAGCACATGCAAACTGTCTAGGGAAATATCACAAGCAGGAATTCTCAATTCTGTTCCAGAACGTGCAATGTAAATTTCTATTCTTCAGCTGTTTTTGCGGACTCTCAGCTGGTATTTGACACTTGACAGGCTTGATTTGCATTGAGATGTTTCATGGTCTTCGATTGCTTTGTTAATCAGGAGGAGACACAATTGAAAGCATTTGATTTTGTTTGCATGAGTATTTTTCTGATCCTCCACGAGTAATGTTAATCAGGAAGAGGCACATTTCGACTTAGTCTCCGGAATGGTCAAAGGATATTATGATCTAAGCTGAGGGGTAAATTACAAGCAAATGAGAACTATTTTACCCACAAACTGAAAATGACGTGTGATTGGATGTTTATTGATTCCTTATGTTTGACAACGAGATGTCTACTGTAGGTACCCAAAAGGTTTACCATTTTTTAGTACCAGATCATTTAGATCTTCTAACAAGTGGCAGTAAACAACTAAGGACTGAAGCTGTGCTGCGTTACTGCGTACAACACGATGATTTGCCCACTTGTGTAGAAACTCCAAACATGCTAGGGATTATTAAGTGCACGGTGGGGAAAAATACATAAATTGCATACATGTGTATCGTAGACACTCGTATTCCAAACGCGAGTACATTCCAAATGCGAGTACCTAGTGCATGTGTTTGTTGATGCAAACTACGCGTAACCAAATATAACTGTAACATATAGGTTAATTGTAGCTTTTCACCTGTGTATTCGAGAGCATTCAATCCACATAGAATGGGCTGACGATTACCTTAGGGGTTTTCTAGCCAACAATCATCTAACTGCCTAATGTTAACATAATAAGGAACTTGATAGTTCCGATCTAACTATAAAACTAAGCACGGGTCAGTTAACCAAATAGTAGCAAGGATATATCATTAATGAGAACTCAGGGTCTTATATGGCAATGCTAATACAGGAGCAGAAATCGTAATGCAATATTGATGTGGGAAAGATAGAAGTTATAATACATATGAAAGCCGAGACTAGAGCCACTATCACCTTCTTGTTGTCACTATCCATCGGATTCGCATCCTTTCTAGTTAAACATACAAATATCCTAAACAATTATGTGTTGTTCATAGAATCTGTACCCTCTCTAATCTTATTCATAAATTCACATGAAAGGATCAACTAATATATCTAATCACCACGACTAAATAGACAGCTAGCATGCAACATTATTAAAAGCGTGAGCATTAAAACATTGTACAATGAAACAATCATCCACAACATAGATGCATATGTAAATCAAACCACCATAGCAATGTCTTAACAGAGTAATGCTTAAAACCAAGAAGTTGCAAAGACCGCGAATCTCGGCAGCCTTTCCGATGTAGATGCTTGGATCCCAGCTCTAATTGGAATCCTCCCTAATTAGATAATTATTAGAGCCCTATCTAATCTAGACCTAACTCTTGGAAAACATAGCTTCATCCTCACCGAAGCGATAGAGGTACAACTCGAAGATTGGATGCTTTAGAGGGCACCTTCTGGGGTCCTCAAAACTGGGATTTGAATCATTCAAAGCTCATGAAAAGGATCGTCCAAACCTGTCGATTTACTAGCTCAGTAACAGACTTTTTCAAATGAGTGGATTCGACCTGAAAAGTTGTGTTTCCTATAATACAATACTTTTACATGTATATCTCGAATATAATCCTAACAACATGAAATGGTGATGTGAGTATAAAATACATGTAAAAATAGCATCAACGGTGTTCCATAAACTACAAACTACAAAGTGTATCTCGATAGATCGATCAAATCCTTAGCACCAACCTTTTTATAAATCATATCAAAGCCTTCTCAAAAAAGAGTTAGACCCGGCTTAGAAAGCGAGAGTTTTTCTGTATTCTTTTAGTGGATGAATTTTTTTCCATAAATTCCATGGCTTTTGCTGATCCCAGCCAAAATGATTGATGATAACTTGAACTTGACAGATACTTCATATCCTTTCCAATGCAATTACTCCAATCTTAATTTTCTCAGGAAGATAGTCTAAAAAAATATATCTCAGGAAGATGTGCTCGTCAACTAACGGATATTGGGCTATCAAATCGCCGGAGCCAGACGAGTATTGGGCTCTTGTCGGACCCGAACACCACTCCTCCAAGATCCGCTCCGACCGGTCGTGGTTGTGTGCTCGACTGCTCGTCCGTGATCTCAAGATTCTCTCACGTTTGTTCGAGGCAATGTGACAGTTTCCTTTCCGCCTCCCAATTTCTGGATCAAAGAGCCGATTCGAGTTCTGCACCCGGAAATGCGCCTGTCTTCTCCTTTTTCCCTGTTCTTTCCCCATTCCGTAGGCGTTGCTCGGATTCTTTTATGTCAAAATCGCATCTTCTTTTATTAGTGTTTTATGGGGGTCAATTCTATGGATTATGGCGTGCCCGTGAATTCTTGCTACTAAATCCCTTGTTCCTTGAGTTGATTGGCTCTTGAGTTTCTTGGGTTCAAGAACACTCCATAGGTGCCTCCTTTTTCGTCAGTTTCGTGCTGCTTAAGCGCTTGGACTCAAACATATGTGTTTCTGATCCAACTCGCATCGATTTCATTGTATTTGCGGTTGTTATGGCGAGAAGTGCAATATTCAGATGGTAGTTTGACAATGCTCCCAATCCGTTCGACGAAATGCCCATGGTGTTCGTGGGCGCGGCTGGCGCCTGGCGCGCTCGTGACCGCCGTTCATGTGTTTATGGTGCCAATCCTCCCTTCCTCACTCGATTACTTCGGTGCTCGACGCACCATCGGCCGGCCAAGTAACGTGCTCCGGCCGTTGGGAGGTGGACTCTCAGGGACAGTTTCCTTCTGATTCGTATGGTGAGGTGACTATTCCGTTGCGCACCATGGAAGGCTGAAATTGAGAGGTAGCTGGCTTGCTGGGTGCCATACTGCCATGCCTACTCATCAGCTGTCAGTGTCACTGAAGTATGCATTTACCTTTGTCAATGACCGTTGCACTTTGCTTTAGCTTGCTTTGGGTTAATTTGGTTGTTCTTTTTGAACAGGTTATAGGCGCAAAGCGGTGCGCAGTGGACACGGTGTTTGCAACTATGAGCTGGGGGAATGCAGATGCTTTCATGGATTATGGATATGCGGTTAGTCTTGATTTGTCAGGTCGATTAATGTTGGTAGTCTTGTTCACTTTCGAATTTTTTATCACATTGCATTTTCATATGGGATTTGTATCTCTAAAAATTTAATGGTTCTTAGGACCTGAAAGGACTTGTAGTTAAGATAAAGATGAACGAAAAAAAACGATAAAGAGGATATTTCATAGAGTTGGAAAGCATGAAAGACTAACTGTGGATGTTTATATTGGATATAATAAATTTTACAGATATGAAATATCTCAAGAACCATATACACCTGCGAGTAGGCTTATGTCATCCTTGATCTATAGCTTAAGGTTGAGATTATTATGCATTCCTGCAAGAATATAGAACATTCAGTTTGGATGTGCATGAATGAATGACTATAGAAATGCAATATTAGCCATTAGATTCTCAAGTATTAAACCTGCTCTGCTGTAACCATATTATCAGATATGATGTAATGGGGACTGAACTAGTTCAAGAATTAGCTACTGATTTTTTTTATTAAATTATTATTATGTTTCTTATCTACTTTTGTGGATTGCTATTAGTCATTGCATGTTCATTTTATTGGTACTGGCTTACAGAAACTAACTCTTTTGTTTCAAAACTCAAGAAGGAACATATGTACTACGCACTACGCGAGGCATTTGTACTGTACTACTGTTCCCTTCCTCATTGATTTTTGTTGTTCTCATGCTTCCCCTAGTAACATCTTAATTTTATAGCTGTATTCCTGATCACGACAAAAAGTAACCATATGGCTTCATTGATACAGGAAAAGGATGTGATGAGCTTCTGAAACTGGAATGTAGCCTCCCAAGTTCCCCAGAATGGCCTGTAGGACGATGGATTGTTTCCATATGTCCAGCCTGGTGTGACACGACCAGGGCAATGTGCTTTTGTGGACCAGGAACAACAAAATACCCAGATCGTCCTGTCACAGAAAGCTTGTTGCTTTAACACAGCGTAAGAGTATCATTGATACTTATTTTGATTCTGTGTTTTGCTTGCAAACAATGTAAGAGTATCATTGATACTTTAGTATTATCGAACTTCTCTAGTTCATCTTTCTATCTCACCTGCCAAACCTGATGACCCAAAGCTTACTGATTGGAAAACACATGATCCTGATGTATTCACAACAAACAGCAGTAAGCCAGGATGGTGCAATGTGGACCCTGAGGATGCATATTCTTCCAAAGTTCAGTTTAAAGAAGAATATGATTGCAAATATGACGGACTCTGGGGGCAGTTTTGTGAGACACGTGTTGAATGCAGCTGTATTAACCAGTGCTCTGGACATGGACATTGCCATGGTGGTTTCTGTCAGGTATGATTCAGACAAAATTGTTCAGCCAAAGTTGTGGAACTGAAAATGTGGTGACACACTGTTTTGTATTTGTCGCTGTCTTAAGCTATAACCTAATTGAAGATTTCTTTCAGTGTAACAGTTGATATTTTGGGATTGATTGAAGCACCCCATCGGCATATTCACTTGCATATGACTGGCCCTTATGGCTCCAACCACCAACGAATTTTCCAGACCTAAAAATGTAGGCAATAGGCCCATCAATGTTAAGGCTGTTGTTAAGAAGAAAAGACCACTTTTATATGTCTACGATTTGCCAGCTGAGTTCGACAGTCATCTTCTTGAAGTCTATATCATAAGTTTTGTTCCCTATATCCTCAAAGGTATTCTGCAGCTTCGAGATCACAGGTTATTTTCTATTTCAGGGACAACAATTCAAGTTAAGAGTGTGAACAGAATATAAGATGACAAGAACAGAACTATATGGACCAAGCAACTATATGGTGCTCAGTTTTGCTAACCTAGTCAACTGGCAGCATATGCTAAATGTTGGTTGTTCCATGTTAACAGTAACATCAATTGTGCATTTGTGCTTATCAGGGCACAAGCAGATCTGACCAATCTTTAATTTTCCATGTAGAAGGCACTCCCCTCACCGCATGCTAAATGGGGAGGAAGCTGATTATTTCTATGTGCCAGTCCTTGACTTGTGTCTAACAACTAGATCTGATGATGCCCCACATCTGCTGATGCCGGTAACAATTATCATCCAGATGTTGTACTCTTAACTGTCGGTGTTCTCCTTCATTGATTGGAGTTTTAATTTTAGAAGGACAAGAGTTACCATACTCTGGAGTACTACAGAATGGCTTATGATCACATAGCTCAGCGATATACTTGCTGGAACCACACTTCTGGAAGAGACCATATCTGGGTGGGTATTATGTTTAGATGAAATTAATAGTATAATGATTCTTGAATTCGTCTGGCATAGTCATAACTGATTGTATTTCAGGTCATTCAAAAAATAACCGATAGTATTTCAACTTACGGGAAAACAGTTCTTTTCATGGGATGAAGATGCCTATTGTGCTCCAAAAGAGATGGAACATTATGATGCTCGTCCACTGGGGAAACACTAACACAAAACATGAGAATTCAACGACTGCTTATTGGGCAGACAACTGGGGTTATATTCCTTCGGATAGAAGAGGCAACCGTCCATGTTTTGATCGGAGAAAGGATCCTGTACTGCCAGCACAGAAGCAACCTGACCCAGGGGCCATCTGGTTAAAACAATGAGCAAGGTATGTGAGGACTTATAGACATATCTTTGAACTACCTATATTGTTTAGAGCCTTACTATACAATTTTTGCAGGCTAAGGAGCAAGCGTACAACACTACTCTATTTCAATGCTAATCTAGAACCAGCCTATAAAGAGGGCCACCCTGAAGACACATATGTATCTATATATGTATATGTCTGCCTAAATCTAAGACAAGATTGTATCTCAATCTGCTTCCACTGCATAATTCAGGTATAACATGGGGATTCGGCAAAAGCTGGCAGCTGAATTCGGTTCCACACCAACAAACAGGGGAAGCTTGGAAGGCAGCATACAGCCAATGTGACAGTTACCTTTTTACGATCTGAGAAGTATGACGAGGAGCTGGCAAGCTCTATTTTCTGTGGTGTCCTGCCAGGGGATGGCTGGAGTGGGCGCATGGAAGACAGCATGCTTCAAGGATGCATTCCCGTCATAATTCAGGTGCTACAACATCATTTTCTTGTATTTCGATTCAAGGAAACCTGTAATGTGTATCTTGCAAGACTTAGTGACTTAGTGGCACAACACCTAATCATGTGACCTCTTACTCATACCTATCTTCTTTCTTGGCTTAAATTGTAGGATGGAATTTTTCTTCCCTATGAGAATATGCTTAATTACAAATTACAACAGTTTTGTAGTCTGCGTACAAGAAGATGACATCCCAAACCTCATCCTTCGAGAATGTGTGTACTATCTTTCTTTTTCTTTTTTACAGAACCTGTGCAGCATACTTACTATTTCATCTCACCAGGGAATAAACGAAACACAAATAGAGTTTATGTTAGGTAATGTGCTCCAGATGTGGCAGAGGTTTTTTTTATCGTGACTATATTTCTAGAGGCACAGAGGCAGAAAAGATTGTTCTCTGAAGAGGCACCCTGGTCAGTTGAGGTGTCAAAACTAGATGATGATGTCTTTGCCACTTTCATACAGGTAACTTTTGAAAAATCTAAGTAAAGTTGCTCCACTGTGCTGTAATTTAGCATAGTTAGCATCTGCTATGTGGTAGGGTTAAAACAATATTTGCATTTTCAGTAGCAAAGCAATGTACACTGCATGCTTGCATTGCTGAATCATATATGTAACTAGTCCATGTGTCTTAGCTTTTACATTTCACCTTAGAATTAACTGCCGTTTTGTTGTCATTTCCTATTTGCTGAGGACGAATGCTTTAACAGGTATTGCATTATGAATTATATATACAATGACCCTTGGCGGCATATACTACTGCACAACCTCTTATCACAGACGGTTCGAAAAGATTATCACAGACGGTTTTCTGAACCATCTGTATCAAAGTGTTAGTGATGATAAAGGTCATCACAGACGGTTTTGTAACCGTCAGTGAAAAACCCATCCCAAACGGTTCCAAACTGGAACTATCTATGATGATCACTCATCCCACTGTGATGAGCTTTGCATCCTAGACGGAACCGTCTGGGATGTAGATTTTCCATTTTTTACTTAATTTTGTTTTATTGGCTAGCCTCAGGAAATGCTAGCTATGCCTTCTGAAAGAAAAGACAAAATACAAAATATAGAGCATCACCAACATTATTATGACATATATTTTAGAAATGAGCTTCGATCACATATCAACATACAACACATCCATTTTAGAAATCAACTCTGATCGCACATTACAATGTACGGCGCATCCATTTAAGAAATCAACTCACATATATAAAAACAATTGAATTGAGAACTACAACTCACAAATTCACAGCACAAGATTCACAAATTAGTAGAAACGGTATTTAACAAATTCACAACTCTTTAGGCGAGGCTTGAGTGGTGTTCGCCTTTTGGATTAATGACCTCACGCATCAAGAAGGTACAGAGTTGTCCTCGAATACCTGGCATGTCAGCCTGTTCCAACGCAGATTCAGCGCATCCCAAGCTTGTGATGGGAAGAGTAAAGTCTTGCGTGTATATAAATTAATAAGTAGAAAAATTGTTGCAAGATCGACAAACCTCTATAACATTGGTCGTCTTTGAACCAATAAAGAGTTCCATGTTGTGGCAAACGTAGAATCTACATTGATTAGTGCCCTTTGGTTGTTAGTGGCACTGCCAAAATATAATAGGTTAATTAGTTCGTACTAGCGGATACCGAAAACTTATAAATATGCTTTAGCATCGCTGGGTTCTTCCTATGTGGACCATCGCATCGTTTGTAAACGTCGAACGTCGTGTCGAGTAAATCTCTGATAGGCTTCAAGTTGTGGGTGTCGCCCTTTTTAGAATCAAGGTAAATTACTCGGTTCTGTCTTGGTATAATTACGAGTAGAACCCAGTAAAATCTATACAGCCATGTCACCATGGTCATTCAACCTAACTTCAAACTGCGTTATATAGTACAAAGCAACAAATATAGCAACTGGATGAAGCACTTACCTCAGGTTGTGGGGTAAAAGTATGAATTTTTTGTCCCATTGAGCCAGCAATACTTTTCCACGTACTCGTGGACAACATCTAAATTTTCGTCCATGGTTTGCTTGGACACCATGTGTGGGTCGAGGAAACCCACCGGTTGTTTCCTTCTGCTTTCATTATCATGTATCTACATATATAGAATCAAGGATCATATATGTATCTGACATTTATCGGTACGACACGAATGTACACTGTGATTGTAGACACTTACAATGTCCAGCATCTCATGAGTTATACGTCGAGCGCGTTGAGGTTGTATAGTTCGAACAGGTCATTGAAGCCGACCACGAAACAACCATCCAAAAACTAGTGTAAGAAATGCTCCTCTTTGAAGTTGACCGAGATACTCGATGCACGTTGTGCCATCGGCTTGTTGCCTTGTTCCATACACCAATCTTACAATCTAAAGCAGGCTAATATGAGCGTCTCCTGGCGTTCTTTTGGTACGAACGGCTATCCCAGCTCGAATTGCCATGCTAACAAGGCAAACGGATAGTCATGGCTTGACGTGGTCATCCCTTTCGATTTACCCTTGTCGCCTCTTCGCCGTCTACCAAATGTCGTCTTCACAGGAAACGACTTGGCCCGAACTGCAGTATCAGCCTATACCTAACGGGATACGGTAGCCGATTTGGCAGGCTCCTTCGGTGCAGCATATGGCTCCAGTAGTGCTTGTAGCTTCGGCGCATGACGTGGCTCCGGTAGTGCTTGTAGCTTCGGTGCTCCTGAGTGAGCATCGAAGGAGATGTCCTTCTTGGGCCACTGGATGAATGTGCCGATGGCATCCCCTAGTGCGACGATCTCGTCATTTGGAGGGCATCTCCAGCATGACGACTTTGCAAATTTCATGTACACCATCGATATGAACCTTCGCATAGCCCGGCTCTAAAGTACAACCGTACACAAATGCCCCTACACCGGATGCATACGTGCGTCCCCAAGCAGTCTGCAGGGGAACAAAGCCATTGGCAAGCCTCACTTGTAGATTGCATGGCGTGACCACCTACATAAGGGTACATAAGTAATTAGCTAACACGTCTAATAGGTCTATTTAAGGAACATTGCAGACATGTTACCCGGGTGTCGTCAGGAGGAAATCTGGCTTCATCTACGTCCGTCTAAGGGGCAGACGCACAGCTGCTCCGACGGTTGGTTGGGCTAAATTGCGCCTGTGCTTCTTGGGCTTGCACGTTCCGTGCCTGCCTCTTCGCAGCCACTCTTTGATCCATCCTTTCCTTAAGGCTTCGTAGCTAACCATCAAACTACGCTCCGAGCCTTTCCTCAACCCTTTTCTCAATCGGGACTACTAGCCGTTCCTCGCGCTCGGTTTTGCTTCTCTTCCTACTCCGGTACGTGTCGAAGCCATGTGGTAATCCAATTTTTCAGGGAACAAAAACACCTAGACCTTGGGTACGACCCGAGTGCTCCTTATTTTCCAAAGCCGTTGAGAGTATATCTTTCTCTCTATCCGAAAAGAAAGAGCCCTGAGAAGATTCCGTGCTCAACGATATTAGGCATTGGGATATTTCCTCATCAGCGGGGTTTGCAAAGGACACGTCGCCTGAAGACGTGGGACGTGACCTCGCTCTTACCCAGTTTCGGGCACGCGGGTCCACGATCGAGTCAAACGGCACAATCGCACGACCTCCTTCTGGACTGCCTCGTCGTCCTTTCTCGTTCATTACACGATCTTGCCCGCGTACCCAGTTGAGCCGAGTCTTTGTGGGTGGGTGTTTTTTGACTGGATAGTCTTGTGCGCCGCACTTTCACACACGAACTCTTCCGCCGTCTTCAACTCAACAAATTGTCCCCAAACGTTTTCAGTGATGAACTCGTACTTTTGGAATGGTGTCATTTCCTTATTTACGTAATTAGTGATGAGGACGCTCTTAAAGTTCTTCCACGCCTTTCCCGCCACTAGCAACGCATACCGTCACAGTGCGGGCATGGCGTCTTGTGGAAGCTTGAACGACGCGAATATTTCTGTCACCAGGTTATCGCGCTCTTCATCTGTCAGCGTCTTCCATGATGGATAGGTGATAGGGACCCTTTTAAGCCCAACAATCCCGCACATGGTTCGGAAAGCTATCGCAGCCTTTGGAGGCGGAGTAGGGGCCCCATCGCGCGGATTGACCGTCGTGATGGTGTATCGGTTTTGAGGCCTTTTACTAAGCCCTCTTGGACCATGCCTCTGATTTCCTACGTAGGGCACCTCATCAGATCCATTTGGCGATGAGGAATGAGGGGACGCCATCTTATAATGAAGATCATAAAAGAGGCAAGTTGGTAAATCAACAAAGCCATAGAGGCTAATAGGAGAGGAAAGAAAGTAAATTTAAGCATTGTTTAGTACATTTGTAATTGTATGATGCAAGGTTAAGAGTAGGTAAGTTGAGAGAAGCAAATTTAAGAGAAGGTAAGTTAAGAGTTGTTTTGTACATACAAGGTTAAGAGAATCGATATTGCTTACAAGATCAATCAATATTGTTGAACAAAGTGCGATAATAAGAGCAAGATGTAAATTTGTTTGTGGTGCTCTCAGAAATCAGGCAAGTTTGAAGATTTTGAATCTTCAATCTCAATCACAAATGGGCTAAACAATCAATTAAGCAAATATGACCTTGAACCCTTACCACCTTATCATGCACATTAAAGAATTGAAATCTTAGCCAAACTATACAGCACGTAATCACAGATGTAATTTGAGCTTCGCTATTTTAGGCATTGGTTTACACAAGAGTGTCTACACTAATAAAATTAAATAAATTTAAAATTTTGAGTCGTTAGTTTTTTTTTATGTTTGTGGATTGTGAATGGTATTGTGTTTGAAGGGGTCATCCAACTAAATAAAAAGTTTAAACATTGCATAGTGTTATACCGGATCATGGAAGCCCATAGTGCTAAGACTACAGAAATAAAGTTTTAGAGCATGCAAGTCTACCGGTTCAAGACCAAACTCGCAAAATTAACCGTTATGATCATTACTTCACCCATTATCATCATCGAGCAATTAGAAGGCAGGAAGGTGGAGTTTCCATGACACAAACAGAAAATATACAAAATAAAAAAAAATTGGACTAGCTAAGAGATTCCACAAAAAGAGAAGCTATATGGCAGATGAAAATAATAACAGATCATAGAATAGCATGTTATAAACATAGAACATGTATGCACCTTTAATGCAATTTGTAGTTTTTGATTGAAGCGTAGTCTACTTTAAGCTATTTTCAACAGTGTATGTTAGTTGAATAACACAGCCTTAAATCCTTACAATGCCTATCACAGTCAAGTGAAGTTACAAAGTCTATTTTGGAACAGAAATCTATGAGAAGCCATTCAAATTTCAGAGCAACAATGGTGTAGGTTACATACTCTAAAGAAACGACATGCATATTTCCAACATTAATAACTTGAAGATGCACCCATTTCCAGCTAAATAAGCATTTGAACCCAAAGTAACTGCTACGAATTCTGCGAACCCACCCTATGTCTAAGCCGTAAGTTATCGAGTAGGGCATAAGGAGTACCGACCTGTTACGAACTAGGCGCAAATCGCGTCGATCGGCGGAGCTAGCGTTGTGCGGTGGAGGGCCAACAGAGGGAGGACGCCGCGTCGGGGGAAGGTCCAAGCAGCGGGGCCACAAACCGTCTGCGATGTGCCAGAGCATCTTCCCAGACGGTTTTCGTAAAAAACATTCAGTGATGACGTGTCTAATATAACCCATATAACCCCTTTTGTAGTAGTCTTGTTTCCTCCAAAACAAGGAAACTGGGTTGCTGATCTGCTCAATAGCATCCTGAAGCGATCAGCAGACATTGCAACTGTAAAGATTGTCTTAGGCATACTCTTGCTCCCTCTATCTCTATCTGAAAAAGTAATGGAATATACGTAGTTCGAGAAACGGATTTTATTACCTTCAGGATACATGAGATTAGAAATGGAAGGCATTGCAGTAGCACCTGTTTTCTTGCTCCAAAATTGATGTATAGGATACACTCCCTTTTCCTGTTCCCATGCCATCAATGCGAAGCAATGTTGATTTTACTGAGAATCCAATTTACTGTGTTATTTTTCTTTACTGAACAAAAACCAAAATTGTGACATGATTTGAATTCTGCATGAATCAATCGCATAGTATTCTTGAAAAAAAAAAGACATGACATCCAAATAACAACGGCAATGTGCACTGCTTAAAGAACTGATAACGATATACTGCTATGAATCATTTAGCAGTACTGCTGGAGTAGCTAAGGAGTAGACATGATGAGACGGGGGTAGGCTACACACAAAAATTTGTAGCGTTACCCGTATTGCTTTGCATTGGGATATAGAGTTGGTCAAATTAACAAACAGCAGACGGCGCGATCGAATATAAGCCTTCAAGGCGATCGATCGCAGGAGGGAGGGCTCAAGAATCATGAGTGCATGCAAACATGGACACATGCACCCGGTCCGACGACGTGGACGAGAAGCATGTGAAGGGCACGCTCGTGAGAGCCAAAAATTCTGAGGTGGATCTTTATACCTCGCATTCATACCTCTCTTATTACCGTGATTATGTAGTATGTACATCGACGTGCATGCCTCGCTAGCCGTACGTCCTCGGTGCATACATAGGCATGCACGGTACTCAAAATTCCATTTCTAGTTCTACAAATGCAAATTGTTACTAAGGAGTAGTAGGAAAAAGAAATACACGCAAGTATATATACATAGTCCATTAGTAGTACAATTAACTCTTCCGTTAAGCCATATAAATACACCCCACAATTGCATAACCAATCTGTTCTCGATTCACAAAAAAGAGAATGAAATTACATAAAAAAATGCAATTAAAAAACCAAATTAGAGAAGGAAATTTCGTTTGCAACAACGCATCGTGCACCCTAGAGATGCCAAACAGTCACGCGCCTCCGAGAACTCAACACACACAGGTCTGGAGAAGGCGCGACACCTTGCCAGCATGCGTTCTTCACGGCCGTGACAGCATTTAATCCCATGCAATGGAAGCAGCCGGATCACACCCCCGCGCGCTACTTATCCCGCGCCCTCAGCTCGTCGTCACACACACACTCCTCACCCCACTTCACTACACCCCCCACTTGGAAACGCTCACGTACACCTCCGCGCGCGCTTCCTAGCTAGCCAGTTCAAACTACTCCTAGCTACGCGCGTGTAACCAAGTAAGTTTACGCGAACTCCTCGCAGCTTCAGGGCCAGGCCATTCTCACGCTTGTTTTCCTGGATTCTGATACGATCGTGCGCGCAGGAGCTAGCTAGCGTGTGCTTGGATCGATGGAGAGCTACGGGCGGAAGGGGGCGTGGAAGAAGGGGCCGACCAGGGGGAAGGGCGGGCCGCAGAACGGGGCGTGCGAGTACCGCGGCGTGCGGCAGCGGACGTGGGGCAAGTGGGTGGCGGAGATCCGCGAGCCCAACAAGCGCACGCGCCTCTGGCTCGGCTCCTTCGCCACCGCCGAGGAGGCCGCGATCGCCTACGACGAGGCCGCGCGCAGGCTGTACGGGCCCGACGCCGTCCTCAACCTGCCGCACCTCCGAGCCGCCACCGCGCGCCAGCGGCTCAGGTGGCTCCCGGCCTCTGCCAGGGGCCCCGTGGCCGCCGTGCCCGCGTACGGCCTACTCAACCTCAACGCGCAGCACAACGTCCACGTCATACACCAGAGGCTGCAGGAGCTCAAGAACTCCTCCTCGTGGCCGACCAAGCCGCCGCGGACCCCTTCTCCTCCTCCCGCGTGCGCGCACCTCCCGCTTCTCCCCGCATCGCCTCCTTGCTCCACCGTGACCACCAACGTACCTGCTTTCACCGCTCTGCCGCCGCCCATGTCGTGCTTCCAAGCCCTGGAGCAGGCGATGGCCACGGCGGCGATGACCGCGGTCGAGAGAACACCGTGCGAGGGTGCGTGCTCCGCCGTCGTCGACAAACCCCAGCTCGACCTCAAGGAGTTCTTGCAGCAGATAGGCGTGCTCAAGGCGGACGAGGACCGCGCGGCCTGGAAGGAGGGCGTCCACGAGGACGTCGAGGTGGCGGACGCGTTTGGGTTCGGCGGCAACGGGGAGTTTGACTGGGACGCGCTCGCGGCGGACATGAGCGACATCTCAGGAGGCCACGGCGGCGCGGTGGGCGTCAACGGAGGGTTTCAGATAAACGATCTGTATGATGTTGACCAGTTCGGTTGCTTGCCCATCCCTGTTTGGGACATTTGATCTGAATCCATGCAGAAGCTTTGGTTAATTTCCTGCCTATCTGCATGCTGATGGGACCTTTGTGTAACGCATGAGCTTTAGCTTCCAAGTTCATGTAGTCTGATGGGTGATGAGTTTGACGTGAATTTTCATAAATATGCAATGAACTTCGATACTTGTTCTTTTTCCCAAAATAATCATTTAGTCTATACCCCTTTATAATACACCTAAATATCTTTTTCTACGTCCACTTCAAATAGTGCACCCCATTAGAGATGGTCCTACCTTCGTGCACCCAGCGAAACGTCCTCAGAAACTTGCCTCCATCAAAATTAACCTCTCAGATCTTTCCTCAGCTTTACTCACCCACATCCGATGGCTATTGTTTAGTGTGTCTAATCATCCATATGGCCCACAACAGATCTTCCCCCACCTCCAGCATCATCTCAAGGAAAAGGAAACAAATATCCTGAAATTAAGGAAAAGGAAATAAACGTTCTAGAAAAAGAAAAGATCATATATTACGTGCTGGGAAAAGAAAACCGAAAGACAGGGCACTATACTAGTATCTTTAAGTACACTTATAAACTTCATGTGAGTAATAATAGTTAAATAGCAAGCTGGCAAATTAAAGCAAGGGTCAATATCCAGTGTAAACCCGTGTAAGCTCTGTAAAAACCACATCTACAAGTTTTAAAAAAATTACCATACGCAGGAGAGGTGAGCTTCAATAACTCTGTAAAATTTTAAAACCAAACTCAACCGCATTTGAAAGATATGAAAAAGAAAAATTCAACCCAAAAAGTGATTTTTCACTGTTTAGCACTATTTATATGGCTGCTTGTCAATTTTAAATCTTTTAAATGCAATCGAGTTTAGTCTTAAAAATTTACAAGGTTGTAGAAGCTCACCTCCCTTATTTATGAGATTTTTTGAAAACTTATATATATATATATATATATATGTGATTTTTTACAGAATTTATACGGCAATGATGGTTTACAATGGATATGTCCCCCCAACACACACACACCAAGCAATGCAACCATACGAGTAACATATTCTGACTTGCTAACCCCGGGTCTCAGGTCCATGAGGAACCTGTCAAATCCGACCAAAATTGTCGCATAGCAACACATGTTAGCTGGCTTCCCAAACCATGTCACAATCATAATATACAGGTACGCAAAAAAATTCTTCTCCAGATAGCATCAGCACAAATAGTCAGCAAAGGAATGCAATCCCAGATTTATATCAGGCTTCCCACAGGGAAGTATTCATAATCAGTGCAAAATATACGATGAAGTTGTGACTAAACCACCAAAAAATTGGTGGAGTCAAAAGATAAATGTTACCAAGTAACCAAAGATACCATTGCATCCTTATGTTGATATCTTGGAAGTTTTTTTAGAACGATTATTGCAGGCATTACATCACGTCACCAGTAATAGCTACCATCGCAATGAAGGGAAATGCTGACAGATCAATGCTCACGGCCTAGTTAAAACTGCTTTTTTTGGTCCAATTGAAGACCAAATGAAGTCGCCTTTACTTATATATGAGAGCATCCCTCCCAGGTCCAACACCAATGTAGTGCACTGGAACACCAACAAGCTCTTCTATCCTCTCCACGTAACGGCGGGCAGCTTGGGGGAGCTCATTGCAACTTCGAACGGAAGAAATATCACTTTGCCACCCAGGAAGCACCTCATAATTGACCTGAAACACAAGACAAGGCACGTGAGAGAGACATCTAGTGTTACATAAAGTGTAAATTGTTACTGCCAAACTGGAGACACCATAAGTTTTCAAGACCAAGGACTTGGATCCATTACATTTTTAGAACTAAATTACATCTTACAATCAGAGAAAGAATGAACAAATTTTCCACAGAAAGATAAAGCCATTATCCAAGGATCTTACAGCTCAAGTAGCAGGCCATGGTAACACAATAAACAAAACTATGACACATAAAGCTTACTTGTACTTGCTCCAGGGTGTCAAGATCTGCTGGGAAGAATTGTAGTTTCTGTCCATCAATGTGGTTATAAGAAACACCCAGCTTAATTTCTGATAACCCAGACAGAACATCAAGTTTAGTCAGATTAAGAGATGAAAACCCATTGATCTCGCAGCAGTACTTAAGTGCAACAATGTCAAGCCAGCCACAACGTCTTGGGCGACCTGTTGTCGTCCCAAACTCCATTCCAGCATTCCTAAGAAGATCACCTTCATCTCCAAATAGTTCAGTTGGGAAAGGACCAGAGCCAACCCTTGTCGTGTAAGCTTTTACCTACAAGTACAATATTTGGAATAAATAAGCACTATATCATAGAAAAAGGAGGGCTCAATTACACTAGTTTTAACTTACCACTCCAATCAGGTCACCAATACACCTTGGGGCAATCCCAAGGCCGGTGCATATTCCACCAGCGGAAGGGCTAGAAGAAGTCACAAATGGGTAAGTTCCAAAATCAATATCCAACATAGTTGCTTGACCACCTTCAACCAGAATTTTCTTCTTCTGTTGGATAGATTCATTTAATACATGAACAGTATCACCAATGAAGGGCTCCAAGCGCTCTGCAAATCTCTTGTACCTCTCAACCTCTTCCTTCAGCATGCTTTTGCTGTACTTGAACCCTTCAAACCTCAAAGCAGCATCCTTCAATAAGACATCAAGCTTATCCCCAAAAGTGTCCATGTGCCTTAGATCACAAACTCGCAGTCCGTTTCGAGTGACCTTGCTGGAATAACAAGGCCCAATGCCTCTCTTAGTCGTTCCTATAAAGGAATTTGCAAGCTCAGCTTCCCTAAGTCCATCTACAGCCTGATGCAGATCAAAGAGCAGATGTGCCCGATCAGAGACCAGTATTCTTCCATTGCAACTGACTCCATTGGACTCAAGACCATCAATTTCGTCAAAGAACCCTAAAACATGGATCACTGCTCCATTGCCAACAACACATAGTGTTCCTTCATGGAGAATACCAGATGGAACAAGATGAAGGGCAAATTTCTTGCCTTCAGAGTTGTAGATAGTGTGTCCAGCATTTGCTCCACCCTGATAACAAAGTAGGAACTCAGATAAATAGGCTACTAAGCTTAAGAGAAACGGCCAACTGATACTACATTCTAAGAATTTTATGTAAAGTGTATCCAAATTAACACTAGAAAATTCAATTACACAAACAGAGGTTAATCTTGACGATTCAAGAAACATTCATCACAGAAAAGCAAAGGAAATGGGAATCTAAACAAAACAAAGGAATGACAATAACTTAGCATATCAAACTCACAAAAATGCAGACATGACCTTCCAGAAACAGAAGTAATAGTACAAACTGCCAGTACATAGATTACTACAAGTAATAGACCAGTAGCCCATATACTGAAAAAATAAAACCAGGAGTTAAGGGTGTGTTTGGTTGGTGGGATGAGGTTGAATGGGATGGGATTGTCCTATACCATTTGGTTCTATTATTTTGAGTGAATGAAATGGTTCAGCATCTATAGGGAATATTCCTAAAATTTGTATCCCACCATCCAGGATGGGATAATAGTTCTATTCAAACAACCAAACACATGAATAACTTTTTTTTTGAACCATCTCATCCTATACCATTTGGTTCTATTGTTTTGAGTGAATGAAATGGTTCAACATCTATAGGGAATATTCCTCAAATTTGTATCCCACCATTCCGGATGGGATAGTTCCATTCAAACAACCAAATACATGAATGACTTTTTTCTTGAACATCTCATACATGTAGCACTTGGACAAGCAACCAAAAACACCCTAAACCACCAAAGAGGCCCAAATGCAAAAAAATGGCATAACCTCAAGCTTGAGTAAGTTAAGCAACTCAGATTCTTTATCCAGAGAAACATACAATCTTGCACATAGTATCACCACACATATACTTCTTGTGCAACAGAGCGTCATTATGGTTTTCTGCTAGATTCAGGAGCTACATGGATTATTAATCCAGCTGAATCTTAAACATCACCAAGAAGGTAATATTTTCTCCAGTGTCTACAAGCACGATTTATAACCAGATGTGAAAGCCATTCGTCTCGTTTACCATCTACTATAAATGCAAGTTATCAATCATCTTTACCTGCTGGCCCCAAAAGGTCATATATTTTAACAGTTCATTCTAGCAATCATGATCAAACATGCAGACCTTTTTGTTATCACCATCCCAAAGCTCCAGTCAACATCTAGGAATTGTAAAAATTCATCATCTACAACTCACTGTGACAAACCGGGGCATCTTTACTCTACTGTACACACTTCAGACAAACCAGGTTCTCTCTGCCATGCTTCCTAACCAAAGCAGCCACGAAATTAACACCTAAAGAAGGTGAATTCTACACACGATGACCCTACCGTCCGGATCAAGCATCAACACCAAAACAAACTCGATTCTCACGATCTCATCCGACGAACGTGCAAGATCAATTTTACCACTGAAACGCAGTAGTACCACCGAAGAAGGGATCAAGCATGGATTAGCACAACGGTCGAACTAAAGCAGAAAACAAAAGTGAGTCGCGTCTCGTCACCTGGCAACGCGCGACGATGTCGAAGCGGGGGGCGAGCACGTCGACGAGCTTGCCCTTGCCCTCGTCGCCCCACTGCGACCCCAGCACGCCGGCGACCTGGCTTAGAGCCGAGACCCTGTCCGCCGCGGCGTCCGCCTCCACAGCCGCAGCGGACACGGCGGCGGGGGCAGGGGGCCATCTCCGGGACAGGCGTACCGATGGCGCCGCTGGGGCAGCCGGGGAAAAAGATTCCCCCCGTCCGGCGGCGGCGGCGGCGGCGGGGTGGTTAAGAGTGGACAGCGACATGGTTCGAGGGTTTTAGGATTGTGGTCGCTGGTCGGTGTGAAAGAAACCATATAGAATATATAGATCGCTTTTTGGTGCATCAAATTAGACCCTTTTTCACACTGGACAGAGTTCGCGTGCAGGTGACTGCAGCTGGATCAATATTTACCACCGTCCGATCAAAGCAATAATGGTTCGAACCATAGAATAGCGGTTAGCTACCGTAGACGCTACTACCTCCGTTCTGGAAAATAAGGGACAGAAGAAATTTTAGAACAAATTATAGTTTCTACCAAAAGACTCTAATGCCCTTATTTAATACTGTATTTCTATTAATTGGCAGCATGCATGCATTAATTATCACGATTATAGAGAATGACTTGCCTCCTTTTTGTTTTGGAATATGTATGGTCGTATGTATCTACGTGCATCTGCATGCATGAGCACAATTTAAGAACATAATTTAAGAGGGAAGAGCTCTCAATCCCTAATATTTGAGGATACAATTTGAACGCTTCTCTCCCTTATTTTTAAGGACGGAGGTAGTACATTACATTATGAACAATCACTTCAGGAAATTTAGGCTGCTAAAGTAAAGACCGCATCGGATTTGGTTGATTCAGACTAGGACACGTGACCGTTGATTCATCTTCCTCCTGTTCCGTTTCGTCGACAACATAACCATGCGGCGCTGGTTACGTTGCGGTCCCGACGGGGAGAGATTTGGGCGATCCGAATCAATTAAATTCACCATTTCGTCATAAAAAGTCGATTCAATTTAGTGCCATAGTTCCATGTTAGTTCCGTCTGGCTTCTGCTGTTTGAGCAGCTCGGTGGCGCGGACAGCGCGAACTTGTTGGTGCTCAACTGCTGCATGTGCGGCGACGCCGGCGAAAGCATGCAGATGTGGTCGGTCAAGTTGTTGTGTTGTTGACGTGAGTTAATAGGAATGTTAATGGGATGGGGCTTTAAGATTAGCGCATCCATGTGTCATAGTTGGGATATATAGGGTCCAACTTGATATATATATATATATATATATATATATATATATATATATATATATATATATAATAGTTTGTCTCTAAGGATTCTAACTCATCCGACACAACATTTCTAATAATTCATCTCTAAAATCATTTCTTTTCATCACATTTTCCCCCTCACACTCCATCACCTTTTGC
Source organism: Otatea glauca (assembly GCA_036346275.1). NCBI lineage: Eukaryota > Viridiplantae > Streptophyta > Magnoliopsida > Poales > Poaceae > Otatea > Otatea glauca. The sequence goes on along the minus strand of CM070722.1, from coordinate 53,822,203 downwards.
ATTGGTTTATGTGATCAGGTTGTCTCTTGCATAAGAGACATTATTGTCGACGATCAAGACCGTCGACCGCAGAAGAAGGGAGGAAGGATCGTGCAAAGGGGCGAGGCCCAGAGTTGCGTTCGTCCGAGAAGAAGCACGAGCAAACAGGGGACACGAAGTCTATACTGGTTCAAGCCCCCTAGGTCGGGTAACAGCTCTACTCCAGTCTTGCCCGCAGGCGAAAGAGAACTAAAGGCTCCTCTAGGGAGGAGTACAAGGGGAGCTCGTCCTCGGGATCGCCCGGGAGCGGTGATCCAGGAGAGCTCGATGAATAGGGGGTGTACAAGTCTTACTGTCGGTTCCTCTTGTCCTCTTTTTTCTCTCCCCTCAAAGGAGAGCCCCGCCTCCTTTATACAAATAGGTAGAGGCGGGTTACATGGAGAATTGGGAGAGGAAGGGTGGAGACTGCCCTAGGAACCCCGGTCCTCCGTCTTGATGATGGTCGCCGCCCTGCTTTCGCCACACCGGTTGGTAGACTCACCGAGCGAGTAGTCTGCTGTTTTCTTGGGAAACATCGTACACGCCCTCTGTGGACTGTCGGATGCCGACGTTGCAATGCGTGGTCTGGCTCGCCTCGGAGAGGCGTACCCTCATCTGCAGCGTGGATCGGACGATGGGACCGGAACTCTGACTTTGGCAACCTTCGCACTGCCTAGGGAAGGAGCGACCTGCTCCCGTGTGGTCACTTCAAACGGTCGTGGTCACAGGGCACGTGGCTAGTGGTCGGCGGAGGGTCCGATACCTGGCCTTTGGTGGGGATCTCCTCAGACTGGTCGGAGGTCGGGGGAGTCCGACCCGCGAGTGAGGTCGGACGCCCTACTTGGTCGGGACGAGCTCGGAGCAGTCGGTTAGGTCGGGGGATGAGTGTCCTTCGTGGCCTCGCGGGGCCTTTGGTCGGAGGCGGGCTTGGAGCAGTCCGGTCATTACTTCGGGCCGCCGAGGTCAGGGGAGGACCGCTTAAGGCCCCCCGGGGGTACAGACATGTGTCAGGATGTTTGATCCCCGACAATTATATTCTCTTTTCTCACCTTCTCTCCCCTCCATGTAGTATTTTGATAACATGGTATAGCTAAGAGAAAGCTGAAATAGCACTATTGAAGATGCCCTAATATATTCTATAGGATCTTCTTTTTCCGTGGAGACCGGCGGGGCAACAAAATAAGAATATCAAGATAGTGTTGGTGCTTCATGGTCGCATACGTTCCAATTTACTTTTGTTAGTATATATATTTGTAAGTACAACGATAACTCCGTAGCAACGTATAGAACATATTGTTCATAATCCGTACGGGCCTAATAGATTGACGAACATATTGAAATTTTAATTGACACAATAATGCTAGCTTACTGTACACATAAGTTCATCCAACTCGTCAAAACATCAACATATGAGAATGAACCAATGACGCGATATATAGTATTAATTCAGCATGCATGCCCTCATTGCAATACCTGTGATTCTAATAAAATCTACATGTGATTTACATCATATTCACTTCTTTCAAAAAAAGAAAAATCACATCATATTCAAAAATATTTGGAGAGTGTACAGGGACGATAGATCCGATTGAAATAGGCTCTCTCCGTGGAATACGGCGCCAATGATTCCAATGCCTTCTTTCTCATATCAAGAGTGCTCGCCCATGCCTCTCGGTCGCACTAGTTCATGTTGGACATCATGTAAACAAGGTCATCGCCATGCATGCTCAGGGTAGGAACGTTCACTACCAGGTTCTTCAATGCTGAGCTCAGGTAAGCTAAGGCAAGCGGTTAGAATGGATCGGATTGTGGGCAGAGATGTGACGGACATGGCAGTACAACCCTTGCGCCAAAGTCATCTTGTTTCTATAATGGCCCACCACCCATCGATCAGGGACGTAGGAGGCCACCTCAATGTCGTCCAACTCTTGTCTGAATCGATTAGCGTATCTGAGTTGGTGAGGTCGTCCGGTGTTTCGAGGGACAACCTGTTTTATGCATGTTTCTATCCCAATGAGCTTGATCAAACCATTGCTGATGCAGTGACATCCCGAATCACCGGTGGGCAACTTGTGGGGTACTTGTCCCTATTGCCAGCTATCGGTTTGGGTAGCCTGATTTTTTTTTTATCTGGGAGGCAAGACCTCACCAGCTTGCCCTACTCGCCGACGTGGGCAGTGCGGATCTAGTCGTGATGCCATGTATGTTTTAGCATTTTAATTTTTTTTAAAAACGATATGAAATCACGTCTTAATAGGTTAAATTTGTCGAATTGATTCTGATTTCGGCGGTTTATAATTTTTAAAATCTTAGAACTATTTGCATTTTACTTTTAATAAATGTTAATTTCAAAAAATATATATATATATATATATTAGATTTATAATATTATAAAATTATTATATAAGACCGTAGATTAAGCCTTCGTACCATAGAAAATTTTCTGGGTCCGCGAAAGTGGGTAGCTCGGCGGCAATGCACATGAATACCGCAAGACGGGGGAAGGCGTTGGGGGCGAGGGGCTGGCGGAGGTGGGGTCCTCTGCCCGTCGTGGTCCCTCCATCTCCTCATCCGCTTATTGCACCCATCGTGGCCAAAAATAGGGCCATGCCGCTGCCTCTTCACCACTCCGGCTGCCGCGGCGCTTAGATGACTGCCATCGATGAGGTCCAGTTCAGCCACCCCAGCTCCACGGTAATTTGGTGTCCCTTTATGCGAATCCCTTTTTCTTTTTGTTGCTTCCTAATTTTTTCCCACGTGAGCAATTAAGGTTTGCTTCTTTTGATTTAAGGGAACAAGAGATCGATGAATGCTACACTCATATAGGTGCTATGCTAATTCGATGTTTGTTTAGTATAAACTTGCAGGAATTCATACCCACAGCCTATTCCTGGTCACATGTGCAATTAAGGTTTTCTTCTTTTCATTTAGGGGGATATCAAATCAAATTGATACTTGCTACTTGGCACACTCATAGTATAGTTGTTGTGCTGATTTGATGTTTTTTCTCTATAATCTTGCAGAGATTGATATCCACAGCTTATCTGTTCAAATTTTAAAAGCACGAAAATAATAAATAGTTCAAGTTTTATTCTCTTCCTTGTCTTTATGTACATTTCTCCCTTTATAATTCAGCAAACGCTAACTGTTGCTCTTGCTTTGATGCCTAGCTCCTTTGGTTCGGAGGTATTTTTTTTCACTTGGAACAGGGGGATCTTATGGATTGAAGGATAGACCTTATAGCAAAATATTATGGATTGAAGGATAAATCTTATAGCAGAATATTATGGATTTAAGGATAGACCTTTTAGCAGACCAGATTCAGGCTTTTGTGCTGATATTTTGAGTGCCACATGATGGTTGAAATTTGCTATTTTTTAGCTACTATCTTACCTCTAGCATAATGCATTGACAAGTGTTTACAGAGATCGTTTCAGGTAATGATGGTGTAGCCATGCAGCTGTATGGTGATTTACTCACTTCGTTTTCCTTCTTCTGAGTATACTCAGTGATATTACTTATTGATTAGTACTGCAGCCATTGTGGTTTTCTATTGGATTTGCCATGTACCTTTCTATTGAGTAGAACTGCATGATTCAATTTGGAATTTGGGCCAACAAATTGCATGTGTTTAGCTGTTGTGGAATGGGCCGAATGTTGCAGAGATCAGAATTCTTGTCAGGCAGTAGAGATATACCTTTTCATAGATATCCTTATTTGATTACTGTAACATGCATCTCTTTGTCGTTTTATAAGCATGAATTTTTTACCCAACTTAGCCTCTCTTCAAATATACTTCTGTTGTTATCTCTTTCATCGTGCCAACTATGTGCTTTCACCTAAATCAGATGTAAATATGTTACGCTTACAAAGGTACTAAGTTCTAACTAAATTTTTTTGTGCTCCATGTTATGTAGTTGGTGTTGAATATATTGGCCTGCAAATGCCCATTGATTTCCCGGCTAGAATCATGGATGATTTGGCCAAAAGACTAAAATAGCAGCCAGTCAGATAGAAGCTACTGCTGCAGCAAACAGCCCCAATGAAGAGGTTGGGTGTATTATGTTTTCCATTAATTTTAGGATGTGGATGTTGGTGGGAAGGCTAAAGGTTAGCTAAAGAAACAGGGGGCTACTTTTATTTACAAAAGTTAAATTGGTCCTTATCGTTTGCTTTCTCTCACAATTCTATATGTTTTACTGGTTTGCCATTCTCAGTATTATGATGGATACAGACATTTGCTTTGATAACTGATTTTTACAGCCTACATGTCTGCAAACCAGTGTTCCCCTTGCTAGTTTTTGCTGTCATGACCTAGCCTGCTTGCCCCCATTACTGCAATGCAGGCTGATGCAGGCCATAATATATGTTTGTGACAGATCCCCTTTGTGATATGGAGCATCAAGAGTTTCTAGTGATTCGATGCATACTCCCCCTAAAAAGGCGATGCGTATGCGGTTGCATAAACTTGACATCATAGGGTGATCAGTAGTGTCTTTTGTGACTATTGGCTTCATTATGTAACTGCTAACAATCAAAATTGTTATAGACCATTTTATGGGACAAGTGCACAGAGATATCTTCATGATCATCGACTGAAGCACAGAGATATGGGACAAGTGCAGTAGCATGCTAGCTTGCTTGAATGAAAGTTTTTTTTCTTTGTTCGTTTTTTTTTTGGTGTGAGTGTGGGTTCTTGATTACTGTCGAGTCAATGTGTAAACCGGGAATTGTTTGTTTGGTTCACGAGTATTTCCCATCAAATGCACTCTGAAAATTCATTCTCTTGTTTTGAGATAACTCTGCTTCCTTGCTCACAGCAGAAATTTTGGTATTCAATATGTACAAAGTATCCATCTATTGTTTCTAGTAGCGCATACTTGATTTCGGATTTCTGAGAGGGCATAGATAAGTTCAGAATGATCTTTTTTAACAAATCTGAGAAGTACCTGGCTGTCGGTCAAGGAAAATCACCTGTTTATTTATTCTGAACAAAATCTGATACTTACTTTGTAAAATCAGATAACAACGGTTTCAATATGACAGATAATCTTAGTTGTGAAAAGAAAGCTCTGCAAGTTCACAAACGTATGCAGTGCCCAGATCACCAGGTTCAGCTGATTGTAGAGAGCACTATTGTGTTGTTAGATTCTGCAAAACGATGATTTGGCACTATAATTTCTTGGTCATATTTCGTTTTCAAGCTGTCGGTCTCTTGATAAGCATTCTCCATCTCCTCGGCCAACAAGGCACGCTTCTGCTAAAAGGATAGAGATTGTTACGGGATGGCGGTCTTTGAAGTTTTTGGCACCTGTAAAGAAGCTATGTACTGTTTCCTTGTTCTAGCTCTGACAATTCTTGTGCTTCTACATGCATGCATTAATCATTCTGGAATCTAATAACTTGCTAGTGCCATTTGGTTGTATGCTAAGAAAAAGAATAACATGAGGTTGCTGCTGCTTCGTGCTAAGTGTTGGCTGCTGCATCAATCCCTAGCAGTGTGTGGTTTTGAAAGACTTGCACAGTGTCATGTTGTGTATTTTGAGGTCATCAATTTGGCAACAAAAATATGTGAACAATCATGTCAAAAAACAATCGCTGATACAAGATCAAAGCGTCATAACTGGTGGGGAATTGGATCCTTTGCTTGTTTCTCTTACATCCGTTTGGCACCATATAATTAAATTTGATTTATTCAATTGGATTCAAAATCCTACTCATTCAAGCCAATTCAAATACCAAATTTTCCTGTTTTCTGGGTGTTCTTTGAATTGGAATTAGAGGGGTTTTTTTTTTCAAAAAGAAAAAAATGAACATCGAGATTTGGAGTTTGCTCTCACATCATCTAGCACCGTTGCTCTCATCCAACCCAACACCAATCAAACACAGCTGCTGTGCCACCAATGGCGGCACCAGTTGCCGCAACCTAAGAGTCAAGCTGACGTGAAGGAGGGACTTGGGTGACGATGGAGAAGGCACTACTACGTCCAATCGATACACCGTCGTGGTTGATTTCAATTCCATGTGACATCTAAACACCCCAATTGCTATAATCCAATTCCACAGTTCCTTGCCTAATTCCTATGAGTCAATCAAGGTGTAGCATAGACCGTTGGATCTGCGTTTCAGACAGCTAAGATTATTGTAGAAGAAATCTCGAAGTTCTGAACACGGTAGATTTTTTCTCCACATGTAATATGGAACATATTCTATTCGTTTGGTTGTTTTGATGACATGACGGAGCAGGCGACAACGCCGACAAGCAGTAACTACAGTTACCGTCTATTATCACTCTAGCGATGTCTTTTTCAAGAAAAAAAAGAACACCCATATTATACTATTTTGCGTACGTATAATTTTTGCGAATTAGCTACTTCTGCGACAATCAAAACGATCCATATTTTATCCACGCTAGGTAGATTTGCAGTATACGGATGATGAGATGAGATGGGTTTGGCTGTTTTCAAAGTAACCACGGAAACGTATTAATGACCATTCCAAACAGGCGTGAACAGGTTCAAAATCTCAGTAAAATTTGACGAAATTTCGGATTTCGGCCGAGACCAAGATTTAAAATCCGATGAAATGAAAATAAAAACAAAAATTAGGGTTTTCCATCCCAAGATTTCGATGATTTGGACCAGATTTCGTATCAAATTTTTTATAGAGAATTGTAATGTCTTTTATGAGGAATAAATGTGAAAAATTTGCAAAAACATACATATACAAATTATGTAACCTCAACTTGAATTTCGACCTAAACTCTAACTTGAATTTCGGTCTTAAATTGTATTTCGGCCTAAACTCTAAACCCTAACTTAGATTTCGACCTTACATGATATATTTCGGCATAAATCCTAAATTCTAACTTGAATTTTGGCCTTACATGATGTATTTCGACCTAAATTCTAAACTCTAACTTGAGAATTTTATATGCAAATATTTAGTATTTTGCATTTAAACAGATAGGAAATGAAGACAAATGCTTACATGATTTTTTTTCATATTTTTCTCAATTTTTTCTATCCTCGGGAAATTATTTCATAGGAGGTTAAAAATCACCGCAATTTCAGTAAATTTCGTCGAAATTTCAGTGAGTTCAACTGAAATTTTGGTTTTCTCGGTTTCAAATTTACCGGATTTCAATTTTTTTTGAATTTTATCCTGTTTTTAGCCGCCTTTGAGATGTGATCTAAAAATGAAATTTGAAACTTAGGCGTGAACCACATTGGAAGGCGGATTTTTATAGGCATGAACCAGGGTTCAAAATATCGTCGATAATCACGATTATCGACCATATTGAGTCGGTACAGTATAATATTGGTTAGTAAACTAGTTAAATTAAAAAAAATTATGTAACGTAAATATCGCAATAATCGCTCGATTTTCAATAAATATCGAGCGAAAATCGCTCACAAAATCGACCGCCGAAGAACACAAGTTCACAAAATCGCTTATAAAATTTCGGTCGATTATCGAGGCATATCGAGCTATTATTTGTGAAAATCGATTATTTTAAGTTTTTCTTAAAAAGTTTGATTGCAAAACCCTTCGACTTTTTTCGATTTTTATCTAATTTTTTTAATTTTTGAAAATCCGATACGGTGATTATCGCGATATCGATATTGCGAACCCGTACGATTACGCAGCGCTTTCTGCATTCCCCTCCGTGCACTCGTCTGACGCGAGCACGAAACGCTCGATTCTTCAGAAGAAAGAACCCAATCCAGAGCGTGCGGAGTGCTCGAGGCGCCACACCGGCCGCCGCCGCCACCCATGCTGCGCGTCGTCTCCACCCTCCGCACTCTCAGCCCGCTCCTCCGGAGCCCCCTTCTCCTGAGCCCTAAACCTCCCCTCTGCTACCGCCGGCCGCCGCGGCCGTTTCGCGCCCTCTCGTCCTCCACGCCTCTCGCCGCCTCCCCACCGAGCGCCGCCGGTGTGGGGGATATCGGTGAAGAGCACCTCCTCCGGTGCGTGGCTGCGGGGAGGGCGCCTCTCCGGGTGGCGGTGCTGGTGAGCGGCGGGGTGGACAGCAGCGTCGCGCTCCGCCTCCTCCACGCCGCGGGACACCGCTGCACCGCCTTCTACCTCAAGATCTGGTTCCAGGTCCATACACCTCCCCCCATTAGTATCTTCTGCAACGCTAAGCCACGGGATCCCTTACGAAGCTGAGTGATTAATCTGTAGGAGGATTTCAGGAACTTTTGGTCTGAGTGCCCGTGGGATGACGATTTAAAGTATGCACAAGCTGTCTGTGACAAGGTATCGTTCAAAAAATTTCACCTGTAGCATGCTGTTTCACTGAATAGCTACCGTGCAGCTTATGTAGACTAATTTTGGCTACATGAACTGGGTGATCTCATGGTTGGTTTTTAGATTGATGTGCCGTTGGAGGTGGTCCATCTATCTGATGAGTATTGGAACCATGTGGTAAGCTTCATTTGAACTTCCCCCCCTGAGCCCCGTGGAAATCCCTTATGGTGTTCTCAATTCTCAAAAAAAATATCGTGAATTTCATATCTAGGTGTCCCATATTATTAAAGAGTATCGCAGTGGGCGTACTCCGAACCCTGATGTTCTTTGCAACACAAGGATAAAGTTTGGTACGAACATTGTTCTGTGATGGCCGTGTACACTTCTATTATGGAGATTTGAATGTACATTGAGGTGTAATTATTGAACTTTGGTCATGCGCCTATTCTTTTGTTGCAGGGGCTTTCTTAGAAGCTATTGAAAATTTGGGATTTGATTACATAGCTTCAGGACATTATGCACATGTAGTCCATCCATCCTTTGAGAATGTTGAAGGGCCATCGGTGCTCCAGCTTTCAAAAGACAAGGTACTTTGCGTTTCGCATTAAAATAGCTTGTTTGGCTTTTAAATTGTCGAATTTGATGTCAGTTGAATTCTGTTCTTCATCCTGTTAGGAAATTTGGGACAAAAAGAAACAAAATGAGATAGCTCATTTGATTTCAATATTGAAATCACCTTTCAGACGCTGATTGTTATTTCAGGTCAAGGATCAAACTTATTTCCTCTCACATCTATCTCAGCCCCAGCTTAGAAGGCTTCTTTTTCCACTGGGATGTATAACAAAGGTTGGATAGTTTATCAACAAAGCATAGTTAATTTTGCTCAGGTGCCGCAAGTGGCTTTCCTACATTGAGCTAATGTTTTGCAGGATGAAGTGCGCAGGCTAGCTGCTCAGTTGGACCTTCCGAACCAAGATAGAAAGGATTCCCAGGGGATATGTTTTCTCGGAAAGGTAATTGCTTTACCTTAGTTGTTAATAATCAATATTCTTGCTGCAAAATATAGTTATGTTATTTCTCCTTGAGCTATCTTATTGAGCTACCGAAGTCTCTCTTTCTAGGTCAAATTCAGCGAGTTTGTTGAAAGACATATAGGAGAGATGGAAGGAATACTACTGGAAGCTGAAACTGGAGATTACCTAGGAACACACCGTGGGTTTTGGTTCTATACGATTGGTCAGCGACAAGGATTGCGACTGCCTGGAGGACCTTGGTATGCACTGTATTTAATACTAGAGAAGATTCCCTGTATGCCATTGAGAGTTAACCTGTTCCCCTATTTGCCACTGAAAAAAGTTTGGTTCCCTGTATGCCATTGAGTTTCTTCTTTGAGTCCCTACGTGCCACTTCCGTCAATGCCGCTAGCCTGAGTCACCGTTAACACCCAATGGGTTGTCAGAATTTTGTCACTATGCCCAAATTGCTCCTGGACCCACATGTCAGCGTGGAAGCCCCTCTCCTTTGTTCCTACCCCTTTCTCTATCTCCTTTGCATCCACCAGCAATCGAGCTGAGGGAGATGCCAAGATGCGGCGAGAGGCAGGGCCAACTTTGGAGGCGGAGGCAGGGTTGACTTGGGACAGAAGCAATGCCGCCGGCGGTAGACGGAAGCTGCGAGAGAGGGAACCCGTTGGGTGGCGATGCAGGATGGCTCGCCGGGTTGGGGCAACGGCGCAGCGCAGCAGCTAAGCTTAGGGATGACCAAGTGGTGTAGGGTGGCGGCAGCCTAAGCAGAGGTGGCACGCGACACATGTCGGCTGTGGGCTATAGTAGTGGAACAGCAGTGACGACGCGTTCCTGGGTAAGGCGGAGCAGTATATGGCGGCGGCGCACACAAGGGTGGTTGGACAATGCGAGGGAGGGGAGGCGCACATGAGCACGGCCTCGACTCAGGAATGCTGGCGGTGGTGTTGATTCGACTGGGACGACTCGAGGTAAACCGGCAATGGCTAAGGCGCAAGGGCGGAGCTCGGTGGCAGTGAGGTACATTGACGGGGTTGGCTAGGGCTATGTTGGCAAGGCTCAGGGCGACTGGGCGAACCTGTGACGCGGACAGGCAAGGTTTGAGTTAGCGGTTTGCTCCGCGTGGTGTGCACGATGCACGCGACGGCATGGCCGGTGGCGCGGTTGGCTTCCTGCGCAACTCTGGCAAATATGCCTTGTAACAAGGGCACAATTGGGTCGCAGATAGTTGAGGAAAGCATTGGTGGCATCAATTACTGCCGGAAGGCAAAGCAGAAGAAGGATTTTAGGATTTGGGGGTGGATGGTGGAGTGTAGAGGATGGCGACTTTAGGACGTTATAGGAAGAGAGGAAGAAGTGTAAAGAGAGTCTTTTCACGGCCCACTTAACGGTGTCGTCACGGTTGGCTAACAAAGTGGCACGTAGGGACTCAAAGAAGAAACTCGGTGGCATACAAGTAACCAAATTTTTTTCAGTGGCAAAATGGGGATCGGGTTAACTCGCCATATGGGGAATTTTCTCTTAATACTAACCTCTTGCACGCTACAATGTCATCAGCTAAATTACATGTATATTGCCCGAAATATTCAATGGAAACTATTGTTTTGCTCTACAGTTGTAATTGAAGGAAGAGCTTTCCTCAATTAGCATATATCTATTTATCCAAAAATTCATCAAATGAATTGCCTTTTTTATCTTATGCAGGTATGTGGTTGAGAAAGATGTTCAAAATAATGTGGTTTTCGTATCAAGGAATTACTATTCGCTGGATAAGAGGCGGCGAACATTTCATGTTGGATCGGTAAATTGGTTTAGCAATTCTGGGCCTGCAAACAATGAGCAACTTAAATGCAAGGTACCCAGAGTTATACACTAGCATCTGTGGTAGTGTAGCGTATGGTTGTTACTTAGACTTCTGTTTCTTGGTTATCTTTTGAAGTGCTCATCACCTGCAAGCTTATAATGCTGCTCTTGCAAAACGGGGCACTTATGTGAGATCTACTTGAATGGTCAGCCTTTTAAGCAATCAAACATACTTTTCTTAGATTTAGCATGCTGGCATCAGGCAGAGGTGGTTCGCTGGTGTGGCTTAGAAATTTGTGCGTAAATGACTGTTTTCTTTTCCTTAGTCACCAGCAGTTCCTATGTTTTTGCCATCAAATACGGCCAAATTTCCTCCTAGTCGGAATGGGTAGAACAGCATGTCCATGCTAGCAACTGTATCCATGAACTCTTTTTGGGTGCTGGGGTAGATGGCTGATATCCTGTTGATTTCTCCTTGAGAATAGTTAAGCAGTCCTGAAACTGATTAGCTCTACCTTGATCAATAATACTCATTCTTGAATTTGGGGATAAGTAGAGAACCACAACTGCAGCTCCCTGTCAATGCCTGGTATCTCACTTTATCAAGCTGCTTTTTATACGCTGTAGCTATGTAACATTTTTACCGATTGTGTCTTTGGCATCCACATGACCACATGCATTGAGGTAATCATATGCGCCTATGTCAATTAACATATGTCCATGCTAATCTGAATTATTTAAATTTCAGGTACGGCATAGTCCTGAATTTCATAATTGCACCGTGACGCAAGAACAAACTAACGAAAATGAAGATGTTTTGATGGTGCATCTGTTTGAAGATGATCAGGGTTTAGCAGCTGGTCAGTTTGCAGCATTCTACCGTGACAATTTATGCATAGGGTCAGGTATAATCTTGGATTCCTGGGACCAAATGAGCTTTCCTGTCTGTGCAAGGGCATTAGAAATTGCTAGAATGGAGGATAAGTCTAGACTGGGGAAGCCAGTAAAGATTATCAACTTGGAACATGTCATGAAATCAGAACAGGAGCCAATCGAGGTCGCTTGACATCACCAGGTTCTTGCAGCATTCTCTTGACTACTTATGTTTATACTGCTAAGATAAACGTTGACAGTTTGGCGCACCCTACAAATGCAAGAATCAGGGAAGTTCCAGAGACTATCGTCATGTTGCCCCAGTCAGGAAGTCCGGGTGGTTCTTGCAAAGAGGGCAAAGAGGGCGTTTATTGGCGAGCTTGCGTTTGAGGGGACAAAAGCGCGCCTCCGGATGGAAGAGGCGGTCGAGCATTATTGTCCATGCAAGAATTGACCTCACATAAATTGGCGACAGTACGTTGCCCTATCTAGCAGGAAATCACATGAATGGTTTCTTCTCCTTGGGCACGTCCTCTGCTGAGCCGAACTGTCTAGGTTCAGTAGTGTAATGCTAGTAAATTTTACCTTGAATTCGCCGTATGTTAACACTTGTATTTAACACTCAGTACATTGTAAATTTTGAGCATGATGTTGGTGGGTGTTTCTACCATATTGGCTCGTGACAAATCATATGTTGATTACTTATCATGCTGGTTCTAGACTAAACCAGGATGGTTTATTACTAAGTTTGTTGGACGAATCAGTATTGTTCACTGGGCATCGGTGCGACTTGCGACGGATAGGATATGCCTGTCAGTACCGCAAAATGTACTGTACAGTGTGTACCAGTCATATACTCATATGGCACTATATCGGGCGTTGCTTGCGGTGGCCTAATTCCTTGGAAACTTCTAAATCATATCTGACTTTCATAGGCATTTCGCAGTAGTTCTCGCATGCTGCATTCCAAACTGGGTAAGAGAGCTTAATTTTGGCTGACTGCGTATTTGGGTGAAGAACGCGCACACTTTTTCAGCGCAAAAGCCCGTGTCCGAGGGAGAGAGAGCAAGCAGCACTTGGGCAGAGACGTTTAACATTTTGCCGCCCTTGCTTCTCCCACGACTCACGAGTCACGAGAGCTATCGCCTGAATTCCCGGGTACTCCGTGTGCCACTAGTACATGCCAACGGTGCCAATGAGGCCATGCAGTTGAAAACACTGCAACGATAACATATCAAAGTAACAACCAGTACACGCCGGCATCTGGCTGCTGCTGCTGCGATGGAATAATAAAATGATTACGTGACGTGTCCATTCTAGAAGCTTACGCGTTTCACTTTGATCCGTATATTTTACGCGCGTAGTGCATTGTCGATGTCGACGAGTTCAGTTGTTTAGCATGTAAAATAGTACCGTGCAAGCCGGAAGCTCTGCGTTGTCCGGGTACTAGTACGGTCTATTCTTCCAAAGGCTTTAAGGGCTTCTTTGTTTTCTTAGAGCATCTCCAAAAGATATCCTATCCAGCTCCCCATCTCTATCTTTTACAGATTCTTTCTCCGAATCGTCTCCAAGAGTCTCGCCATGTGCATCTCCAAATTAAGGGAGCGGAGAGAGACTCCCTATATTTGGCGAGTCTCTCTCCGCTCGCTATCCGGTGAGCCCAACTGCTCGGCTTCGTTCGCGCGACTGCGGCGACCGGTCCTCGCGTATACACCACCCAACAAACTCCTCCTCGAGCGATCCTCCCACCCTGCACCGCTCATCACCGGCAAAGACGTCGACCCCCGCCGCTTCTCCTCCTCATCAAGCTAGCGACCACTCGAGCCCTCGAATCCCTCTCCCATGGCGAGCAGGCGAGCTCCTCCTCCGATCCGTAAGATCCCGCCCGATCCGGTCCCCGCCTCTGGGGTTTCGATCCGTTGATGATGTAATTGTTTTGGATATTTTTTGTGATTTTTTGAGGATTGGAGGCGAAGGTGCGGTGATGGCCACCACTGTGCGGCTCATCGGACGAGCGCGTCCGGGAGGAGATCTTGGCGTCTGCGAGGACACGCTCGAGCCTCGGGTTCGATTCGAGGACGCCGGGCCAAGGTGATCCGTGTAGTGTCGATTTCTTGCTAGCTTCAAACTGGGTGAAGTGATCTTAGTCTAATTTCATGGTCGATGGTAGGGTATTGAATGAAATGGGCGTTGCATCTGAATCGATGATCCGTGATGAATTGGAAATGCGACTGAAATTTGATTTGATGTGGGGATGGAGAGAGCGCCAATTGTTGTTTATTTGTTATTGTCGTGGATGTGTTCGGTGAATTTGGAAATGGTCGATGAAATATTTAGTGGACATGTGCGGCCTTTATAGCTTGAATTGTGAATGCCTTCACTATTGAAGTGTTCTATTCGATTCTGACGAGGTTCCTTGAGCATTCCTAGATGATTTTATTGTTGCTAGAGTCGTAGCTAATGAAACAGTGCATTCTTCTTTATGATCAATGGCCTAAAAATTATGTCAAAGCTAGCGGGAGAAAGTGAGAGCAATCTCGAAAGGCATTTGAAGAAGTGAGAAGAATGCACCATCTATCATTTTCATTGATGAGATCGATTCCTTTGACATTGGTGGTGGAGTCGTGTTAGTGCGCTTTGTGTCTATGATGTGTGATCTTGAGGTTGGATTTGTGGTCCATATATGTTTTGTAGCCCTTGTAGGGAAATCATATTATGAATGGCGACATTATTTCGAGACAAGTTTGCATGTTTCCTCGTTTTTGTCTTGTTTTGTACAATATCCATTTTGGAATCAAGGCACCTAGTTAGTGCTTGTTAGTAATCCCCACTTCTAGTTGTTTATTTTTGGTTTCGAAGTCGTAACTAATGTTTGACTTAACTTTTAAAGGGAATTTTATTTATGTTTGGAATTTCAATTCGATGCATATCTTGTGGAAGAGAAATTGAGTGAAGTTGCAACCCTTGATAGTATGATTACATGAAGTATTCAAATAGAATGAGTGGTCGAGGCCTATTTTTCTTGCAAACTAACCCTTATAATCGCCTAGTTAGATTCTTTTGCAATACACGGGCTTAATCGCAACCATGATTATGGTGCTCATATATACGCCATTATCGTATGCAGTAGCCTACTAATTTTCTTTACGATATTTTCTACTCTCTAGTATAAATCGTCATGGGTATATGGTTAAAGCAATGAATCAAGGAGCTGCAAATATCTAGGATTTGTACTCTTCTCCACACTTTTGGGGATTGTTTCATGGGTACTTGAATCCTCGATAGTGACGATGGGCATAATTCAAACACTTTATGGTTGTGCATGCAAATTTTGGAATCAGTAATCATGTGAAATCGAAGTGGTCATGAATCATGATAAATCGGATGCAAACTATAACTTCCTCCAACGTACTTTTCTTGCTATTAAATTCTTTTGGCAAACCTCATTCTCTTTGATTTTCCCATGCAGAGATGAGAAGAAAGAAGAACCAGAGACACCCAAGTACCGAGATTGTGCTAAGGAGCGTCGTGAAGATCAAAACCCAGACTATGAACCTACAGAGCTTGGTTCATTTCATGCTGTGGCACCTCCTGGAACAGATTTGAGGTAACAGATCACTCGATTCATATGTTTGCACTTTCATTTTGTCTTCTTTTTATCATATTTTCTCCTGGAATTTTATCTTCTTCAATCATTTGCGTTACAGGCTAGCAAATGCCCAAAAGATTTCAATTGAGAACAGCAAATATCTTGGAGATATGCAGTATGAGTGTGACAGTTTACATATTTTTTCTGAAGAAAATGGTTTTTCATTTTTGGGGAAAAAGTCCCTTTTGCTTGTCTGTTTGTTGTGTGAGGAGGCTATGTTACAATTGCAATAGTGATACCTCTTACGTTGATCTTGTATAGAAATATAGTGTTTATTAGAAATAAACCTTTGTTAAGCTGCTTGTTTTCAAGTTTATACTAATTTGGTGATCTCTTTGTTGCAGCGCTGACTGAACCTATTGATATGTAAGTCAAGGCCAACAAATAATTCTTACTTTGCCGATAAATTCCGCACTAGGAACGAAATTTGGATTTTTTTCGTTTGCATATATAGCGAACGGATTGATGAGTGTGAGGTCAACACTGTCGAAGATGATGATGGTGAGCTTGTTTTTGCAAACAGTTAGACTCATATACGTAGGCTTATCTTTCAGACTTTCTTACTTCTGCTTTTCATTATGCTTTGTTGTACTACAATAAGCCCATATTAGTACAATCGACATTGTTGTATGTAAATGTGATGACTGTATTGTTTTTCTGATGTATAATTTAGCACACCATTTTAGTGGTGGATATTATGGTAGCCATTTGATTTAAAATTCCCGCGTTCAAGTATAACCGTTCGAATTTACCCGTTCAAAGATAACCATTACAATGTGGTCATCATAATAAATTTCAATTTTTAAATTCTCGCATTCAAATATATCCGTTTGAATTTATCGGTAAAAAATGGTTGCTGTTATGACGGTTATGTGGAATATGATTAGAATATAGGAGAAAGAAAATAGAGAGTGTGATATGGAGAGTGCTGTTGGAGAGGGAGGATATATGGAGAGGCATTTTTTTGGAGAGTTCTCCAAATATGACTTTTGAAGAGTGAGATTTGGAGAGTATTGTTGGAGATGCTCTTAGTACGGTCTATTCTTCCAAAGGATTAAGGGTTTTTTTGTTTTTTTGTTTTGAATTATCTAAAAGTTAATTCTGGATTATAGTTATAGAGAAGCCGATTCTTTAAAAGTTGGAATCCAAAAACACATATAATATGGATTGTGGATTCTAGTGTATATATGTTAGTTGGATTATGAGAATCAATTTCTAGAATCGAGCTGTTTATTTTTTATTCTGTTTTTGTGACTAAATCCAGAAGAAGAAAAAAAGGTCCTAAGTAATCTCCGTGACACCATTTGGGCTTATCATTGTTGGCACGTTGGCACGCCAGGGATTGGCCAAGTGGGAAATCACCCGACCTTGTGACACTTGTGCCGAAACGTGCGAACGGCCAGCGAGGAGGCATGATGGTTACAGAAATTGTACTGTTCAATCACCGCGTCGGCGAAAGGTCTCAATCAATTTGCATTAGAGAATACGGCTTTGCCAACTCGTCAAATCTATGCCATAATCAATCGGTCACAGTAACTGTTGGGGTTCCCCCGTCCCTTACCCTGTTTATTGCTTCCAGAGAGTTTTTGTCATTTCCTTTGTTCAGAAATGGATCACTGATCGAATCATGAGAGTCAAAGGCTTCCATTCCATCTCAAGTTCTAAACTGAAGCATCACAAGAGCACAAACTTACCCAGCTATGGTCTGTAGTCTATACACAGCACACCAAATTCTTGGGGACTATCTCACATTCCCACACAAACAAACTAGTTCCTCACGATCTCTCACAAAATCTCCCTTTTGGACAGATTATTAACCTTTCCCTCTCTACATACTACATCCAATCCCCCAAAAAAAAGGAAGAGAAAACTATGTAGAAACTATCAAAGGGCAAATAAAAGTAAGCAAGAGCCAAGAAGATCGCGACTGCACAAGGGGCGTGCGTGCGCGAGTAGCATACATGTATCTATAGGAAGAAGAATCTGTGCGTCACCGTGCTGTCCTTGCGTCTAGCGGAGGGCGCGAGCGAGGCCGGCGAGGATGCGGGAGAGGCCGAGGCGGAAGCGGACGACGGCGCCGTGGGAGTAGGGTGCGCAGTCGCGGCAGACGGCCTCGACGGCCTCGACGAAGAGGCTGAGGCTCCGCACCGGCGGCACGTACAGCGTCAGCGGCGCGGCCGAGAAGGCCAGCGCCATCAGCAGCTGCAGCATCTCCACTGCCCTGTCTGTCTGCCTCCCTCCCTCCCTCCAATTAATCACCTTCCCGAGCAGATCCAGAGGGGAGATCGATCGAGCTCGCTCCTGGCGGATACAGCAGCACAGAGCTATCGAGGCAGACGTATGGTTTGGGAGGGCACTGGTGGGGAGGCACCTACCAGTCTAGCATCGGTGCGTGGCGCGGTGAGGTTTCTTGTGGTTGGCGCGTGCTTCTCCTTGCGGCGTATGGTGTATTGGCGTGTGCCTCCGCGGCGCGGAGACGAGAATATGCGGTGGGGAGCGGAAGGGGGGATTGTGGAGAGGCAGGGCAGGAGTGGGCGTTTCGTTTCGTTTCGTTTCGTTTTCGGCGACTTCGGCCGGGTTTGTGCGCGAGTCTGGCTTTCTCGGCCTCGGTTTTTATAGCCAGGTGAGGAAGATAAGGTCGGGAATGGTGATCAAACTTTACAAAAATCGATTTCAATTCAAAAATCGCTAGGAATCGCATGAATGTCGAAGTCAAACACTTTGAACTCGGTGGTAAAAAAATCGAAAATCGACCGATTCCGTTGAAAATTGACCAAGCAATCAAAATTTTCTGGTGAACAATTTTTAAATGATTTTTCAGCGATTTTTCACCGGTTTACGTCGTATAAAATTCTTTGATTTTTTTTAATTTAGACCGATTTTAGATATCGTACCGTATCGATAAGGGCGAACATCGAACCAATTCCGACGATTTTTGGACGGCGTAAGTGGGAATTCGGTGTGTGGGACGCCGGGAGAGGCATAGTGGTGTCTGTGTTCTGTCCAATTTTTTCCGAAGCAAGAATGGATGACAAATACGTACGTGAAAGGCGCAGCGAGTACTCTACCGTAGTTATAGTTTTGCATATGGGCATAGTCAAAATTTTAAAACTTTGATTGTCATTATTTTAAAAATATTTAAATTGAATACATGAAAATCATATTTGTAGATTTGTCCCGAAAAATATTTTTATAATATTACAATTTTATTAGGTTTTATAAATATATAGTACTAGAAATTAGTGGTCAAAACTGCGTTTTGGAGACCGTATCGATATCTAACATGATAAAGTTACAGTATCAAGTCGCTGATCACCTAAGCAAACGAAATACTTTGATCAGTTGGGTTAAGAGCGATTGGTATCACATGATATCTATCTATCTATTTAGTACTTCCTCCAATCACAAATAGTTATCGTTTTAGACATCGACATGATCCCTAAAACTCAACTTTGACCACTAATTTCTATTATAATATAAAATCCAATAAAATTATAATATTATAAAAATACGTTTTGAGATGAATCTACACATATAATTTTTATGCATCCAATCTAAATATTTAAAAAGATGTCGATAGCTAAAGTTTGAAATGTTTGACTGCACGTATCTCAAACTGACAAGTTTTTCGAACTAGATGGAGTATGTACATTTTTTAGAATATAGAAATTTTGCGGAAATCGGTACAATCTTTCTAAAACTTCTATCATTGTTCCAGTTAATTACTCTCTCTATAAAAAATATAAGACGTATTTTGACTTTACACAAGGATTAAGGTTACGTCGAAATTGAGAAATGTATGAGAGAAAATGGTTTAGATGTCCCTACTTAATTGTCTTGGAAGATAAGAGATAATACTTTGTGTGAGTGGCAATGAATAAATACATATGATTGAGAGAGAGAGAGTAAATAATGGTATAAAAAGAAATGCCTCATTAAATCTACATGTAAGCCTTGTATTTATAGACAAGATCATTTTAAAAAATAAACCTTATAAATTAGATGGAGGGAGTAATACATAGATTTGTAATTTTATAAGAGAATACTCCGTATATTACGGCTCGCAGGTTTAGCTGCCCCTCGCGCCGTCCGCGTCGACGCTTGGGCGACGTGGCCGCGCCGTCGAGCTCCGCGTCGCGCGCATGAGCAGTAAAATGGTCGGCCGTGCATACGGCGTGCACCGCGTGACTCAACCGTTAATACGGCTTATATATTTGAACGTCGTTATTTGGCAAAAGCGTTCGCGCGGCGCGGCGGTAAGACGCCTCGCCCTCACGCCATCGATCGCGAGTTCGACTCATTCACAAGCGCCACGGGTTTTTTCCCACGCGACGCGTGGCTCGGTATGTGAACACGGCGTGTCTTGCGGTTTTTGCAAAGAAGCGCTTGTAAGTTTTAAAAATTACATGTAGGTCCTATTTTGCGTGGGAAATCCAGTTTTTTTTGCAGAAAAGGGGCCCGAAAATTACATGCAGGTCCTATTTTGTGGGGAACTTCTGTTTTTTTTGCATAAAGGGTCCCGAAAAATTTCTAAGATTCCATAATAGTCCGTCTTTTTCGGAAAATTCCTAAACTTACATATTAGTCTATTTTTTTCTATAAGTCCCATAGAAATGGTAAACATCTAGATCCCTTTCTTCGCGTATGGTAAATATCTAGATCCCTTTCTTCGCATAAAGACCCGAATTTCGCGTTACGACGGCGTGTTGCGGCGCGGCGTGCGCCGCGCCCACGTATCTAGTTTATACCTAAAACAAATGCTAGTTTCACTTATCTGGATTTTTGTGGTACCGTAAGCGAGAACCTCTTGAAAGCTAAAGGATAGAAGCTCCCACAGTCCCACCCAAGGTTTGAAAATTCGGTTTCGGAATAAATTTTGTCCCTGGTCGGATCGCGAGATTTCGGCGAAATTTCAAAAAAAAAATTGGACGAAATTTGAATTTGAAAATTCAAATCCGGTCCATATAGTAACGAAAAATCCCGAAATTTTGGGTTTTTTGTAACGGAAAAAATTTGGGTCAAATGATGTCTAAAACTTTTGAATTTTTTTGAGAGTCCTGACATATTGATGATATTTCCATAAAAATTTCAGATTATTCTGAAGTCTGTGGAATTTTTAAAATTTCAAACATTGCTACTGTCCTGATAAAACGCTAACCGGCAATTTTGAATCGAATGCAAAATGGTTCAAACCACGTTATAAACATTTGAATTTTTTTGCATGGTTATGATGTATCTCTAATGCTCTCATAAAATTTTCAGATGATGATCAAACTGTATGAATTTTTAAAAATTCGAACAGTACTACTGCCCTGTTAAAAGGTTTACCGGCAAACTTGAACAAAATGAAAAATTATCTAAACCATGTTAAAAACTTTTAAATTTTTTTTGGATGGTCCTGATGTAACATAAATGTTTTTTAAAAAATTTTAGATGATGATCATTCTCAAATAATGTTTAAAAATTTAGACAGTGCTATATCCTGATAAAAGTCTGATGATTAATACATAGATTTGCTTTAGCAATAAAAAAATTTAAAATTTTTTACAGAATGGTGATAAAGAAGTTCTTAATATCTCATAAAAATTTTGAATCATGATCACACTGCAGTGAATTTATAAAATTCTTACAAGGCACAGTACCATTTATGTTTTTTTCTTTTTGATTTTTGAAATATAATATAACAAACAAAGTTCAATGCTTACATAGATTTGATTGACCAAACAAAAAATTTGAATTTTTTTAAAAAATTTATATAATGTTGCTGATGAAATTATTAATCTCTCACAAAAAATTTTAGATCATAATCACACTCAGAAAAATTTATAAAATTCTGACAATGTAACTGTCCCAATTATGTTCATTCTTTTTTTGAATTTTTAAAGATAGTAACTGAAGTTAAATTATTTTGAAATTTTTTATGTGTGATCCTAAACTACTAAATATAGTAATATAAAATTTTCAGCTCATTATCAAGCTTGTAAAATTTTATAAAAATCTGAGAGTGTTTCTGCCAAAGTTTTAAAATATCTTAAAAAATTCGGTTTTTCAACAAATTTTCATAGGAGACGACTTTCCTGAGGGTTATTGGACCAAATTCGTCCTTAAAAGTGTCAAAACCGGCCAAAAACACGAAATTTCGGCGAGAAAAACCGGAATTTTGGGTTACTGTAGCAATTTCAAACTTTTTTAAAAAAAATTCCCGGCCAGTACTTAGATTTCAAGGTGGTCCGAAATCCAAAATTTCGGCGAAATTCGACGAGATTTGGAACCCTGGTCTCACCCATGCCACCTCAATCATGTGGTTTATAAATCGAGGCTGGACCTTTTTATTTTCCTTTTGGGGGAACGAATGGTTCATCAGTCTCTTGCAAAAAAGTGTTCCTGATTTGGCGCAGACTAATCATGGAAAATGCTGGCACATAATATAATTAGCCAGCAATAGATGCACCAGCTATTGTTTATTCTGTGAGCTGGATGACAATGCTATACAAGTTGGATCATATACGACGCAATCCAGAGCATGGACGCCAATGAAAGGAACAGCTAAAATACTCCGGATTTTTTTAATAGTAGGAAGGGTAGAGCCCCTCGATTTCTATTAATAGAACAGCAGGCCCATTACTAAGGACATGTATAATAAGATCATGTCAGCTGGTTCTTAACCTGTACACATCAGTTTTGGTCTATATGGAGGAGTGAGAAAAGAGGAAAGAGAAGAGAGCTGGTTCTTATTTAGTAGCCAGCTTTGCACGGGAGCATAAGTAAATCATTTATGTACAAGAGATAAAATATAATTATTATACAATATTTAGAGACAGTTATTATACAAGCTGATTTTTAACTTACTATTAGTCGGCAGTTAGTTTTGCTATTATACTTGCACTAAGTTAAAAAAAGAAGAAGAAGAAAGCAAGAAACACAGTGATCTGTCTGCTGCGAGCCAGCAACTTTAGAGCAGAAGAACCAGTGCAACAATAACACCTTTTATCAGATACTGAAAAGACCCTAAGACTCGAACCACCTCGCGGAGTTCAAAACTACATCTTTGACCTCCGCTTCAGCCATTCAGAATTCTGGGAACAGTCGGACGCCACCCCCTTGGAAGTTGAGTAAATCTTAAACGCCACTTGTTCGAGTAGTTTGGCCCCCTCCCGCAGTAGTTATCTGCTAGGTTCCCTGTCTGCAATAACATCCACTGCTTAATCTAATATACAGAGAAGTAGATACTCTGTCCGTTCCTCAGTATATATCATTTTAGATTCTTGTATTTTCACAAAGACATGTATACAAAAAACTGTATTATCTATCTTTAATTATATCTTTGGATAGTGTGTCTTACTCAATTCATAATAGTAAATAATATTAAAAATAATTAAAAGGAACAATATAGAAAAAAAAGATAAAAAAATCACCTCAAATTGTAGAATAACGTGTAATTAGGAATAAAATTTAAAACCTAAAATAATATGTATTTAGGAATAGGAGTATCATATGTGTGGGATCAGCGGGCATTTTATTTCTGAACACGCCGTATTTCTCCTCTTTCAGATTGTCCGTAGCACTGGTGAGTATTTTTAGTTGACCATTAGTTGGTTCCTGACGTACTCGTGTCAAGTGCCCTCGCCCTGCCCTCCCCCGGCTTTCAACCAAGGTTCACAAAACCGATTTCGAAAAACTGGTTCAAAAACCGAATTTCGAAAACCGGAAAAACCGAGCCGAAAATCGCTCGAAAATCGTCAGAAACCGAAGAGTTAAGAAATAAAAGAAAATGGAAAAAAATTCAAAAGAAATCGAAAACCGGTCGAAAACCTCGAAAACCGGTCGAAAACCTCGAAAAACCGGTCGAAAACCGACAGACCAAGTGAATATTCCTTAGAGCCGATTTTTGAGCGATTTTCGCTCGATTTCATCGAAAATCGAGTGGTTTTCACCGATTTTCGACCGGTTTACGTCACATAAATTTTTTCGAATTTTTTAAATTTTTTGAATTTGAATTTGAATCGAAACGGTTTTTCGTTCGGTTTTTAATACCGAACCGGCCCGGCAAGCCCGGTTTTCACGAAATCCGACCGGTTTTCGTCGGCTTTGTGAACCATGCTTTCAACTTTCGTGTGACGATACCCTCGCGTGCCGCCAGGAAACTTCCGCCAGATTTCCTCTCGTAGGAATCACTAAATCGTAAGCTGACGTTGACAAAGAACAGAGAAAAGTCGTCGCTTTTCTGACTTCTAAAGTTCGTTTTTCACAAATTGGCCCCTTCTATTTGAATTTACAAAACTATCTCCTTATGAGCTTAAAAAGGCGTAAGAGACGACGAGTCACTTGTTGTTAGAGGAGTTTAGCACAAATCTCTTCCACTTGGCAGCCACCTATGGAGACTCTCGGTGGCTCGGAAGGACCGGTCGGCATTACAATTAACAAGGAGTAATCAAGAGATTAAATAAGAAAATTTGATTAATTAATGATTTAATTACGTGATTAATTAAGTAGTACAATTAACTTAACGATTAATTAGTAGATCCGAGGACTGGGAGCTCAACGGGAATCTTAACGGCAGGTGACCTATCGAGCGAGAGGTGACGCTAAATCTATGGATGATTTTGGAGTGACTATATTTGAAAGAAGAAAAATTGCAAAGGAAAAAAACACACACGTTTCCAATCCTGAATCCCGCTTTGGTCTGCCTGCAGTAACGGGACGCAAATCAGTGGGCGCGGCCGCTCCCGCCAGGCGCCGGTCGTGCGGAACGACGAATTTTTATTTTAAATAATACAATTTTTTATTCAAATTGCAAAAATATACTTCCATCTCAAAAAATTACAAAAATATACTTTTATCGCTCGTACATGGGGCGATCGCCCCTATACGCCCCCCCCCATACACGGGCAATCGGTGCGGCTTTCAACGCGCGATATTTCCTCTGTCTACGGTCAGTTCCTAAAGAAAATCATAACTTTTTAATATGATGTCGGATGGAGATGAACTTTATATGAAAATTGTAGCTCTCGACGGGATCTACAACTTTTGTATACAAATTTTTTTCATTTGAATCCATTTAGATAGCTAAAAATAGGATAGAAGTTTCATCCTATCCCATTTTTGACCATCTAAATGGATTCAAATTGAAAAAGTTTATATACAAAAGTTGTAGATCCCGTCGAGAACTACAATTTTCATATAAAGTTCATCTCCATCCGACATCATATGAAAAAGTTATGATTTTTTTAGGAACTGACTGCAGATAGAGGAAATATCGCGCGTTCAAAACGGCACCGATCACCTTATATACGGGCGACAAAAGTATATTTTTGTAATTTTTTGAGATGGATGTATATTTTTGTAATTTGAATAAAAATTATATTATTTAAAATAAAAATTCGCGGAACGACGATGCTGCGTACGGGCGACGCGCTTGTGGGCCGCGTGGGGAAATGCCAGTGCCGGTTCGATGGTGCGTCACAACTCACGACTCGGCTAACGAGTGGGCTGCCCATCCGGCATCGGCCGCACGGCGCGCCACTGCCAGTCGGGAAATTTTTTTTCTTTAATATTTTTTTAATTTTTTTTTTCAAAACTAGGCGTCAGGTCAAAAAATTTACAGAATTGGGCGTCGGTCGCCCGTACATGGGGCGATCGCCCCGTATACGGGCGATTAGTGCCCGCGATTTTTTCTCCGTCTGCTGTCAATTTCTAAAAAAATCATAACTTTTTCATATGATGTTGGATGGAGATCAACTTTATATGAAAATTGTAGCTCTCGACGGGATCTACAACTTTTGTATACAAACTTTTTCAATTTGAATCCATTTAGATGGTTAAAAATGAGATAGAATGTTCAGATCTAAAAACAGATCTATTTTTAGATATGAACATTCTATCCCTTTTTTACTATCTAAATGGGTTCAAATAAAAAAAATTTGTATACAAAAGTTGTAGATCCCATCGAGAGATACAATTTTCATATAAATTTTATCTCCATCCGACATCATATGAAAAGGTTATGATTTTTTTTTAGGAATTGATCTTAGACAGAGGAAAAATCGTGCGTACAGAGCCGCACTAATCGCCTGTATGTAGAGCGATCGCCCGTATATGGGGCGATCGCCCCATATACGGGCGACCGGCACCTAATTCTGCAATTTTTTTGCTCTGGCGCCTAGTTTTGAAAAAAAGATTAAAAAAATATTTTTTAAAAAAAGCTCGCCAGTCGGTAGGTTGGGTGCCGCCGGCCTGTGCCGCAAACGAGCTGCGCGTCGGCCGCCCGAACGCACATCGACAATCCAGATTCCAGAGTGGCCACCATGATCAGGAAGGACTCCATGATCAGGAAGGACTAAAAGACCTGATGATGACTACTGATTTCTGAACCAGCCATTTCATCCAGGGCAACGAGACATCAAAGAAGCAACTGTAGACGCCGCTATGCACACCATAGTTCAGAAGCAACACCATCATGGACCAAAAATACGCAAGGCATCACACGGGGAATGGTTATGAGTGGGTATTAGTACCATACATAACAGTTATCAGTAGTTATTACCTCACAGAAGTGACAGGAAACAGGTGCCAGTTCGGTACTACTTGCCACAAGTCTAGCATGATCAGAGAACTGGCAGCAGCTGCATCGTCTCCAAACCCAAAGACGCAGAGAAAGAACAGAACGACCGTCAAATACCCTAGTTACAGTCGCACAACCCCCCAAATTCAGTTTACATAGCAGTTGAGTCAAATTGCTGGGCACCACACATAAGCCAAGGATGATTTGCCATGGGAGCAACGGCGTGGACCTGCTGTTCCCTCCTTTAAGCGCCCCCTCTCGCATGATAATGGAGATCACCAGATGATAAGTTGTGCTCGTGCTTCGCGAACAGGCCACCGTTTGCGGGAATGCCAGTATGACCAGACCTTGTTGACGCAGTGAAAAGACTGGGTGGGGCATCTGCAGTGCCACCACCAGAAGCCTCAGACTGCTGCTTTGTGTTGAGGAATCTCCCGCCTGTTCCCCGAGCTCTCTTCATTGCATGTTGATGCCGGGATTCATGAAGGTATGGCTGAACAGATGCATGAATGTTATATAGGAGCGTGTGAACTAAAAGTTATACAGGACAAGGAAGCGAAAGATGAAACTTTCACAATGCACAGCAAAGGAGCCCAATGGTAGTTCTTTCAAGAAATTCTAATAAAATTAGAGTCAGGAACAGCGACAAAATACCTTGCGACTTTTCACCAGCTTATTTTCAGCCTCTAACTTTGCACGGAGCTGTCTCCTTCGGAGAATTGCATGGTATTGCTTTGCATTTACATAAATGGGCTCGTCAGCAGCAGCTGGTTCAATTGGTAGTGGCACTCGAGAGGATGATACCATGCCCACAATCTGGGGGTGCATCTGTTTAAATTATTTGAATGAGACAAAAATAAGTTTGTAATATCGAATGGCAACATATTGGACCTAGCAAAAAGAAGAAAACCAAGCCACATCAGGAGGATGACAATAAGATCACAGATAAAAAATAGCCGCTGGCATGCTGCCTTAACATAGCAAAATTTGACTTTTGGTGACATTGGCAGTAATTAATTGAAATTATGTTCAGTGTGCCTCAACAGTCATTCCAATTAACATCTACAAAATACCTAAAGCACATGCATGCACACAAAAATCCCAATAGTTGGCACCAAAAGGTTAAATACGCAACATTTTCAAGCACAGAAAATAAAGGCCAGGACAAGAAAGTAGATGAAATTAATGAAAGAACAGGCTGGGTAGCATAAAGATCACTTACAATAGCATGTGAGCCATAAGCTGCCACTGCTCCACCATAGAACGAATCAGCATACGGGTATGATATGGCCTGAAAAGGTAAGCATCTTGCATAACTCACAGGGTTGCCTATCAACAAACATTTGGAATTTGTAAATTAGTCGATGTTTGTGCATCCACAGCTGAAACTTACAAAGGGCTGACTACAGTCAGGTTTTGCATGTGCATATGCAGTTTCTGGATTGCCCAAAGATAAAGCTGACATCATCTTACCTTCATCACTCTTCATGTAACAATCGAGATTACCTAGTATTAGTACAAGAAGAAAAGAAATGTCATATAACTTTGGACTGTATAAATGCACACAAAGTTTGCAACCATCAATATCTTTTTTCAGACTATCCATTGTTTATTTGCATGAGATGATATTACAAGATTATGTACTGATACAGAAAAGGGATATTCGAATGCAAACCAGATTGATCATTCTGCTCGTTAAGGCTTCCTTCACTCATTCCAGACACTTCTTGAGGAGACTCGCTAGTAGATTGGGAAGCTGATGAGTCATAATCAGGCATTTGATGACCAAATTGAATCATTATTGTGCCATGTTCTGCCAGAGGGACACAGTATGTGTTATAACTCTAGTTGGACGAAAACTAAAATACAACAAAATAGACAGTTAGGTGGGAGAGTAGAACTTGCAATATTAGAATTGAACAATATCAAGCATATTTTCCTCAAGTCTAATCTCACGGGCCTTCCCAAATCTCGCTTTTCAGTACATACTGTCCAAATATAAGAGGAGGTCAGTCACTTGTGGTCCAATTAATACGGAAACGCTGAAACATGAAGCAATACTAGAATTGCCCATATTCAGTAAAAATCCTTAGCTATCGATTATGTAGCTAGAAGCCCCTTAAATTCACTCAAATTGGTCATCGGGAATATGTCAAATGTGGTCGTGATCCATGTATATGCCAGACATGTCTAAATTTTCACATGAGTGCTACGCATCAATCCGATCACTCCCTCAGAAACTCTGATTATTCATGTAAAATGTAACAAGAAACAATCAAACTACGTGATGAGATGAATTCTTACATGATTTGTTAGCTCTGCCACTAGCCAAATCCGAATCGCTCATTCATAAGGCCAGTGGTTCTCCCCAATTCCAATTTTAATATTTCCATACAATAACCATTTTGAAACCAAATTGACTTCTTGAAGAAATTGTAGATCACAAGTTCACAACTGACTTGCCATCTCAGTCGTAGTTCCACTCCACCAACCAGATTTTAGTGTATATAAGTAGTACTAAAAAAATTAAACAAATTAAATTCTACATGAATCCAACAAAAAGCTACAGCCTCACAAGATTCTCTCTCCAATTCATCTCACTCGCCCCTTTAACACAAACTAACCAACACACAACTAACACAGTAAAACCTGCGAATTCACAAGAACTACACAGTCCAGAACACAGGAACCAACACCACAAACAATTAGAAATAAATAACTGATATATTACATGCTTTATCAATTTGAAGAAGCTGGTATGCCTTAGAACATAGACCACACTGCAACAACCGCTCACTTCCACCCAAGAATGCACCCACAAATCTCAGCACCGTATCAACCCAAAACCAATTCGACAGCCAAGAAACCAGTCAGATCCAACAAGAAAGACACCACAAATCAGCCAAAGTCCAGGAAACGGTCAGCGATGGCAAGAAACCAGCTCATTAGGAACAGAGCTCACAAAACGGAGAAGAAACAAGCCACAAATTAGAAAGGATAAAGAGAAGCAAGTCAGAGCAGAGGGGGAAAGAGGAGACCTGTGAGATGAGAAGGGAGCATGTCCCCTTTCCGGCAACCCTCCTCCCTTGCTGCCTCCTCACCTTGCTTCTCTCTTCTGCAAAGTCTCTCTCTCTCTCTCTCTCTCTCTCGCTTGGTATTTCTGTTGGCTTTCCCCCTCTCTCTCTCTCTCTCTCCTCACCTACTCTCTTCATCTAAAATACTTAATAAAGCAGATTAAAATACCCTCTCCGTTTAAAAATATAAGACGTATTTTAATTTTACACAAAAATTAAGATTATATTGAGATTGAGAAAGTTATAAGAAAAAATAACTTAGATGTCGTCACTTAATTGTCTTGAAAGATAAGAGATGAATACTTTGTGTGGGTGGTAATGAATAAATACACATAGTTGAGAGAGAATAAATAAGGGTATAGAAGTAAATGCCTCGTTAAATCTACATGCAAGTCTTATATTTATAAATAAGACCATTAAAAAAATAAATCTTATAAATTTAGACGGAGGGTGGAAAATGGGTACCGAATAAAGCAGGCCAGAAAATGATACTACCAGTAGCAGGAAAAACAAAACAAAAACTAAAACATTTAATATGGCAGGGTACAAAATTATACTCTCTCTAATAACAAATAGTTGTTGTTTTGGACATCAACACGGTCTCGAAAATACAGCTTTCACCACAAATTTCTATTATAATATATTTATAAAACCCAATAAAATTATAATATTATGAAATTACTTATCAAGACAAATCTACCCATATGATTTTCATGTATACAATTTAAATATTTAAAAATATTGTGGGGACAGCGATCGCACCCTACACCCTAGCGAGGACCCAGTAACGAGGCACCCCTCGTCACAAAGCCAACAAGGGGTGACAAAACACCTGGGCCTTAGGCCTGGCCCCGAAGGCCTACACCATGTACCAAAAGGGAGGGCCAACCACTTCGGCAAGGACCTGTCGGTAGGCCGAAGGGGGTACACCGACAAGGAGCGAGGTGGCGAACGGAGACTCTATGTTAGTAGTAATCATAAGGCCTATAGGCTGGCTCGAGGGGAAAATACCTCCAAACCCCTAGTACTCTAGAGGTCTTGTAGGGGCATGCTTGTAACATCAACTAGGGTGGTAAAGGGCCTATAAATAGGCCTGCCCCTATTCTGTAAATGAAGGAAGAAAAAGTAAGCAAAGACACCGGCCTTTTCACTTGTTCTCTAGCACACTCATTGGATCTCCGAGTGTACCCCCTCCATGGGATACCACCTCGGGGGCCTCCCTTTCATACTATTTGGTTTGTAACTACAACAGTTGGGATTGTCCATGGGGAACGAGGTGAGATGGCACTAACTAGGAAAAGGGTGCCTTCGATGCGCACCTCCGTCGTCGAAGAAGCTGTAGTAGTGGTGGGCCGTGGAGTACTGAGGGTCAGGCCTACCCAAGTCGCGGCGATTGCAGTGGCCGAGGCCACTATCGCAAAAGTGACATCACTGGAGGCACACTCCACCGAAGCAGGAATAATGGGCGGAGACGTGTGGCCAATGGCCACCTAGGGGTCCCCTTGGTTCCAACCAAGGCACCCCCCGAGGCGGCCGCCGTGGTACCATACGAAGCCCACAATAGGGAACTTAAGAGGTTGCAAGGAGAAGTAGAGACCCTACGACAGAACACTACCGCGACCTCCCCCCGGGGGCCAACTCTGCCTTTATCAACCCTACTAACCTCGACGGACCTAGGAGCCTGTGGGGTGCAGCGTGTTGCAACGACCGAGGATCCTGCCGGGAGCAAGCGGGTGCTCCGAGGTGACCTTGGATCCCCCCGAGCATGGGGCTGCAAATGGTGAGGTGGCTTGAAGGTTTCAAAATGCTTGTGATAAAAAGCTACGCGGGGTCCTCCGAGTATATGAGACCACCATTGAAGCGGCCGAAGGCGATGATACGATGAAGGCCAAAGGGGTGGCCCTAATGTGGTTTTTTACAATACCCCCTAAATCCATATACACCTGGAAGCAACTCTAAACCAGCTTAGAAACAATTTCTAAGGAAACTACACAGAGTCGAAGGACGAGGGGCACCTATTCACGGTAAAACAAGCCCCCGATGAGTCGCTACGAAGCTTTTTCAAGAAGTTTTCAAGGGCGAAATGCCAGTCGAAGGGGGTTAGCGACTCTATGATTATAAACGCAGCCCAGTGTGGGCTCTAGGCGGTCCCCCTGATCAAATGGATGGCACAAAAGCCGATATACATCGTAGCGAAGCTGTTCAACAAGATGAAGGAGTATGCCCGAGCGGATGAGGATGGCCTCTAATGAATGGAAGAAGTGACGGAGCCACGCTCCGGCTTGACGGAGCGCGTTTCAGAGCATCGCTCAAGCCCAAACCACTCTCGACGAAGGGGGCGGCACATACACCACGTCAAAGGGGACGCATCCAAGACTGAAGGAACTGGAGGACGCTGAGGACTCAACCACCAAGGTAGCATGGCCGCAATGGGACTGAGGCCGTGGTCATCCATCCACCACAACCCCGCAATGGTCAGAGTTGCACGGTGAAGGGTCCCACACCACCAGCCAATGCCGCACCATTGCAGCAATGAAAGAATGCATGAGCCGAAGTAGGGAAAAGGACCAACCGATGAATGGGTCGCCACAAGATTGACAGATGGCTCTCCTGCTCAAGGTTTCAAATTTTGGTTTCAGATCACATCTCGGAGGTAGCCGAAATCCAAAATTTCAGCGAGATTTTGGAATTTTGGTCGAAATCTGGATGAAATTCAAAAACAAAATTTGAAAACATTTTTTTTGAAATTTTGGCCCTTTTCAAACCCTGTGAACTGGTCTCCCGAGGCTAGAAATTTTTTAACCATGATGCCATGGCATGAAATTGACATGGTCTAGTTGGTCTAAGGCACCAGATTTCTCTTTCCCTCTAAAAAGGCATGGGTTCGAGTTCCACCAGGTGTGTGCTTTCCATTTTTTCCGTTGTGCATACAGTAGTTGGGCAGCTTGGCTACTAATTATGTAACCCTATTCACATGCATTGGTGGAGAAAAAATATTGTGAAGAACAAAATCAGACCTGCAGGATTCGAACTCAGGACCTCCTGCTTAGTAAACGAGTGCACTAACCAACTGAGCTACGAGAGCTTTTCGGTATTTACACATGTATTCCTCATAAAAGGCGTTATAATTCTCCACAAAAAAATTGGCACCAAATCGGGTCCAAAAAAAATAAAAAACGGTCCAAAAAACATGAATTTCGGTGGAAATACCCGAAATTTCCAAAATCACCGTAGCAATTTGAATTTTTCTCATCCTCCAAAATTTCATCAGGATTTTGAACCTTGCTCCTACCGCCACCACCGTGACAACAGTTATACATCGGGAGTGGCCCCAAAGACGCACTGCGAAGGGTCATCAACACCATCACTAGAGGGTCTGCGGTGAATCTGGGTCAAAGCGGAGCAACGCATATATGTTCAACAACTACACCACATCGCCACACTGGCGGCCAGCGTCTTGCCCTCTTACATTGATGTGTACATATCGTTCGGACTAGAAGATGCGATGATCTTGTCCTTCCCCCACCAGGACCCCCTCGTCATATCCACCCACATCGTTGTTATGATGTCAAAAGGGTGCTAGTGGACAGGGGAAGCTTGGTGGACGTCCTCTTCGCCCGCCCGAGCTTTTGATCAAATGATGACACCATGAGGCCAGCTCTCTCTGCCAGGCATCCCTTTAGTAGGCTTCGACAGGAGGCCGATAACTGCCCTCGGACAGATTAACCTCCCTATGACCTTCGGGGAAGGCTCCACAATGAGGATGGAGTGCGTCACGTTTGATGTAGTGGATATCCCCTATCGGTACGACGCCATACTTGGGCGAGCCACATTGAATACCTTCGGGGCAATCGCTCACCACAACTACATATGTCAAAATACCTGGTCCCTAATGGGTGATCACCATCGGAGGGGACCAGGCCCTGGCCAGAGATTCCGAATTTGGGCTCACAGCCCAAGTGCGGGATGTGCACACTATGGATGCAGGTGAAGCATCGACCACGCCCTCGGTGGCTAGATGGACCTCGAAGGCAAAGCCGAAGGGGGACCACAAAAAGATTCCCCCACGGCAATCACAGCGAGAAGGAGGTAACAATCGAGGGGGGCTACCCCAAAGCTGAAATAGCGATCCTCAAGACCCTGTGGCAAAACAAGGACGTTTTTGCATGGGTACCAGAGGATATCCCAGGCGTCTCTTGGTCAACCATTCAACACAGACTCGTTGTTAGGGAAGGTGCAAAGCTATAGGATCAAGGATAACCGACTAGAGGGGGGTGAATAGGAGGTTTTTAAAATTCTTCGGCTCTAATTGTAATAAATAGAATTCTACTCAAGAAATACATTTTTTGACAATTAATGCCTAAATGCTCTAAGTCTCACTAAGTGCACCGACAAACTAATTTAAGTAATAATACAAACCTAAGCACAAGATCAAAGCACTAAATAGTTAGGAATGTAAATTGCATGCAAAGATGAGAAAATCAACCACAAGAGAAAGATTGACACAAGAATTTATCCCGTGGTCTCAGAGACTTGCCGGTCTCCCCTACTCCACATTGAGGAAGCTTGATCACTTCAAGCTGGCTCCAATCACACGAACCTCCCTCAGTCACTTGGTAGTTCTTCCCCACTCTGGGTAGGCGAACTTCGGCCTTCACAATCAATCGGGCTTTCTCACAAGCTCTTTTGAGAAAGTCACCGGTTCCTTCGCCTACAAGCCGTCTAGGAGGCGGCAACCTCCAAGAGTAATAAACTTTGACGATCGCTTGAGGTGCATCAAGTATCTAAATAGCTCAATTTAATACTCACACTTGATTTCTCTCTCAACTACTCATAAAATGTGAATTGAATGCACTAGAGTAGTAGAGAAGCAAACAAGAGCTCAAGAATATACAATAAGTGTCCAAGAAGTGCTCTATGCTGCATATGGGGGTTTATTAATAGTCCTCAACAACATTCCTAGCCGTTGCTACTAAACCCCTGAGAAATTCAAGGTGGCCAGCACTACCACCCATTTAGAGCCAGATCGCGGTCTTAGGTCCAATCTGTCATTCTTTGCATTAAATGCTTTGTCGGACTAGTCATTACTACAATGGGTGGCGGTATCAGCCATCGAGGGCGAGACTACCGTGGGCAAACCCCAAAATGCACCCCCTCTGGAATATAACTACCGGCCGTAGGGCCGGTACTGCTGACTGAGCGACAGTATCGCCCTCACATGGGCGGTAGTGCTAGCCATAGCAAGGTTGAAAGGATTTTCAATTTTTTTATGACAAGTGAAAATAATCATTTGTATGAGCATTGATTGAGCCATTTTCACTAAAATCACATCAAGCTACTAATCAAAAGTCCCTCTTAATAGTACGGCACCTAATATAGCAATCTGATCTTTATCCAATACTCTGAGATCAGTAAAAGCTATGAAAATGGTTCTTAATTATATACCTTTGCTCTTTAGTTTAACGCAATGATCTTCTTTCGCTTCATTTTCATGCTTCATCGTGCTCCATGTATATTGATCAATCTATCTTCAACATTCTCAACAGCAATATTAGTCCTTTAAACGCACTTGTCATTAATTACCAAAACCAACACAAATTTAGGGGCCTAGATTCTTTCAAAAGCCCATAAAGCAAAAAATCTTGCCGCCTGTCTTCGAATAGGCACAAGGCCGTGATGGTGGAGGTGGCCAAGTTGCTCAAAGCCGGCATCATACATGAAGTCAAGCACCCCGAAGTGGCTAGCCAACCCAGTCCTGGTAAAAAAGGCCAATGGGAGTTGGCGGATGTGTGTCGACTTCACCGACCTCAACAAGGCATGTTCAAAGGATGACTTCCGAGACCAACTAGTCGATGCCACCTCGCGGTGCGAGCTCATGAGCTTCCTCGATGCCTACTCCGGATACCATCAAATCTACATGGCATCTGAAGATGAAGAGAATACCGCCTTCATCACCCCCTTCGGCACATACTGCTTCTTCGAATGCCCTTCAGACTGAAAAATATGGGGGCCACCTTCACACGACTCATCACAAAGGTGTTGGCCGCCCAGCTCGGAAGAAATGTCGAAGCATACGTTGATGATATTTTCATAAAAAGCCACATTGGCATGACCCACCCGCAAGATCTACAGAATGTTTTGACAGCCTTCGAGCCAAAGGTATCAAGCTAAACCCAACAAGTGTGCCTTCGGCGTGAAATTCGGCAAGCTCCTTGGGTTTTTGATCTCCGAGCGGGGCATAGAGGCAACCCCCAAAAAATCATGGTAATTCGCAAGATGGTGGCCCCGCGCAATGAACGCTAGGTGCAAAAACTGACAGGGCGATTGGCTACCCTCAGTTTTTTCCTCGCCCGCTCAGCTGAGTGTGCACTACCCTTCTTCAAGATTTTACGGGGCTCTGTACCTTTCAATTGGTCTGTCGATTTCCAACAGGTTTTTGATGACCTCAAGAAATACCTCGCCATCTTGGCCTAGCCTCACCAGCCCCAAGCTCGGAGCGGAGCTCCTCCTATACTTGGCTACCTAGGCCACTGCAGTAAACACTATGCTTGTTTTGGAAGAGGGAAAAGCACAACGTCCCGTATACTTCGTATCTGAAGCACTCCAGGGGGCCAGGACCTGATATACCAAAGTTAAGAAATTGGCTTATGCATTGCTAACAGCTTCATGCAAACTAAGGCACTACTTTCTGGCCCACAAAATAGTCATCCCTTCATCATAGTCCCTCAGCAGCCTTCTCTGTAACAAGGACGCAACCGTGCACATTAGCAAATGGGTCGTCAAGCTTGCCCCATTTGACATCCAGATCGTGGCTAGAACAACAATAAAGTCTCAAGTCCTAGCCAATTTTATGGCTGAATGGACATCCACGGAGCCTATCTGTAGCTCCCTGAAGTTCTCATGGACGATATTCACGGACAGGTCATGGTACTCCATCGAGCCTAGTGTCATGGTGAACTTGGTCTCCCTAGAAGGGCACGAGGTCTCGTACACGACTCAGCTCGGGTTCCCTGTGATGAACAATGTGGCAGAGTACAAAGCATTTTTCCTTAACCTTCGCAAAGCGAGGGTGCTAGGAGAATGGAGGCTTATTATCAGAACAGATTTTTGACTAGTGGCGGGGCACATCGACAAGGCATACAAGGCAAAGGACATGGATATGGCCAAGTATCTTGTGGCCATCCAAGCCATGGAGAAGTATTTCGAGGGGATCACCATCCAGTCAATACCTAGAAGTGACAACCAAAAAGCCAATGCCCTCTCAAAGGTCGCCAGCGCAGGCACACCACTCCTCCTACATGTGTTCTACAAGTTCCTACAAGCACCAAAGGCTACTACAGACGTTCTTGTCCTTAATGAAGGCGATTGGTGAATTGATATCATCGCTTTCATCCTCAATGGAACCCAACCCGGAGAACTCGTCAAAGCCAAGCGCCTGAAACAACGAGCAAGGAACTACACCCTTGCCGAGGAAACACTGTTCAAGATAGGATTATGTGCGCCCCTCCTACGATGCATCTCAAAGGAGGGACTTGACCTTCTTGAAGAAATACACCAGGGGCTATGCGGAGCACACACTGCCCCGAGGAGGCTAGTGGCCAAAGCCTTCCTGCAAGGTGTCTATTGGCCCACTGCCCTATGAGATACGGAGGACCTCGTACAGAAGTGTCAGGGATGCCAATGGATGTTGCACAATCTGAGAGCACCACCCACGAGTCTTCAGCCCCTAGCCCCTATATGGCCCTTCGCTCAGTGGGGCCTAGACATCATAGGCCCGTTCCCTCGTGCGTTGGGAGACGTTCGATATGCCTTCGTCGCCATTGAATACTTCACAAGGTGGATCGAGGCTGAGCCCGTTGCCAAGATCACCACCACATCCACAAGAAAATTTTTGTGGAAGAATATCATATGTTTGTTAGGCGTACTGTGCGAGCTGGTGACAGCAACGAAAAACAATTCGACTGCGAAGCATTCAGGGCATATTGCTAGAACATGGGCATCAAGATCTGCTTCACGACAGTCAACCACCTAGAATCAAATGACACAGTTGAGCAGGCAAACCTCACCCTCCTCGATGGCCTAACGAAGCGCCCCATCAGCCTACCAAAGGGGGTGTAGCTGGAGGAGCTCGCCAACATGCTCTAGGCAACAAGAGACATCCCCGACATGACCTACAAGCTTCTCCCCATTAAAGCTCCTCTTCAGCGATGAAGCGATGACCTCAGCGGAATTAAAGGCGCGATCTCTGCGCACAACCACCACCAAATTCGGGGACTGGTGAATATCCATCGAACTGATCAAAGAAAATCACAGCGAGGTGCTTCGCAGCATGACAAAGTACATACACGGGCATGGCAGCCGTCTACGACAAGAAGGTGTGATTGCGCTCGCTCTCCCCAGGAGACATGGTCTTGAAAAGAGCAACCAACGAAATCACCGGGAAGTTGAATTCAAAATGGTAGGGGACGGCCATATGTCATATCCCGAACAACGAGGGTCAGCTCATATTACCTCAAAATAGTCAAGGGCCACCTGATCGACCACACCTGGAATGCGAAGACTTTACGAAAGTACTACTCATAGGCCTTCGCCATTGTATGTTGCCCTAAGGGCCACCTTTTGTAACCACTCGGCGCGAGGTCCTCAACCTTAGTGTGTGTGTCTACATACACACACATATACACACACATATATATACATACATATATATACACATAGGGGTGCAATCGGCTTGGATTCGGTCACATATCGCTCTTTCCATATCCTAAACAATATTTTTTGTCTGATACGGATAGTGTCAGATACGAATACAGTGAGAAAAATATCAGCCACGGATTCGAAGCGAATATGGAGCGAAATCGATACGGTACCAGATATTTTTTATAGGATATCGCATGAAGATAGGTACCACATAAAGAACACATATAGCAATACTTAATCAACCGTATGAGTTTGAATGCAAAAGAACTATTGCAATTTAACTAGTTATTTTATCACGTAGTCATAGGAATGGCTTCCTCAATCCTTGGCCGCCCATTCTCTTTCTGCGTGATGTTAGGCGTATAGACATACACACAAGGACACAACTAGACAATAACATGAGCTCCTTGGCCACTGATTCCCTTTCTCCACATGTATACGTTGATGTCTTAAGAACAAGATTGTATGAAATGTTTAACATTAAAAAAATAGGAGGCAGTCGGCGGCACGAATCATTGATGATTTCTAACAATCATTGTTGATTTCTAGTAACATTGATGATTTCTAACAATCATTACAAATAGAATGTCAACAAAACCCACAAACTCTGAAATCTAGCAAACAATTTGGAAGAATCGACCAATTCAAATTAAAAACACCCGGAATATCTAACCTAGATTAAAAAAATACCAGGAACATCTAACCTGTTGCAGTTAACTCAATCACTAACTAAACCGTAAGGGTGCATCCCTCCCATTACAATCACTAACCTATTGTAGTTAACTCAATCACTAACTCAATCCCTAACTTAGGTGTACAAATTTCCATCAACTCTTACAGAAGCTGGAGCCGAGAAGCCGTTGAAAAGCTGAAGAGCTTTTGGAGCCGAGAGAAGCCCGAAATATCGGATCCAAAAAAGATTAAAATCCCTTATGGGATTTGTTTGGAGTCCAGCCAGTTGTTTCGCTCTAGGCAAGATTCTCAGGCCTTTTTTTCACGTGTTCCTCATGAGTTCTTCACTGGATGAGGTGGAGGAGCACTGGTAGGCGGGGACCGGATCGGGCGATCTCGGGCGACAGCAAGCGAACCGGTGAGGCTGCGTCGACGGGGCTTCGAGACGCTCATGAAGACGACCACGGAAGCCGGCGGAAGAAGGCGCGCGGAGATCGCGAGATTGACGGCCCACGCGGAAGTCGAGGCATCAGCCGGAGGCCGACTGGCGTCGGTGGTCGCATGAGGCTGCTCAGAGGCAGGCCGAAGGCGGCACGATTGAGGCGAAGACTATGGAATAATAGTGTGCGATGTTGAGGTCCTAGCACGGGTTGTAGAGCCGATGGCCAGAGGCATCCGTGTGGTCATCGCGGGGGATGGATCCCGACGGGAATAGCCGCGAATCAGCCTAGCCTGGTTCGGGTGTGGTGCGATCGACGGCGGCGACAGCACGTGGGGAGCTCATGCGGCGTGGGAGGGAAGAAAGGAATGACTACATGAGAGGGCACAAGAAATTTGGGATATCCGATAGACTATTTTTTCGGATATATCCGAAAACCATCTCGAAATATGCCGATCCGACGGATAGTAATCTCCCGAATCCGAATCCGAATCCGAAAAAAATATCCGAAATCGAATCCGAATCTGACAATTATCCGAAATAACTATTTGAATCCGATTCGAATGCATCCGATCAGACGAAAACTATCCGAACCAATTGCACCCCTATATGTATATGTATATGTATATGTATATGTATATGTATATGTATATGTATATGTATATGTATATGTATATGTATATGTATATGTATATGTATATGTATATGTATATGTATATGTATATGTATATGTATATGTATATGTATATGTATATGTATATGTATATGTATATGTATATGTATATGTATATGTATATGTATATGTATATGTATATGTATATGTGTGTGTGCCTCCGGGTCACGACGAAACACCTCGCAGCGACATAAGCTCGACGATAAAACAAACCATGCAAGGCCTCCGGGCTTGATAAAATGCCTCACAACGACATAAGCTCGGCGATAAAACAAACTGTGCAAGGCCTCTAGGCCTCGGTGAAACGCCTCACAGCAACATAAGCTCGGTGATAAAACAAACCGTGCAAGGCCTCTGGGCCTTGTTGAAATACTGAAAGCATCTAGGCACCCGGTATGTTTTGGTTTTGATAATTAATGACAACTTTGTTATATGATCTAATGCTTTTGTTGAGAATATTGAAAGTAGGTCAATTCCAAGATTAATGATCATGGAAATACCAAAGAAGGCTCAAACCAATCGGCAATATGTCAAGATCATGAAAAGGTAAATTTATAAGGCTCTTTTCTAGTCTTTTGACGATCTTGGAGTTTGAAAGAAAGATCGGTTTACTAGATTTAGGGCCGTACTATTAAGAGGGATCTTGACGCTTATCTCGATGTCCTTTTAGGGTTTAAAGGCTCAAAATGCATATTCAAATAGTTGCCAAATGATAAATAAGTTTCAATCTTGAAAATCCTTTAGAACAAATCAAATCTCTAGAAACCCGGTGCTACCGCCCATGACAGCGCGGTAGCACCGGCTCAATAGGACGGTGTGAAAATTCCAGAGAAAGGCTTTTGGGCATTTTTGTAGCCCGGTGCTACCGCCCATGGTAGGCCGGTGCTACCGGACCATCGGTAGCACCGGACTTCAGCCCGGTGTGAAAATCACAGAGGGTGTGTTTTTGGGTGTTTTAGTAGCCCGGTGCTACCGCCCATGGTAGGCCGGTACTACCGGACTATCGGTAGCACCGAACCACCACCCGGTGTAAAAATTCCAGAGAATCACCTTTTCTGGGCATTTAGGAGCCCGGTGCTACCGACCATTATATCCTGGTGCTACCGGGCTCACGGTAGCACCGGCCCTGAGCCCGGTGCTATAATTCCAGAGAGGTCTCTTTTCGAAGAAAGAAAATGAAGTGGAGCAGGTGCTACTGCCCTAGTTGGGCGGTAGCACGGACCCCTATAACGGTCTCTGGCAAGTGCATTAAATGCCTTTGTTCTAGCCGTTGAAATAGAGCGGTGCTACTGGGTCCTACATGGCGGTAGCACCGTAAAAACAGATTTTTGCAGATTTCGAGCTCCAATGGCTAGAAAGTTTGGTGGAGGCTATAAATACCTCTCCACCTGCATTCTAGAGTAACTCTTGGTCCTCATTGATGATATTTGAGCTCTAGCAAGTGTTCTCCACTCTTGTGTGCATTCAATTTCCATTTGTGAGTGTGAGAAGTAAGATTGAGTGTTGCATTTAGTGTTTGAGCCTTTAGACACCGACATTCGACCTCAAGCTAGCGTCAAGGTTTATTACTCTTGGAGGTTGTCGCCTCCTAGACGGCTTGGAGGCGATCGTGCGCGGTGAGCTTCTCAACGGAGATTGTGAGAAGCCCCGACAAGTTGTGAAGGTCGGAGTTCGCCTACCCGGAGCGGGGAAGAACTACCTTAGTGATCGAGGAAGGCTCAAGCGAGTGGAGCCGGCTTGACGTGGTTCAAGTCACCTCAGCGTGGAGTAGGGAGACCGGCAAGTCTCCGAGACCACGGTTAAATTCCTTGTCTCCTATTTATTTGTGTTTGGTATTTTTGTTTGTTGAGTATCCATTTCATTAATACCATACTCTTCATAGTCTTTATGCTCACAAGTCTATTTGCTTCACTTGGTTTGACATAGCATCTTAAGAAATTGCTAGAGCTTTAGTGTGTTCTTCATATTTGTATCTCAATTTCGTAGTATCTTTTGTAATTTCTAAATTGTGTTGAAAAATTTAGAAACCTCCTATTCACCCCCCCTCTAGTCGGTTATCCTTGATCCTACAAATACCTTACAACAATATAAGCTCAATGATAAAATAAACCGCGCATAGCCTCTTGGCCCTGGTGAAACGCTTCGCAGTGACATAAGCTACCGTGCATGGCCTCTAGGCCCCGGTAAAGAGCTTATTAGCGACATATGCTCTGCGACCTCTCCTTCGCCCGTGCCTTTCACAATGCTAGGACTTGGCTAAAAAATGTTAGGGGACAACGCTCGGCTATGTAGCCTCCCCTTCGCCCGTGCCCTTACCAATGCTAGGGCTGGGCTAAAAAAGACTAGGGAACGACGCTCGGCTATGTCGCCTCCCCTTTGCCTGTGCCCTTCACAATGCTTGGGCTCCTCTAAAATAGACTAGGGCGCGTGCCCCTTGGTTGTGGGTAAATGTTTGATAGCGGTTCAATGCATTACCTTACCCTGGAGTGACACAATCCAATTCAAACACACAATCAATAAGCTTTATTATCCATACAAGCACGCATTACAATGAAGCAATAATGAAAAACTTGCATGTACAAATAGGGCATAGACCGCCCTCGACCAGAACTCAAGTCGAGACCGACCCAACACCCACACCATTATTTCCTCCTCCGAAGGATTATCGGACATGAACCTAACTAACTCATCATCCGTGAAGATCTAGACACGTCGCGATGAGGTGGGAGAGCTTCCACTTTTTCCACTTTTCTCCATGATGCAGGACCCCCTCAAAGCAAACTTGTAGGGGCCACACTCGCCTCACTTTCCTTGGTACCGTTGACCCCTGCCGGAGGCTGATGCTTCGAAATGAAGGAGGTGCAAGGAGGCATGACACACCCCGCACCTCTCTTAAAACCGAACCGATCGCCCTGAAACAGCCCCGTATAAGACAAAACACCATGGCCAACAAAACATAGCAAAAGTGTTCAAATTCAACTTAGATACTGTTCAAACTTACTAAGAACCCCCACCTCCCTAAGCTAACCTAGCCTACGGCAAAAAATGAAGGGGCAAGGACACAACACAAAACCAACTCCCAGAATAGCTACCCATGCATCACACCTTGAGACGGGTTGCCGGATCTGCATCTTCACCAGCTAGGGGCCCCAACAGTCCTGCATCCTTCTTCCAGGCCGCCAGGATCACCTTGATAAAAGCCAAAGTAGCCTGTCGTCCATGAACAACCCAAAAGTCATTGAGGAAGTCATTGTTTGCCCTTCGATTCGCCCGTTGCAGCTCGGGCATCTCCTCGGCCGAAGGCATCCCGACGAAGCACTATCCCAAGGAATCCAGATGAGCACACCCCGCATACACCCTTCGAGGTAATGTCGCACAGTTTCGGCCAGGCGAAGCAAGCCCTCGACTGCAAGGG
This sequence comes from Otatea glauca, assembly GCA_036346275.1. Classification (NCBI taxonomy): domain Eukaryota; kingdom Viridiplantae; phylum Streptophyta; class Magnoliopsida; order Poales; family Poaceae; genus Otatea; species Otatea glauca. The sequence goes on along the minus strand of CM070722.1, from coordinate 53,779,051 downwards.
GCTACTATTGTGGGGACAACGATCGCACCCTATACCTCGATGAGGACCCGGTAATGATGTATCCCTCGTCACGAAGCCGACGAGGGGTGCCAAACACTCGAGCCTTCGGCCTGGCCTCGAAGGCCTACACCACGCGCCAAAGGGGTGGCAACCACTTCGGCCAAGATTTAACGGTAGGCTGAAGGGGTACACCAACAAGGCGTGAGGTGGCGAATGGAGACCCTATGTTAGTAGTAATCATAAGGCCTATAGGCTAGCTAGCTCGAAGGGAAAATACCTCCAAACCCCTAGTACTCTAGGGGCCTTGTAGGGGCATGCTTATAACATCAACTGGGGTCGGCAAAGGGCCTATAAATAGCACCGGTCCCTATTCTGTAAAGGAAGGAAGAAAAAGAAAACAAAGACACCAGCATTTCCACTTGTTCTCCCTGCATACTCGTTGGGTCTCCGAGTGTACCCCCTCCACAAGATACCACCTCAGGGCCTCCCTTTCATACTATTTGGATGTATGATGGAGCATATCACATATTCATGAGAGTTTAGTATGTTTATGGCTTAAAAAAGACTCCAATATCTATGAAGTCACATGAACTCAAAGTTTGTGATATATCACTTCAAAGTAGATTCGTGCGACTTACTTGTAAAGGACAGGTAATCATAAAAAGTATTTGGTTTAATGGAAGATATCGATTGATAGATAATCTTGAAAGTGGAGCAATCAATGGGAGGCCTGATAAAAATCTTGGTCAGAAGAAGAAAACTATGTCATCAAAGGTATGTATTTAGATCTCATCTACAATTATATGTGGAACTGCAAAGATGGTTGCAGAGATGAAGGTGCGAACTGTTGGAGAAGTTATGATTTTTCTTGCACCCCTTCCCTTGTTTTTTCCAAATCTATCTCCCTCCTGAGATGAATTTAAATCTAGCCCACGCTCGCCGGCCGTGGCAGGCCGCTACCCGTGCCCAGCTGTCGCGGCAGTAGGCTGCTCCCGCGCTCGACTACCGTGGCAGCGCGCGCTCCTACACTCACTGATCGGCACCTATTGCGTGCCGCACTCGCCCGCTCCCATGCTCTGAGGGCGTGGCAGGCCGACTCTCACGATGGGGGAGTGTGGGAGCATGGTAGAGGGGACTAGATTTGTAATTCATCTCGGGAGGGAGCTAGATTAGAAAAAACGAAGGAAGGGGCTAGAAAAATCATCACTTCGCCATTGGAAGAAGGAAGACGTGTTGGGACCAACCACACAGTACTAGCGAGCAGGTGTAGCATAGAGGCGATACAAACATACAACATGTAGGGTTGAAGGAAAAGGAGGTGTGATTAACCAAACTACACAACAAATGAGCTCTCAGGTTGAGGATTTAGGCGGTCTAACCCAAACACTGACATGCATCTTATGATGATATGCAAGAGCCCATGTGATGGGCACTCTCAAAGTGAGTGGTCATGCAGGACACAAGCCACGATCCAACTCATCCAAATCAAGAGATATATGAGAGGATTAGAGGCTATGTTATACTTTGGTACTAGATTCTTATATAGACAAAAATTCGAGGATCCTAAAACCTTCGAGAGCGTTGTGAGAGAGAGGCAATCACTTGTAATGTCTTGAGGTCATGCTTAAGGCATTTGAAGTCCACTTCACCAAATCTCTCTTTCGTCATAATTGTTTGGGCATCTTTATTTTGGTTCTCTACACGAGATTCGTCTAGTTCATTCTTGATACCGTAAACCGTATCTCGCAACCCTGATCCAATCTGCATCATGCTGCGCATAAAAAGGCGCCAAAAATCAGTGAGACAATTAACGTGGTACGCTAAATCTCGTACCGTGTCAGTTTAGCACCCATGCTTATATTCCAAATCACCATTTTATTACCCAAATGAAAGATGAACTAAAGTGACACCAATTTGACACACACAAAAAAAACCCAGAAGTGATGTCAAAGACTTGGAAGGCTAAATAAGATACAGTTTCGATGAGCACAAATGGCACAACTTGAACAGACTTGAATGAGCTCCTTGCCATATATTACTCTTCCCTAGCAGAGATCTTTCTTGCTTGCCATATATCCTATCACGTGGACTTGCACTGAAGAAGAGCTAGTCGTTCTTGTCCCAGGTTCACAAAACCGAATTTTAAGAAACCGTTCAAAATTCGAAAACCGCCTGAAAACCTTCAGAAACTGAAGGGTTAAGAAATCAAAAGAGTTTAAAAAGAAATCGAAAACCATTCGATTTTTCACGAAAAACCAACGGCCGATTGAATGTTCTTATAAAACGGTTTTTGAGCGGTTTTCAACACATAATTTTTTTTTTAAAATTTAATTTTTTTAATTAAAACGGTTTACAGTTTTGAATCTCGAACCGTAATGGTAGTCCGAAAACAACGATTTTCGCCGGTTTTATAAACTTGCTTGTCGCTATCTAGCCTTGAATGTACCCATGTAGCTTTCAATTTATAGCCAGAACGCCATCGCGGCATGTCGCGCGAGCGCCACTTGTTACGAGCCCAGGTGACTCATCACAACTTCATGCTGCCTTTTCTTTTCTTTCTTTTTTTCCCCTTTGTCTGCTTGCTTGCACATGAACCGATGGATGGACCCATCCCATCTTTTTCTCACTTGTATCTTTTTTGTTTTGTTTTCTTGCGCAATGTTATTTATATGCGTAAATAACTTATTGTATATTTTATATTCAAGAATAATAGTACTAGATAGTTTTTTTAAGACATAGTAGTAGACATTGGTTCAACCAGAATCAGAGACACGGACTCGTGAATGGCAGGTGCTGACACGGCTGTCATGCTGAATTGCTCATCGGTCTGTAGATTCTTACTTATCATCTTTTTTGTACAGTAAAGATTTGTGACATTATTTTCACATGATGAACGTTGACAAGACAGTTTTTTGGAAGTTCCTTTTCCTGCGATAAACTTGTTCTGGATCCTGACGCGTACCTTGTGGTAGGCTAACTTTACACTAAAAAATATCTTTTCAAGTTGCCCAATGCCTTGCATGCTAGAATTAACAAATCCCTCCATTGTCCGATAAAAAATGTAAACAAGATTCCCCAAACATAATTTTGTGATGAACTTAAGGCACGCTAAAAATGGGTGTTAAACCTTGTGCATATCTCTGCCCTCTGGGAGAAAAGAACCGATCTGTAAATGAACAGGAAAATTATGTTCTTTCTAAAGAAGAACGGCCGAAATCCAAACAGAAACTAATAGGGTACTCACTTCCCGGCTGAAATCCAGACAGAAACTAATAGGGTACTCACTTCCAGTTTACTCAAAAGCTTCAATAAGTTTCTGGAACCTTCTGGTGCACAATCGAAGGGTTACACAACGTCTTACGTTAGGGAAAAAAAATCAGAGGAATTGTTGGTTCATCCACTTGCAATTCTCACTATCATGCATGTTAAGAAAGACCATCACAAGGAGTCAACTGAGTTCATGATATTGGAATAAACACATCTCTAATTATGGGATTATTAAGTGATAAGTCGTAGTCGCGCATTACAATGCTAACCACGGCTGCTGAAACCTTGGTACAAGTGAGGCCACGGCACTAGCAAAAGCAATGGGTTTGAACTTTCAAACTCCACTGCCCGATTAGAATACTCCGAACTGAAGGCGCCTTTGCCAACCTGAGATCCTCTTGATTCTTATCCGTTGTAACACAACCAATGCCAAGGAGTCAGTATTAAATTGCATCGGATTGGGTATTTTATGGGTAGGACAGAACGTGATGCTTTCCTCTCCTCACCTTCAGACTGTAGGTGGACGCCACCACTGACAGCGACTAATCTTATCCAAGTTATCAAGTGACAATCCAACAATATCATGCCAAATATTATACTATTAATTGTCGTGATGTCATGTTATAAGTTAACAAGAAACATGGTATCGAGAGAGCTGGATGCATAAAATAAGATGATGCAAAAACAAGACGAAAAAATATCTGGGGAAGGCAAGCAGACCACATCAAGAAGTTATAAAAGTCAAAAGAATGGCAACTCCGTGCTTAGAGTTAAAGGAGATGAAATAAAAGTTCCATTGGATAAACTAGATGGGGACTGCGGCGTGCCACGCCACAATCGTCGCTCCCCCACGCGAGCAAATAAAGAAAACGCGCGAAACGGTTGAAAGGATATAAACGTAATTACACTCTTTTTTGCATTTATTTGGGTTCTTTCACGAAGGATCCGTGATTTTTGTTGAACCGAAAGGTCCGTTTCGTAAAGAACGGTTAAAAGGATCTAAACGTAATTATGTGTTTTTTCTGCATTTATTTGGATCCTTTCACGAAGGATCCGCTATTTCGTTGAACCGAAAGATCCTTTTCATAAAAAATGGTTGGAAGGAACTAAATGTAATTACACTTTTTTAGAGGGTCTTTTAGGGAGGGAGGACACGTGACCTAGCTCCTTGTCCAGAAAACTTGCGAACTTTAGTATATAGAGTATGTGCTCACTGACTGACAGACATTGAAAAGCTCCACCACACTTGCCAATAACATATAGATGTGTCTTCAAAAAAAAAATAACATATAGATGTAGTGTTACATCATGACAAGTACCACAATCCACAAAGGTTGAGAGACTTAAGATGACAAGTACATTCATATGAGGAAAACAAATGCTGGGAAAGGTCAAGGGGCATTCATCCTCTCACCGCAAGAAAAGCCTAGAGCATCACCATGAGTCCCATGATGGTGGAACCAAAATACTTGAAAGTTTTCTGTGTAATCCAAAGAAGGTTTGTATATACTGCCTATCAAGATTAAAAGCATGATCATCAGTTATGTCTGCCATGTTTTTCATGAAAAATGAAAAGAACGAAGGTGATTGATAGAAGACCACATACTCAAAATCAACACCAAATGTTAGTGCTGGATGGTCGAACTTGAGGGCCTGCCATCGACATCTGCAATTCTTGTGGTGAAACTAAATGGCGTCTTCATTTAGAAAGCATACAGAGAGTCGTACTCTGGGTAGACCTTTACATCTTGAATGTGCTTGATCTTGTGCCACTCCAAGCCAGTGCCCAGGGTGGGTGTATATCGCGGACAGCAACTTCTGCTGCACCAGATCCTTAGCTTCTCAGAATTTACTTGCGCCAAAAATTCTGGGAGAGTTTCAGCGCTTAAGTCAGTGAATTCCATGCATTCCAAGGCTTCAAGGTTCTCAGCTATCACAAAATTTTGACACTCCTTGACACGTAGAGTTCACAGACTCGGCAGGTCAAGGACTCTCAATATTAGTATTTCCATCGATATCAAGTTCTTTGAGTTTTTCCAGGATCGTTATTTCCCTTAAGCTTCCAGCATCAGAAACTCTTAAGAACTTCCAAGGAAGTTGCCTGGTGTAGAAAAGCCTCAGGAAATGATGTTAAGCATGGACAGTTTCTGATAGTTAAGTTCTTTAACTTTGGCATTGCGTTCTTCCCTGTCCTCCACTGCCACTGCTTTCAGTGCAACATCTTCTCAAATCCAAGCTTGGGAAATTCATAGTCCAGATGATTTTTCTTCGCGGGATCTGGCGATGCATTGCTGTCAAAGAACTCGTGTCCAATAGTTACGACTGATTGTGCACCAATAACCCAAAAAATATTCTAAACCAGGGAGCTGTCCTAAAGCTGGAAGTTTCTCAAAGAATGGGCAATCTTCTAGAGCAGAACTCTTGAGGCATGGGAGAGCCATTTTAGCCAAGTACCTTGGGAGTAAACAACCAAAATAGCCCTTAATTTTATGATATTCTAAGCAAGGTGGGGGGCACAATTTATTGCAGATATTTACAAGGTTTTGCTTCTCCTCCTTGGACCTTGGTGGTACCATGGTCCTCATCCCTTGGTGTGCACAGAAAAGCCATTATTCTAAAAGCTTGCTTTGAAGTTTCGCGCCTCTTGTCTCTAGGCCCTCTATAGAGAGTCGTAATTGGAACAAAGGGCCCAGTTCATCCAAGCTGCTCGACCTTCTTGAAGAGTACAAGTTTGGCATGAATCCACCCAATTCTGCAAGATTTTGAAGCTTTGATAGCCCAAGTGGGAAGTTCTTAAGCTTGGTTCCAATGAGGTGGAGAGCCCTCAGGTTATATAGATCCATGACACTATCTGGGAGTTCTGATAGATATCTGCAGTACTGAAGACTAAAGCATTATAGATTTTTCATGCTCCCAATTGATTGTGGGGTCATTCTTATGAGCTTTTTTTTTCTTTAATCTTTTTTTCAAAACTAGGCGTCAGGGCAAAAAAATTGCAGAATTAGGCGTCGGTCGCCCGTATATGGGGCGATCGCCCCACATACAGGCGATTAGTGCGGCTTTGAACGCGCGATTTTTCCTGTCTACGGTCAATTCCTAAAAAAAATCATAACCTTTCCATATGATGTCGGATGGAGATAAACTTTATATGAAAATTGTAGCTCTCGACGGGATCTACAACTTTTGTATACAATTTTTTTTCATTTGAATCCATTTAGATAGTCAAAAACGGGATAGAATGTTCAAATCTAAAAATAGATCTGTTTTTAGATCTGAACATTCTATCTCATTTTTAACCATCTAAATGGATTCAAATTGAAAAAGTTTGTATACAAAAGTTGTAGATACCGTCAAGAGCTACAATTTTCATATAAAGTTCATCTCCATCCAACATTATATGAAAAAGTTATAATTTTTTTTAGAAATTGACCGCAGACAGAGGAAAAATCGCGGGCACTAATCGCCCGTATACGGGGCGATCGCCCCATATACGAGCGACCGGCGCCCAATTCTGCAATTTTTTTTGCCCTGACGCCTAGTTTTGAAAAAAAGATTAAAAAAATATTAAAGAAAAAAAAATTCCATTCTTATCATGGGAATTGTTCACTGTATTAGCCCCCTCGATTTTTTTTGGGCAAAACTAGCCCCCGTGCAAATAAATTTGCAGAAATAACCCCCTAGCTCACGCCTACCACACCTGCGAAGCGTGGAAGTAAGCTTCCGCGGTCCCCTAGAGTCCCCTAGCGCAGAAACCAAGCTCGCGCGGCCCTATAGCACGGAAAGCGAAGCTCTTGTGACCAAGCCACACCCCCGCGCTCTCCCGGTCCATCGCTCGCCCGCACTCAGCCATGCGCGCGACATCGCTGCCCACCGCCCCGCGCACCTGCCCCAAGACGCGTCGCTCCGCCCGTCGCTCGCCACCGACATGCCGCGCTTGCCGTGCGCGGGAGCTTGGTTTCCGCACTAGGGGACAGCGGAAGTCTGCTTCCATGCTTTCCAGGCGCGATAGGTGTGGGCCAGGGGCTATTTGTGCAAATTTGTTCGTACGAGAGCTAGTTTTGAAAAAAAACGGAGACGCTAATACAATGAACAATTCTTACCATGGAACCTGAGAAATTGAGGTATCTTAGGTGCGCCAACTGACAGAGAGATTGGTAGGATTGCAATGATACAGTAAGATAGATCCAGTACACGCAAACGAGGAAGATGGGATATATCACTTGCATTTGAGATGCTGCTCTTAACCAGCATCAGTGTCCTCATTGAATTATGTTTCCTTAACATATTGGACTCCACTGTTTTGGCTATTAGTGACAAACGGCGAGGCTTTGGGCAAGTAATCCCTCATTTGGTTCATATTTTCCTCCAACCTCTAAGCTCTCATCTTGTGCCAAAAGTTGCGCAAAAGAAAGCAAAACATCGTGCATTTTGAATGCCAAACAATCAAACCCGTTAGGATCTGGTTCCAGTACATTTCTTGTGATTAGTTCCCTGTAGTATCCTTCTCCAATCTCTTCCGGCAGTGCCGAGCTCCCATCATGATGCACAAATCCTTCAGTTATCCAAAGCTGAACAACCTCCGGAAAAGCTACTATCTTGTCTTCAGGAAATAAAGAACAATAAACAAAGCGGCTTTTTTTTAATAAGACGGCAGGTCATCATAAGTTAAGTACAACGCAGAATTCACCTCGTCATGTAATGCATTGCTAAACCATGCTGGTTTCTGTAGAACTCTCCCCCAAGCATTTCTTGTTTTCTCTCTCGTGCATAGGACTCCTCCGATGGCCTTGACAGCAAGAGGCAGACCATCACATTTTGTTACAATCGGCAAGCCAATGTCCTTGAGGCTCTCAGATTCGTTTCTCATCATGTCCAATGCTACCTTCTTCAAAAGCAAAGACCATACATCTTCAAGTTGAAGCTTATCGACATGATGATGGAGGTACACTGTTTTCATGCGTCTTTCCACCACTTCTTTTCTAGTAGTTATGAGAACTTTACTGCCAATAGCACTGCACTTCAATGGATTGCGTAGTAAATTGTCCCAAACATGGTGAATCCAAACATCATCTAGAACAAGGAGAAACTTGTTCTCTCTGATGGTATCCTCCAATCTAGGCTCAAGCAATGACCGACTTTAAGCATCAGCATGAACCCCTCCACCTGAAACTATAATATCCTCTAATATCTCTATTTCATTGTAGTCTTGAGAGACACATCCACACCCTATTCTGGAATTCAACCTTGATTTTTTTATCATCAAACACCTTCTGGGCAAGGGTAGTCTTTCCAATTCCGCCTACACCGACGATGGCGATGACACTGACATTTCCTGGAAAATAATCCTTCATTAGCATCTCCGCTATTATCTTAACATCTTGCTCGATTTTGTCTCCCACAATATCTAACTCAATGACTGGTGATGTCTTGAGATTTCTGTGGTTAATTGCATGGTAATCCTTGGGGGTATTTAACCTTAGATAAGATATAGATTTTCGCCTTGAGATACTCTGTAGCTTCAAGTTGATTTCTTAATTCTAGTACCGATCTTGTGAGCAAAAATAGAACCACTGAAACAAGAGAGGGCATGGATACAGCCAGCAAAATTGAGCACAAGCATACCGTTCTTCTGCTTTGATACCACACAAGTGGAGTATGTCATCAACATCGTACATGACATCCCTAAGATCCCTGAGCCATTTTTCGATTGCCCTGTTGTTGATCTGCCTTCTTTCAGCATCTTCAATAACATTATTGATGTCCTATAGCATTTCAGGAAACTTCTCGATCTCACCAGGAATCCCTAACAGCATGCCAATCTCATCTTCAACCATCCTAAAAAGAATATCACGCATCTTGGGCAGAATGTCCTGCAAGACCATGGCCATCTTTTGCCTCTAATGCGGTTAGAGGATTTTGGAGGTTTTAGCATTCTCAACCCTTCATTCCTATACATAATGTCAACATAAGCACTAAAGCACAGGCATTTCAGCATTCCATTATGATGAGATAATTACATAACTTTGGAAGAGAACCAGAGAAACTACTTATATATGGAGATCAAACAGGAAAATAATACTTCTTGAATATAGAATACCTACCAATCGGATGGATAGCATTTCGAAGTAATTAGACTGAGGTAGGTGATACTGGAGCCTGGAGGAGTGAAATTCGTCATATCGGAGAAAATTCAGACTGGTCAGTGCATGTGAACAATGTTATTCGGTTATTGACTTCAGTGAGTTCCTTGTAATTCTGTCATGTCATGTTATAAGTTATAACATGACCTGAGTTCCATTGTGACTGGAGTAACATTGGTGAAGCGGTCACCATTTTCTCATAGAAGAACCAAACTTTGGATAAATATTGTCTTATGATGTAATATAGCAAGCCAGGTCAGTGAATTGTCCGCAGAGCATGACATGCCATGGCCCATCAACTTCTTTGTACAGAAGGATAGCAACTAGCATGTATCCCATTAAGCAACATATCATACATGTATAATATATTCTCAATTTGCATTTTTAAAAGGACAAGTCCAGATATATATACATGGAGTGAGAAATATCTACAATGTTCGAAAGGACAGGTCCAAGGTCTTGTGGTTTTCAGAATGCCCAATTTATTTTCTTGCTAGTCTGGGCAGTTTGCCCCGGTTGTCAAGCCACTGCCTTATTGTCAACTTTACCTTACCAGTTACCAGGCAGCAGGTGCCCTGCTCGAAACAAGCAGGACCAATGTTTTTCTGGGACCACGCCAGTTACAACATGGACGACAGCCATAATCCAGGTGCACCCAAAGTTAACAGAATGTCCCCGCCTAACTCGGTCTATTTGTTTTTGCTTTTAATTCTGGATTCTAGCCTCAAAAGCAGAATAAAAAATAAATAATCCGATTCTAGTTATCGATTATCACAATCTAGTCCACCCATATACACTAGAATCCATAATACACTTCATATGTGCTTTTGGATTCCAGCTTTTGGAGAATCAGATTCCCTACAACTATAATCCTGAATCAGCTTTTAGAGAATCCAAAGCAAAAACAAACGGACCCTAAATTAGAATGTACGCGGCTTAAACTCAGCGGCCAAAAGAGCCGTCGTCAGAGAACTAATCAGAGATTCTATGGCTATTATAGTCTCCTTGCAGGAAACAAAGCTGCAACAGGTAGATGATCAGTTGGTGGCGGAGATCCTTGGTAACAACTTCACAGAGAACTATACTTTCCTCCCAGCTAGGGGCACAAAAGGAGGAATCCTGATCGCCTGCTCCTCATCTTTCTTTAAACTGACTGGACCCAGGGTAGGGACAAACACACTGTCAGCCACGATCGTCATGAAAGACGATGGCATCAGTTGGGCTTAGACGTGGGTCTATGGGCCGCAGTCAGTGGGGGATAAACTACTGTTCCTACAGGAGATCACGGACCTTAAAGCAGTCAGGTATGTACAATGGTTCACAGTCAGCTATCTATAAAAGATGCCACGTAGGATTTTAAGTGATGTGGAGGAGAGAGAAGAAAGAGAGAGAAAGTTGTTGTCTACTATTTAATAAACAACTTTATAGACAGCTTTACATTTTGTGTACTATTGTATAGACAGTCTTTAATTGAATAAGAGACCATTACAAGCAACTATATAATGATCCATTGTATGAGTTGTTTTTAGTACTATCTGTAGATAATATGGAGATGTATTATAGATAGCTACTGTCTATACCACTGTATATACCCTTATGCCAAAGGAATAGTTTATCCTAAGGGATTTCAACATGATCTACCAGGCAGCAGATAAAAGCAACGGCAACTTAGATAGGAGAATGATGGAGTCTTTTAGAGCTGCGCTAGATATGGCGGAACTAAAGGAAATTCGGTTTGAATGGAAGAAGATTCTCTTGGGCAAATGAAAGAAACAGCCCCACGTTAACAAAGATTGATAGATTCTTTAGCACCACCGATTGGGACATGCTTTTCACGGATTGTCATCTTCAGGCACTATCTTCTTTGGTGTCTGACCATTGTCCAATGCTACTACTCGTAGTCGTCTCGACGGATAGGTTCACAGCTTTCAGGTTCGAGACATTCTGGACAAAAATGCTTGATTTCCAGCAGGTGGTGTAACAAGCTTGGGCTAAAATGACACAAACGCAGGACGCGTTACGCAGGCTCCATATCAAACTGGCTAGAACGGCAAAAACTCTTAGGTCTTGGAGTAAACAAAAGGTTGGTAATTTGAAGTTGCAATTCGCAGTGGCAGGGAAACTCATTTTGCAACTTGACAGAGCACAGGAAAAAAGGCGGCTTTCTGAGGAAGAGCGGACTCTACGAGCTGGTCTCAGGCATAGGCTACTTGGCCTTAGTTTTACAGAGATGTCGTATGCGCCAACGATCGTGCATAACCAGTATCAGAGAGGGAGATGCAAACACTAGATTCTTCCATATGAGAGTAAATGCTCGCAAAAGGAAAAATCATATTCAACCCATCACAACAGATGCAGGGATCCTTCATGCCACACGGGACAAACAAATTTAGCTCCTAAGCTTCTTCCAGCAACACATGGGAAATAAAATCTCTAGACCCCACACACTAAACTGTGGCACGCTTGGGATTCAGGCACACAACCTGACAAGCTTGGAGGTACCGTTCCAATTACAAGAGGTCAGAGAGGTGGTTTTCTCGTTACCTACAGACAAGGCGCCAGGTCCAAATGGTTTCATTGGCTTATTCGACAGGACCTGCTGGCACATCATTCAGGAGGATCTCATGGCAGCAACACAGCAATTCTACAATCTCGGAGGTCGAAATCTGCGACTGCTGAACTTGGCAAACATTCTACTACTTCCCAAAAAGCATGATGCTAACAGGATTTCAGACTACAGGCCCATCAGCCTTATTCACAGCGTTGGAAAGATTTTTTCCAAGCTATTGGCAAACAGAATGGCACCACTTCTGTAGGATCTTATATCCCATAACCAGACAACCTTCATCAGGCGCAGAGTGATTCATGACAATTTCCTCTACACCCAAAAATTGGTGAAAGAGTTGCATAGGAAGCAGATTCTCTTCATCAAGTTGAACATTGCTAAGGCGTTCGATTCCATCAGTTGGGAGTAGTTGTTAGAGCTTCTGGAACAGATGGGGTTTGGACAGCGATGGAGAGGCTGGGTATCGATACTCCTTGCGTCATCCTCATCCAGGATTCTCCTCAATGGCAGCCCAGGAAGTTCGTTCACGCATAGAAGGGGACTCTGACAAGTGGATCCCCTCTCGCCTATGCTATTCATCTTGGCCATCGACTCGCTACAACGTTTGTTCCACATAGCGGCTTGTGAGGGTTTGCTTAAGCCGTTACAGACACCATTGGCAAAACAATGAATCTCATTATATGCCGATGATGCTTCCATTTTTGCCAATCCAGACTCGATAGAACTGCAGGCAATTCAGGTGATCCTAGCTAGCTTCGAAAGTGCGATAGGGCTACAAATGAACATCCACAAGAGTGAGACTTACCCCCGTTAGCTGAAGTCAATTAGATCTCGCTCTCATTCTACAGGGATTTCCAGCACAGAGGAAGTCATTCCCATGCAGGTACCTAGGGATACCATTGCGCCCCACAAAGTTATTACGGTCAGATGTGCAACTGATGATTGACAAAGTGGGAGCGAGGTTGGCGGGATGGAAAGGGAAGATGCTCTGAAGGGCAGCCAGGCTGATCTTGGAAGACATGGTGCTTACCTCACTAACAATCTACCATCTCACGGTGTTTCCTCTATCAAGATGGGCGACAAAAAAACTTGACAGGCTCAGGAGAAAATTCATCTGGAGGGGTGATCAGGAATGCAAAGGTGGCCATTGTCTGGTAAACTAGGCCAAGGTTTGTAGGCCGAAGAACCTTAGCGGCCTAGGGATCAAAGACTTCGACAGGTTCGAATGAGCACTTTGTGTTCGATGGCTGTGGTACGATTGAAAAAACCAAGAAAGACCTTGGGTCAGTATGGAATTACCTTGCGATGAAATTGATAGAAGCCTCTTTAATGCAAGCACCAAGATCAATCTAGGCGATGGCCACAACACAAAATTGTGGACTTCCGCTTGGCTCGACGGAAGGTCTCCAAAAGAGTTGGCACCTCATTGCTTCGACATTGTTTGTACAAGAAGTGTACAGGAAGAACAAACTTCAAACCGATGGCTTTCTTCGCTGCATAGTATAACAACTCGCACACAACTAGAGGAGTTCTTCAACCTATGGCAGGCCATCCAACAAATCACGCTACACCCACAGACACAGGATACCATTGTTTGGAGATGGATAGTGCATGGGGAATACTTCACAAAGATAGCTTATAGGGCGCAATTAATTCAACCGGCGGTGCCAAATCACAACTACAACACTATATGGGGAGCCTACACGAAAAATAGGTGTAAATTTTTTGCCTGGCTATTCATTCAGGATAGAATCCTCACTGCAGATAAGTTAGCCATTAGAGGCTGGTCGAATAGTCACATGTGTCCAATGTGTGGTTCAAATCCGTAATCAGCAACACATTTGATGATGTTTTGCCCATTCGCGAGGCAAATTTGGTCCAAGATCTTCACGTGGGTACACATGAACACACTCTTACCAACTTGGAATCGGTTGCCGGTACGTGGTGGGAATCTGTCCGTGCTTGCTTCACAAAACAATGCCACAAAGAGGTTGATGGAATTCTCATTTACGTCTTTTGGAACATGTGGAAGGAAAGAAACGGTAGAATTTCCAGCAAGGTGTATCACAGCGTGCAATCTGTTTTCGACCTCATCACTCAAGATGTTTGAAATCGAAGGTTTGCGTTGAACAAAAGTTCAAATCAGGCTGCCAGTTTGTCCACTTGATCTCTAAGCTTGCACATAGGTATACTACTTCGTGGTTTCTTTCTCTTTTTGTTGCCAGGTCCGACGGTTCAACTGGCTTGGCTTTGCCTTGTAATTAACTTGAACCTTTTTCGTTCTCTTTATCTGCTTGAATGAATTAGGCAGCGCTCCTGCCTTTCACTTAAAAAAATATCTACAATTCGATAGTCCTGGTTAGAATAATCAACGACTAGGCGATGTTAGACTACTTGCATGCGACAAATTAAGAAAGGGAAAATCTGATGAAATTATCTCGAGAAGTTAGTATGTACGACATTTCCGTGTAGCTCATCTTCAGACATGCATATCAATTCAAAAATAAGTAAATGCATAGATAAAGAAAATTATCCAATCAGTTCAGTCGAGAGAGAGTGAGAGTTTACCCATTACCGTGTAGTTTCATCAACAAGTTACCTTTGCAATCGGGGCAGTGGGGCACCGTGCATTTTGCACACAGCTGCTCCCCGCGGCGGCGTGGCCACAGTTCACCTCTCCCTCCCAACTCACTCCAGCCTCTTCACCAAGGCGGGCCTTCACGAGTAGCCTCCACGTCCACCGGCGCGGCCCCGCATCATGCCATCACCCTTACTCTTGCGTCGCCCCGACACTGCGATGACAGCTGGACTGGTTAGTGTCAGATCCTAATCGAACTCCCTCGCCGGAGAAGAAGAGGAGCGGAGCGACAAGGCAAAACGGGAAGGAAACCATCGTAGCTAACTTCCTAGGCCTTTTCTTCTCCCCACTGTTCGCGTCTCCTCGCCTGCGTTTGAGGCCCACCCGTCCAGGCCCAATCTGCGAAGCAAATGACTCGCTCGACCGGTTAAGTTTTCTACGGAGGCAAATGTCGCCACTCATCGGCGTCTGACGCCAGTGCATGTGGACGGTGAAACCGGTGGGTAGCAACAGCGAGCCGTTCTACGGCACGCGTACGTGACTACGTGAGCAGATGACAAATGGTGCAGTCGTCAACACTGTCATCGCTTGCCGGATTCTTTCTGGGCTAATTAGGTTTAAATTAGGGATAGCAGTTTTACCTATGGGTTTAAGTACCCGCGGGTACCTGATCCGATAAGGGTGGACTCAGGTAGCATTTCAGATTTATAGGTTTCGGGTTTAGGTGTCTGATAAGATTATAGAATGAACGCGGATGTCAATTTATAACCATGGTTATCCAATATGTATCGTATAACATGTAGGCTATAGGTACCCAATGAGTATCCTAAGAGTTCCAATGAATACCCTATGACATATGGACTATAAGTACCCAATGAGTTCCTATCCTATGACATGGGTACCTAATGGTTATCCTATGACAGTGTACACGGTATACTATTCATGAGGGGTATCCATCGGGTTCGAACGTAGGTATAGATCTGTACATGTGAAACTTAGTAGGTTCGGATCGTGTTCAAATTCAGACGACAAATTTGAGACGGTCATACATAAAGATACCTACTCCGATTGCCATCTCTACTTTAAATTTAATTACACACACGTTAAGTAGAATAGCTCGCTTTTCTTCACAAGAAGACGTACGGCTCCACGGTTCGGGGAAGGGCAGCGGATCGAATCAGATGGCCTGTACGCATGCTTACAGGGTCAGGGTACGTAGGAAGGCAGCCTTTCGACTGCAACAAGGTAGACTTAGCCCCTAGCTTGGAGTAGCAACGAGAATTAATTACTTGCTACTGCTAACTCCATCTCGCTAGCTCCCTAGCGCTGTATCTGCTTTTCTGCTTGTGCTTTTCATGAAACAACAAAGGGGCATACGTTAGTGGTAGTGGTGCCAGTGAACGTAGGCCGTCCGTAATTCCACAAAATCCACTCCGTAAAATAGACTAGGTAGGTGTCTGTATGGCTATTAGAAAATTATGTGGCCACTTGCGAGCCGTCCATGTAGCCTACTATCTAACCGCATCCGCATATCCCGCAAAAAAACTGAGGATGTTCCGCTTCAATCCAGGCAACGAAGAACGATGCGTTGATGCCTGCTCTGTTGTATAGGCGGCAGCGGCACTTTATGGACGCACATGCTACTGGCCTTCTGCGGCGCGGCGACGAGACGCTGGTGGTGGTGAAGCTGGAGATTGTGTATGTCATGTCAGCGGAGGCCGAGCTTTACGTGCTTCCCTTCCTGCTGTTGCAGCACTCCGACGCCACCTTCTGCAAACGTTCTCGTCATGCTTTCACCATCACCACATGGATCATGAGGTATGAGGATGGATAACATGACATGGGTCAAGGACGGTGTGATGGTCGTCGATGGGCTCTGGGCTCTCCTCGGCTACAAGCGCCTTCTGTGCGTTCAACTATAGTTCGCCAGCTATCAACGCACTTGTATGCTAACAGATGTCGCATGCCTTGCTTAAATGTTTAGGGGCCGCTGTATTAGCCCACATAACCTTCTACGACCGATGCAGGCAAAGACGGACAGATCGCAAAACGTCCCAATTTAATCCTGAACATACATATATACCGTTTAGTGAGTCGTGGCTAGTGTGTGCCATGTGCGTTTGCGGCCAGTTGATAATTATGCTTGGGTATTTGCCAGTTCAGCTCTCCGTTCTTCCCGTTCGTGGACGTTGGCGTTTTGCCGGTAAATTTTGTCGCTACCCATATGCTCAACGACACAAACGAGGTTTCTTACATTTTCTTAAGCTGTCGTATCTAATTATAGTTTTTTTTTCTGTTTCTGGCTGCTGTCACTATTTTAAGTAGAGCTCTTTGACACTATGAATAGATCATCTTAGTTATTATTTATTTATGCTTTCTCTGGTAGTATAGTAGTACAAATACCATTAATAAATTAACGACTACATATAATTTCTACTGCATACTATATACTACCAGTATAATGCATCATAAAATTCTCTTTTAATTATGACCACTCACCTCTTGAAATCGGTAGCACTACACCTAGCTAAACAATCTTAGGAATCTATGACAACGGTTTGACGGTTTTTACCTCCCCGAGCAGCGGAGTGGTCGCCAAACCAAACATCTATGAGATTTGTTGATTTCTTGGATGCGCATGCATGTTCATATCAGTTGTAAAGATATGATAAAAATAGAGAGTAGGTCAAATATAGTCATGTATAATTGAAATTCATATATGAATAAAAAGAGAAGTATAACGTGAAAGCAAAATACAATGAAGACCACGCTAAAGAGCAAGAAAGCAAGAGTATATATGTATACGCATGGCTAATTGGCTATATGCTAAGGAGCAAAGCATAAAAGAAAATAACAAATCACAATATATTATATTTTTATATATATACCTCCTCACTGCTCCTCTAGATCCACATCCTCTTTTGCTGGACTGGACTGCTGTCACAGTAGCGCGCACCTGGTCCCTCAACTCCTCGCACCGCCAGCCGTCATGCCCCCCCTACTCGCGAGTCGCGCAGCTAATCGGCCCCTGGCTCCTCATGAGTTATGCCGCCGCTGGCCCCTGGCGGCCGCCCACGCTCAGGCTCCCTTCCTCCTCGTTGCGCCATCGCCTAGTCGGTGGCCGCGGGCCGCCAACTTGCTCCTCACGCCCGACACCCTGGGCTTGGTTCAGTGGCTCCCCCCCTCATCGCGCCGCTACCCCGGGCGGCCGCGTCTCGACTTCACCGTTGGCCCGCACGCTGCATCCTCGACTTCTCTTAGTCGCGCTGCATTGCCACTCGCCGCCGCCTGCCTAGGGCTTCTTCTTCACTACTCAACCATATGTGCTCTCAGCCTCGCCTTTTCTCTTGTTCAATCTGTTGACCACAAGGTGATTTGGGGGAATGTGGGGGTGGATTGGATCTGTGAATGTTAGCCCGTGGGCCTTGTAGGCTTTAGGAAAGGCCTACGTTCTTCTTTCTCTGTTTCTTCCCAACCCTCTATTTCTTCTTGGGCAATCGGGTAAAGAAGCCTCAACCGAGAGCCTGAGGCCATGATTGCCGTGCCAAAGAGGTCTACGGGGTACCAGCGCTGACGTAGAGGATTAGCTTGAGCCTGATGAAGCCTTCCGTTGAATTCACCCATAGTGGCAAGCCTGAAGAGAAGTGTTTTCCGCTACAAACCTGAAGCAACCATGCATACAGGTACGATAGACGGCTGATATGTCTTCACCGTTAACTGCACATATTACTCAAGTCTCAGACTGATTTGGACATCGACATTACTCCATTCTGAAGGCCGTACTGAAAAATACCCACAAACCCGGACTCACCAAAGTAGGCAACGATAATAAAATAGTACTAGTACACTAACCATCTACTATAGCCAGCAAGCTCAGCCCGTACACTTCAGATGAATTAACTGGTAGTGGGCTTGATCATCTTGTTTCTCTCGGCAATGTAAGTAAGAGAAGAACTGACCATTGTACTTGACAAATTTGGCGACTAACACCACCCAGGGTAACTGAGGAACGCGTCTTTATCCGTGTAACAGGAGGAGGAGCCTGTGGAACCAAGTTATCGGCGGTCTCAGCGGCTCCACCGCCGGGCGCCGGCCATCGCGTGCGGCCCCTCGAGAATCCAACGGCCGCGTTTGTCCCGTCCCGATTTGCCCGAGTAGCCCACCGATCCTCCAACTCTACGGGCGCCCAACAAACTGCCTGCGTGGCCACACGCTTGCATAGGTGTAGCCTTTGTAGGCAGGGTTGGCGAAAACAAAAACTGCTCAAATCAAAAAAAAATTGTTGCAGTGATTAATGGTTCGTGCTTAAAAAAGTTTAACGAGACTCAGTTCGATAATAATCCGTTAGCTTAAAATAACCACTTTAAATAATAAATAAAATAATTTTATATTAAATTATGTTAATTTCAAAAGAAACTCAATAATAATTTGTTAAACTCGATGACCAGCCCATTTGAAGGCACCAAATATAATATAAACAAAGCCGGTGATCCAGACGAGGACGACCACCGGAAACTGACTCTGAGCGCGAGGTGGGGGGGTGGATGTAGCGCCTTTAATTGGAATGGTTATCAGCCCACAGATCAACCTGCTTGAGTCCGAGACAATCCCGTCCAAAACTGAAAACGTGGCTGAATCGCCAAACAGAACACCGGTATTCCATTATTGCACTGTTCCATACTCCGGGCGTGATTCCCTAGTTCCTTCCGAATTGGTTAATTCTGTTGAGGAACCTCGCTATCGAATAGTCCGGGGTTCCCGAACAGATCTGAAGTGGAGAACAGAAAGAGAGAGAGACACGTGTTTAGGGAGAGCGAAAGCGGAAATTCTTTATTGCTAATGAATTCTGTGTACATGGGGGGGACCCCCCTCCTCCTTTTATAGCGCTCTCTAGGGTTTCGGTATAAGGGTCCACATGGGCCCACAATGGGCTTTTAGGGTTTCTTAACACTCCCCCTTGGGCCCTTTGCCGCGAGATGCATATGCCTCATTAAAACTCCAGAAAAACCCAGTGGGAAAAATACTTGGAGAAAGAGCACATAGCATACGCTTACTATGTTGCACGAATTGCCTCGTTAAAACCTTATGCAAGAAAACTTCATGAAAAACTTGCTAAGGAAAAAGAGTACAATTCTCCCAACTTCAAATGCTAATCTTCGAGATTCATGTTGGGTATTCATAATTCATCTTGAGATTCATGTGGGAGTATGTGAAATATCTCCCCAAATCTGCACTTCTCTAAGTCTTATCATCCCAATTCCTTTCACGCACCTTTCAAAGGTAGATTTGGGAGTGATTTAGTGAACAAATCTGCAAGATTTTCACATGACTTAGTATGCAATATCTTGATCTCGTTCATCTTATGCAATTCATGAGCATAGAAGAACTTGGGGTTGATATGCTTCGTGAGATTGCTCTTCACATAACCCATCGTGCTTGGGCAACACAAGTCGCATTATCTTCATAAATTATCGTGGGAGTTTGCTCAATGTTCAAACCACATGACTTACGGATGTGGTGAACCATTCTTCCGAGCCATGCACATTCACGCGATGCTTCATACAAAGCGATGATTTCCGAGTGGTTTGTCGACGTCGAGACAAGAGTCCGCTTAGACGACTTCCAAGAAATTGTTGTTCCTCCACATAGGAAGACATAGCCGATTTGGGACTTGCCAAGATGCTGGTCCGATAAATACCAAAGATCGGCATAGCCAACCAAATTCAATTCATTATTTCTTCTAAAGAATGCAGGCCGAGGTCTTTGCTTCCTTGGAGGTAGCGGAAGATGTCCTTGATCCCTTTCCAATGCCTTTTGGTGGGTTCTCAGACTGCATCGAGCTAGCAAATTCACAGTAACGCAATGTCCGGTCTAGTGCTATTCGCAAGGTACATGAGCGCTCCAATTGCACTCAAATATGGGAATTCTGCTCCCAGGACTTCCTCCCCCTCTTCTCTAGGTCTGTATGGGTCTAGGTGCGCTTGGAGTGACCGTCCCACCATTGGAGTCTTCGCAGGATATTCCTTTTCAAATCCAAACCTTTCCAACACTTTACGTGTGTAGGTTGATTGATGTACCAAGATTCCTCCTTGGACATGTTCAAGTCGCAAGCCTAAACAAAACTTTGTTTTACCCAAATCTTTCATTTCAAACTCGGACTTCAAGTATGAGCATGCCTCTTCAATTTCTTCATCCGTCCCAATGATGTTCAAGTCATCTACATAGACGGAGATTATCTGAGAATCCATTCGGGATCATTGTATAAACACACATGGACAATCTTCATTGTTTGTGTAGCCTTTCTTGCAGAGAAAGTCACTTAGCGATTGTACCACATTCTTCCGATCTTCAAACCCATACAGTGATTTCTCCAATTTCACATCTGCATGTGTTTCTATTTGCTCCATCTTGGTTGGGATAGGATTCCTTAGGTACTTTCATGTATATCTCCGAATCCAAGTTTCCATCTGGTATCTTGTGACAACATCCATTAGTTTCATTCTCAACTTCAAGTTGACTGCCATTGAGATCAAATATCTAAAGGTAATTCCTCCCATGACCGGAGAATAGGTTTCTTCATAATCAACTCCGTGACGTTGAGTGAAACCTTGAGCTACAAGCCTTGCTTTGTACCTTACAACCGTTGTTTTCATTTCTCTTCCGAACAAAGACCCATTTGTGACCTACAGGTTTATATGGGGAGGTGTGCGATATCTGCTCAAACACCTCTCTTGTTGGAGAGACTAACTCGCAGATGATTGCCTTTTTCCATTCTTCCCAATCTAGCCTTTTCTTGCACTCTGCGAGATGCGAGCTCGGGATCATGATCAATGATCGAGGCAATCTTCTTTGAAGTAGGCATCAACGTTGGTCGTTGCTCTATTCAGGATTCTCCTGTTACTACAAAGTTTATGGCCATTTCTTCATGGGGTGCTTCATGCACTTCTACTTGCTCTTGCTTTTCCCTATCGCAGAGCAAGTTCCTTTAGCTTTTCATCGCCTATGTGTGCGCACACATTATTTCCGTGGCTTCCTTGATGGAAGATTCAAGTCCGAATTGCCTTTTCCGTTGGCTTCTTTCCAGGTGCAGTCTCAACTGCTCCCTTCTTTCCTTGGGGCATTTTCGTGATGGTTGTGGTAAGTCCTCTCGCTTGATTTTCTCTAGACGTCTCCGGTACTTTGGGTTTGAGGAGCAGTTGCTGTTCTTTTCTTTGAGGCCTCTGAGCAGGTTGAGGATACCTTCTATTTTCTTTGGTATTTCCACCTCTCTGGTGCATTCCTTGCGGGTACATGCGACTTAACCATGCCCTTCAGATCACAAAATGATCAGCAGTTCATTTGCTAAATTCGCAAATCGATTATCTTCGGACTTCTTGATTTGCTTCATTAGTTCGGGGTCATGTGCGGGGATCGGTGGAATGCCATATGATTTCCGGCATTTTTCATCCAAAGGTTGATTTCTCCCTAATGACGGAAACGATCCTCGTCAAAGATGCAATCAATGAACCGGTCGTATGCAAATCTCCATCATGGGTTCTAAATACCGATTATGGATGCACTCTCATAACCAACGATATCCCGGACTTGCGGAGAGGGCCCATTGCAATCCGAGGGGTGGTATAGGTACATATACCATACACCCAAATTTTCTAAGATAGGAGATCTTGGGATGATCCGTGCACAAGCCGCATAGGAGAATGGATGTTGTAGGCCGACGGTCTAAAATTGATAAGAGCTGCTGCGTGCAGATCGCGTGTCCCCAACAAGTGTTGGGCAAGTTACAACTCTGCAAAGCGGTCCGCAATGAACTTAATCCTCTTTATTAGTACTTCGCTAGTCCGCTCGCGTATGAACGTGCGGTACGGAGTGCTCAATCGCTATCCTCGTTCTTTGTGCAATAATCATCAAATGCCTTTGAAGTAAATTCTCGGCATTGTCCATTCTAATGGACTTCACGCGATGATCGTGGAAAGCGTTCTTAATTCTTATGATCTGCGAGATCGACTTTGCAAAAGCATGGTTTCTTGTTGACAACAAGCATACATGCGACCATTTCGAGGAAGCATCGATGAGCACCATAAAGTATCGAAACGGCCTTGACAGGGGCTGAATCGGACCGCAAATATCCCCCTGGATGCGTTCCAGGAATGCAGGGATTTCACTTTGCACTTTCATGACAGAGGGTCTAGTTATTAATTTCCCGGTGGCACATGCAGGGCACACAAAATCTTCATGATTCGGGAAATTTTTAACATTAATGCCATGACCCTGTGAGTTGTTCACTATATTTCTCATCATTCTAAGACCAGGATGACCTAATCTACCATGCCATAAAGAAAATAATTGAGCTTCTAAAAGCAGTCTTCAAGGAAGTATACACTTGGTGCATGAATATTCGTGTAGTACAACCTGATTCATATGAGGACATTTTTCTAATACCATTTTTCCACATACCGCGTGCTTCACAATGCACAAGTATTCTTTGCCATTTTCTTCATTGGTTTCTACGTGAAAACCATTGGCGCGGATGTCTTTAAAGCTTAAGAGAGTGCGCGTTGATTCAGGGTACAAAAGGGCTTCTTCAATTACCAAAGTTGTACCCATAGGCAATATAATAGTGGCTCTTCCTGAGCCGATTACATATGAGTCGCTTCCTGCGATCGTAGTAATCTTTCCAGCGTTCTTCGTGATCGACTGGAAATACTTAGACTCTCTTAAGATGGTATTTGTTGTGCCACTATCAACAATGCATATCTCTTCCATTTGGGCGCTACACGATTTCTAGATAAAAGAAATATAATTCTAATCAAACAGAGGCATAATAATTCAAATACTGCTTGTAAATGAAAGAATACTGGAATAAAGAATAAATTGCATATATATTCACGAGAGAAGTATGCTCTTCTAGAGCTTACTATTCATTATTCAAAGGAAAAAAAATGCTAACAACCATAATCTAAAAGCAAAAATGCGATTCATGCATTTAAACGGCAGTGCATTGTTTGATCGTTCTGCTCGATGGTAGGTTTCGCGTCCTGCGAGGACCCTAGACCAATCGCAGCACGGAGCTTCTTGCCCCAAAGAACTATCTTCACTTTCGATGCCCAAGTGAGGTAGTTCTGACCGTGCGGGGCCAGTTCTTCAAACTCACGATTCACGATTCATGATTTCAAAATTCTGGTTTAGATTACTGCGTGTAATCTGATAGAAAATGGTTGCAAAAAGCATAAAGTACAGAAAATAAATTGCTATGCATTGCAATATCTTAAATAAAGCAATAGATTCAAAATTCATAAAGAATATTCATAAAACAGAGAAATAAAGCAAGAAAAATTAAAAACAGAGCCAAATAAATCTTCTTGATTTTCTGGCAATTTTTCAAAATTTTCTGCAATTTTTTTCAAATTTTTCTAGCAATTTTTCCTTTTTCTTTTCTTTCTTTTCTTCTTTTTTTTTTCAGCCGAGTGGCCTTTGGGCCACTTTCTTCTTCCCGCTGGCCTCTTGGGCTTTCGGCCCATTTCGTTTGCAAGAAATAACCCGTGGCTAGGGTTCCAACCCTAGCCGCCATTCATCTCAGCAAGGTACGAGGAGATCGCGACGGGCGTGTGTCGGAAAAACCGCCACGCGGCCGGTGGTCGGGCGGCGCAGCTGGCCGAGGCATGGTGGCGGGCGAGCGGAGAGGCTGAGCGCTGAGCTGCATGAGCTGGGCCGAGGCGGCGGCGCATGGGCGCTTAGGCACGGCCGCGAGCCGGGCGGCCGAGGCGGCGACGCTGGAGCGAGGGCTGATCGCAGAGCGGCGCGCGGCGAGGCGGGCGGCGGAGCTGGGCACGGCCGCGAGCCGGGCGGCGAGCTGCGGCGGAGCGGAGCGGGCGCAATGGCGGCTGCAGTGCCGAAGCGGCGGCGAGGCCGATGGCGAGGGTCGGCGTAGCAAGAGTGGCTTCCGTCGGCGGCGGCCGATGCCGCAGGCGCGGCACCGACCGAGGCGTGCGGCCAAGGCGGCGGGCAGCGGAATGAGGCCGTCGCCGAAGCGCCCGAGCGGCGCGGCGCGGAGCGAAGCGGGCGGGCGGATACCTCGGGCCGCGCGCGCGGACGCCGGGGCCGGCCGGCGGAGCCGAAGCCGCGCCGCGACGCAGACGGTGATTCGGCGCGAGGTCGAGGTCGATGTCGGGCGGAGCCGACGAGGCGGCGGTGCTCGCGGTCGGTGTCGCAGCGTGGCGTGGAGTCGCCGTCGCGCGGCGCGACGGTCGGCCGCGAGGCCGACTCGAGCTTCTTGCCGGAAGGCACGGCTTGTCGACGCCAGAGGTCGGGCGACGGCGACGCTCCGGCGCTTCGGCGGTGGTGGCTTCAAGTGCTGCGGCGGGCGATTCGAAGCGTCGCGGTGGTCGCGACCGGATGTGCACGCCGCGATGCCTTTGCCGGACGACCCTTCGGCGCTTCGCTACCGGTGCTCAAGGCGAGGTACGCGCGTCGCTGAGCCCGAGCCGTCGATGGCTCGCGAGACAAGACCGGGGCGAATAGCCGGGCGATCGTCGGGCGGCGGCGATCGCGAAGTCACGCGGCGCGTCCGGCGAGGCCGAGCCGGCTCGTGCGGCGGCATGGGCGGCGGCCGTTGCCGTTGCGGCGACGGCGACGCTGCGAGATCATGGATGCGTCTTGGCCGGCGAGCAATGGCGATCGAAGTCGAGGCAGCTTTACCGCGGCAACCAGTCGAGCGCGGTTCCAAAGCGGCGACGGTGGCGAAAGCAGATGATGCCAGCGAAGCGAGGCCGACCGCGGCGACGCGTGCAAGATGCTCCGGCGCGCTCGCTTCGCGTGCAATGAAGGTGGCGCCGGCCAGCGACCGTCTGCGGCCGGCGGGTGGCGGCAGCGGCTTCATGCTGCGGCCGGCGTGAGGCGCGCAGCGAGGGCTTCATGCGTGCCGGCGGTGTCGTCGCGCTTCGTGCGCGGAAACCGGGGCGACGGCCTCTTTCTTTTTTCTAGTTGCAAAATTGCTTCATGCGTACTGTTTGCTTAATGTCGTTGTAGCTTCTTGCCACGTGACGCAAACATAATACAGATGCGAACGGTAGATGCATGCATAAAAACGACAAGCGTCTAGATTCAATCGCTGAAATCCCACCTTTCTCACCTTTCAATTCTGATCTCCGGTAGAGCTTCGTGCTGATAACGTGTTGAGGAACCTCGCTATCGAATAGTCCGGGGTTCCCGAACAGATCTGAAGTGGAGAACAGAAAGAGAGAGACACGTGTTTAGGGAGAGCGAAAGCGGAAATTCTTTATTGCTAATGAATTCTGTGTACATGGGGGGACCCCCCTCCTCCTTTTATAGCGCTCTCTAGGGTTTCGGTATAAGGGTCCACATGGGCCCACAATGGGCTTTTAGGGTTTCTTAACAAATTCTTCGCAGTTGGACTATCTGAGCGTCCTTCTGTATTCTTGAATAGGGAGAATAGCTAGATAAACAATTTACCTTAAGAAATGTCCCCTCGAACGAAATGTACAAAAAGAGCGTGAATCCATGCAGTAATGCCAGTACCTGCCGTCCAGACTGAAATGTGGATCAGTACTAAAATTGCTTTGTGCATTGGCAGTTTAGACTATATAGAAAGTAACTTCTCTTAAAGTTACAGAATTAAACATAGATATTATATACACTCACGCATGTGCGCTTCAATACTTTCCCTTTTAATACAAGTTGCATAAATCTTGAAGCAAGTGAAGAGGTAAGTAATCTCTATCTACCCTTCATTCATGTTTTAATATCTGTGCAACTGTAAAAAAAAAGCATTGAAGCACACACACACACACACATATATATATATATATATATATATATATATATATATATATATATATGAAGCCGGAATGGAGCACCATGGTGCCTGGGCACCATGATTTCAAATGCGCAAATTCAAGCCATATTCGAGTATAATTTTCAAAAAAATCAGTTTTAGGGTATATACCCATCTATAACAATTCAAATGAAACACATACCTTTGAAAAAAATATACTCGAATTCAAAGATTTTGAACGAGTTTGGATCACATGCTTTGCTGATTTATATATAAAATCAGCACATACCTACAACCAAACTATCATCAAAAAGGGAAACTATAGTTTGAATTTCAGTTCAAACTTGTTTGAACTAGTTAGTAAACTGGTTAAACTCAGTATCCTAAAAATTTCAAAAATCCGGATGAAAATACATAGGAAAAATATCCTTTTTAGATCATGGTGCCTGGGCACCATGGTGTCTAAGTAATTATATATATATATATATATATATATATATATATATATATATATATATATATATATATATATATATATATATATATATATATGCATCTTCTTTGTAATCGAAAAAACATTAATAAATCTTTAGCCCCTGTATGAGATAGATCCATTGAGTGCTGATGAAATATACATGGAAACTTTTACACCTTGGGTACAATGTGTGTTACCCTCACTGCTTTCTTCACGAAAACACCATAATAAGGTAACCTTTTCGCAAGAATAATACAAAAACTGTAGCTGTAAGCTTAGCGATGAAGATATATAGATATCCACAAACAAGGATTACTTGCATAGTTTTGATGCAGTTACTTTTAGTATCTTCCATACATAAATTTCGTCTAGAGTGTTCTTACCTTATGTCTAGAGTGTCCATACTTTACATGTGGAACTATTTATATAAACAACTCGTTGTATGTCAGAAACAGCTAAGTAAAACTTATCTTCTATACCCCTTTATAATGCATCTAAGCAATTTTTCCTACGTCCACCCTAAATAATGCACCTCATTAGAGATGGCCCAATGTTCGTGCATCCAGCAAAACGTCCCCAGAAACTTGCATTCATCAAAATGAACGTCTCAGATCTTTCCTTAGTTTTACTCACCCGCATCCGATGGCCGTTGTTTAATGTGTCTAACTCATTCATTCATGTGGCCCACAACAGGAGAGCCCGCACATATATATTTCAATTGAACTATATATATGGAATTTATGTTGCAAATCTAAACCCATTTGATTTCGATTCAATATTTACCATACCAGTCAGTACCATGAATCGCGCGCTTAATTTTCTTCCATTCATGTATGTGCACCACATCCTATACAAGACGCTCACGTACCGCCGCCATAATATTATTTAGCAAAAAATATTATATAAGGAATATGTGTATAAAATGCAATTATCGTGTGATAAATATAAGGAATAAGTTCATTTTAGAACTTATTCCTAAATACACTATAGGAAGTAACAGATATTCTGATAATAATTGGCCTCAATCAGGACGCACAAATGATGCTATATGTTAGCATTCATATTTGGATGACAATTAGAGAAGCCATTATTGGTCCAGCTTTCCAGGATGACATACTGCTGCCCGCGCGGCGTTCGACCCGCACGACGCCGACTACACCAGGGGCTTGCGTCGCGCGATCGGCCTGCCAGAGATGGACGCGTACCTTTGCGCGGAGCGGGAGGCGGCGGAGGTCATCAACGCCGCGCCGCTGGCGAGGCGATCTTTGGCGAGCGTTACGTGGAGGAGATCAAGGCAACCCCTTCGCATGCGGATCCTCCTGCTTATTTCCTTGTTTGATTCGCTCTCCTTCCAAATATGTAGTACATACAGTTTTGGCAATTCAAGTCTGGTTTTCTTGCATGCAGATCCTCCCTATTTATTTCCTTGTTTGATTCGCTCTCTTTCTAAATATGTAGTACGTACAATGTGATCACAAGATTATTTATTATTAAGTATTATATTCATACTTATCTTTTATTTAATTGATAAGCAGATGTACTGCCGTCGTAGCGTTAGCACTGGCACTATACTAGTATTGTTTTGTGTGTGAAACCTTGCTACTTTTTTTGCTTAAAAATCATTATAGGCACTTTAACAACCTTGTAATTGTTTCACTTATAGCATCACATAGACGACTCCTCGTAGCATTTGGGACTTGTCAGGGTTAGTACAAACCCCTACAAACTTATAAACCCAGATTGGACTCCGGGTCTCCATTCAACCATGCATAAATATCATCATCATCATCATATAAAATGTTAGAATTACATGAGCTAGGCCCAAATAATTCGAAAATAATTCATGAAAAATCCCAAAGGCCCATTAGGTGGAAGAGAGGTGAAAATGCAATAGTCCCATATTGCTAGTGGAGGTAGATGAAGACCACCTTATAAGGGAAGCTTCCTCCACCATGCTTGAGCATGAGAAGGAGAAAGGAGAGAACACACGTGCGCGCTCGCTCGCCTCGCCAGGCCAGCGTACGCGACATGCGCGTGAATGGTGTAGCGAAATCGAGTACGATGGCTTGCACAGGCGCAGTTCTCTTTTGCAGTTTTTGCAACGTGGGACTAAGTGGTTAACACGTTTACGTTGTGCGGAATTAACTGCACGCAGAATCCGTAACCGACTCAAATCGTGTAACGGATTTGACGCAGAATCTGTAACCGACTCAGATCGTGGAACGGATTTGACGCGGTATCTGTAACCGACTCGTAACGTGCTCCACAATCCTCTCTGTTATATATACGCATAACAGAGATCAGATCAATAACTCTCTCAAACCTTTTGCCTTCCCGAAGTATTGCGCTACTTCCGTCTTCCCCATCCCTTCACCGGCGTGCACCGATTGTTGGGAGAGCAGGTCTCCGGAACGTCCGTCCTTGAGATCCTGCATTGGGAGAGGGCGAAACACGTTTTTGGGAAGCGTCTTCACGCGATTGCTCGCTGGTTTCTTCACCGACGGTCAGCTTCGCCTACATCGCCTTCTGATCTTCATCGGAATCTGCTACCGGGTTCCGCCACGTCTTCGTGTCATCTCGGTAACGCAGACGAACCTCATCTATATTCTGTTTATCTAATAATATGGATGAGATAGATATTGCAATTGGCATGTTGCTTCTGTCTAATTTATTTGTTTCATCTGTTCTAGCTTCAATTATTGTCATATCTTATTTTCGGAATAGATTCATCATTAATATGCCTAATTTTCCAACAATCCAAAAACGTGATAGGCTTTTCATGTTGAATATGATTAAATCAGCTGGTTTTGTTGAGGCAATGAAACCGGATAAATTTACCGGTATTCACTTTAAGAGATGGCAGACTCGATCCACTCTGTGGCTCACGGCTATGAACGCTCACCGGTTTGGCCGACAAACCTGAAGGAACCCTTATCACGAAAGCAGAAAAGGAGTTCAAGGATGCTACCACAATTTTTGTAGGATGCGTTCTTAGCGTTCTTTCAGACCGCCTTTGCAACGTGTATATGCACATGTCAGATGCAAAGGAGCTGTGGGAGGCACTCGAAAATAAATTCAATGCCTCGGATGCTCGCAGTAAATTGTATGTTATGGAGCAATATCATGACTACAAAATTGTTGATAGCCGTTCTGTGGTTGAACAAGCTCACGAGATACAGTTCATTGCGAGGGAACTTGATCACCTCAAGTGCACGTTACCCGACAAGTTTGTGGTTAGTGGCATTATTGCCAAATTGCCTCCCTCGTGGAGGAAATTTGTCACATCTCTAAAACACAATAGGCAAAAAATCTCTGTTGAGAGTCTGGTTGCGTCTCTTGATGTTGAGGAGAAAGCTCGGGCGAAGGATGTGCACCCAAAGGTGGTTGAGGGACAAACCAACGCCAATTTTGTTCAGCGTTCTGGTTCTGGTAAGTTCAAGTCAAAGGGAAAAGCTGTTCAGACTACCAACTTTAAAAATGAGAAACAGCAGAATGACAAGCCTTTCTTCGTGTGTGGTGAGATTGGACATTGGGCAAAGAAATGTCCAAGCCGCAAACGAGGAAAGGATCAGCAGGAATAGAACTCCAAATCTGTCAATGTGACTATTGGCAATGCCGAGAAGGAGACACCTGGGTATGATAATTTACTCACTGTTCTTTCGGCTATTCAATCTACCGATTGGTGGATTGATAATGGGGCTAATATTCATGTATGTGCTGATGTATCATTGTTTTCTTCTTACCAGGTTGCTCGGGGTCTCTCCGTGTTGATGGGGAATGGGTCACATGCTTCTGTTCTTGGTGTTGGCACGGTAGATCTGAAGCTTACTTCGGGAAAGATCGTGCGGCTAAAGAACGTGCAGCATGTCCCTTCAATCAACAAGAATCTCGTTAGTGGTTCCCTTCTCTGTAGAGATGGGTATAAATTGGTATTTGAGTCAAATAAAGTAGTCGTATCAAATATGGACTATTTATTGGTAAAGGCTATGACAGTGGAGGCTTGTTCCGTTTTTCCCTTGAGAATGTCTGTAATAAATTCGTGAATCATCTTTGTGACAATGTTATTGGTAGTGAGGCAAGTGTTTGGCACTCATGACTATGTCATCTTAATTTTGGTTCTATGTCTCGGCTTTCCAGTATGAAATTAATTCCGTAATTTTCCATTGTCAAAGGTTCTAAATGTCAAAGTTTTGTACAATCTAAGTAACCTCGTAAGCCTCATAAGGCAGCGGAGGAAAGGAACTTGGCACCATTAGAACTCATACATTCAGATCTTTGTGAGATGAATGGTGTGTTGACAAAGGGTGGAAAAAGATACTTCATGACTTTAATTGTTGATGCGACTAGATTTTGCTATATGTATCTCTTAAAATCAAAAGATGAGGCTTTAGACAACTTCAAAATCTATAAGGCAGAAGTTGAGAATCAACGGGAAAGAAAAATCAAAAGAGTTAGGTCGGATCGTGGTGGAGAGTATTTCTTCAATGATTTCTCCCAATACTGTGCAGAGCATGGTATCATCCATGAGAGGACGCCTCCCTATTCGCCCCAATCCAACGGGGTTGCCGAAAGGAAGAACTGCACCCTGACTGACTTGGTTAATGCTATGACACTGCAGGATTATCTAAGGCATGATAGGGGGAGGCCTTGTTGACCTCGAGTCATATCCTAAATAGAGTTCCCACTAAGAATAGTAAGGTAACTCCATATGAGGGATGGGAAGGAAGAAAACCATCACTATCCTACTTGCGCACTTGGGGGTGCTTGGCGAAAATCAATGTGCCGATAATAAAGAAGCGCAAACTTGGACCTAAAACTGTTGATTGTGTTTTTCTGGGATATGCTCATTGCAGCATTGCCTATAGGTTTCTAGTAGTTAAATCTGACGTATCCGACATGCACGTCGGTATGATAATGAAGTCTCGAGATGCAACGTTTTTTGATAATATATTTCCTATGAAGGATATGCATAGCATTTCGAGTCGATACAACTCCTGAACCTGCCATACCAGTTGAGCTTTTTGAACAAATACATGAACAAACTCTTGAGGAGGATGACAGTTATGCTCCTAGAAGGAGCAAGAGACAAAGGACCACAAAATTCTTTGGTGATGATTTCACTGTGTACCTTGTGGATGACGTTCCCAAGACCATTTCAGAAGCATATGCATCTCCTGATGCAGACTACTGGAAGGATGCGGTCCGTAGTGAAATGGATTTCATTCTCGCTAACGGAACTTGGGAAATCACAGATTGTCCTTATGGTTGTAAACCAGTTGGATGCAAATGGGTGTTCAAAAAGAAGCTTAGGCCTGATGGTACTATTGAAAAGTACAAAGCCCGGCTTGTGGCCAAGGGTTACACCCAAAAAGAAGGCGAGTATTTCTTTAATACTTATTCACCCGTTACTAGATTGACCACAATACGTGTACTATTGTCCTTGACTGCCTCTAATGGTCTTCTCGTTCATCAAATGGATGTTAAGACAGCTTTCCTTAATGGAAAGTTAGATGAGGAAATTTATATGGAACAACCCGATGGATTTGTAGTAAATGGTCAAGAAAACAAAGTGTGTAAGTTGCTGAAATCTTTGTATGGCCTTAAGGAAGCACCCAAACAATGGCATGAGAAGTTCGATAGAACTTTAACATCCAAGGCTTTTTGTGTGAACGGTCGATAGATGTGTATACTACCGCTATGGTGGGGGTGAGGGAGTTATTCTATGCTTGTATGTGGATGATATTCTAATATTTGGAACAAATTTTGATGTGATTAATGAGGTCAAGATGTTTTTGTCCCAAAGCTTTGATATGAAGGATCTGGGAGAAGTTGATGTAATTCTGAACATCAAGTTGATCAAAGGTGGGGATGGGATTACACTTGTGCAATCTCATTATGTGGAAAAAGTCTTAAGCCGTTTTGGCTATATGGACAGTAAGCCTTCTCTAACACCTTATGATGCTAGTCTAATACTTCGGAAGAACCGAAGAATTACTAGGGATCAACTGAGATACTCTCAGATTATTGGTTCACTAATGTATCTTGCTAGCGCTATAAGGCCTGATATCTCTTTTGCTGTAAGCAAATTGAGCCGGTTTGTATCCAATCTGGGTGATGATCATTAGCGTGTTCTTGAGAGAGAAATGCGTTATTTGAGAGGTACTATGAGTTATGGAATTCACTATATTGGGTATCCTGGTGTACTTGAGGGTATAGTGATTCTAATTGGATATCTGATGCTGATGAGCTCAAGGCCACGAGTGGATATGTATTTACTCTTGGTGGTGCTGCTGTCTCATGGAGGTCTTATAAATGCACCATATCGACGAGGTCAACCATGGAAGCGTAACTCACAAAGATTGGATACAACAACAGTTGAAGCAAAATGGCTTCGTGAGCTCTTGATGGATTTACCGGTAGTTGAAAAATCGATACCGGCTATCCTTATGAACTGTGATAATCAAACGGTTATCGTGAAAGTGAACAGTGCGAAGGATAACATGAAGTCCTCAAGACACGTAAAAAGATGGTTGAAATCTGTCAGAAAATTGAGAAACTCCGGAGTGATAGCTTTGGATTACATCCAAACCGCTAAGAATCTGGCAGATCCGTTTACAAAGGGTCTATCACGAAATGTGGTAGATAGTGCATCGAGGGAGATGGGAATGAGACCTACCAAGTAGTTAATCACAGTGGTAACCCAAGCTATGTGATCGGAGATCCCGTGAATTAGTATCTGGGTAATAACAAGCTGTTGGATTGACTGAAGAAGAGTGCATTCTATATCCCACTCCATGAAAAGATGTTGTACTCTTAAAGAACTGTGTGGCAGGTTGAATACAGTCTTAATATGTTCTATTGGTTTTTACACAAACAAAGATGTTGTCCCACAGAGCATTCTTGAAGGAACACACCTATATGAGTCCGACTGTTGGTCGCAGTCCGTGAGACGTGGGTACTCTCTAAGAAACTCATGAAGAGGCTAAGGAGTATGACTTATACGCTCCACCCGAGGGGTAGACTGCTTGACCCGATGTCAAGACGATGAGGGCCTTAAGTGAAACTTGTCTGCACAAAACTTGCAATTCAAGGCATAGTCCATTGTTCAAGTTGCAGACAAATGTAGCTTGAAGTCCAGGTGCAATTCAAAGCATAGTACATTATCACCAAAAGCTGGTATAAAAACAGTACTTTAGAATAGGCAAAGACCTGTGGGACCTCTGGGATCTGGTGGAGGATTGTTAGAATTACATGGGCTAGACCCAAATAATTCATGTAAAATCCCAAAGGCCCATTAGGTGGAAGAGAGGTGAAAAATGCAATAGTCCCATATTGCTAGTGGAGGTGATGAAGACCACCTTACAAGGGAAGCTTCCTCCACCATGCTTGAGCATGAGAAGGAGAAAGGAGAGAACACGCGCGCGCGCGCTCGCCTCGTCACGCCACGTGGCGCGCGTACGCGACATGCGCGTGCATGGTGCACGAAATCGAGTCCGATAGCTTGCACAGGCGCAGTTCTCTTTTGCAGTTTTTGCAACGTGGGACTAAGTGGTTAACACGTTTACGTTGTGCAGAATTAACTGCACGCAGAATCCGTAACCGACTCAAATCGTGGAACGGATTTGACGCGGTATCCGTAACCGACTCGTAACGCGCTCGACAATCCTCTCTGTTATATATACGCAGAACAGAGATCAGATCAATAACTCTCTCAAACCTTTTGCCTTCCCGAAGTACTGCGCTGCTTCCATCTTCCCCATCCCTTCACCAGCGTACACCGATTGTTGGGAGAGCGGTGTCTCCTAACGTCCCGCCCTGAGATCCTCGCACGTGAGAGGCGAATCACGCTGGGAAGCGCCTTCACGCGATCGTCACGGTTTCTTCACCAACGGTCAGCTTCGTCTACATCGCCTTCTAATCTTCATCGGTATATGCTACCGGGTTCCGCCACGTCTTCGTGTCATCTTGGTAACGCAGACGAACCTCATCTATATTTTGTTTATCTAATAATATGAATGAGATAGACATTGCAATTGACATGTTGCTTCTGTCTAGTTTATTTGTTTCATCTATTCTAGCTTCAATTATTGTTCTATCTTATTTTCGAAATAGATTCATTATTAATATGCCTAATTTTCCAACATAAAAACCCATAAGGCTGAATCAGGATTTGCCCGCGTATACTAAACAATCAGCACGCAGAAATGTTTGGGCCGGCATGTCGGCGGCGCATCTCACAATTCTCACCACCCATCGCGTCTGTTATTGTGGGCGAGCTCAAGGTGTCTCTGTGTGCGCAACCCTCCAAGTCGCCCATTAAAAAAGTGTCCTGCCGAACGGCGGCCTGCTTTCCCGCGATCCAGCCAATGGGCGACGCCCCACCGTTCCACCGGCGGTCTCCGGTCAGGACAGAAACAGTAACCGATAAGCCAAGCTTCCCGACAAGCACGTCCACCGCCACGTGCCGGTCGATGTCCGGACATCTCGTCCCCGGCTCGCGATAAGGCAGTGTGGCCACGCCACCAACCTTTCATATAAATATTCACTTACCCCCTCAGGATTCCGAAAAATCGCACACTCTTTGCTGCTTCTCACTTTTCCCGAATCCGAAGTGTTCGTTCCTCTCTTCTTGCCCTCGTTGGCTCCCCTCGCCGGAGAAGGTGCCGTCGGTGACCTAAGTATTTGCGGGGGAGGCGCACTGTGGGAGCGACATGGGTCGTCTGGTCCTGGATTGAGTTCTTTGGATGCTGGGCTTGATTTGGTTTGGGTTGATGAGTTGGTAGGGAGCAGAGTGTGGAAGAATGAGCTTTAGTGTTGTGGACATGGACGAGGAGGGCGGCGCGGCGGCGGCGGCGGCGGAGATCCGGCGGTTGCCGGCGGAGGTGAACTGGGAGATGCTTGACAAGTCGCGGTTCTTCGTCCTCGGCGCGGCGCTCTTCTCGGGTGTGTCCGCTGCGCTGTACCCCGCCGTCGTGGTCAAGACGCACCTGCAGGTGGCGCCGCCGCCGCAGGCGGCCACCGCGACCGCCGCCGCCATCCTCCGCCGGGACGGCCTCCGGGGGTTCTACCGCGGGTTCGGCGCGTCGCTGGCCGGCACGGTTCCCGCGCGCGCGCTCTACATGGCAGCGCTCGAGGCCACCAAGAGCTCAGTCGGATCCGCCGCTGTCAGGCTCGGCGTCTCGGAGCCCGCAGCGTCGGCGGCCGCCTCCGCTGCAGCGGGCGTCTCCGCTGCCGTCGCCGCGCAGGTCGTATGGACCCCCGTCGATGTCATCAGCCAGCGGCTCATGGTCCAGACCTCCACCACTTGCCGCTACCACGGCGGTGTGGACGCCTTCAGGAAGATCCTCCTCGCTGACGGCGTCCGTGGTCTGTACCGCGGCTTCGGCCTCTCCATCATCACCTACGCGCCGTCCAACGCGGTGTGGTGGGCGTCCTACGCCATGGCGCAGCGCTTCATCTGGCGCCTCGTCGGCAACGACCGCTCCGAGAGCTACCCATCCCTGATGGCCGTGCAGGGCGCGAGCGCTGCCGTTGCGGGGGGCGCGGCCGCGCTCGTGACCATGCCGCTGGACACCGTGAAGACGCGCCTCCAGGTCATGGAAGCCGATGCGGCGGCGGCGCGGCCGACGCTAACGAGCACGGTGCGCGGGCTGCTGAAGGAAGGCGGGTGGGCGGCGTGCTACCGTGGGCTCGGGCCGAGGTGGGGGTCCATGTCGTTCTCCGCGGCCACCATGGTCACCACCTACGAGTTCTTGAAGCGGCTCTCGGCCAAGGAGGGCTCATTCGATTAGATCCTTAACGGTAGCGTTCATTTGGTGACTCCATCAAATTAGCCTCGAAGCGATCGACCCTTTGAAGGGGGTGGTTAATTAGGATTCTAGCCTGTACATATGCTTAAGATCTTTGTTTTATCTTCTCGTTTTGGTTTAGATCTGGTGCTATAGAGGGGGGCAATACGTACCAGAAGGGGTTTTTGGGTGCAAAATTTTGCTGGTTTTGCAGTGGTGGTGATGACGATGACGAAAATTTTGGTGGTTTTGCTGTGGTGATGAACCGACGATGTGAAAATTAACAATTTTCAGTCCGAAGTTCTGATGATTGTCTTGTTAATATCATGCTTGGGTTATAAGTTATCGCGTTGAAAATCTTGTGTGCATAACTGGGTAGTGTTATGTGCTGTGCGCTACTGCTAGCTGCATCACTGTCATGGCTTTGCTTCTTGGAATGGGAGACTGGGTGTGCTGTGTGCATCTGTGGTCGCGTCCATTCATTAGTTTCTTCGTTTGTGCTCTGCGAAGTGGAGTTTCAGACAGCGAGAGTGCACAGTCTTCCCCACTTGATCAGCTTCCAGATTCGCGCACTTGGACTCTTGGAGCGAGGAAGAACGAACAGTCCCATCGCATGACTCATCTGCTGCACAAGACTTGTACTGCACTACTCAGAAACCGTTCGAGTTGGTTACGGAAGGGAAGCATATAAGGCCTCGTGATTACTTATTACTACTTGGAAACAGTTGCACACTTGAGGGAAAAAAATATGGCATGACGGTGAAAGAAATATAGATCTTAACGCCTGTAAAAATCAGATGGTAGCTAGGTGCTGATGTTTGCTAAAATCAGCATATTATAATTAGGTGTACGCAAAACAACTGTGCTCCCCGATTCTCATACACCAAATTCCTTGACTCGCTAGCTGGAAGAACTCTCAAGTCTCAAGAAACGATCGAGCAACAGCACGTCAGCCATGGCCACAACTAAAAAAAGGCTTAGCCAAAAAAAAATGATCAAAGCGTGAAGGCGATGGGCGACCCCCTTTATCGCCGTGGACCAGGCCGCTGCCGTTTGGCGTCCACGTCCAACCAGTCGTTCCGGAATCCGGATCGAGTTTGGTGGTGGTGGGGATGGGGCCCACCGAACAGCGGCACCTCGCCGTCCTTCTGTCCGGGTCTAGTCCTGACCCGATCCGGTTCCGACACTTGCCATTGTGCGCCCGTGCATCGTGGTTGTGCTTGGTCGCTAGTAGAGTAAACGAACGAAGCCTTCGCTTAACTCTCCCCCCTACATATTTTGTTTTAAAATCTGACCGTGAGAATAAAATTATAAAAATAGTTTTGGTGGTATTTCGGATATCCGATGTGTATCCGCGGGTAAAAATTAGAACCCGAACCCGATCCGAACTCATCTTGGGTACCCGACCCGAAGAACCCGCGGATAAAAATTAGAACCTGAACCCGACCCGATCGGTGCCAAACCTGCAGGTACCCGAATCCGCGGGTTTGATTGCCATCCCTATATCTTCCTACTCAAAGTCTTTCTGGTCACGACACTTGGAGGTGTTCCTTTTATCCCACTTTTCTCCTCGTTCCCTTCCCTTCAAACCACAATATATATATATATATATTCAAATTCCCCCAATTTTTTGAACAAAAAGTATTTTTTAACTGTTTTTGAAATAAAATTTATTAAATTGAAAGTTTTTTGGGTCAAAACTTTTTGAAACTAAAGTTTTCGAACTGAATTTTTTTGAGTTGAAAGTTTTCGAACCAAAAGTTTTTTGAGTTGAAACTTTTTGAACCGAAATTTTTTGAATAAAAAGTTTTTGAAATTTCCTGTTCTAAAATTTTCCCACTTGAATTTTTTCTGATTTGAAATTCCTCGAGTTGAAATTTCGTAGTTAAAAGTTCTTGATTTGAATTTTCCCGAAGTGAAACATCCTAAGTTAAAAATCTCCTGATTAGAAAATTTTCGAGCAATACAAGTTTTTTCGAGTTGAAAATTCCAGAGTAGAAATTTTACCTATTTAATTTTTTTGAAATGAAATTTCCTGAGTTGAATTTTTTCGATTTGAATTTTCCAAGTTGAAACTTTCTGATTAAAATTTTCAAAGTTATTTTTTTATTTGAATTTTTTGTGTTTGAGAGGAAAGAAAAGTGTCGGCGTTTCGAGCGCCGGCAAGTAAATTTGTAAGTCTAAGGGTCGCTGCCTCGCCCCGAACGGTTAGACTCGAGTCCAAGATGTATCTTGGTTCGGGCCGAAGGTCCCTACTCCAGCTCGTGCGTTGGTGTTGTATTCACTGGGGTGCGGATGACTGCACCGAGTTTTTTTACAAGCGAGAGGTGGAGCCTCCACACTAGAATGATCTAAACTTAGCTCTCAGAAGGAGAAGAAAAAGAAGAAGAGGAAGAAGAGGAAAAAGCTCTCTTGTAGCTCTTACTCACGCTCTGTTAGGAGGTTCTCGCCTCCTTTTATTCAAGACGGCAAGGTGTTACATCGAATTGGCGAAGTGCCAGCGAGCTACTTTAGGGCTTGGTCTTGCCCCGTCGCTAATCGCTCACCGACCGGTCGCTTGTTCGCCGACCGGTCGCCGCCACGAGCCTATCTTTGGGTCGGTGGTCTAGCCGGTCGAGCGTTAGGTAATCCTCCGGAAGTGGCGAGCCGCTTCGTGATCCATGTGGGTGCCGACGTAGTCGCGTGTGACGTTGGAGTTGCCTCGGAGAGAGCGTGTCCTGCACCGGGTGGTGGTGGTTGATGGGACGAGAGGCGGGCTTCAGCAAATATCAAATCGTTTTGGGAAGGGACCACCGCCCTCGCCGATACTTCGAATGACCGTTAGTGGGGCACGTGGCCTTAGGTTGACACGGACTCCGGCGCGTGATGCGCTTCGAGTCGGAGTCGCGGGATCCCGCCCCGCCGGGGTCGGAAACAGCCGAAGTGAGAAGTCGGGGATCCGCCCCGCCGCGGGGTCGGGAACCCGCTGAAGTCGGAGTCGGGGATCCGCCCCGCCGCGGGTCGGGAACCCGCCGAGTCGAGTCGGGACCGGCGGGAATGGTCTCCTGAATGGTCTCAGAGGCATTTGGGTAGCGGCCGGACGCGGCTGCTTAGGCCGGGCCGTATTCGAGGCCGCCGCTTGCTTTGCGCTCTGGGCTTTGCTTGTTGCAATTGGGCCGTTGGTGCACTGCTTTATGAGTAAATCAAGAGTTCTCGAACCTCCAATCGAGTTCGGCGGACTCGGTTGGGGTTGAGCTTGATCGATCCGTTCAACTAGGTGGGCCAACGGGGCCTACCGCTTTTGCCGGCGTGCCTCAACGCATCCAACGCCTCGCCCGGATTACGTTCTCGAGGTATGCGAACCGCGGGAGCCTCTTAATTGCTTTGTTATGCGCATGCGCGCGCGCTAGGTGTGTTTTTGCTCGCTCGCCTTCTTGACCGCTCGTTCGGTGGTGGGCGCCGCTTTCTTGCGCAGCATTTATTCCCGAGTCGCTTGATCTTCCTTGAATGGGTATATAAAGGCGCCACGGTTGCTCGAGCGCAGACTCTTAGACGAGACTCCTTTCCTTCTTGAAATGTGTTCAAGACACCCTTTAGTCTTCGCCGTGATGACATCGTGGTGGAAGAGGAAGACCCTTTGAACGAGCTTTGGGTTGAATATGATCAAAGCGATAGCCGAACTCCCAAAGAGAGAAGAAGTAGCTCGCGACGTTGTCGCCGTTGACGCGCTACTTGAGCGATCCGAGGCTTGGAGTGGCAAGGGGCCTCCTAGAGGCAATGGCGCGAGCGCTACGATTGCAAGAGGCGCGCTGCCGCGTCGATGAATCCGAGCAGCAGTGGCATGCCATTCATGTGGCGTACCGTGGCTTCCTTGACGATCGGCAAGGGCCTACCTAAGAAGTCATCTCCAACGACCTCAGTTCACCACCCCAAGTCCATCCCGCTCGGCCGAGGCAAGGGCCTACCGTCGGCGCTTGTCGTAGGGAGTTTTA
Source organism: Otatea glauca (assembly GCA_036346275.1). NCBI lineage: Eukaryota > Viridiplantae > Streptophyta > Magnoliopsida > Poales > Poaceae > Otatea > Otatea glauca. The sequence continues at coordinate 53,738,475 of CM070722.1, read as the reverse complement.
GAGTCCGGGTGTAGATAGAGAGTCTTATGTGTGCCTCATGTAAAGTGGTGTAAAGTTTTGAGCCCACGCTTTTAATGAAATCCTTTTTTTCTCTCTATGAATGACTTCATGAAGGAGTTAGCTTCGCTTGTTCGCTTTGATCACTTCGCGCTAGAAAGTTCGGCGATCGGTTTCGAGTGGTCTGACGTGCGAACTCGCGGTTTGTTCCTCAAGAAATCTTCCTTTGCGCGCTTCGTTTGTTGTAGTAGCTAATCGGTGCCTTGGTCGGCAAGGATGAGCGGTGCCTTCTGAAGTTTTAGTGCCCGAGTGCCTTGGTCGGCAGGGACGACCGGATGCCTCCGCGAGGTTCCGTGTCCGAGTGCTCGCTTAACGCCGTGAGTCGGACGCGCCTTAGTCGGCAAGGACGGCCGGATGCCTCCGCGAGGTTCCGTGTCCGAGTGCCTTGGTCGGCAAGGACGCACCGGATGCCTCCGCGAGGTTCCGGTGTCCGAGTGCCTTGGCGGCAGCGACGACCGGATGCCTCCGCGAGGTTCCGATGCCCGAGTGCCTTGGTCGGCAGGCGACGCACCGGATGCCTCCGCGAGGTTCCGTTGTCCGAGTGCCTTGGTCGGCAAGGACGCACCGATGCCTCCGCGAGGTTCCGGCGTCCGAGTGCCTTGGTCGGCAGGACGGCACGGATGCCTCCGCGAGGTTCCGGTGTCAGAGTGCTCGCTTAACGTCAGAGCCGACGCTTTAGTCGGCAGGGCGACGCACCGGATGCCTCGCGAGGTTCCGCTGTCAGAGTGCCTTGGTCGGCAAGGACGCCGGATGCCTCCGCGAGGTTCCGGCGTCCGAGTGCCTTGGTCGGCAGGCGACGACGATGCCTCCGCGAGGTTCCGGTGTCCGAGTGCTCGCTTAACGTCAGAGCCGACGACGCCTTAGTCGGCAGCGACGCACGATGCCTCCGCGAGGTTCCGGCGTCCGAGTGCCTTGGTCGGCAAGGACGCACCGGATGCCTCCGCGAGGTTCGTTGTCCGAGTGCCTTGGTCGCGAAGGACGCACCGGATGCCTCCGCGAGGTTCCGGTGTCCGGAGTGCTCGCTTAACGTCGAGCCGGACGCGCCTTAGTCGGCAGCGCGACGGCCGGATGCCTCCGCGAGGTTCCGGCGTCCGGAGTGCCTTGGTCGGCAGCGACGCACCGGATGCCTCCGCGAGGTTCCGTTGTCCGAGTGCCTTGGTCGGCAAGTGACGACTGATGCCTCCGCGAGGTTCCGTTGTCCGAAAGTGCCTTGGTCGCGGCAAGGACGACGGATGCCTCCGCGAGGTTCCGTTGTCCGAGTGCCTTGGTCGGCAAGGACGACCGGATGCCTCCGCGAGGTTCCGGTGTCCGAGTGCTCGCTTAACGCCGTAGCCGGACGGGGTATCCATCCCGAGTCCCCGTCCCCGAGGGAAGTCGCGAGAGGAGTAGCTGCCGTCTATCCCACAAGTTTACCCCATCCGCAGTGTGGGACCTGGAGGGTGAGCGACGCGCGCACTGCGCTGGTTTGAACGCCGTGCTCTTGGAGCTAGTACCGGTAGTCCGAGCGGGTCTCCGGAGGTCTCGCCCAAGGGGACCCTTCCGAGCTGGACGGCCCAGCAGTAGGGTGTCCTGGCCCCGCTGTGGGGCGACCCATAAGAAACCTTTCTTTACTCAATCTCAGATGGACTCGGGTCGTCACCGACCCAGAGCACACCGTGGTCGCCGCCATCGATGAGCTCCCCGGAGAGTGTGAAGTATGGTCTCTGACGCGAGTAGAGGTGACTGGGTCGCCACCGACCCAACCGGGACCCAGTGCGGCTCACTCAGACTTGCCCTCGCTCAAGTTTCATTTGGGCGCCTACGCCATCCGGTGGGTTAGGCCTTTTGAACCCACCTTTTTTTTGGCCTCGCGCAAGCCACAAAGCTTTTTGCCATCTGGGACCGCAGGCGCCCATCGGCCTTCGCGCGCTCGAATAACCGGCTCCGCCAAAGGCGGAGACCAAGAGGTAACGGACACGCTGCTGTCGGGGCGGCGCTTTATGACTCTCCGCAACTTCGACGCAGCGAGATTAAATGAGTGGAATTGGAATCGGAGTTACCGGGCCGGCGTGATGTACGGGCGACGCGACGATTCGTTCGAGGAGGCGTCCGTTCGGTCGGCGCCGCCGCCTCCTATAAATGCGTTGTTGGGGTGCCTCGGGTAGCCACGCTTTCTCGCCTTCGTCTCCCGCCCCTAAAGCAAGAAAAACGCCAGAGCTGCAGAAGGAAACCTCACCCTCTTCTTCTCACCTTCCGTCGCTTCCCGCGAAGATGTCGTGGACGGAGTGCTCCGCGACAGAGAGTCGCGCGCGGCCTAGTGAAGAAGGGCTTCCTCGGCGCAAGGCACCTCTCGGGCCGAGAGCCGACGGGGGCCGTTATCCCCGCCAGCAGAGCGACGAGGTTGTGGTCCCCGCTGCTTTTTGGAGCGCGGCTCGACCGCCGCTTCCACCCTTCGCCCAGGGCTTTTTTCCATTACAAGGTGGAGGTGCACTCCTCAACCCTAACGGGTCCTTCACATCGCCATTTTCATTACCCGCGCGAGGCCTTCTTAGGATTGAGCCGCATTGGGTATTGTGGCGCACTTCTTCCAGCGAGGCTTTGGAAAGACAGTAGCTCGTTCGACGCGACG